>CM030358.1:181798885-182398885 GCA_017893485.1 Hemerocallis citrina | reverse complement strand
AGTAAAACATGTCTCGACACTGTGAAGATATCGTGAATAAAAATTGGAGCATTCCTCTGAGAGATAACCTTCTGCTATTGAGCCTTCTGGATGTGCTCTATTTTTAATATATCCCTTAAGCCGATATAGGTACCTATAAATGTAAATAGTTAGATAAGAAAAGGTATGCAAATATTCAAATGAGAGGTAGATAATTAAAAAATATGAATAAGTACCTCTCAATTGGATACATCCACTGATAATGTACCGGTCCCCCAAGTCTTGCTTCATCCGCTAGATGGATTACCAAGTGAATCATTATAGTGAAGAATAAGGGAGGAAATATTCTCTCCATTTGACAAAGAACAACTGCAGTACGTTGCTCCAATAGGTCAATATCTTCAATACGTAGAACCCTTGAACAAAGTCCTTTATAAATGATACACAGATCCTTGATGACGGCAGTTACCTGTTCACACATTGAAAACCTTAAAGCCACGGGAAGGAGATCCTGCATCAAGATATGGTAGTCATGTGACTTGAGACCCTAAAGCCTCTTCTCCTTATCGTTGACGCACCTTGCTAGGTTAGATGAATAGTCATCAGGAACTTTAAGCTCATTTAGCACTTTGCAAAATAATTCCAACTCCTTTTTGGACATGCAGTACGTTGCAAGAGGAAGGAAAACTCTTCCATTCTGTAAATATTCAGGGTGCAACTCACGTCGTATGCCCAATGCAGCTAAATCAAGACGACACTTCAAATTGTCTTTTGTCTTCCGATCATCTCCCATGACTGTCCCTATACAATTTTCACCAATATTCTTTCCGATGTGCATCACATCTAGATTCTGGCGCAATAAGTTGAATTCCTAATACGGCAGTGTAAAGAAAATTCTCTTGTTCTTCTAGGAACCTAAATCAACAATGTCATCACATTCATCTGCACCGATTTCTTCATCCCTTGACCTTTTCTTGCCCTTATTTATGGCCTTTGGTTCCTTACCATGATTGAAATTATGAACATATAGTCGCCTTAACACATCAGATCCAGACAAAATTACAGGAGCTTGTTCTCGTTCCTCCTCCCCATCAAATGTAGCAGTTTCTGCCATGAAACTGTGTGTGTCTAGCAACCATCTCTTATGACCCATGTAGCAAAACTTTCTTCCATTATATAACCATCTTGAATTAGTTTGATCAGCACAACAAGGACATGCATTACGCCCTTTGGTGCTATAACCGGATAAATTTGCAAATGCAGGAAAATCATTGATTGTCCAAGTCAATGCAACTCGGAGACAGAATTATTTTTTGGTTGTCGCATCATATGTTGGAACACCCTTCCACAACTGTTGGAGCTCATCTATTAAAGGCTGAAGATAGACATCTATATCATTTCCCTTGCTTTTTGGTCTAAGAACTATTGTGGATAAAATAAATGATGACGACTTCATGCACTTCCAAGGGGGTAGATCATATGGGATCAACACTATGGGCCATATGCTGTATGTACTGCTCGTTTGCCTAAATGGATTAAAACCATCACTTGCCAATCCAAGTCGCACGTTGCGAGGATCCTCCGCAAAATTAGGGTATCTTTCATCAAATTTTTTCCATGAGGCTGAATCCGCAGGATGTCTGAGAATCCCATCATTCTTCCAACATTCAGCATGCCAGAAGAAGTCTTGGTCGACATAAACAATCTTTGCAGCATCGGAATCAAAGGAAAGTAGCGCATCTGTTTTGCCGGCTTCTTTTTCCACCTTGATTTAACTGACCCACTTATATCTTGGTCTTCATTTGGTTTTCCTTTCCATTTCAAAGTACCACAGATTTCACAGTTCTCAAGACTCTTCTTATCTCCCCTAAATAACATACAATCATATCGGCATGCTACTATCTTCTCATACCCCAGATAAAAAAATTTAAGTAACTGTTTTATTCCATAGGCTAAATTTGGGAGATAGATTTCAGAAAAAGCTTCATTCAACAATTTAACTAGCATGGTGAAGGACTTGGCATACCAACTGTTCAAACATTTGATCTGAAACAACCTCACAATGAATGAGAACTTCGAGAATTTTCTGCAATCACGATACAAAGGTGTACTAGCATCTTCCAACAACTTAGTAAATAATTCAAATTCTTTGTTAACTTCAGGGTCTTCCCTTCCACCCTGCACTCCACCAGCAGTGTGTGGTGTTTCAGTCGGTTCATCATGGACTTCGGTTGTTGAAATATTTGTGTGCATTGGATTGTTATGAATTTCAAAAGCATCCTACACTAAATTTTGCATCTCATCGGCAACACTATCATCGTCAACTTCTAAGGGTTCGTCTTCATCTTCTAAAACAGCCGGATCAACCGGAATGGATGGGACACGCTCTACATGGCACAACCAATGTGTGTACCCTTGTAGTAAACCATTAATCACCAAATGTGTTTGTACTTCGTTGCATGGAAGTAACTCACAGTTTATGCACCGGCGACATGGACACAAGATGAAGTTGGGATCACGTGAATGTTGCTTGGCAAAAATAATGAAATCTTTGACACCATCCCGATACTCCTTGGATAATCGTGACTTACTCATCCAACTTTTATCCATTTCAATAATATTACTCAATCTGGAAATAAAATTTCACTCATTAATTTTTTTTCTTCTTATCTCATTAATGTGTGTACCTCACTGGATAAGTCAATTGAAAAAACTTCCATCATAAAATAATTAGAAATTAAATTTTTAAGAACTTAAACCATACATTTGATTCAATCTAGATAAATCTTAAACTAGATAAATAACTCTTCCATAAGACTTGCCAAGTGCTTCATATTCAGAATTATTACATGTTAACTTAAGCCATTCTTCCTTATGTTAGCCATTTTCTATAAAACCCGTCATTTTAAATATACATGTTACTTATATCATTTCAATCTGTACATTTATCCATCGATGAATATCTACAAAGATATAACTTTAATAATTTCAGAGCGGCCATAACCAATATTTCTCAAGATTAGGAATACAAGAGCTAATATTTGTGCCAATTGGTAGATTTACGAAAGCCGAAGTATTATCTAAGCAAGCACAAAGATGCAAGAAAATGCCCAATGAAAAAGTTGAATAATTGGATTGTGTTAGTTTACAGATGTATGTTTTAGCTAACCAAGCAATGTGCAAATTTAATGTAATCAATCGACCCCAAAAAGATCACAACTAATGAATCTGAATATACCTTGATGAACTCGATGAAAAAACTGAGTATATAAACAAGTAAACAATTATAATGCTTTTTTGTCCTAAGGTATATGGATAGACTAATTACATAAAGTGACTTTCCCTAGCAATTGGTGGGTTTATTTGGTAATGGTGTGTGTAGTAACTCTTTCGTGTATGCTAGTAGTTTGTGCACTTTGATGTGTTGTGTATCAGTGTTAGGTGTGATTTAGTTAGTTTTTGCTAATCGTTTTGTTTCAAGCTTGAAATTTCCCTAATAATGGATGAACTGGATCTACAGACTACAGATGCTATTCATGATGCACATACTAAGAAATTTAAGTATCGGATTTATTTGTTGATAAATGAAATACCACCTCTATTAATTAAGAATCTAGATATTCTAGATAAAATAAAAACTTCTTTTGTGTCTGGAAAAACTTGAAGGATTGATGCTGTTGTTAAGTTTAAAAAGAAACATGCATCATACGTATTATTAACCAGTTTAATTTATAAGAAGAAATAAAGGTGAATATCATAATTACATTATCCTTTCAAGTTGATTCTCTAGCATCAGGAAATAATACGAGCAATTTAGGATACAGTGTACATCTTGAGTACGCAAAATAATTTGTTGTATCCATATTTGTCCTCTTACAGTCTATCATACATTAAAAAGTATGAAAATAACATATGCCCCAGTTGAATATCAACTTAATTACATCTTCTTTGCTTCCAATCATTCTTCACCAGTTAGTAACATGAGTCTATATTTTTAAGGTCTTAACAACATATTGGAGTTATCCCATTATAGTGAATTAACCTCAATAGGGAGAAATTCCTTCATACATGTTAATAATATCTGTCGTGAAACTACAACTTTTTAGCTAGTATCTTGCATTCTTGTGTTAAAAGATGGTAATCCAACAGTAATTTTGTTTTCGTGCATAAACTACAAGTCATGTTTCTCAAAAACTTCTTCATCAGAATAGAGTTTTTCTTTGTCTTTCCACATAGGCACACACCCCATTCAGAAGAAACAACCCGCTCTAGGCAGAATCAACGCATTGTCACCCAAAAAGGAGTGTGAGGAACATTGTTATGCTTCTTGTTTCACATATATAGTTGAAATTGTTACAAGGATATGCAAATAAAAATGGATGCACGATCACCTTACTAATCTTAGCAAGTATCTATACTACAAGAATCTTGCAGGACATAGACACCCTTTTTTATTCATTCTCATACTTAATGTGGCTTGTCCTATGGACATATATAATACACTCAAAAAGTGAGATATTCTAATGCTCATGTTCGTAGCAGGGAGGACTATCTCTATGAGACACACTGACCACTGTGCATGGGGTTTCTCATGAAACAAAACTTTGTCTGTCTTCTAATATCTTTGTGAATAAGATTCTCTTTCTTTTCATTCACGAGTTTAAAGAAGAATCTGATGCAGATTCACCTTAATTATCTGGTCTTCGTGATTGTTGGCTTGTTTCCAACTTTACCAACAGAAACCTCGACGTTTCCAAATGAAGAAATTGATAAAGATGATGACAACATAAATAATATGGTATTCTGATACTCTCAAAATCCCAGTCCACATCATAAATGTAACCCTCCCTCTCTTATAAATAAATTATGGATTACATCAAAATCGATGGTGTTGTATTCATATCATCTGTAACATTTTTCTGTTGATATACATACCACTGCAGGCAATGCTGGTACACTGTGACTGCTTCACCACAAAACAGACCATATATCATTTAGTTACACTGTGACTACTTCCTATTTTATAAATTAGTTACAATGGAATAATAAGTAGTTCATATATCAAAATTTCACATTATGAATATTTATTTTCACATTATGACAAAAAAGATCACTTTATTTTCTAATACCATTGATGTGTCTAATTTTTATATAATTATTTGTACTCATTTACCCATTAAAATTGCTTGTATTCGTCTTTATTGTGTTTAATTCATCTTATTTCCATAAGATTCCAAGTAATTAATTAGTTTTGAAGGAATAAGACTTTTGATGCAAAATGTGAAGATTTTTGGTAAAATTCAACAAACAAAACAAACAAAATGATTTATTAAATTTTATTATTTGGTTGAATTTTAAATTTTACAATTTGGCCTTGTAAAAAGCAAAATATAAATTTTAATTTGCCAATAGAGGTGAAAGTGCAATAAACAATTTTAGAAGGGTTTAAATGAGCTAATATAATTTTTAGTTAGTTTAATTAATTTTAAACTAATTAATTTTATTTTTACTTTTATATTTAAATCATAATTTCCGATTTTATTTTGTGTGTGCAGCACGTGTTTGAAGCAAAAGAAAGAAAAGAAAAAGGTGCAAGAAATAAAGAGCAAATTATATAAGGAAACAAATAAATGAAGATAGAGGGGTTTTTCTGCAAAAATAAACCCTAAATCTCTCTTCCGTGCTCTATAAATACAACTCAAGGAGAAGCTACAAAGACAGGGTTGAACGAAGGGAGAGAGCGACAGCTGATCCCTGATCATAAATAAATAAATAAAAGAAAAAAGAAAATCGAAATAGTAAGCAAGACGGATCTTTGTCTTGCGTGCGGTTCAAGACAGAAGAGAGAGAGAAACAAGGAAGGCGCACTACAGGACGAAAATGAAGTTTCAAAGCGAAGAGAGCGGAAGTTGACGTGCCGATCGAAAATGGCAGAGAAGCAGACAAAGAAAAGAAGGGGGCAGCTCAGGTGACGTTAGCACGTGCTGACGTGGCGGCTGTTTCCTGTGGCGGGAGCGCGGTTCGAGATGGCTCAGCGACCAAGACAGACAGGAGAGAACTGATTTTGATTTTCGGAACGCAGTTTGAGGCTGTTCGGTTTGCAAAATTTTTGTTTACAAAACTGTTTTTTTTGTTCATCTTTTCTCTTTGTCTAAATTTATTATGCAATCCAAGACAGTATTTGTTAGTTGCAAAACCATTATGAACTAATTTTACTTTTCTAGGGCTACAATGTAGCCTAGTTTTGAGAACGCAATTTTTATTCCATATTATTTTTCTATTTTTCCATGGTTGTGTGTTTGATTTTTATTCTTAATGCGTACAATTGGTAGACAGACATTTGTATGATCTATTAAATCATGAAGAGACCGAATTGGTAATTTGTGATTAATAAAAATTAAATACCGTTACAAGATCGAACTGCACTTAATGTGACCGTTAAGAAATCCATAGATCTTAATAAATTTTCAATTGATAATTTGTGCATGAACTATGACAAATAATTAGTTGAGAATAATTTTGATATTGCTCGAGAGAGAATATTGAATAATTTGGGGATTTTGGTCTACAACTTGGAAAAATAATCTTTTTATTCTTATGGAACTATAAATTGTGTGTGATTAACTAGGTAAAATCAAAAGTCTTAGAATTAATTTTGCAATTAACAAATTACAAAAATTTCAGATTCTGCACCCTTTAATTAATTTAGTTAGATTTTTAGATTAAGTTAATTTAGTTGTCTTCTTTATTAATTTCGATCTTCCAAATAGTGATTCATCTAGTAAATTTCAGTACTCAATTAAATAATTAGTCCTTGTGGGTTCGACACTCTTTTCACTTTACTATCTACTTGTTGCGATTTTGTACACTTACAAATATTCACATCAAGTTTTTGGCGCCGTTGCCGGGGACTAGTTATTCTTTTATTGATATTGAAAATTGCTAGATTATTACTCGTTTGGATTTTTATTTTTATTTTTGTTTTATTATTATTTTACCTCTTTATTTTCTTCTAACTTACTTTTCTTTTTATTTATTTTTATTTATTTTAGTTTTTCTATTTTTTTTGTACTTATATTTCAGGACATACAAGTACCTTATCATGGCGAACTATGAGAATAAAGCTTTGAGAGACTATGTGATGCCCTCAATTAATGGAGCAACATCAAGCATAAAGAAGAAAGTTATTGAAGCTAACGATTTTGAGATTAAACCGGCCATTATTCAAATGATTCAACAGACTGTTCAATTTTGGGGACTACCGCACGAGGATCCTTATGTTCACATTGTAAACTTTCTTGAAATTTGTGACACTTTTAAGTACAACGAAGTATCAGATGACGCAATCAGATTGAAACTCTTTCCTTTTTCACTACGAGATAAGGCGAAGACTTGGCTAAATTATCTACCACCCGGTAGTATTACTACTTGGGAGGGACTTGCACAAAAATTTCTTGCTAAGTATTTTCCGCCGGCAAAGACAATGAAGCTAAGGAATGATATTACCACACCTTCATTCAATTTGAGACCGAGTCTTTGTATGATGCATGGGAGAGGTATAAAGAGTTATTGAGAAAGTGTCCTCATCATGAACTACCGACTGGCTGCAAATTCAAATATTCCATAATGGTTTGGGAGTTACAAATCGATCAATGGTTGACGCAGTAGCTGGAGGTTCACTTATGAGCAAAACTCATGAAGCAACCTATGAACTTTTAGAAGAGATGAGATCTAATAATTATCAGTGGTCTTTAGAGAGTACAATGCCAAGAAAAGCGGCTGGAGTTTTTGAACTTGATCCTATTACTACTTTAACTGCACAAATTGATATTTTATCTAAACAGTTAGGTAATATGAATGTTAATTCTATTCAAACTAATATGATTTGTAATTTTTGTGCAGATCATTCAAGTGCAAATTGCCAAGTGGGGAACCCTTTTTCTCAATCAAATTTCAATCAAGCAAATTACATGTCCAATTTTCAACATCAAAACAATCCTTATTCGAATACGTATCATCAAGAATGGAGAAACAACCCTATTTTTTCTTAGAACAACCATCAAGAAGCAATTAGACCACCTCTTCCACAGCATGAAAAGAAGCCGACACTTGACGATATGTTTATGTAATACATGCAGAAGACAGAGCAATACATGCAGAAGACAGTTATAGCAATACAAAATGTTGCAAATTCAACTTCAGCTTCCATTCACAATCTTGAGATACAAATTAGTCAAATTTCAAATATTCTTAACGAAAGAACTGCAGGAACATTACCAAGCAACACAGTGGTCAACCCCACGGAGGATGTCAAAGCTATAACACTATGAAGCGGGAGGATAATTGAGCAACCACAAGAAGTAAATGGCGAACAACTTGTGGTTGAAAATGAAGAACAGTAGAACCAATTTTGGAGGAACAAACGCAGCACGAGCAAGTAACATTTTATGTTTTTAAATCCATGAAGTCTCCTACCAAAGAACAATCGTATTTTCAAGTAAGCGAAACAGATTTAATTGTGGGCGAGAAACATAAGGCTAAAGTTGAAAAGTTACCAATCGAAGTATGCCCAACAAATTCAGCAACTTTTGAATCTGAGAAAGAAAGGAATTTGAAATATGTTATGTATTTGGATGCTGTACCATCTATTCATCCATTTTCTCAGCTGACATTTAAGGATGTGGGGATATCAAAGACTCCATCTTCAAGAAAGAAACGACTGAAATTCGAGCCGCTACCATCAAGCTTGAAGGATGCACAGAAACAATCTAATCTACATATGAAGAGAATTATTGGAAAAGAGACTCATATGTTGTTGGATCTTGGCGTTACATGACCATATCAGCCACCAGGTCTGGCTGAAGACTTAAAACTTAGTGCTTCTTTGGAGGCAACCCATGTTTTCTTTAACTGCATTTAGATTTGATTTTTATTTTATTTTATTATAATTTTAATTTTTGATTTTATTTTGTAGGATTGCATGAGTTTGGAAAGTCGCTAGGCGGAGCTGTTTTATACACCTACATTGATGGCTGTTTTTAGCAGTATAGAGTCAGAATCTGGAAAAGTGTTCTAAAGATATATTGTAGCGTATCGTCTTAGCTTTCCAGCAAAATAAAAATCAGCCAATTTGGACACCTACAGCTTCAGATATCGTTGAAATACTGAGCGCCGCGCGTGCAGAATTTTTAAGACGAATCAGGGGAGAAATTCTGAACATTTTGCATTTTTTTTGTTTTTGTTTTTCCTTTCCCATTGAGGACAATGTGATATTTAAGTTTGGGGGAAGGGTTACAAATTTATTTTTTATTTTATATATATATTTTTTTGAAAAGAAAAACAAAACAAAAAGGGATTTCAGTTGGGCTCACCGTTACGCTTTTGAGTTCTTTATTGTGATAAGCATTGAAATAAATTTTTTAGGATTGACAATTGCTTATTAAGCAAGATTAAGCATACTTATTTACTTTAGGATTATTGAATTTCAAAATTCCTTGCACAATTATGACCTTCATGTGATTATACATGAAAAAAAAATATGATGCTTTTTCTTGTGATTATACCCTTTGATATAGCCCTAAACAGAGTTTAAGTAAATAGAGTAATAATGATCAAAAATTAAATGAACAAAGTCTATCTACTCCAATGTTTTGAGTTGCATAGTAACTAGGAGTATTCATCACCAATGTTTACTTTTAAATCAAACGGCAACTTGAAATATGAGTATGCAAAGCACTTTAAGTTTGTGACTTATTAAGTAACCGGGTGAATTCATCACAAATATTTGCATTCCCGTCAAAACAAGTGACAACTTAGAGAATAGATAATAAATAATAATAATAAATAAATAAAAAACTCTAGTTTGCTACTCAGTTTGTAGTAGTGAGAAGGGATAATCACAGATGGAGTTGTTACATACTATAATTCTATTAATTGCATGACAATTATGATTGGGTTTGGAATTATGAATAAATAATTGCACTAGAGAAAGTGAGTATGCTTGATTTTACTTTTTGCTATTGTTTATATTTTTAATTTAAATTTTGATGCTTGCATGATGAGATCTCTTGGTGTGATGAGTTAAGCTGTTATTGATCCTTTATTGATAATTTTACTTTTTGCTCGAGGACAAGCAAAATCTTAAGTTTGGGGGTATTTGATGTGTCTAATTTTTATATAATTATTTGTATTCATTCACCCATTAAAATTGCTTGTATTCGTCTTTATTGTGTTTAATTCATCTTATTTTCATAAGATTTCAAGTAATTAATTAGTTTTGAAGGAATAAGATTTTTGATGCAAAATGTGAAGAGTTTTGGTAAAATTCAACAAACAAAACAAATAGAATGATTTATTAAATTTTATTGTTTTGTTGAATTTTAAATTTTACAATTTGGCCTTGTAAAAAGCAAAATATAAATTTTAATTTGCCAATAGAGGTGAAAGTGCAATAAACAGTTTTAGAAGGGTTTAAATGAGCTAATATTATTTTCTAGTTAGTTTAATTAATTTTAAACTAATTAATTTTATTTTTATTTTTATATTTAAATCCTAATTTTTGATTTTATTTTGTGTGTGCAGTACGTGTTTGAAGAACAAGGAAGAAAAGAAAAAGGAGCAAGAAATAAAGAGCAACTTATATAAGGAAACAAATAAATATAGATAGAGGGGTTTTTTTGCAAAAATAAACCCTAAATATTTCTTCCGTGCTCTATAAATACAACTCAAGGAGAAGCTACAAAGACAGGGCTGAACGAAGGAAGAGAGCGACAACTGATCCCTGATCATAAGTAAATTAAAAAAAAAAAAAAATCAAAACAGTAAGCAAGACAGATCTCTGTCATGTGTGCGGTTCAAGAGAGAGGAGAGAGAGAAACAAGGAAGGCACACCATAGGATGAAAACGAAGTTTCAAAGCGAAGAGAGAGGAAGTTGACGTGCTGATCGAAAACGGCAGAGAAGCAGACAAAGAAAAGAAGGGGGCAGCTCAGGTGACGTCAGCACGTGCTGACATGGCGGCTGTTTCCTGTGGCGGGCGCACGGTTCGAGACGGCTCAGCGACCAAGACAGACAGGAGAGAGAACTGATTTTGCTTTTCGGAACGTAGTTCGAGACTGTTCGGTTTGCAAATTTTTGTTTACAAAACAGTTTTTTTTCTTCTGTTCATTTTTCTCTTTGTCTAAATTTATTATGCAATCCAAGACAGTGTTTGTTAGTTGCAAAACCATTATGAACTAATTTTACTTTTCTAGGGCTACGATGTAGCCTAGTTTTGAGAACACAATTTTAATTCCATATTATTTTTCTATTTTTCCATGGTTGTGTATTTGATTTTTATTCTTAAGGCGTACAATTGGCGGACAAACATTTGTATGATCTATTAAATCATAAAGAGACCGAACTGGTAATTTGTGATTAATAAAAATTAAACACCGTTACAAGATCGAACTGCTATTAATGTGACCGTTAAGAAATCCATAGATCTTAATGAATTTTCAATTGGTAATTTGTGCATGAACTATGACAAATAATTAGTTGAGAATAATTTTGATATTGCTTGAAAGAGAATATTGAATAATTTGGGAATTTTGGTGTACAACTTGAAAAAATAATATTTTTATTCTTATGGAACTATAAATTGTGTGTGATTAACTAGGTAAAATCAAAAGCCCTAAAATTAATTTTGCAATTAAAAAATCACAAAAATTTCATATTCCGCACCCTTTAATTAATTTAGTTAGATTTTTAGATTAATTTAATTTAGTTGTCTTCTTTATTAATTTCGTTCTTCCAAATATTGATTCATCTAGTAAATTTCGGTACTCAATAAAATAATTAGTCCTTGAGGGTTCGACACTCTTTTCACTTTACTATACTACTTGTTGCGATTTTGTACACTTGCAAATATTCACATCAACCATTATATATTGTTGTGGTTGGTCGTATAAGTATTGGGGACTAAAACCAGACATTTGATTCAATCTATATAGCACACTATTCACACCTCTATTTCTTAATTCCAATTAGGGTTTATACTAAAAATGAAAAATAAAAGCGAACTGCAAGTCAATAACCATTAAACCCTAGATCGAAAACTCAAACTAAACGATCAGAAACTCTGACAAGCAAGGAACTCCGATTATGCATTCATCTTTGGTTTATATTAATAAAGAGGGTTTATAGAATAATTACCTAGGATTTATGAAGAGAGAGATTGAGGATGATGACGACAGGGCGATGACGACGATGGCGCCAAACGCGATTGCGAACGGCAGCGGCGAGCAAACTGAACGAGTGCGAAATCGAAGAGGGAAAGCAAAAATGAAATTCGGTTTCGGAGAGATTGAGGGCGACGAGGGAAAGAGGGATCAAATTAGCGGAAGAGCGAAAGAGGGAAATAGGGGTTTGGGGGGATTCAGCGCAAAGTGCGGAAATAGGAAGTTGGGTTTTGGGGGAAATGGCGTGAAGAGCAAAAGAGAGAAAGGGACGTGGGGAAATTGGGCTAGGGCAAAAAGGGCAACAAACCCCGACGTTTGTAAATAAACGCCGGATATTTCTTCCAACCCACTGGTGCTATTCCCAAATGCCGGAATATATACGCCCTTAAATCCCATATCTTTAGTAGTGTATGGCCGTAAACCTAATTCTTGTTCTCGCAGCAGCCATCCATAGCCTCCTCATCTCGCCACTTTGCCACGCCGGCCTGGAGGCTGCGCAATCCCTCATGTGGTACCCATACATGCAACCTCAGCCGGACAACACCGGCGGCCATCAGCTATGGCTGCCACTTGGTCTTGCAGGCAGATGGGAACCTCGTGATCTACAGCCCTGACCTGAACAGTGTGTGGGCCAACAACAAAGCCGGCGAGTGTGGGTTTGTCATGCTAGTTCTACAAAAAGATCGCAACATTGTGGTGTACAGAAAACCAATTTAGTCGTCGGATAGTAGTAAAAAGCCATCGAGGGGAAATCATTTGGAGATCTGCAACCGGAGAGTATTAATTTCAGCTAACAATGTTTTGTACTCTGCTACTCAGAGCATCCACAGTGGTTTTCTAAACCTATTCTAAGTTTAGAAATGAAAATTTAGCTTTTAACGAATGTCGCTGCAGTCGTTATTTCTAAATTTTAAAAAAGCAGAGTATGAAACGGATCTTGGTCATCCGTCTAATATTTTTTTAATTTTTTTTATTAACAAATGGAGCAGACGGCGCATCTTCATCCGTCCTTTACAATGGACGGATGTTCATCATCCGTGCGTATTAAACTTTTTTTTCCTCCTATGTTAAACTGGCAATAGTGTTCCTTTTGATTTTTTTTTAATAAAGTTAAAAAAAAATGTGTAGAAGGATGATGGACAACCGTCTATTGCTTTTGATATTTTTTTTTTTAATAAAGTAAAAAAAATGTGTAGAAGGATGATGGACAACCGTCTATTGCTTTGGAAATTTTTTGGGATTTTTAATAAAGTAAAAAAAATGTGTAGAAGGATGAAGAACATCCGTTTGTGACTTTTGGGATTTTTTTTTTAATTAGCTATATCTATTTAATTAATTAATTTTATATAATAAATAACAAATTAAGAACGGACGGAACAACTTCATCCGTTTGAAACAATTTTTTTTTAATTATCGAATAGACGGATGACCTTCCTCCGTCTCAATACTCAAACGGATTATGTTCATCCGTCTTCTATATTTAGCAATCGACCATCCGGCCTCCTAACTTTAGCAAAGTACTGTACATTCCTATTCTAATTTTTGAGTTTTTAGCGAACCACTGTACGTTACTTTTCTAAATGGATTTCTATTTTTTGAGTATTTAGCAAACCACTGTGGATGCTCTCAGGTGAGGCTCTCCCACTTAATTTTTTTTTTCGTTGAGAATTTAAAGAAAATGTGACAAGTGACACATGGCAAACCCTGCATCATCAAAAAGAAATAAACTAAAATTTCTGAAGTTTGGAAGGAAAGAATACTATATATATCGAGAAATAATTGAAAGAAAGCAGAATTGAGTTCACTATTTTAAGAAAAATCAAGATATTAAAAAATATGTAATTAAGTCTCATAATTATTTGTAGCACCTTCTTTCCCGCGAGGGCCGTAAACGGGCCGAGTCGAGCCGAGTATCTTGAGACTCGAGCTCGGCTCGTTAGCAATCAAGCTCAATTTCGAGCTCGAGCTCGTTTCGAGCCGAGTTTTGACTGAGTTCGAACCGAATAGTTCGCGAGCTTAGTCTAATTATCACAAAAAACCCCAGCTCGAGCTCGGCTCGTTAAGCTATTGAGCTCGATTTTGAGCTCGAGCTCGTCTCGAGTCGAGCTTTGACCAAGCTCGAGCCGAGTAGCTCGGTTCGTTTGCAGCCCTATTTCCCGCACCTTCCTTTTTACATTACAGTTCCTGTTAAATAGCTATTAGTTTCTGTTTAGTGTTGTGTGTATTACTTTTTTTTAAAGACTTCAATCTATATAATAAAACACAAAGAAAGCTATCAAGTGGTCCTCCTTCAATTCCCCCAAAATCAAAGGCCCAGATCTAACCTCACAAAACACATTTCCCCCCCCCAAAAGTTTCCCCCAAAACTCAAATTCAAATCCCTCCCCCCCCCCCCCCCCCCCCCCCCCCCCCCCCCCCCCCCGCGAAACAACTCATTTATTTATTTAATTATTTCTCTCTCTCTCTCTGTCTCTCTCTCTCTCTCTCTCTCTCTCTCTCTCTTTATATATATATATGGAAACATGGATTTTTATACCCCAATTTATAATTATTTTTTCACCATATACTAATGGAAAATGGACATTTATTTGCAACTAATTATTGTCAGACCGTTCAAATTTCAGCTACATAATTGTTAATTTACTGTTTTTATATGCTGTATCGTTCTAAAGACGTGCCGTAGGCACGTGGCCATGGGAAATCTAGTCTATATAATAAAACACAAAAAAAGCTATCAAGTGGCTCTCCTTCAATCTCATCAAAATCAAAGACTTAGATCTAACCTCACAAAACATATTTACCCTCCAAAAACTCAAATTCAAAACCCCCACCCAAAACAACTCATTTATTTATTTAATTATTTCTCCCTCTCTCTCTCTCTCCCCCCCTCTTCTATTAAAAAAATTAAGAAAATTAAAATTTAAAAATAATTGTAAAAATTAAAATTTTAAAAACTAAAAAATTTTAAAATAATTCAAAAAATCAAAAACTTATAAAAAAATTTAAAAATTTTATTTTTTTAAATATTTAAAAAATTTAAATTAAAAAAAATTTAAAATTTAATTTTTTATTTTTTTTAAAATTTTAAAAATTAAAAAAATAAAAAATTTTAAAAATTTAAAATTAAATAAAATTTAAAATTTTAAAAATTTTAACTTTTGAAAATTTGAAAACCAAATCAAATCCAAATCCAATATCGAACCCAATCAAGAGGTCGTCGCCGATATCTGATCCGCTGCTGATTCCGTATCGGTGACTCCCCTCCACCAAATCTAGCGTAAATATCAAGCGACTCCGTATCGGCGACTCCCCTCTACCAAATCGAGAGACTCTATATGCAATGCGATGACTCTAATTTCATCTCATTAACCGAATTCTCATACTAATTTTTAATTTTTTGTGTGCATGGGATTACTCAGTTTTTTGCTGACTCGAATTTTGTGAGTGCATGGGATTTCAGTTCAGAGAGGTATGATTGTTTTATTTTGGGGTTTAAAAAATTTTAATTTGGGAATTTATTTGATGAGTTTTTTTATTGGTTTTGATTTAAGTTGTACGCAAGTGAGAGATGGATTATTTGGTAACCTCAATTTGGGCTTCCAAACCATAGGAGGAGATGTAAGCTGACTAGCAACCTAAAATAACTTGGCAAATATGCAACATTAATTTCTTTACTACAAGAGAAAATACTATCGTAAAGTTTTCCTTCACTGGTTATTAGAAACCATGGAAAACATAACATATAAGAACTTTTAGTGTATGTTTGTATGTATAGGATTGGGATGACTGGAGTTTACCAGTGAAGCGTGCAAATTCTCCACTCAAGAAAGACAGCTAAAGTAAATTTTTTATTTATCCATTTTGATTTTTTTTTAATAAAGGTGCAATGAGAGACAAAGTGGAAATAAAAGAAATGATTAGCTTGGATTAGAGTTTTGAGAACTTCATGTATTTCATTTTCATTCAAATAATAATAAGAGGTATTTCAATTGCAAACTGAGTCTCAGACAAACAAATATTTAGATTATTGGTATTGTAGATACCTCCACACATGCACTTACGTTACCATTGTATTTAGATATGCTCATAGTGGTTATGGGATTAGAGTAAGCTCTATAAAACCTATATGATAATGTCCTTGCATAACTATTACAAGCATCTAAAAGTGTTGTTGAAGTTAAAAAAACTATATGCAGTGTTTCTAACAAACTATATGCATTCCAGGTAAGTTCAAGCTAATGATCAAGAAGGCGATGGTTGATATACTGCTTTCTCATATAATATGTTTGCTACTTCAATTAATTTGCTGGAGTACCAAACCTATTTTATATAATCAAACCAGGTGCACCGTTCCGAAGACGTGCCGTAGGCACGTGTCAACGGACAAACCTAGTACATAATATTACTTAACTAAAGAATGTGGCGTCAACATTACTAGAAAGATGTTTTATCAAATTTTTTTCATTTTTTTTGAACAAGGTCGTAACCCCATATTGCTGCCTATTTTGATATGGGAGCAAACAGATAGTGTGTTTATATTTGATGGAAACTACTAAAAATCTGCTCTTTGATCGTTGCCGAGAAAAGTTGTTAGAGCTCCTGAGATTGGATTTGGAAATTAAACACTATGATCTGAATCTGACGGGTGATGACTCGGCCGTGGACCCGCAAAAAGCCTGAAACACGGGGTGGCCCTGGCGACAGACCATCCGATGCTCAAGTCATAACCAGAAGGAGAGAGAGAGTTTGAGAGAGAATTGTCAATTACCTTCTGGTTGAGGAGGGGGGAGAGTATTTATAGGCCTGAGAAACAATTTATGAGATCGATATGAATCTATTAGATTAGAATGAATTCCTTATTTCTTGTTTGAATCGACCCATCAAGAGATAATCAGATAAGTTCTCTTGTTTGGAGATAAGAGATTTGACTAAAAGCCTTCATGGACTGGGTCTCTCTTAGTGGGCCTAATCTGTCACTTTTCTTGTGCTTGAAAGAGGCCCATATCTTGTAGAGGAGCCTTGAGAAGGCCTAGACCTGTTAAAGAGGTCCGTTATGACTAATCTGCCTGTATAAGCTTTAGGATCTGTGCTGGAATCATACGACCCTGATTTAATATGTGATTTTTACCATTATCATAAGCCCCCTACTTCTAGAAAACAATTTTCTTGGCATTCGAGAAGTAGATCGCCTTATTTTTGAATTCTAGAGTACAACTTCAGCTTTCATGGACGTTTAGAGATACCTAGAACTGATCAGAAGCTTCTGGAGGCGGCGAATATTTTCCTGAGTTTTTCTGGAATTTTTCTGGTTTTTTAATAAAATTTCCACAATTTAAATTCACTTTTTCAAATTTTTTAACCAATAAACCCAATTTTAAATTATTTTTTGGAAATTTTAATTGATTTTCTGAATTTGAAATAATTATTTTTTGAAATTAAAATGAATTTCAAAGTATTTTTTTAATGAATTATCACACTTTTGGGCACGATCAGGGACGTTGATCAAGAGGAGCTCACCTGCTGAGTGACTTTGATGGTTGTGATGGCATTGCGGCTATGAAGAGTGATCTCACACATCGATCTCGTGGAAGCGCACATTTTGGGGAGATCGACCTGCAGGGAATTAGGCAAAGCGGTGGGGACGGAGAATGGCGACCTGGAGGCATCTCGTGCACCCATCGCAAGAGCGTGCAATTTTCTTGGAGATCCAACAGTCATAAATGGCTGCAAGAGCTCCCCCTCCCCCCAGCTCGCCCAATAATTTTGTTGAGCTCCCTTCATTTTTTTGGATTTTGGGCATTTGTTTTGGGCAAGCTAGGCCTTGGTTGAGCTCCTCTTCTCATCGATCTGCTCTTTTCGAGCTCGCTTTGGTCGAGCTACCGTCGGTGAGCACCTCTTCACGTCGAGCTCATTTTGGTCGAGTTGCCGTTGGTTGAGCTTACCACCGTCTCGTCGAGCTACAAGGTTTGGTCGAGCTCCTCGTCTTTTTGTCGAGCTAGAGGTACGGTCGAGCTGCAATCTGTTTTCGTCGACCTCGGAGTTGGTCGAACTTTGCTCTGGTTGAGCTCCTCCATTCTCATCGAGCTAGAGATTTGGTCGAGCTGCGCACCATGTTGTCGGCCTCGAAGTTGGCGAGCTCTATTCCCGTTGAGCTAGAGATTCGGTCGAGCTCCGCTCTCGTTGAACTAGAGTTTGGTCGAGCTCCTTCATTCTCGTCGAGCTAGAGATTAGGTCGAGTTGCTCGCCGTCTTGTTGCCCTCAAAGTTGGCGAGCTCTATTCCCATCGAGCTAGAGGTTCGGTCGAGCTCCTCCATTTTCATCGACCTCGAAGTTGGTCGAGTTCTGCTTTCGTTGAGCTAGAGATTCGGTCGAGTTGCTCCCCACTTTGGTCGAGCAACCACCCTCATTGCCGAGCTACGATTGGTTGAGCTCCAATTGCTCCGTCGAGCTAAGGAGGTTTGTCGAGCCATTGCTTCGAAGTTGGAGTATGGGGTGTTGGCTTCGAAGAGTGAAAGCTGGTGGCAGCGAGCTGCGTTGAGCTCGATGTTTGGGTTCGAGGAGTTGAGTGATGAAGAAGAAAGAGGTTCGGGTTTTGGGTTTGCGTGTTTGGAGTTCGTACCCATGGACCCGTTTGGCTTTAACACTGTTTTGGATCGATTTGGATTTGCGAATTATTATAGATAATTCGTTGGTTTCTATGTGTGTTTGGTTTGAAGACCCGACCCGACTCCATACCCTAATGTAGTAAACCCAAGTTTCCTCCTTCTTTTCTTCTTTTGAGCCAAAAAATTTAGTTCTTCACTTGTTGGAGTTTTTAGAAATCTTGGAGCTTGATCGGCCTTCAATCTGTCGACCATCTTCGAACGTGTAACCCCTGGTTTCCCCATTTTGTGTATTTTCTTTTTCTGTATTTGTATTCTTCTTTGTATCTCTTCTTGAACCGTATATTGAATTTTTTTATCTTCAATATATTCATTTGTATTTTTCTTTATTGATTGTTATATCTTCTTGTATCTGTTTGTCTGTCTTCTGTTTCATTTCTGTGAGCGGGCCATTATTTTTTATGTTCTCCATTATTGTTTTTGCTCTATTTTATTTTTGGTTCATGTCCTATTTTTGTGTGCTCTTGTTATTTCCATCTCCTATTCTTTTTCCCTTGAGTTTGAACCCAATTCCTAATTCAACTCTAATATCAAATGCCTAAAACCCACTAGCTAAATATCCATTATCCATTAACCTACTCTACCCTATAACAACCCAATACTCGATACCCTGTGCATCCGAAGCCCACAACCCCATCGGCCAAAACCCTAATCATCTACACCCATATATATATACCCCTACTATGCATCTTCAACCATCAAACCTTAGCCACTGCCTTTGCACCTTCCCGATCCCGAGCACCCTCTACGATCACCTGAACCACACCCGAGAACCCCCGACCTCCTACACCCATCTCCCTCTCCCGTAGCCTGTCTCTCTTGTTCTCTTTCCCTTTCAGCATTACGCAACCCCAGCATCAGCGAGGCGACCCCCTGGCCACCGAAGCTCCCCTACGCGTCGTTGCTGTGCTCCCTGGCCGTGCATCGTCGCTGTGCTCCCCTGGCCGCACTGCTGTTCCCCTGTGCTTCTCTCCTCATCGCTCTCTTGGCCGACCGCAGAACGATAGCAACTGTCGCTACCATCACCAACCGCCACTGTCGTTTTCTTTCCATGCCGTTCTCTTGTCGTGTGGTTCGTTGTTGGCGCGCACGTATATTGTCGTGCACGTGTTTTGTAAGTTAGTATGATTTTTTGTTCGTTATCCATGTTTTGTTCGTGTTCTTCGTTCGATCGTGATTCGTGCCTCGGGAATCCATTCCCGTTATTCTTGCTTTTGGCTTTGTTGTTTTCATCGTCTCGCAGGCAAATAACTTGTATTTTTTTCTTTGTGTAATACAAATACTAAATACCGCCTATAGTGTAGGTGGGTTTTAGAGACAATTTGTGTGTGAATCCCCTTGTTGATATTGTCTCTATTGTGTTGATTCGACCATAGTTGCCTCACGACATACATGACATGAAATAACCTAGGGTTGACCACTTCTTGTTGTATATATGCGTGTTGTTCATATAATACATGTGCTCGTTCTTGTTATTCGTGGTAGACTTGTTGTGGACTTGTGAAATACCCTATACCATGTTGCTTGGACATTTAGTACACTATATTTCATGTTTGGTTATGATTTGGATGAGTTTTATGTGAACTAGTTAATTTTGTGCATGAGAGATATTTTCAGTTTTGTCGGTTTTCCGGTTTTGATCAGTACTTTAGACCCTATTAAGGTCAGTATTTGAAAATATTTTGTGAACATGATTTGTAGAGAATTCTGTCTATTTTCCAACCCTTCTGAAGGATCTCAGTTTCGATTTATGGTTTGTGAGTTATGTTGATTTTACTACAGAGGTGTAGAGTGGTTTCCAGATTTTGTTTTATATGAATTCTAAAGAGTAATACATTTTTATCATAATGTTAAAAGTATTATTTTGATCCAATATTTTGTACAGTAAAACTAGACTTGATTAGGATTAACCCTGAATTTTTGTGGATTTATTTGATGAGTTTTACAAACCATTCTATGTTTTCGAACAATTGCTATACATGCAGAATTTTCATACTGTTCAGTAAAGAACCTATTTTTTGACCTATTTCTACTTGTTGTTTGTAAAATATTTGTGAATATGAAAGTTAGACTACTGTATCTATTTTATCACCCATTTGGCGGATTTGGATTTTGATTTATGGTTTGTAAGATATTGCTATTTTCGTACTGCAGTGTTTGTGATTTCAGATTTACAAAACTACTACATCTTGATGTTTTCTGATTTTACTTGACTACTCTATTTATATTGAAAAATGATGAAATTTATATTCTGATGATACACATATAGGGAAATACCCTAGATTTTTCGTGGATTTATTTAATGAGTTTTCGTGCTGTTTTCCTGACTTTGAATACGAATTTCTGATTTCTGGCTGCAAATGTTTTCTGGTTTCAATTCAGTTTTGGGTTACATTTTTGTGAAATACTATATGACTTATATATATTTATTGGATTCGGCCTGGAGTCTATTTTCCAAATTTTTTGACGGATCCAGATTTGCATGTTTGTAGCAATCCATGTTTTAGTGCAGCCTTATCTTGCTGTCTTGAAGTAGAAGTCTCGTTGTCCCACTCTTTGATGTGTTGTCTTTCGTCTGTACATGTTTATTCTTCATCCTGTACTTATTAATTGATCATACCATGTTATTCTTGCCAATTTTTGTACACGCACATGCTTGTTTGGTAATAATAATAAATAACTAAGCCGGGGTTTAAAGGGAAAGATCTAATAGTGGAAAATACAGAAACATGTACTCGGAAGGGGATCCACAGATCCTACGTGATTACTTGATACATGATACTTGACACGTGATTACTTGACACTTGCACGCTTGACACGTGATTACTTTCCACTTGCATAACTTGACACGTGATACACGATACATGATACATGATACTTGGACCTTGGAGCTTGATTACTTGATACTTGTCCCTGAGTACACTGCCCTTTATGATCAACTATGAAATCTAAAGCGAAACTGTTTGAATGTAGCAACCATGTAGTAAAAATCGGGATGCATGAAGTGCTACCTAGATAGTAATAACTACAAGACTTGAGTATGACACTTGAACATGACACGTGATTACATGATACTTGTTATTTGATACATGATATTTGTTAACTTGACACTTGATACATGCTACTTGCACTTGCTTATCTTTCCATGCTAGTTGTTATATTTTGTTATCATGCCTATTCCATACTATTTGTTTACTTTTTCCCATGTACTTATATCCTACACTACAAGCGGCCTGTAACTTGCATTGACGAAAGTTTGTTTTCTTTTTCCTCTTCCTGTAATTTATTTAATTGCAGATCAGGATGATCAGCTGCCAGATGGTGTTGGTGATATTTGATATTAGTGCTGAAATTTGCTATTCTTATTTTTTGTTGCTTATTTTGAACAATTGTATTTTGATTACTTGGATTTATTTGTATTTGGGCAATGTAACCCAGGATAATGACTTGTTCAGATCAGGATTATTTGAGATTATAATATTTTGGTTTCAAGTATTCTTGTTGGTGTTTTGATTCATATATTCATGCTTAGTTGATTCTTTTTTTTCAGACTCTGATTATTCTTGTGAAATGTTGTAAAGATCCCGAACAACTTATGGATGATGAAAATCATTTGCTGGGCTTAGTCACGTATCTATATTCCATATTCATTTTTGGAAAGCGGGGCGTGACAGAATGAATGTTGGTCGTGTTTCTTGTAGGAGTTCTTGTGGCGAGGTAGGAGATAAATCTCTTTGAGTGAGCTAAGTTGCAAGAGATTGTTCATCTCTTCCTTTGAAGCTTTGAGTTATTGTTGTGTTGAGAGGCAGAGTTTGAAGTGAATTTTAGTTGGTTTTTGTGCTTGGACATTCGGGAGTTTCTAGGCTTGATCACTCCAAAGTTTGGTTGACATAGGGTTGCTTTCGTCGGTGGTGATTTTTGTGCATACCAAGTGTTTGATGAAATGTCTACCCCATTGCGTTCACCAAGTATTTGTTGATTTTTCTATCCTCACTAAACCGTTCTTTCATCGACCGGGCATTGTAACATTCACCGTTTTGCCAATCGACTGTTCCACTACTGGGGTACTATGTATTCTAATTTGGATGATGCGTAATTGAACCGTTGGATCTTATGGATGGATGAGATATTTCCACGTGGCGATTTAGTCTTAAGGGTTCTATAAATAGAAGTTGATTTTACCTCCTCTCCCTCATTTACCTCATTCACTTTCTCTTTCTAGAAATTTTTGAGAGCTTCTCTCTCTAGAAGTTGTGGTGTTTTACCGGGCGGTGCTGGTGGTTCGTCTGGTGTTCGATGGTGGTGCTAGTTACTGTTGTAGATTCAGCGTTCCCATTACTTCAACTAGGTAACTTTCTCATGAACATTGTTCATTATGTCTAACATTTCATCGACCAGCTCTTCTTCCACATCGGTTAGTCTAGATGTAGACGATGATGTTGAATCTAGCCACTTCACTAGAGGGGAGAAAGGGAGTGATGCATTCTGTTGTTCCACCGTTGTGGAGACGATTGGGGATGTGCACTTAGGACCCCGTTGTTCTTAGTCCCTGAGCTGATTAGGGAGTACCCTGTAGTTGACCGAGATTTCCTTAGTGGTGGCATGGAGTATAACGAGCCGGACCCAGTCTACACTACCAAGGTGAATTAAGCAATCACCATCCTTACATGGGAGGAGCTCGCCGTGATTAGGGCAACCTTCGGGATTCCTTGAGTATGGACTACTTTTTCCAGTTCCCGGAGTTAAAGCATGATATATGGTATCTGATGAGTATTGTTTCTTCCCTTGCGATGCCTTCTTTGCAGGGCTTCGCTTGCCCCTTCACCCCATCATCCGAGAGGTGTTTATCTGGTATCGGCTCTACCCGATGCAACTGATGCCAAATGCATGGAGGCATGTTGTGGGATTTGTTCTACATTGCCGTACGCTAGGGGCTGAGCCAAGCCTTATCGTGTTCAGACATCACTTTAGGATTGTTCAGCTATGCAAAGAGGAGGAACGTTGGTTTCACTTTAGGATTGTTCAGCTGTGCAACGGGGAGGAATGTTGGTATCTCAGCCCTCACAATAATCGGGGTGTGATTGACGTTCCCAGCTCGATCAAGCGCTAGAAATTTTTTTTTTAGTCGTTCGAAGTGCTGAGCTGTTGGGGATTCCCACGACCTGGAGGAGGACGGTTCCATCGGCGATGAGGACTAAATCAGTGGTGACCGTGGCAGAGAAGAGTGTTAGCGATGCACTTCCCGCGTTGAAGGTGTTGGCGTGGCAAGACATCATCGACGAATTACTCTTCAAAGGTGGTCTTAGCCCGGCTATTTCTAGTATGGTTTACCACATTTGCTTTCTCGTCATTTCATTCATTCCTTTGTTAATTTTACACGGAATTTGTTTTGCATCACGAGTTCTAACTTCTTCGTGTTTCATCTTGCAGGAAAAACATGCATAGACTACAAAGACTTGTTGGAGGACATGGATGCACTACGTCGCAAGAGGGTTGACGAGCCATTGAAGCAGAAGACATCGGGGAGCCATCCTCCTCCTTAGAACCCATTGCCTCCGGTCCCAACCATACCGACCGATCCTACTTCGAGGGAGCCGCCTACCGTTGTTGCGGGTTCCTCCTTGGTTGTGATCGTGGCGAGTGCCATGCCTGTTCTCTGATCTTCGAGGTCGCGGCAATTATCACCAATGGGGGAAAGATGGTTCACGTTCTCGATTGGAGTGTGAAGTAGCAGGAGATTTTTCTGGGGAACTCCATTGCCTGCCTCGACGGGATCTGCCACCTCCCTACTCTAGCTGTTCGAGGTGGGATGAAGATGGAGCCCCTGAGAGATCAGTGCTTGAGATCGCGTGGGCACACATGATGGTATGATCTAGTCTCTTTTGATTTTTTGTCTCCCATTACTCCCATTTTGCAACATGATGCCTTAGTTATTTTCTCCTTATTTCAGGCGGTGTGTCACTTCAGTCATCTAGTATACTTCTATGTTGCTGAAGAGATGAACTTGAAGGCACAGATCTCCCTTGCCGAGACGGAGAAGAAGAAGGTCGTGAAGGAGAAGAAGGCGGAGTTGGAGATGCAGAAGAGGAAAGAGGAAGAGGCGCACCTCGAGATGGAGGTGTCGAAGAAAAGGGAGAAGTCAGAAAAGAGGGTAGCTGAGCTCGTGGTGGAGTTGGAGAAGGCCCGCGCCGATGCAGCATTGGAGCTGAAGGCTGGGGTGGTAAAGGTTGAGGCCGGTGCAAAGTCTAATTGCATAGGATAATGGTTAAATCTTATGTAACGGCGATTTCTCATGTGGTAGAGCGCGTTCCTGGTTTTGATGAGAAAGGCTACCACATACTGCTTCGCCCTGGGGAGGCCCTTGATACGGGCAAGGAGGATGGTGGCGTGGGAGACACTCCCGCGATAAGTGCAAGGAGTGGTTCTGGGAAGAAAGGTAAAGGAAAAGAGGTAGCTGGGAGCTCCTTGGTTCCGACGAGACAGGTCGATGCTTTATTCACCCTTCCATGTTCCGCACTTTCTTTAGTTGCATTTGATTCAGACTTTAGTAGCATTTGATTTAGTCATTGAATGATGCTTAATTGCGGAATGGCCATCGTACTCCTATATCCTCATTTTAGTGGATGAAAGACAATTTTAGTGCGTTATCATTGCCTTTGTATTGTGCCGACCGTGTTTGTGATGACTTTTGACCGTGGCACTTAGTTCTCTTGTGTGACGTTATTTTTCAACTTGTTGACAGATGATTGTGGTGACGGGAAGTCGAGCATCTTGTAGGCGACTGCACATAATGGGACTAGCTATCGACCGTTTGCGTGTTCAGTCGGAAGACAAGTGGTTGGAAACTGTTCGACTCAAGTCGGCGCTTATCGAAAGGGACTTTGAGTTATTCCTCCTTCGCGTTGATCATCTTGACATCATCCCTCTTCCTCCAATGGTGACAAATGATAGAATCGAGGAGTGTGCTATACTAAGGAAGTAATAGTTGAGAAAGACTTGGAGTTGCACGTCTCCAAGTGTGACTTGGTGGGTTGCGAACAACAAGCACTTCGCGCATTATTGGTGAGAAAAAGATATCAATGGTTGATGTGAAGAAGGGCACAACAGCTAAGGTGCAGAAGAGCACAACTGCCGGTAGAGTTAGGTCGAGCATTCGGGAAAAGGGCTCAACTATGCTTGTACCCCCCTCGACCATCTGGCGATGCTCAGAGCGAGGTGACTGCTTTACCCATGGAGCAACGCATGCATAGTGTCCTAGTCCACATACCCAGCTTGCGTGATCCGCTCCTTCTGTCATAGTTGTAAGTGGGTAGAAGGTGGTGGTGCCCATCAAGAAACCCACGAGGAGGCTTGTGTCTCTTCGGAATAACATTCCCCGCCCGTGGAGCCGGAAAGACGGTCTGTAGGCCATATTGTAGAGTTACTATGCTGCTTAATGTTTCAGCGTGCTGTTGTATTGATGTTTCTACTTGATGACTCCTTGTGGTTCACTGCTTTGTAAAACGGTCTATAGTTTTGTACTTGTAAATATTTATAGTGGAACTAGATCTGAATATGTAGATTGGTGATAATTCTGTGATTTGAAGAATTCTTTTCATATGTTTGATCCTTGTTGTGCAACTTGTCATTGAGATTGATGAGCTGTCGGCTGAGTTCTTTGTAGCTAAATAAAAAGGCCTCAAATTTGTTGTGTATAGCTAACGAACCGTCGATGGTGTACTTGCGTATCGTTTGACAAAGTTTAGAACTTATTCGTCTTGTACCTAGCTAGTTGTAGGAGCAACTCTTCGAGGGAGTTATCTTCCAAACTTGCTATATGGATCCTCTAACGAATTGAAAGAGTCACATCGAGTGGGGAGTTGAACTCCAAGTGTTGCTTTTGCAAGTTTTACTGAAGTAACTGCAATCCACGGTTTTGGACCTCTAATCTGTTTATAAGGAATTTTAACTAGTTTCAGGAACATATCGAATAACGAGTTGAACTCTAAACGTGCTTAATTGTAGGTTGCTAAAGTAACTCTGAACTATGGGTATGGATTCTGAAATTGTTAGTTTAGGTTTTTGATAGGTAGTACGAACAGTTCGAATGACGAAGCGAACTCTGTACTTGCTTTGTTGCAAGTTGTTAGAGTAACTTCGAGCCATGGGTATGGACCTCCGAACCTGTCGTCAAGGCGTTAACGGATTACAGAACATATCAAATGGAGAAGCGAACTCTAAGTTTTTTTAGTGAAAATTTATAGAGTAACTTCGAGCCATGGGTATGGACTCCAAACCCGTCTTACAGGGAGCTTTTAACGAGTTTTTGGTGCGATTTTGTGTGTAAGTTTGGCATTTAACTCATTGTTTGCTTTGATAAAATTGAACTAAATATTTAAAAATAATCTGTCTAATCTTATTGAGAAATAAACTAAGGGGCTGCTCTAGTGGCTGACTTTTATTACATGCGATGACCGATAGTGAAAGCAGTTTTTATTAAAAGAGAACTAAACTAAATAGCTGCTGTAGTGGATAACCTTTATTACATGTTTAAAAAGTTCTACTCTTAAAAGAGGACATTTCAGACACTCTCGTTGTACTTGATGTGGTGATCAGCACTCCAAGTTCTGGGTATCTTCTTACCCCCTAGGTTTTCAAGTCGATATGACCCCAGGCGAATCACTTGAGAGACCTTGTGCGGCCCCTCCCAGTTGTGTAACACCCCACAAATTTAAATGTATTATTTTGAATTATTAAATAATTTTAATTTAACTTATTGAACTATTTTGATTACTTTTTGAAATTATTGTTTTGCACGTACAAAACACGTGCAAATATTGTCGAATGCATTCTAAAATTTTCATGTCAAAAAATATTTTCTTCTCATTAAATTACAATATTTTTTAATTTATTTTGAATAAAGGAAACTACTTTGAAATTGTTTTGACAAAATGAAACTTTTAAAGAAATCGTTTTTGGGTCATGAAAAAAGCTCTAAATTTAATTTAAAATTTAAAATTTCAGATTTTGAGGCCGGCCAAATTGAGAGGGGTTCGGGGAGAATCAAATCCTAATTGATTGGTTCAATA
This sequence comes from Hemerocallis citrina, assembly GCA_017893485.1. Lineage (NCBI taxonomy): Eukaryota > Viridiplantae > Streptophyta > Magnoliopsida > Asparagales > Asphodelaceae > Hemerocallis > Hemerocallis citrina. The sequence goes on along the minus strand of CM030358.1, from coordinate 182,370,959 downwards.
TGGATTATAACAAGTTTTGATTTCCTAAATAATTAATATTGCAGTTGGGGATTTTCTAAGGGGGGGGTTTATTTGTAAAATTCCATTAAAACCTAGATAAATCCCGGCCTACTTATTGGGGGCAGCAAGTTTCGGTCTCCTTTTCATTTTGGCTTATTTTTTGGGTGAATTTTGGAGCAAGGAGAGGAAGCTTTGTTTAAGGAGGAGAAGTGCTTTCTAGGTGTTCTGTTTCATATTCTTCAAGAGGTGGCTATATCTCTACCTCTCTTGTTATGTTTTTTTTTAGTCTCATGAATGTTGTAGTATTATGCTAGGATTTGATTTGTGAATCTATGATTATATTTTAGCATGACTGTGGTGTTCTTTAGGAGATAATCATAGAAGTGTGTATTTGATAAAGAATTGTTGGTTATATGAGATAAATATTGAATCTTGAGTGTGTGATGATCTTAAATAAATTGTTCTTGAGTAATGAATATTATTATGCATGAAAGATCAAGTTTTTTTCTATGGAAATAGATTTAATGAACTTATATGTAGTTGTGAATGTTTAGATCTTCTTGTACGATTCAAGAACCATGATTTGAATAATTAAAAGAAGAAATCTTTATAAGTTATTTACTTTTTTGATGTGAAATCTTGATAAGTTGATTACTAGAATTTTTATACATAAATTAAATGCAAAAAATCATGGAATATATGCATGAAGTTGAAACCTAGGGTTTGGTGGCTAAACCCTAGGGTTAGGAGGGGGAGGGGCTCGTTTTGGGTCAGCACAGTACCCCGTGTAACACCCTAGATTTCTAAATAATGTTTTTGGGATTAACAAATGAATTAAAATGATTTTTGGTGATTTAATAAATATTTTGTGAAATCTATCTTTTTACACGTGCAAAACACGTGCAATTATGTTTTTGGGAAACTCAAAGTCAGAAATTATTTTGGGTAAATTTATTATTTATTACTAGGTATTATTTATGAATTTTTTGGATTTTTTTGATATTTATTTGACATATTTGCAATTATTACGAAAAGATGGGCTTTTGTGCAAAATTACCACTCGGAGTAAAAACTCCAGATTTTCGGATTTTTGGGCTGAGCATGATTGCTAGCCAACTCAGAGGTAAAAAAGTTTACTTTTTATTTGAATAGGTTTGGTTTATTTCGCAAATTTCTTAAAGAATGGTCTGTTTGCAAAATTGTCACTTAGGGGCAAAAAAACTACAAATTTTGTTTTTCTGGATTTACAAACATTGCCGGCCAAGATTGATCAGTTATTGTTTTTTTTATTTGAATTGAATTGGTTAATCTAATTTCCAAGTATAAGGAATTATATATGTAAAGCTATATTCAAAAGGGATATTTTACAAATCTTTTCAAAAATCCTAATCCACCTAATTGCCGCCCTATTAAAGAGAAGTGCAGCCGTCTCCTTACTGTACTACACAAAGTGTTTTCTTTATTATTTACTTTTTGAAGTTTCGAAGTGAGGATCTTGGTTTTCTTGCGAAAAGAAGGATTTTCTTATTCTTTTATTATCTTCGATTGATTCTTCAATAAGGTGAGTGACATATGTTTGTTTTCTTACTGTTCTAAGCATTTTGTATGTGATGATTTGTCTATTAGAAAGCATGTTAGGGATTGTATGATGATATAATGAATTTTGATGGATGTGTGATTAAAGATTGAATCTTTCATGAAAACTATGCTTTTGATGAATAAAACCCTAAATAGATGACTTGAGATTATTAAGAACCTAATAGAATTCATGGATAGGTTGTTTCCCTTCATAATCTGGCTGTTTTGATTACACCTACTGAGTTTGTATGTTGAGTATTGCATATAGTGGATAATCGAGTTCTTTACTGTGAATACATACTCATGTTCTGTTTTGATGCTTTCAGATGAGTAAAAAACTTAATGAATGATTGTTATAATTGTACGTATTCATGGGTAAACTGATGTGGGTGAGTGTGTATATGTTTAACAAAGATTCAAGAGGGTTTTGAAGTCGAAAAGATCAAGTTTTGAAAGAAAAAGGGTTTTGATATTTTCAGGCCTGATTGTACACAGACCGAAATTGAGTTTTGTGTGTTTTGTGAAGTTTTCAACTGGATTCCGATTGTTTTCATACTGAGATTGAATTAGATATTATACTCCTTCTATTTGATGAGTTTTAATGCTATAACTGATGCTTAACCCTTATATGAACATATATATAGGTATATTGCTGTTTTGAAGAGTTTTTGTGAAGATTTTCTCTTTTATGATCTTAATGTGATTTTGATTTGTTTTATAAACTCCTGTATGTTATATAAGTTGTATTTAATCCTATCTTGATTTTTTTTTTTGCAAATTTGTGATTTTATAAAGTATAATCGATGTATCAGTAAAAATGTGCACAAAATTCAAAGCTGTCAATTTCCGCAAATGACAGTCGACCGCTTCACAATTACACTGAAGTTGACAGTCGACTGTCAATTCTTTACTTCTGGATTTTAAATTGACAGTCGACCGTCAATTTTTGTATAGGTTTTGACGGTTGACCGTCAGTGTTTTGCTGGATGTTTTGTTGAGTTTTCTTCGTTTCTCTTGGACAATTATTTCTTCGAACTTATGGATTATTAATCTACTGTTTTAGTTGATGTTTTGCTATAAACTAGGTATGCCCATGGCACGTGCCTACGGCACGTATTCGGGACTGCATGTAAATTTAGTTAGAGTTATTTGATTGGGTGAACTGCATATAAATTATTCGTTAGAGAGGTACAAAAAAGGTGGGTGTAAACAAATACACCCACCTTTCTAATACAATCAACTACTCTATACAGGCCTCCTCTGAAATTATATTGCTTCCTAATAGTTTTCTGATACGACGTCTTTAAAATGTTTCCTACGGCACGTTATCGCAAAGAATGATCAATTAATTAAGTTATTTAGTAAATATTTCGACAGTATTATTTAAAATTTTACAGGCAGGATTGTAGTAAAAATTTCGATAGAATCTTTCATGAAATATTATTCCTTTGAGAGCAATTCCTTACGGAATTCTGCTCAAAATTAATAAATTAACATCATAGACAGTCAAATTGAATTCTCCCCAGCCCAATCCAAGCCACATTGCACAGACATCATATATATTAGGCTCTGGGAAAAAAAGAACTTCATATCACTAAAGATATAAAATAAAAGACCAAGATATAGTTTGGAATCATAAAAGATTTTTGGAAATTTTCTGAAAATTTCGACAGAACCTCCCTTAAAATATTAGCCATTTTACAGCAATTCCTTACGGAATTCTGCTAACAATTAAAAATTTATCATCACAGTCAAGAAATATAAATCATCCCCAGGCCAATCCAAGCAACATCACACAGACATTATATATATAGGGCTCTGGGAAGAAAAAAATCTTCATATGACTAAGATACAAAATAAAAACCAAGATATCGTTTGAAAACATAATAAATTTTAGAAAATTTAGTAAAAATTTTGACAGAACCGCCCCTAAAATATTAGCCCTTTTACAGAAATTCCTTACGGAATTCTGCTAACAATTAAAAATATGACATCACAGGCAATAAATATCAATCCTCCCCAGCGAAACCAAGCAACATCACACAGGCATCATATATATAAGGCTCTGGGGGAAAAATCAGAATATAATGTAAGATACAAAATAAAAACCCAAAATTCGTTTGAAAATGTAATGAATTTTTTGAAAAACCTTCAAAAAACCTTTAAAAAACCAAACACAGAACCCAATACTCCACAAAATTGTGGGTACGGGTATTAACATAACTATATTATATCATCATTATATACAGTTACTTACATCATCTCCCAAAATGCTAAATATTACAACTATTACAACTATTACATCCTCCACCATACTAAACACCAACCAACTGAATGAAAAAAAAATTACATGGTTGTAGGAGAACACAATGGTGGAAGTCTTCAAAAATAGGACCAAACAGTGAGCCTAAAAAAACAGTTAGAGTTTTAAATCAAATAGTAAGAGTTTACAATAAACAATTAAAACAATAGTAATAGTTTTGAAACCATTACCTTTCAAACAGAACTATGCCTTCAACCAAACATGTTCCTCATCACCCTACAAAAAGTTAAATTGTCAATATGTACATGACGGTTTTGAGTGTGGACGACAATCTGGGAAAAAAAGAAGAAGCATTAAATTAGCAGCAATTAACGGTTAACATAGGCTGTTGTTGTAGTAAATATAAATTTACCTTATTGCAACCCCAATTCATCAATGTAGTTGCATTTATAAATTTGAGGTCCATGTCAGCTGCTTCCTAGTTCTATTAAAGTTCAAAAGTAAAACAACAATGAAAATAAGTTTTGGTAAGGTAAGTCTATCATATATAAATGGTTTTTTTATTTTTTCGTCTTGTTTCATTAAAGAAAAAATAATAAATTAATAGACGAACCTCTTTCTATTTTTTTCTTCTTATATATAGTGTCAATATTTCATTACTGATAAGTTAATTGATTTGAAGAGTTTGCTGGCTCATTATTGATTTAATGTTTCCCATCAAATAATAGAAAGAGTGATACTTGTTTTTGCTAAAATAATTGTTTGTTATTGCAACTCCAATTGCTATATAGTTGAAAATTTAGCATTGTCTTGTAAAAAATAAAGAGAGCTTCAATATATATATGCTTGTGTTTAAGATAACCATAGTTATATTTAATATCTATCTCTATGAAATAAGTAAAGAAGTTAATCTGTTACAGATTGAAACATATATGTTATAACTCCACTTTAAAAAGTCACTTATGAGTAGTGTAACTGTGAAGTGTGAATTGAAAAAAAGATGATCACACTAAGGGCTTGATAGTGTAACTATGAAGTGTGAATTGATAAACAGATGATCACACTAAAGGCCTGATAAGATACTAATTGTCATTCATATTTCAATAATTTGTTTAATAACTACTAATGTATATACTTTTCTTTTAAGATCATTGTTATACATCACCTCCCAAAATAATAACTGTTAAGATCATTGTTGCCACTAAAAAATATATAGTTAATAAGATTATCTGTATACTTGAGAAGACACAACTTTATAAAATGTGGGCCATGTCTAGTTAGTGGGTTTAAACTAAACCACTAAAAAATTACAGCCCAAACTCACCTCAACTATCCTAAAATTCATACAGTTGACTAAATTAATTGTACCATTATCTCTATCCTTGCTCAACCCCATCGCTAAATCTCTGCCTTTCTCTCTCAGGCTTGCTTCACATATCACTCTCTTCGTTCTTGTAATTTCCTTTTAAACCTCCGACAACACCAGCCTATGGTTCTCTAATTTCCATGAAGCTCATCACCACTGAGCAAACTCTATCAGTCCTCTCTCCACCTCCAATCAATAAGTTCTCTTCAACCTTCATTAATCATCCTTTTCAGCTCTTTCTCTATCCCGGTCTCATAGCATCTAACAATGGCATCCACATGCCTTCACTGATCCTCACAATTGGTATGGTACAGAGGTGGCTAAGCCGACATCAATCGAAACTTCATTCAAGTTAGATTTAGAAGTTTTTTTTGTTAGCATCATTGTTGTTAAGGATGGTTAATTGGTTGAAGAAAGGTGAGTAACAATATTAGTAGTTTGACATTCATCCATCCTTAACTTTCTATTTTTAGTTCATCATACAGTGTATCTTTCTAGTTAATTATGCTTGAATACCCTTTTTTTGTCATTTAAATATGCTTCCAAATATTCTAGACTATCCCCCCTCCCCTCTCTTCCTCTTCCTCTTCCTCTCTCTCCTTAATTACTTGATCTTCTACTAAAAATTCCAAAATATGCTTCCAAATATGCCGAGAAAGTGTCGTTCGGAATTTAACCTATTAGTTATGATGGCCATGTAAGTTAACAGTTGTATATATTTTAACCTATGGATAATATACACGGGTTAAAGGTAAAATAAAATTAACCTATTCGAATTGGACGTAGCAGTTCGATATTGTCTTTTACGTTGGGCCAATTGACGCATGGTGCACCCTTCAAGTCTCGCTACTTGTGAATCAATCATATGGCTGAACATGGAGAACAACTAACTAAAGACATTCTGAAAAAGTTAGGAGAAATATATGATGATTAACTTTGACGTTCTAATTATTTTAACAAACCAATGAAGACATTGTAGAGTAATCTATTTTCTTCTATGGTGTTTAGTCGGGTGATCAAGAAAGATGAACAGGATATAGAATGACTAAGCATAGTTTTTTGGGAGAATCTCACTAAACCCCAAGATTCCATATTTGAAGAGCAGAAAATATCTTGAGTGCAACCCCTAACAATCTACTAAACCTACTATCACTGCTGACAGTGTTTCTGATGTTTCTTTTTTGCAATATTTTTTCTAAATTCGTTGGTTTACTGAGTCTGTATATTTAACTTTAATCTATTAACTCTCGACAAAAAGGAACTTGTTTTTCATTGCACCAGAGATTTGTTATACCAATTCCATTGATTTCTTCACCAACTGCATGCTTGGTAGCTTGAATGTTTTTATTATTAATATCGCCTTGGAAATGAAATTATCTCATGAAACTATATAGTTATCAAATCTTTGAATACTTTATAATCCTTTTTGAGTTAAGATAATACCGGTTTACTCACCCCAAATTCGCGGTTATGTAACAATTCTAACCCCTGCTCCTATGTAATAAACAAACCTAGAATAAACGCTATGCATTCTATGTTTATTGCAACCCACATGCAAATTACTTAAATTAGGCAAAAATTGCCACCCATTCTGAACCCTACTCGCCACATCCACAACTCTACTTGACGAAGCGATAGGAGTTGAAGTCATTGAAAATTTGGAACCATCCTCAAAAACACGATAAGCTTCCACACCTACAACACTAAGCCCATTGCCTACACCTACAACACTACAAACTTTACAGTACAAACTCTTCGAAATCAATAATCTCACAGCAGTACAAACTCTTCCCTTTATCAATGCTCGCTATACTACTACTCCCTCCCCTAACAATCTCCGAACCAACAACACTAAGCCCATTGTCTACACCTACAGAATTATCCAGCATTTCCAATATCGAAATCAACAAAATTCCCCTTAATCCCTCCCAAACCACCCACATTGACTTCCTTCAATACCCAAATATCACAATACAAACATATGTGCTTTTAATCTAAGAAATTCTCAATACCCAAACACACGTGCTTTTAAAGATACCCAAATTAGTCAATATCTTTCAATACCCAAATTAGTCATTCTCTTTCAATACCCAAAACAGCACAATTCTTCTAATCGATGGTTGGATTTTGTAATCTGTCAACACACAAATATCCAAATCTCTCTCAATACACAAACTTCCTTCAATACCCAATTCTTCTAATCTGTCAATACCCAAATCAGAATACAATACCCAAATATCACAACAAAACAGCACTATCTCAATCAATACCCCAAGCAAAAAAATAGCACAATCGATGGTTAGATTTTGTATACTTGAGATGGTGAAATCGATGGTTGGATGGGGTCGCTGTGAGGTGAAATCGATGGTTGGATGGTGAAATCAATGCTCGAGTGCGATGGCGACTGTGAGGTGGAGGAGAGAAGCTCGAACGGGGGAAGGCGACGAGACTGTGTGGCATCACAGGAGGAGCCTGCGGAGTTGTCGAGGTCGGGGCTGTCGATGGAGAGACGGCGCAGGGAAGCTGCGAACGGTGATATCTGAGGTGGAGGATGAGAGGGCGGCAATGGGGACTTCGGGAGGATGAGGTCAGGAAGCGACGGCAGGCGGAGGCTTCGACTCGACTGGAGGTGAGAGCGGAGGCTGATTCTTCTAATCGACTGGAGGTGAAATCGAATGGATGGTGAAATCGACTGGAAGGGAGGATGAGGGGGTTAGGATCGGGAGGTGGGGGGCGCTGAAGACGGCCCGATGGTGGGGGTTTCTGAAGAGGCGACGGAGCGGAGGTGGGGGTGCTGAGGATGCGACGGAGCGGAGGTTGGGGAGAGAGAGGAAGACTTAGAGAGAGCGGGGAGATAGAGAGAGGGAGACAGTGAGAGAGAGAGTGGGCGGGAGAAAGAGAGAGAGAACGGGGAGAAAGAGAGAGAGAACGGGTGTTTTTTTTTTGGAAAGAGAGAGAGAGTGTGTGTGTGTGTGTTTTTGAATTTGTGGAGTTTCAAATTTGGGCAGGAAAATATATTTTGTGAGAGTAGATCTGGTCCACTGATTTTGGGATAGATTGAATGTGAACCACTTGATAGCTTTCTTTGTGTTTTATTATATAGATTACAGTATTTCACAAAGCGTTATATTTTGTTTATAATAGAATTTAAATTGTGTTTCTATAACTTTATAAAGTGATATATATATGGTTTTTGAAGAAATTGATGTGTTGTGATTTTCTACGACTTCAAAAATATGATTCTCAGTTATTTAATGGATTTAATACTTTATTTCAATTCTGTAATTTTATGAGTATATTAAATAAATTTGGATTTGTTGATTTTAAGGAAGTTTTCTTAATATAAGAGTATTGATAATGGAATTGAGAGTTTTAATGAAAGATTTTGTGTTGATAGTTGTGTTGTGAGTCTCTAGAGGGTGAGTGGAACCCTAGTACACCGGTAGTTGAGATTTTTGTGGTTTGGCCAGTTGTGACTTTGTTGTTGATCAGTTGAATTAAGTCCGGTAGGGTACACCAACTCTAGGAGATTTGTAATTAGTTAATTAACTTATAAGATAAGGACATGCACTAGATGGTGATATGATGAAATGAGTGCAAACATGAGTTATGGACCTCAGTATGATTTGCGGTGTAAGATAATCTCCGAAATTATCGAGGTGTGAGTGAAATAGTCTTCAGAATTACTTGCGGTGTGGGATTGATCTCCAGAATTATCGAGGTCGATGCGACACTCATGGGGTATTCGTGTGATGAGGCATCATAGCTTGCAGTGTGGGGTATTCTCGAAGATTCCCAGGTGTGATTGAAATAGTCTCCGGAATTATCTGTGGATAGAGATTGATCTCCAGAATTATCGGGGTATGGGCTAGATACTCACAGTTTATCTAAATCTCGTAGTAGTCATTGTAGTAGGATTAGTTGCATAACGAGGGATTTAACCCTATAAAGTGGAGGACGATAGGAGCTTGCACCGGACCTATGTAGTATGGAATGCATAGAATCCAACAAGTATGCATTAGAGAGTCATCAAACTGCATTTTGTATTTTCTTGACTTGGTTTTGTACATTATGTTTTTTTTTGTTTTCTTACACTTGACACTTATCCTAGTTTCACTTGAAGTTATCATGTTTTATTTATTGTTATTTCATATTTCATTGTTATTACTGTTGACTTATATTGTTCATGACTTTATTCTTTATGTTTTATTCAAGTTATTTTTCTTTTGATGTCACTCACACCGTTATGGCTGACCCCTATAGTTTTGGGAATTAGGGTTATCTCTAGCCTCATGTTTTACAGGTAGGTACCTATAGCTTGGGATTTGGATGCATATGGTAGAATGATATTGTGGCTTATGTAAATTGTAAAAGATTGTGTTGTAAAAGAAAGAATTGTATTTCTAGTTGTTTAATTTTCCGCTTAACTTTGTAAAGAAATGATGTAATAAAAGTTAAAAAATTTATCTATGTTTTGGCTATGTTTACTATTACATTGAGGTAGATGCTGGAAATTGTGTCATGTATTTCCGAGATATTATATTACAAATTTGGGGCGCTACAGAGATTGGTATCAGAGCATGCTTCAATAGTAATGATAAACATAGCATAAAAATAGGCCTAGGTGTGGACATTAAAGCGCGAGTACCTAGGTGTGGACATTAGAGTGTGAGTACCACATAGAATTGAAACAAAATGTATTGAGTTGGAGTATGATTGGGGTTTTGCCATAAGGTATTGATGTGAATATGAATTGTTTTGCAGTATTCAGTATAATGGCAGGACCCAGGTCCAGGATTGGTGGAAATGGTGATTGGGCTGAGAGTTCCCATGGGGCTAGACTTGATATTGAGACTGAGATTGTTAGGGTGTATCAGACCTTGAATGCATTCATGGCAGCTAACATGGCACGGAATCAGAATCAGAATCATGGGGCTGGACCATTGTTTGTTAATGCTGATCCAATTAAGCAGGTTGAGTCCTTCAAGCGGATGAAGCCGCCCATTTTTTAGGGGCAATCTGATCCAAATGAGGTTGATGATTGGATTAGACAGATGGAAATGGTTTTCGAAGTGTTGGAAACTCTAGTAGTAAATAAGGTGAAATTGGCTACAATGCAGTTAGAGAATGATGCTGGCGTCTAGTGGCAGTTAGTGAAGAGAACTTTTGGGGATCAACAGATGACTTGGGAGGCTTTTCTGGATGAGTTTAGAGATCGTTCTTTTACTCTGGATAATCAGAAGAAGAAGGCAACGGAATTCTTGAATCTGCCGCAAGGCAGCATGACAGTGCGCGAATATGAGACTAAGTTTGCTCAGCTGTTAAGGTATGCACCGGAGCTGATCGTTGATGAGGCAAAGAAGGCCAAGAAATTCGAGCAGGACTTGAGGCCAAATTTGAGGTCAAGGATGATTCTGTTGGGCATCAGAAGGTTTGATAAGCTGGTCAGGAGAGCAGCAATGAATGAAGAAGATATGGATCAGTTCCAGAAGAAGTAGGAGACCTGGAACAGGAAAAAAAGGCCAGCAGTTGGTCAGAGTGGGAAGAAGTTCCCATTGAAGCAGGACAGGTTCAGTAAGCCAGAGTAGAGGGCACCTACAACTCAAGGATTGACTTGTTACTACTGTAAGGTGGCAGGTCACTTAAGGTCAGCATGTCCTAAATTGGCAAAGCAGACTTATTTCTAGTGTGGGCGAGAGGGGCATACTAAGCGTTTCTGCCTGCAGTTGAAGAAGGAAGGTGCTGGCGAAGGTAAATTTCAGAGGCAGGGGCAAGTGTTAGCATTAACTGAGGAGGATACGGGTAACTCAGAGGATGTGATATAGGGTATGCAAGAATTTTAAATTTTATTTGATGTATTAAGTAAAACTTTGTTTAAGAATTAATTCGAGATTTGAGTATCTTTCTTTATGTAACAGGATTTGTTTTGTTTAATGGAATAAAAGCAAAAGTTTTATTTGATACTAGTTCTTCGCATACATTTGTGTCGCCCAATTTGCAAAAGTCTTAGGTGTGGAACCTAAGGTATTTCCAGGCAGATTCTTGTCGGTGGCAACGCCATCAGGGGAAGAATTGATTGTTGATCGATATTATGAGGACTGTGATATCGAGATTGGTGGGAGGCTATTTGGCCTTGATCTCATTGAATTGCAAGTCTTGGGTGTGAATGTGATCGTGGGCATTGATTGGATAGCAATATATGATGCCACAATTGAATGCAAGAACAAAGAGGTATTAGTGAAAGCACCAGGAGGTCCCGCAGTGACTTTTCAGGAGAAGATGAAGGACCTGAAAGTGACTGCTATGGTATCCAAGTTGATGATTCCAGATGAAGTCAGAGGCATTCCAGTTGTCAGAAATTTTTCTTCAGTATTCTTGGAAGATTTGTCAGGTTTGCCGCCGCAGTGAGATGTTGAGTTCTGTATTAATGTTCAGTCGGGGAGTGCTCTGATTTCTAAGGCTCCGTACATGATGGCACCTGTAGAGCGGGATGAAGTTAAGAAGCAGATTGAGGAATTGCTGAGTAAGGGTTTTATCAGGCCGAGTTCTTTACCATGGGGAGCGCCAGTATTGTTAGTGAAGAAGAATGATAGGTCAATGAGGATGTGCATTGACTATCGGGAGTTGAACCGGGTGACTATTTAGAACAAGTATTCGCTTCCACAGATTGATGATCTATTTTATAGGCTTCGGGGAGCAGCTGTGTTTTCAAAGATTGATCTGCAATCAGAGTATCATCAGGTTCGAGTCAAGGAGGATGATGTGAGTAAAATAGCTTTTAGGAGTCATCATGGACTCTATGATTTTTTGGTAATGCCATTCGGAGTGACGAATGCACTGGAAGTATTCATGGATATGATGAATCGGGTTTTGCGGCCATTTATTGATTCCTTCTTGCTGGTTTTCATTGATGATATTTTGGTGTATTCGAAGTCAGAGGAAGAGCATTCTATGCACTTGGCAGAGGTATTGAAAAAATTGCAGGAGCATAACTTGTATGTCAAGCTTTTGAAGTGTGAGTTTTGGAAGTTTGAGGTAGCTTTCCTTGGTCATATCCTTTTTAAGGAGGGAGTGGCCACTGATCCTCAGAAGGTTGAAGCAGTGAAGGACTAGCCCAGGCCAACGACAGTGAAGGAAGTCAGAAGTTTCTAGGAATTGGCTGGGTACTACAGGAGATTCATTCATGGCTATGCACAGATCGCAGTTCCTTTGACAGGGTTAACTCGGAAGAATGTGGCATTCACTTGATTGATAAGTGTGAGGCAAGTTTCCTTGAGCTAAAGTAGAGGTTGACGACTGCACCTATTTTAGCTTTGCCACAAGCTGGGAACGATTATGATATCTTTAGTGATGCATCTCTCAGAGGTTTGGGGTGTGTCTTGATGCAAGAAGGTAAGGTTATTGCATATGGTTTAAGGCAGTTGCGTCTGCATGAGAAGAACTATCCGATGCATTATTTGGAGTTGCCAGCTATTATCTTTTTCTTGAAGCAGTGGAGGCATTATGTATATGGAAAGAAGGTCAACATGTATACCGATCACAAGAACCTGAAGTATATTTATCAGCAGAAGGATCTAAATCTTCGGCAGAGAAGGTGGTTGGAAGTGTTAGAAGACATTCGTCCTGAGATCAAGTATCATCCAGGTAAGGCGAATGTGGTGGCCGATGAGCTTAGTCAGAAGAGCAGTTTGTCGAGTTTGATCACTACTCAGAGAGAGTTGGTAGTAGAGTTTGATCAGGCAGGTATCGAGGTGGTACTGCAAAGTTTGGGAGCATCTTTGGCTCAGTTAAGGTTGCAGCCTTCTTTGAGAGAGAAGATTATGGATGGTCAGAAATTAGATGCAGAGATTCATGGAATGTTGCAGCAGGTTTTCGAAGGCAAGTTATCAGAATTTCGTGCCCAAGATAGAGTTCTATGGTTGGGTGAGAGGTTGTGTGTCCCGAAGAATGCAGATCTGAGAAAGAGTATCTTGCAGGAGGCACACAGTACCTTATTGTCAGTATATCCTGGAGGCACAAAGATGTACAAGGACATCAAACAACACTTTTGGTGATCTGGTAGAAGAAGGATGTGGCGGACTTTGTGGCGAGGTGTCTGACTTGTCAGCAGATCAAAGCAGAGAATCAGAGGTCTGGACGTTTGTTACAACCTTTGCCTATTCCGAAATGGAAGTGGGAGAATATCAGCATGGATTTCATCATAGAGTTGCCAAGGAGTCCGAAGGGAAATGACTCAATTTGGGTTACTGTGGACCGTTTGACTACGTCAGCTCATTTTCTATCCATGAAGATTACTTGGTCGTTGGAGAAATTAGCAGAGCTATACATTGAGGAGATTGTGAGACTTCATGGAGTTCTTGTGTCGATTATTTCCGACATGGATGCGAGATTCACTTCAAGTGTAATACCATGGTTCTTTATTTTTAATTAAATGAAGGTTTGTGAATTTTACGTGTATTGCACGTACTAATTCATGTGCATTTTTCTATAAAATTATTTATTTTGTAGCATGAATAAACATTTTCCTATCTCTCTTTTATTTTTGAAAACCTAATTAAATTCTAAAAAGCCTAATTGTTTATTTTTGAGCCCATCCTAATTATTTGATTATTTTTAATTAGTCCACGGAGTTTTAGCCCACTAATTGAAAGCCCATTAGTTTATTTCTCTTTTAAATAACATGACTTGCAGTGTAGATCATTTTTGTAGACAATTAATTAATTTATCATGTACAATTAGTAGTTAGGGGTGCGACATTTGGCACATGCATGCACTAGAGTGTGCATTGTGCACTCTTCTACCTAGGCCGGAAGGAGTCAAAGGAGAGTGGGAGAGTGGCTTAGTGGATAGGTGGTTACTTGCTCATGGGTGGTTGCTACAACTTCCCAATGTATCATAGCCATTTATCTACAACCATCTAATGCAATTCTAGCCCTCCATTTCACCCAAAAACTAGTATAAATACCCCCCCCCCCCCTCCCCACCCCTGTATGCATATAATACACAAAAGATTTTGTAAAGAAAAGAAAGAAAGAAAATACATAAGAGAGTAAAAAGATTGAGAGAGAGTTAGAAAAAGATTGAGTGTTCTGGATTGTGTGTGTTCATTTCCTTGGAGGCCGACCATTGCTTTGGAGGGAAGTGTAGGCTCGGGTTCACTAGCGCAAGGAGGAGACAAATCGTGGTGGCTCAAACTAGGAGGAGAAGGACCGCTCGTGTGTTCAAGGAGATTCTAGGAGTTTTTGTAGTGTTTTTCTTCAAATAGGTGGGTGTATTTCTATACTTCTAATCTTAGACACCCTGCTAGGGATTTTTGATAAATGAGAATGCTAAAAGAACTAATAAGATAACCACTTGTTGGCTCTAAAAAGGACATAGTAGATGATTGAGTAAATGCTTGATGAATTGCATGCTATTTGTTATAAATCATGTTTAATGTAGTAAAATTGTGAAATTGGAACCATGTTAATTGTAAAAATGCTTATGAATGGTTAGTAGATGAAATTATTAATTTTTGGGCTTATTGAACCATTGTGATACTAGTTCAAGGAATGCAACTATGTCTATGAGTATTGTGGATAAAAGAGGGGAAAACAAGAATTAATACTTCTTTAATAAAGTTATGATGCAAAAATTCGGTAGAGTGTTTGCTAAATTGAAATTTTGCAATTGTAGGCATAGAATGCAAATTAGAGTGAAAAATACATATTTTAATGTCAAAAAAATGTTTTTAAAAACCTGATTTGTTAATTAAATATAAACACAGTATTCTGGAAATTTTTATGGCTATATGTGAAGAAGAAACAAAGTTATGAGCTTTTGAAAAATAAAATAATTTTAATAAACAGAGACTTGAAATAAACCTATTTTAATCTAATCCTATATCAGTTTGACACTATGGTCATACTGGTTACACGGGGGCACCAGTTATGTTACTGTAGCTATGCGGTATCCCTTGTGTGTGGGTTCGAGTCTCCGCAGAGGCTTTTTACTTTTAAAATTTGATTTTTCCCCAAATTCCGAGAACAAAACTCAAACCCCAATTAACTTCCCTTTATAACAGTTGGACACTCTGTCCCTTTTGGCTAGCGTGTGGGGTTGGTTTTGGTGACTGTGCACCTTGGCTGTGTGTGTGCAGGTTCGAAACTAGCTAAGGCCAAAAACTTTTTGGAAAAATCCTTTTTTATATATATACACTTGATATTTTGAGTTTTAAAATATAATAAATACTGAGAAAAATATTAGAAAATTTCTGAAAATATGTAGACTTCATAAAATTATATTTTTTAATATGTGGACCTTTAAATGAGAATTAAGAGCAAAAAATTTAAGAGTGAAGAATTCATCTTAGTTTTGATCTTTTTGAAATTCTAAAACAAAGTAATGAAATTTTTATATTGAAAGAATTGAAAAAAGATTAATTGAGATTTTTTTTTTCACTCATAATTGTTGAGTAGAATTAAATGAGAAATTAAGTATGCAAGTTGTGCATAAAAATATGAGAAAAGAGAACTTGTCGAAATGTGCAATTTTGTGAACAAATATGTTTTCTTCTATGAATGTAAAAGGAGGACTTGGACTAGAATTTTAGCTATAACTCTACGTCGGCAAGAATGAAGAATATGGAAAAGAGGATTATGATATTTAACCAAGTTTGGGTCGTTGATAATGATTGATGTTGAAAAGACCGATGTAGGAGTAATGCTAGATTCTAGAATATTGACCTTCAATTATACATAAGGATTAGATACATTGTGAAGATGTGATGAACGTAAGAGAAAAATATGAGTATGAGGACCATTAGATTGGCAGCGTGAGAGTATTCACAAGATGTCCCATGATGCGTCATGATTAGAGCGTGGATACTACTCCAAGTACCGTCCCGGTGGCCACGCTTACAGGGTGATCTAATGACTACGGGAGGTGCCATGTCTATGGTAGGAGGGGAATTGACCACAGGATGCCTACATGATGAGTCATGTGTTAGTGCATGGGGTCACTCCAGGGCGCCTAGACGTGGACTCGTAACTCATGGAACACCTAGAATACTTACCGTAGTTACAGTAGTAGATTAAGTCATGGCGAGGGATCGAACTCTACAAGATGAACAACTGTTAAGAACTTGCCCTCGGACTTATGTAGTATGGGATGGATAGAATCCGAACAAGTGTACATTAGTGTCATATAATATTAATATCTGCATTAAGGACTAAGTGTACATCACAACTCGACATCAATAGGATAGTCCTTTGTAGCTTTGTTTGTGATCAAGTTTGTGGTTTGTTTAAGTATTAAAAATCGTTATACCGTTCGGCATAGCGAGGATGGTCGTGTATAATATTTCGTCGGTTGTAAGAAACTGATGCGCCCACAGTTTCTATACAGGATAAAGTGACTGGCAAGATTAAAGTATGCATGCTGCTTAAAGATTGATTCAAGTGTTGTATATTTTTATTCATGTAATTATTGTATATTTCTTCCGCTGTAAAAGTGTAATGTAAATGTAACTCTGATGTGACAAAAGTTTTTAATTCATTGTAAAATTGTACGAAGAGAAGTGTGAAGATCCTGTGGAACTTCGAATTCAGTCTGTTTTGGAATTCAGGGTGTTACAGAGTGGTATCAGAGCCATGCTTCCAAGTAGTACAAATTTATAAGGAACGACACCCTAGAAGTGGACATTAGAGCGTGTGTTAAGTCTAGAGATTTAAATGTAAGTTACTTACATTTGTGTTGCTCTATGATTTATGCTTCTTCTTCTCCTTTCTCTAAGATGGCGGACCACTTCGACCCAGCTGGAGATGATGACTGGCACATAGTTGAGGAGGATTACTACCCGGACAAGCTGATTCAGATGAAGAAGATCCTGAAGAATTCGAAGAGGAATGGCCTGAGTCCCAAGAGATCACTCTACATCCAGATTCATCTGATGATTCCTCCGACGAGGAAGAACTAGTTCTGAGTAGTCTCATTTTGTCTCTTCAGAGGCAGGTAGAGACTCAGAGGGAGAGAGCAAAGCTGCTGCAGGCATAGTGTGCGAAGTGCAAGGAGAGCATTGCAACTCTCAGTCACCATGTTTGGGAACTCGAGAAAAGGAAAAACATGTACGATGTACTGAAGGAAGAAGTGGCAGAACTACGGGAAGAGCTTCGAGAAGCCAAGAGGAACCATAAGAGCTAGGCTGTTGTATCTTCTTACTGCTTTCATTTGATGTCAAAAATATTTTAAATTCGAATGTATAAAGTTTGGAAATTAATGAAATGGAAAGTTGATTTAAAATTCAAGTTTTATACTTCGAATTTAATGGATCCTTTGCATCAGAATATGGCTAGATGAAGAGCTAGAAGCGAAGAAGGTCTGGACTTGGAAACAGAGTTAGCGAGGGTCTATCAGACACTCAATGCCGTTGCCATGAATCAGAATCAGGGAAGGGTGCCAGTGAATCCAGAATCCGAAGCAATCAAACTCGTGGAATCATTCAAAAGGATGAACACCGGTGTTTGAGGGGAAGTCAGACCCTGATGCGGCTGACAATTGGATTCGACAGGTAGAGACTATCTTTGAAGTCTTGGAGACTCCGGAGGGCAGCAAAGTGAAGTTGGCTGCGCAGCTGTTCGAGAAGGATGCAGCTGTGTAGTGGCATTCGATGAAGCGGATGATGGGAGATATTTTTCTTCGCTGGAAGGAATTCTTGGAGGAGTTCCGCAGTCATTATTTTCCATTAGACGTCCAGGATAAGAAGGCCATGGAGTTTCTAGCGCTACAGTAGGGTGGCATGTCGGTTAGGGAGTATGAGACAAGATTCACTCAGCTCTCAAGGTATGCCCCCGAATTGGTGATGGACGAGGCGAAGAAGGCTCGAAAATTCGAGCATGGTTTGAGGCCAAGTCTGAGATCCCGGATGAAACCCCTCGGTATCAGGAGGTTTGACAAGCTGGTCAAACGAGCGGTAGCCACTGAGGCGGACATGGAGCAGTTCCATGCTGTTGAGAATCGGAGGAACAACTGGAATGTGGGAAAGAGGCCCGCAGTTGCTGGAAATGTCAGCGGACAGCTGCTGGCTCAAAGGTTCAAGCCTACGGGTGCGAACGCTGTTCATGTGGCGGGAAGACCCGGGAATACTTGGGCGAGACCTCCCGTGACTTGTTTCAACTGTGAAGAGTGTAACTCCTGTTTCCACTAATACGTATTTTTTTAAGTTATTTTTCCGTATTTAAATTTTCATTATCTTATAACTATTTTTTTTCCTAATTGATTTTATCGTTTAAACTATTTTATGGAACCCAATATACAAATTATTTAATTATTTTACGTTTATTTCAAGCCCAATTATTTAACTATTTCATGAACCCAAATTTGTATTTATTATTCTGAAATCCAATTGTTTATTCTAAACCCAAATTGTATTTGATTTTATTAAATTAATCCGAAGCCCAATTGGTTAATTTTTTATTTTAAGCCCAAGCCCAAATCCAATAATCCAACACCCGTATTGTACAGACTAACTATTCCACACCTACCCGTATACAATTCTCCACACATTCCCACTTTTCTAAACGGTACTCTAACTTCTTCCCACTTTACCTGCACACTCCCCCATAAACTAGCAACTGCCCCCACTCTCTCTCACCCCCACTTTCTTATTATTTATTATTTTATAACTAAACCCCCCAGTCTTCCCCGTTCTCTTCCTCTCCACCTCCTTTCTCTTTGTTTTTTTTTCCAACAGAAACCCAAAACGAACTGGCTTCTCGCATCTCATCATCTTCTTCCTCCTTCTTCGAGTGCAACAGAACCCCATCTCCCCGTCGTCTTCCACCCTCCGTCCCGACGCCCAAGCACTCCTGACCACCGCTCCCTACGTCCTTCTTGCTCTTCCCCGAGCACCGCGCCGCTCACCATGCTCGTCGAAGCACCACAGTCGAACTCCGTCGAAGCCCCTCGCCGCCAGCATCGTGAGACCCAACCACCTCGTCTCCACCCCGCACCTCTCCGTTAGCCAGCGTCGCAGCGCTCCGAGAACCCCGAGCTTCCCTCGACTGCACCTGCCGCCTCAGTCCCCCCCCCCCCCCATTCGAGTTCCGTCGCCATAGCTTCCCCCGCCGCACATCGCCATTACCGCTACAGTCGAACTCCTCCGACGACCACCAAGCATCGCCATCTCTCACCAGTCGCTGCCGTCGAAGTCGTCGATCGCCGCTGTTTTCCCTCCCCCGTTGCCGTTGGTGTAGTAGGAAGGATTGATTCTTGGTGTATGATGTTTACTGGTTGTGAAGTGGGGAGAGAGAAATCCGTTGTTGGCTGCCTTGGTTTTCTCACACGATCGCCGTTCCCATTCTCCCTCCCCCTCTCTCTCTCTCTATCTGGCTGTGAAGAAGAAGAAGAACAGTATAGAATGGATTGGCTGTATTGGTGGTTTGTGAAAGGGGATTTGGTTTTGGTGTATACTATTTGGAGTAGTTGTTGGGTGTTGCTGTTGTGTACTGGTGTAGTTGCAATGTATTGAAGGAGTTGTTGGAAGTGTAGTTGGGAAGTTGCTATTTTAGAAGTTGTTGTTTGTGGGTAGAAGATTGGTGTTGGTATTTGGGGATTGTTGTTGCTGTTTGGACTTGGTGTTTTGGGTTGGTGTGTGAATTATATTGTTGCTGTTGGTGTTGTGTGGGATCTTGTTTTGGTGAAGTGAAGTTGGGTTGTGTATGTGCTGTTCTGGTGTGGAGTTGGGATTTGCTGTGTGGTATATTGGCACGCGTCTCGCACGTACTCTTGGGATTGCTCTCCGGGATTCTGATCCCGTTATTCTGGTGATTCTAATCTAATCTTCTACAAAAAGGCAAGTCCATTGAACAATTTTCTTTATTCTAGTTCACAATTAATTGATTTCCTGCAAGTAGTTCCAATTTATTTATCGTTAACTCTGCCTTGTGTCCCGTTCGTTAGGAGTATCGAGGGTTTACACGAGCTAACTCGACGTACTCTTGACCTCTTATAATTGTCCATTGACTCAAACCTAAGCCTGCATACACAATTGACATAAGTAAAATGACTAGAATTGTATACAAAGAAAATGAATGGTAATTGAATACACTGATCGATTGAGATATTATGACTTGAACAATGGCATGGTGAATTGACTCGTACATTGTAAAGAACATTCAAATTATTGTACATTGGTGTAATGCATTTCATGATACAATAACCTATTGTTTATCGACTTGAATGAACATATATGTGATGGCTTTTTTTATAAATTCCTGCTGCATTGTCCGTCTTATACTGAGGTTTCGACCCAGTTATAACAGGCATCAGTTAAAATAATATAAAGAGAATTATTGTTTTAGAATTGCTACTTCATGTTATTATTGTGCAATGCATCATGTTGCTGCATTCGTATCGTTCCCTTGACATCCTTATATATACACTTCATGGACATGAATGACTTAACAATAAAATACTAAATAAGCTGGGGTTTATAAGGGTTGACCTAGTAGTGGATAGTCTCAGAAAATGTACTCGGTAAGGCCTATATTGATATCGTATTGACATGGAAGGAGAAGTAATGATTGTGAATGATTGATTGAATAATTGGAAATTGATTGATTGAAAATGGTAAATGATTGTTATTGAAACCGAGTACACGCTCTGTAGATCCCACCACTATGTCTCAAACGTATACTGTTTTGCGTGCACCGAACCTGTGGTATGGAACGCAGTAGTACGTGCACTAGATAAGAGAATCAACTTGTTAATAGACATAAATTGACACGTATATACTTGATTAAGACCATTGCTATTAGTACCATTTTTGATCTTGCAATTTGATCTAGATTTATATTCCCACATGTACCTTACTCCTTGACTCTCTGCTTTTCACTACTTGTTGTCCGTACTTGCTCTAAGGACAAATTATTCTTTCTTTTTAGATGAACAAGTACAGGTGAGCCAGAGAATTGGCCCGAAGGCATTGATGGGTGGCTCTTCTACAATTGGAGCAGGACCTCTCGAGTTATTTAGTAAGTTCTTATATTTCAGATTTGGTTATTGAATTTCATTCTCGTTTATGTGATTATGTTTTCTACGTGGTTGTGATTCATATTTCTTATATTGTTGTGTTAAGACTGGTACAACTTATGGATGATATGAGTTGGCATACTTATATCATTCGCTGGGCCTCAGTTACGTGCCTGTGTTTCCGTATTCCGGAAAGCGGGGCGTGACAGGTTTTTAGTGGTATCAGAGCCCAGGTTAGGCTCTAACTATGTTGGAGTTTAGCTGGATTTTTGACTAGTGTGTTAGTCATGTTTGACTGATATGTTAGTCAAGTTTGGTTCTAACCAGTCTAACTCAATAATATGCACACCACGTTAATCACATGAACATGAATAACCAACATTATCCGGATACTCCCCTCATTTGATTCATCTTTTGATCCCTTCACATTCAGTTCCTTCATTTCTCAGTTGTTTCGTCCCTTCTATTCATTCACATTCATTGATTCCTTGCTGGGTGTAATTTTATTCTTTTGTGCCCATATTTCTTTGATTCTGGAGTTGTCCATTCTTTTCTTCCCACTTGGCTCGTCGATCGGCATCTGTGGATCTTCAAGAACATATTAGAGGCTCGTTTAACTCCTACGATACAGTATATTTTTATGATATGTTTATTGTGTAAATCTGCTACATTGCATATTTATTTTCTCATTCACATTTGCATTGTACTTATACATGTATTTCATTCCATCCTTCTCCCTACTTTTATAAATCATTTTAACTTCGGCTATTTTGTACTATTGTATTTGATATTTATAATCTATACATCTGTTTTGATATTTTATTGTGTGGCTTTTCAACTCCATTTCTTACCTTCCTACTATTTTTATATCACGAATTTCAAAGCATACATCATACTTAAATTGAATGTCCCATATCCCTGTGTATATAGGAGGTTACATTTTTCATTTTACCATTTCGGTGCAACCTAATGTCAAGATGGCAAATATGCAACTCGATGTCAATGGAGGCAAATTGCAACTGGATATCAGTGAGGCAGAGTGTGCAGCCGAATATCCGGACGGCAACTTGCAACCTGATGTCGTGAAGGCAAACATACAACTTGATATTAAGGATGCAAGATTTTCTACCTAATTGCTAATTTATATTTCAAGACAATTTTTACTTATATAATGAAACTAATGGTAAAGAAATAGTTTCTTTATGACGTTTTGTTTATACAATTATACGTTATGTTTCCATACAATTTGAATTAGTATAACTGATTTTACCCTATTTTGTGTTTATGACAAATTTTTACATTTATATTAAGATTGAGTACATCAACTATGGTCTGAGTTTCGGTCTTTTGTAAATTACTATTTATCTCCAACGTTTCCAATGCTTTAACATTATAGATTTCTTACTTACTTTTGTTCTCACGTCCTAATTAATGATTGGATGCTTATTTTTGTAATAGCTAATGAATTTCTTTAAGTCTTCTTGCATATTTATATATATTTGGTCTATTTTACTCGTTACCCTTAATGTGTTTTTCGAGTATTGGTTATAATATCAACATTCACTAATTATTATATGTCTTTTACCTTCAATATTGTTATCCATATTTTTTTTATTCAGCTAAATTTATTCGTATTTCTAATTTTCTATGTATCTTGATGGGTTATTTTCCCAAAATTATTTTTAGTTTGTGTTCCTCTGTTGTTTGTATGATTACCAACATTTTTATATTTGGGTTTGAATTCTTATTGAATAGTCTCCTATTTTCTTATGATTGGTAATTAATGGTGTATTTTGTCTTTACCTTCCATTTATAATCGATCGACTATTCTTGTTTGATTTATTTATTGAGTTGATAAACCAAATTCTTATTTTGTTTTATTGCTATGGTTCCCGTTATTATTATTGGTATCATTATTATTATTATTTAAATTACTACTGCTATTATTATTGTTGTTTTCATTATTTTATTATTGCTATTGATATCGAATTACCATCATACAAAAAAATGTGTTGAACCCGAATTATATTCCGTCTTGCAATATTATTATTATTGTCAGTGTTGTTAATATTTTCATTATTATTATTATTATTATTATTATTATTATTATTATTATTGTTATTGCCATCATTATTATTTTTGTTATTGATATTATTGTTATTCATATTATTGTTATTCTAATTATTAATATTACTATTGCATTATTTTCATGAATGTTTTTAAACCCAAATTTTGTCATGTATGTATTATCATGATTATCAGTATTGTTAACATTTTTATTGCATTGTTATTATTTCTATCAGTATGACTATAATGACTTTTTTTTCATTACTGTTATTAATACTACTATTATAGTTTTTAATGTTATTGTTATTATCATTGTCATTATTATTGTTATTATTATTTTTATTATTAACATGTGTGTTATTATTATTGTTATTATCATTTTATTATTGTTATTACTATTCTATTATTCTCGATGTTATTATTTTTATTATTAATAATTGTTGTTATTATTATTTTTGTTAAAACCCCATTTGTTTTGATCAATAGCGTATCTTTAATTATTTAAAATTGAAGACAAACTTTATATTCATTTTGCATTGTTTAGTTATATTTATCTTGAGCCCATACTGTCCTTGATCAAGGTGTCTCATTCTTGTCTTCCTGCTCGGTTCGTTGATTGGTGTCCTGTGGCCTGCAACGACATGTACGTTGCATGGGACATCACCATCAGAGTTGCGCAGCGGAAGCGTGGTGAACCCATAACCCACAGGTCCCAGGATTCTTTTGTTGTTCCTTCTTCCTTGTACCATTCAGATCTTGTTCGTCTTTTCACTTGCCATCTTTTGTCGATTTATTTCCACATCGATCTTATTCAGTGTCATTTTCTTATCCTGGTACTTCCATCACTTGAGTTTTCTTTTTTTTTATTTTCCTGCCTTGTTATTTCATAAGTTGCCTCTGTTTTGTCCTACCGCCGGCCATAATGAATTTCGAGGACGAAATTCTTCTTGTAAGGTGGATAGGATTTGTAACCCCTGTTTCCACTAATACGTATTTTTTTAAATTATTTTTCCGTATTTAAATTCTCATTATCTTATAACTATTTTTTTTCCTAATTGATTTTATCGTTTAAACTATTTTATGGAACCCAATATACAAATATTTAATTATTTTACGTTTATTTCAAGCCCAATTATTTAACTATTTCATGAACCCAAATTTGTATTTATTATTCTGAAATCCAATTGTTTATTCTAAACCCAAATTGTATTTGATTTTATTAAATTAATCCGAAGCCTAATTGGTTAATTTTTTATTTTAAGCCCAAGCCCAAATCCAATAATCCAACACCCGTATTGTACAGACTAACTATTCCACACCTACCCGTATACAATTCTCCACACATTCCCACTTTTCTAAACGGTACTCTAACTTCTTCCCACTTTACCTGCACACTCCCCCATAAAATAGCAACTGCCCCCACTCTCTCTCATCCCCCACTTTCTTATTATTTATTATTTTATAACTAAACCCCCCAGTCTTCCCCGTTCTCTTCCTCTCCACCTCCTTTCTCTTTGTTTTTTTTTCCAACAGAAACCCAAAACGAACTGGCTTCTCGCATCTCATCATCTTCTTCCTCCTTCTTCGAGTGCAACAGAACCCATCTCCCCGTCGTCTTCCACCCTCCGTCCCGACGCCCAAGCACTCCTGACCACCACTCCCCACGTCCTCCTTGCTCTTCCCCAAGCACCGCGCCGCTCACCATGCTCGTCGAAGCACCACAGTCGAACTCCGTCGAAGCCCCTCGCCGCCAGCATCGTGAGACCCAACCACCTCGTCTCCACCCCGCACCTCTCCGTTAGCCAGCGTCGCAGCCCTCCGAGAACCCCAAGCTTCCCTCGACTGCACCTGCCGCCTCAGTCGCCCCCCCTCCCCCCCCCCGGTTCGAGCTCTGTCGCCATAGCTTCCCCCGCCGCACATCGCCATTACCGCTACAGTCGAACTCCTCCGACGACCACCAAGCATCGCCATCTCTCACCAGTCGCTACCGTCGAAGTCGTCGATCGCCGCTGTTTTCCCTCCCCCGTTGCCGTTGGTGTTCGGTAGTAGGAAGGATTGATTCTTGGTGTATGATGTTTACTGGTTGTGAAGTGGGGAGAGAGAAATCCGTTGTTGGCTGCCTTGGTTTTCTCGCACGATCGCCGTTCCCATTCTCCCTCCCTCTCTCTCTCTCTCTCTATCTGACTATGAAGAAGAAGAAGAACAGTATAGAATGGATTGGCTGTATTGGTGGTTTGTGAAAGGGGATTTGGTTTTGGTGTATACTATTTGGAGTAGTTGTTGGGTGTTGCTGTTGTGTACTGGTGTAGTTGCAGTGTATTGAAGGAGTTGTTGGAAGTGTAGTTGGGAAGTTGCTATTTTAGAAGTTGCTGTTTGTGGGTAGAAGATTGGTGTAGGTATTTGGGGATTGTTGTTGCTGTTTGGACTTGGTGTTTTGGGTTGGTGTGTGAATTAGATTGTTGTTGTTGGTGTTGTGTGGGATCTTGTTTTGGTGAAGTGAAGTTGGGTTGTGTATGTGCTGTTCTGGTGTGGAGTTGGGATTTGCTGTGTGGTATTTTGGCATGCGTCTCGCACGTACTCTTGGGATTGCTCCCCGGGATTCTGATCCCGTTATTCTGGTGATTCTAATCTAATCGTCTACAAAAAGGCAAGTCCATTGAACTATTTTCTTTATTCTAGTTCACAATTAATTGATCTCCTGCAAGTAGTTCCAATTTATTTATCGTTAACTCTGCCTTGTGTCCCGTTCGTTAGGAGTATCGAGGGTTTACACGAGCTAACTCGACGTACTCTTGACCTCTTATAATTGTCCATTGACTCAAACCTAAGCCTGCATACACAATTGACATAAGTAAAATGACTAGAATTGTATACAAAGAAAATGAATGGTAATTGAATACATTGATCGATTGAGATATTGTGACTTGAACAATGACATGGTGAATTGACTTGTACATTGTAAAGAACATTCAAATTACTGTACATTGGTGTCATGCATTTCATGATACAATAACCTATTGTTTATCGACTTGAATGAACATATATGTGATGGCTTTTTTTATAAATTCCTGCTGCATTGTCCGTCTTGTACTGAGGTTTCGACCCAGTTATAATAGGCATCAGTTAAAATAATATAAAGAGAATTATTGTTTTAGAATTGCTACTTCATGTTATTATTGTGCAATGCATCATGTTACTGCATTCGTATCGTTCCCTTGACATCCTTATATATACACTTCATGGACATGAATGACTTAACAATAAAATACTAAATAAGCCGGGGTTTATAAGGGTTGACCTAGTAGTGGATAGACTCAGAAAATGTACTCGGTAAGGCCTATATTGATATCGTATTGACATGGAAGGAGAAGTAATGATTGTGAATGATTGATTGAATAAATGGAAATTGATTGATTGAAAATGGTAAATGATTGTTATTGAAACCGAGTACACGCTCTGTAGATCCCACCACTATGTCTCAAACGTATACTATTTTGCGTGCACCGAACCTGTGGTATGGGACGCAGTAGTACGTGCACTAGATAGGAGAATCAACTTGTTAATAGACATAAATTGACACGTATATACTTGATTAAGACCATTGCTATTAGTACCATTTTTGATCTTGCAATTTGATCGAGATTTATATTCCCACATGTACCTTCTTTACTCTCTGCTTTTCACTACTTGCTGTCCGTACTTGCTCTAAGGACAAATTATTCTTTCTTTTTAGATGAACAAGTACAGGTGAGCTAGAGAATTTGCCCGAAGGCATTGATGGGTGGCTCTTCTACAATTGGAGCAGGACCTCTCGAGTTATTTAGTAAGTTCTTATATTTCAGATTTGGTTATTGAATTTCATTCTCGTTTATGTGATTATGTTTTCTACGTGGTTGTGATTCATATTTCTTATATTGTTGTGTTAAGACTGGTACAGCTTATGGATGATATGAGTTGGCATACTTATATCATTCGCTGGGCCTCAATTACGTGCCTGTGTTTTCGTATTCCGGGAAGCGGGGCGTGACAAAGAGATAGGCCACTACAAGTCTCATTGCCCCAAGCTGTAGGATGTCGTCCATAATGGAACAACTTAGCAGACCGGGAAGAAGCCGTACCAGCAGGGGCTTGTGTTTGCCTTAACTGAAGCTGACGCTGATGAAGTGGATTACATCATCACTGGTACGAGGAAGGATGTTTAGGAGTGTTTTTTTGTTGTCTCTTTTTTTCGCTTATTTAGTAAACTATTAAGTAACGAGTGTGTGTTATGTAACAGGAGAACTTTATTTGAATGAAAAGAAAGCTGTTGTTTTGTTCGCAACTGGATCCTCTCATAACTTTATATCACCTAAGTTTGCTAAAGTTTTGGGAGTTGAACCGAAGGTATTTCCAGGCAAGGTCCTAGCAGTATCTACTCCGTCAGGGGAGACTTTAACTACTGATCGGTACTATACAGACTGTGAGATCGTGATTGGAGATAGAATTTTTGGGATTAATCTGATCGAGCTGAATGTATTAGGAGTCAATGTTATCATTAGCATTGATTGGATATCGATGTGCAGTGTGAACATCAAGTGCAAGATCAAGGTAGTAACAGTGAATGCTCCAGGTGGACCTGAAGTCACTTTCCAAGGGAAGAGGAGATGTTCAGATTTGGTGGCTGCTATCAGCCAGAAGAAAGGGATTTCTGTAGAGGTGCTGCAAATTCCAGTGGTTCGGGATTACCCGACTGTATTCTTGGAAGATTTGACTGGGTTACCCCCACATCGTGATGTAGAGTTCAGCATCACTATTCAGCCAGGGAGTGCACCCATTTTCAAGGCACCGTATAGGATGGTGCCTGTGGAGCAGGATGAGATCAAACGGCAGATTGAGGAACTGTTGGAGAATGGCTTTATTCAACCGAGTGCGTCACCTTGGGGAGCACCGGTGCTATTGGTAAAGAAGAAGGATGGTTCGATGAGGATGTGCATCGATTACTGACAGCTGAATAAGGTCACTGTTCAGAACAAATTTCCGATTCCAAGAATTGATGACTTGTTCGATCGTCTACAAGGAGCAGCTGTTTTCTCCAAAATAGATCTTCGAACAGGATACCATCAAGTTCGAGTGAAGACTGAAGATGTGCATAAGACTGCATTCAGATTTCGACACGGACATTACGAATTCTTAGTTATGCCTTTTGGAGTGACGAATGCACCTGCAATTTTCATGGATATGATGAACAAAGTTCTAAGGCCGTTTATTGATTCTTTCGTTGTGGTGTTTATCGACGATATCCTTGTGTACTCCAAGTTGGAGGAGGAGCACACAGAGCATTTGGCAGCAGTTTTGAAGAAGCTCCAGGAGCATGGGTTGTATGCCAAGTTATCCAAGTGTGATTTATGAAAATCTGAGGTGGTATTCCTAGGTCACATCCTTTCTAAGGAGGGAGTGGTAACTGATCCGCAGAAGATAGAGGTGGTGAAAGATTGTGCAAGGCCTACTACAATGAAAGAGATCAGAAGTTTTCTTGGGTTAACTAGATACTACAGGAGGTTCATTCAGGGCTATGCTTAGATAGCCGTGCTGCTCACTGGTCTGACCAAGAAGAATGTGAACTTCAAGTTGACTGAGCAGTGCGAGACAAGCTTTCAGGAGTTGAAAGAGAGGCTGACTACTGCTCCCATTTTGGCTTTGCCTAGAGCAGGTGTTGAGTATGATGTTTACAACGATGCTTCACATCGTGAGCTTGGTTTTGTCTTAATGCAAGAAGGGAAAGTGATCGCTTATGGGTCTAGGCAACTACAACTGCATGAGAAGAATTATCCGACTCATGATCTGGAGTTGGCTACATTTATCTTCGCCTTAAAGCAATGGAGACATTACGTGTATAGTGAGAAACTGAACATGTACACAGATCATAAAAGCTTGAAGTACATCTATCAGCAGAAGGATCTGAATCTGAGGCAAAGGAGATGGCTGGAAGTACTTGAGGACATTTGTCCTGAGATTAAGTACCATCCTGGAAAGGCTAATGTTGTTGCTGATGTACTTAGTTGCATGAGCAGTCTGCTAGTTTGATTATAACTCAGAGGCATCTTGCAGAGGAGTTGGATCGGGCTGGTATTGAAGTCGTTCTGCAAGGCTTGGGATCGTCTTTAGCTCAGTTGAGGCTTCAACTAATGCTAAATAAAAGGATTATCGCAAGTCAGAAGAAAGATGCAGAGATTCAGAAGATGAAGGAGCAGGTCGGTGCTGGCAAGTTGTCCGAGTTTCAGATCAGGGACGAAGTGTTGTGGCTTGGGGAGAGGCTGTGTGTTCCGAATCAAGCAGAATTATGAGAGAGCATTCTTCAGGAGGCACATGCTACTCTTTTGTCTGTACATACTGGGAGCACCAAGATGTATAAAGACATTAAGCAACATTTCTGGTAGTCAGGTTTGAAGTAGGATGTGGCTGTGTTTGTGGCGAAGTGTGAGATCTGTCAGCAGGTCAAAGCCGAGAATCAAAAACCCGGAGGTTTATTACAACCGTTACCTATTCCAGAATGGAAGTGGGATAACATCAGTATGGACTTCATCACGGGTTTGCCCAAGAGTTCCAAGGGCAATGATGCGATTTGGGTCATAGTCGACCGACTAACCAAGACCACTCATTTCTTGGCGATGAAACTCACTTCGTCTATGGATAAATTAGCTGAGCTGTATGTTGGTGAGATCGTCAGGCTTCATGGTGTTCCGTTAACCATTATGTCTGATTGAGATGCACGGTTTATTTTGCATTT
The DNA here is from genome assembly GCA_017893485.1 of Hemerocallis citrina. Classification (NCBI taxonomy): domain Eukaryota; kingdom Viridiplantae; phylum Streptophyta; class Magnoliopsida; order Asparagales; family Asphodelaceae; genus Hemerocallis; species Hemerocallis citrina. The sequence goes on along the minus strand of CM030358.1, from coordinate 182,340,911 downwards.
CTGGAGGAGTCTTCAGATAGCTCTGGGTACCAAGATGGATTTCAGCACTGCTTTTCATCCTCAGACCGATGGACAGACCGAGTGAGTCAACCGTATTCTTGAGGATATGCTTCAGTGTTGTGTTCTAGATTTTGGAGGCAGTTGGAAAAGGTATTTAGCTCTAGTGGAGTTTGCTTACAACAACAATTTTCAGACTAGTATCGGGATGATGTCGTACGAAGCTTTGTAAAGCAGGAAGTGCAGGATGCCTGTTTGCTGGTTTGAAGTTGGGGAACGGCAAATGTTTGGGCCTGAGATTGTGCAGCAGACCTCTGAAAAGATTGGTCTGATCAGGAAGAGGTTGGTGGATGCTCAGAGTAGACAGAAGAGCTGTGCAGACAACCGGAGAAGGGACCTTGAGTTCGAGGTTGGTGACTTTGTCTTCCTGAAGGTTTCACTCAGTAAGGGTGTGATTCACTTCGGCAGAGGTGGGAAGTTAGCCCCAAGATTCACAGGCTCATACAAGATATTGAAGCGGATTGGAAAAACTGCTAATCGGTTGGAGTTGCCGAAAAAGTTGTCTCAGGGTACACAATGTCTTTCATGTGTCTATGCTGAGAGAGTACATTCCAGATCCAAGTCACCATTTGCCTGAGGTGCCGGAGGGTTTGCAGTTGGATCTGAGTTACACTGAGCTCCCGGTTGAGATTGTGGATCGTCAGGAGAAAGTCTTGAGGAATAAGATGATACCGATGGTCAAAGTAGTCTGGAGAAACCAGTTGGTTGAAGATGCTACTTGGGAATCCGAGGAGAGGATGATGAGAAACCATCCTGAACTCTTTGTTTGAGTTGTATTTTCTTTTCTTTTCTTTTCTTTCCTTTCCTTCTATTCTTCATGTCGTATATTTTGTTCTCGCTCTGTATGTGTAGTTCCGGCGACGGAACTATTCTAAGGAGGGAGTGGTGTAATACCCTGGTTCTTTTTTTAATTAAATAAAGATTTGAAAATTTTACGTGTATTGCACGAACTAATTCATGTGCATTTTTCTATAAAATTATTTATTTTGTAGCATGAATAAACATTTTCCTATCTCTCTTTTTATTTTTGAAAGCCTAATTAAATTCTAAAAAGCCTAATTGTTTATTTTTAATCCCATCCTAATTATTTGATTATTTTTAATTAGCCTATGGAGTTTTAGCCCACTAATTGAAAGCCCACTAGTTTATTTCTCTTTTAAATAACATGACTTGTAGTGTAGATCATTTTTGAAGACAATTAATTAATTTATCATGTACAATTAGTAGTTAGGGGTGCTATATTTGGCACGTGCATGCACTAGAGTGTGCACTGCGCACTCTTCTACCTAGGCCGGATGGAGTCAAAGGAGAGTGGGAGACTGGCTTAGTGGATAGGTGGTTACTTGCTCATGGGTGGTTGCTACAACTTTTCAATGTATCGTAGCCATTTATCTACAACCATCTAATGCAATCCTAGCCCTCCATTTCATCCAAAAATTAGTATAAATACCCCCCCCCCCCCCCCTATATGCATATAATACACTAAAAATTTTGTAAAGAAAACAAAGAAAGAAAATACATAAGAGAGTAAAAAAATTGAGAGTGTTCTAGATTGTGTGTATTCATTTCCTTGGAGGCCGACCATTGCTTTAGAGGGAAGTGCAGGCTCGGGTTCAATAGTGCAAGGAGGAGGAGACAAATCGTGGTGGCTCAAACTAGGAGGAGAAGGACCACCCGTGTGTTCAAGGAGATTCTAGGAGTTTTTGTAGTATTTTTCTTCAAATAGGTGGGTGTTTTTCTATACTTCTAATCTTAGACACCATGCTAGGGATTTTTGATAAATGAGAATGCTAAAAGAACTAATAAGATAACCACTTGTTGGCTCTAAAAAGGACTTGGTGGATGATTGAGTAAATGCTTGATGAATTGCATGCTATTTGTTATAAATCATGTTTAATGTAGTAAATTTACCTTATTGCTATGAAAATGTGAAATTGGAACCATGTTAATTGCAGGAAAATGCTTATGAATGGTTAGTAGATGAAATTATTAATTTTGGGGCTTAATGAACCATTGTGACACTAGTTCAAGGAATGAAACTATGTCTATGAGTATTGTGGATAAATGAGGGGAAAACAGGAAATGATACTTCTTTAATAAAGTTATAATGCAAAAATTTGGTAGAGGGTTTGCTAAATTGAAATTTTGCAATTGTAGACATAGAATGCAAATTAGAGTGAAAAATAAATCTTTTAATGTCAAAAAAATGTTTTTAAAATACTAATTTGTTAGTTAAATATAAACCCAGTTTTCTGGAAATTTTTATGGCTTTATGTGAAGCAGAAACAAAGTCATGAGCTTTTGAAAAATGAAATAATTTTAATAAACAGAAACTAGAAATAAACCTATTTTAATGTAATCTTATATCAGTTAAACAATATGGTCATACTGGTTATAGGGGGGCGCCAGTTGCGTTACTGTAGCTATGCGGTATCCCTTGTGTGTGGGTTCGAGTATCGGCAGAGGCTTTTTACTTTTAAAATTTGATTTTTTTCCCAAATTCTGAGAACAGAACTCAAACCCCAATTAACTTCCCTTTATAACAGTTGGGCATTCTGTCCCTTTTGGCTAGCGCGTGGGGTTGGTTTCGGTGACTGTGCACCTTGGCTGTGTGTGCAGGTTCGAAACTGGCTAAGGCCAAACAATTTTTGGAAAAATCATTTTTTTTTTATATACACTTGATATATTTTTGAGTTTTAGAATATAATAAATACTGAGAAAAATATTAGGAAATTTCTAAAAATACATAGACTTCATAAAATTATATTTTTAATATGTGGACCTTTAAATGAGAATTAAGAGCAAAAAAAATTAAGAGTGAAGAATTCATCTTAGTTTTGATCTTTTTGAAATTCTAAAACAAAGTAATGAAATTTTTATCTAGAAAGAATTGAAAAGAGATTAATTGAGATTTTTTTTCACTCATAATTGTTGAGTAGAATTAAAAGAGAAATTAGGTATGCAAGTTGTGCATGGAAATATGAGAATAGAGAACTTGTCGAAATGTGCAATTTTGTGAACAAATATGTTTTCTTCTATGAATGTGAAAGGAGAACTTAGACTAGAATTTTGCTATAACTCTACGTCGGCAAGAATGAAAATATGGAAAAGAGGATTATGATATTTTGAACAAGTTTGGGTCGTTGATAATGATTAATGTTGAAAAGACCGATGTAGGAGTAATGCTAGATTCTAGAATATTGACCTTCAATTATACATAAGAATTAGATATATAGTGAAGATGTGATGAACGTGAGAGAAAAACATGAGTATGATGGCCATTGGATTGGCAGCGTGAGAGTATTCACAGGATGTCCCATAATGCGTCATGATTAGAGCGTGGATACTACTTTAGAGTACCGTCCCGGTGGCGACGCTTATGGGGTGATCTAATGACTACGGGTGGTGCCATGTCTATGGTAGGAGGGAAATTAACCACAGGATGCCTGCATGATGAGTCGTGTGTCAGTGCGTGGGGTTCACTCCAGGGCGCCTAGATGTGGGCTCGTAACTCATGGAACACCTAGGATACTTACCGTAGTTACAGTATTAGATTAAGCCATGGCAAGGGATCGAACCCTACAAGATGAAGAACGGTTAAGAGCTTGCCCTCGGACCTATATAGTAATGGATGCATAGAATCCGAACAAGTGCGCATTAGTGTCATATAATATTAATAACTGCATTAAGGACTAAGTGCACAGCACAACACGACATCAATAGGATAGTCCCTCTGTAGCTTTGTTTGTGATCAAGTTTGTGGTTTGTTTAAGTGCTGAAAATCATTATACCGTTCGACATAGCGAGGATGGGCGTGTATAATATTTCGTCGGTTGTAAGCAGCTGACGCGTCCATAGTTTCTGTGCAGGATAAAGTGACTGGCAAGATTAAAGTATGCATGTTACTTAAAGATTGATTCAAGTATTGTATATTTTTATTCATGTAATTATTATAAATTGCTTCCGCTGTAAAAGTGTAATGTAAATGTAACTCTAATGTGACAAAAGTTTTTAATTTCTTGTAAAACTGTACGAAGAGAAGTATAAAGATCCTGTGGAACTTCGAATTCAGTCTGTTTTGGAATTCGAAGTGTTACATCAAGGTTTTGGAAGGGTTTGCAAGCAGCTTTGGGTACCAGAACCGATTTCAATACCGCTTTTCATCCACAGACTGATGGTCAGACTGAAAGGGTGAATCGGGTGTTGGAGGATATGTTGAGGGCTCATGTTATGGATTTTGGTGGCAGTTGGGAGAGATACTGGGCATTGATTGAGTTTGCTTATAACAATAGTTACCATGCGAGTATCGGGATGGCTCCGTATAAAGCTCTATACGGGAGGAAGTGCAAGATGCCTCTTTGTTGGTATGAAGTTGGTGAGAGGCAGATATTTGGGCTTGAGATTGTGCAGCAGACATCAGAGAAGATCGAGTTGATTCGTAAGAGGTTGGTCGAGGCTCAGAGTCGGCAGAAGAGTTATGCAGACACTCGACGAAGGGACTTAAAGTTTGAGGTTGGGGATGCAGTTTTTCTCAAGGTTTCTCCGACCAAGGGAATGATCAGGTTTGGTAAGGGAGGTAAATTGGTGCTAAGGTACATCGGGCCATACAGGATTCTGAGACGGATTGGTAAAACAACATATAAGTTGGAGTTACCGGAGGAATTGGCACAGGTGCATGATGAGTTCCAAGTGTCGATGTTGAGGAAGTATGTGCCGGATCATAATCATCAGTTAGTGGAAGTTCCTGATGGTCTACATTTGAACCTGAGTTACAAGGAGCAGCCTGTAGAGATTGTTGATCATAGGGAGAAGGTGTTGAGGAATAAGGTGATACCTATGATCAAGGTATTATGGTGGAACCAACAGTTCCTGGAGGCTACTTGGGAGCTGGAGGATTGCATGCAGAATGATTTTTCTGAGATTTTTGTATAATTGTATTTTTGCATGATTGTATTCTTTTGGTTAAATTGCATTTCTCTTCTATGACTGTATTCATTAAACTATATTTCCATTTATGAGATTACATATTCTTTGCTTATATTGTTTGGTCTCTATTAGTAGTAGTTTTGAGGACAAAACTATTCTAAGGATGGAGTGATGTAACACCCTAGATTTTTAAATAATTTTTTTGGGATTAATAAATGAATTAAAATGATTTTCGGTGATTTAATTAACATTTTGTGAAATCTATCTTTTACACGTGCAAAACACATGCAAATATATTTTTGGGAAACTCAAAGTCATAAATAATTTTGGGAAACCTATTATTTATTACAAGGTATTATTTATCAATTTTTCGGATTTTTTTGATATTTATTTGACCTATTTGCAATTATTAAAAAAAGATGGGCTTTTGTGCAAAATTACCAGTCAGAGTAAAAACTCTAGATTTTTGGATTTTTGGGCTGAGAATGATTGCTAGCCAACTCAGAGGTAAAAAGTTTAGTTTTTTTATAATAGATTTGGTTTATTTTGCAAATTTCTTAAAGAAGGGTCTTTTTTGCAAAATTTCCACTTAGAGCCAAAAAATCACAAATTTTGTTTTTCTGGGTTTACAAATAGTGCCGACCAAGATTGATCGGTTATTTTGTTTTAAAATTTGAATTGAATTGGTTAACCTAATTTCCAAGTATAAGGATTTATATATGTAAAGATATATTCAAAAGGGATATTTTACAAATCTTTTCAAAAACCCTAATCCACCTAATTGCCGGCCTATTAAAGAGAAGTGCAGCCGTCTCTTTGCTGTACTATACAAAGGGTTTTCTTTATTATTGAGTTCTTGAAGTTTCGAAGCAAGGATCTTGGTTTTCTTGCGAAATGAAGGATTTTCTTATTCTTTTATTATCTTCGATTGATTCTTCAATAAGGTGAGTGACATATGTTTATTTTCTTACTGTTCTAAGCATTTTGTATGTGAGGATTTTTCTATTAGAAAGCATGTTAGGGATTGTATGGTGATATAATGAATTTTGATGGATGTGTGAATAAAGATTGAATCTTTCATGAAAACTATGCTTTTGATGAATAAAACCCTAAATAGATGACTTGAGATTATTAAGAACCTAATAGAATTCATGGATAGGTTGTTTCCTTTCATAATCTGGCTGTTTTGATTACACCTACTGAGTTTGTATGTTGAGTATTGCATATAGTGGATAATCGAGTTCTTTACTGTGAATACATACTCATGTTTTGTTTCGATGCTTTCGAATGAGTAAAAACTTAATGAATGATTGTTATAATTGTACGTATTCATGAGTAAACTAATGTGGGTGAGTGTGTATATGTTTAACAAAGATTCAAGAGGGGTTTGAAGTCGAAAAGATCAAGTTTTGAAAGAAAAAGGGTTTTGATATTTTCAGGCCTGATTGTACACAGGCCGAAATTGAGTTTTGTGAAGTTTTCAACTGGATTCCGATTGTTTTCATACTGAGATTGAATTAGATATTATAATCCTTCTATTTGATGAGTTTTAATGCTATTACTGATGCTTAACCCTTATATGAACATATATATAGGTATATTGCTGTTTTGAAGAGTTTTTGTGAAGATTTTCTCTTTTATGATCTTAATGTGATTTTGATTTGTTTTATAAACTCCTGTATGTTATATAAGTTGTATTTAATCATATCATGATTTTTTTTTGCAAATTTGTGATTTTATGAAGTATAATCGATGTATCAATAAAAATGTGCACGAAATTCAAAGCTGTCAATTTCTGCAAATGACAGTCGACCGCTTCACAATTACACTGAAGTTGACAGTCGACTGTCAATACTCTACTTTTGGATTTTTAATTGACAGCTGACCATCACTTTTTGTATTGGTTTTGACGGTCGACCGTCAGTGTTTTGCTAGCTGTTTGGTTGAGTTTTCTTCATTTCTCTTGGACAATTATTTCTTCGAACTTATGGATTATTGATTTACTATTTTAGTTGATATTTTTGCTATAAATATAGTATTTTAAAGAGAGTTATATTTTGTTTATAATAGAATTTAAATTATGTTTCTATAACTTTATAAAGTGATATATATATGGTTTTCGAAGAAATTGATGTTTTGTGATTTTCTACGACTTCAAAAATATAATTCTCAGTTATTTAATGGATTTAATACTTTATTCCAATTCTAAAATTTTATGAGTATATTAAAGAAATTTGGATTGTTGATTTTAAAGAAGTTTTCTTAATATAAGAGTATTGATAATGGAATTGAGTTTTAATGAAAGATTTTGTGTTGATGGTTGAGTTGTGAGTCTCTAGAGGGTGAGTGGAACCCTAGTCAGTTGAGATTTTTGTGGTTTGGCCAGTTGTGGCTTTGTTGTTGATCAGTTGAGTTAAGTTCGGTAGGGTACACTAACTCTAGGAGATTCGTAATTATTTAATTTACTTAATAAGATAAGGACATGCACTAGATGGTGATATGATTAAATGAGAGCAAACATGGGTTATGGACCTCGGTATGATCTGCGGTGTGAGATAGTCCCCGAAATTATTGAGGTGTGAGTGAAATAGCCTTCGGAATTACCTGCAGTGTGAGATTGATCTCCGGAATTATCGGGATCAAGGCGACACTCATGGGGTATTCGTGTGATGAGGTGCCATAGCTTGCGGTGTGGGTATTCTCGAAGATTCCCATGTGTGAGTGGAATAGTCTCCGAAATTATCTGTGAATAGAGATTGACCTCCGGAATTATCAGGGCATGGGCTAGATACTCACAGTTTATCTAAATCTCATAGTATTCATCGTCGTAGGATTAGTTTCATAACGAGGGATTTAACCCTATAAAGTGGAGGATGATAAGAGCTTGCACCGGACCTATGTAGTATGGAATGCATAGAATCCGACAAGTATGCATCATACTGTATTTCTGTTTTCTTGACTTGGTTTTATGCATGATGTTTTCTGTTTTCTTTCCCTTGACACTTAGCCTAGTTTCACTTGAAGTTTTCCTGTTTTATATATCGTTATTTCATATTTCATTGTTATTACTGTTGACGTATATTATGCATGACTTGATTCTTTATGTTTTATTCATGTTGTATTTCTTTTGATGCCACTCACACCGTTATGACTGACCCCTACAGTTTTGGGGGTAAGGATTATCTCTAGCCTCATATTTTACAGGTAGGTACCTATAGCTTGGGATTTGGATGCATGTGGTAGAATGATACTGTGGCTTATGTAAATTATAAAATATTGTATTGTAAAAGAAAGAATTGTAATTCAAGGTATTTAATTTTCTGCTGTGCTTTGTAAAGAGATGATGTAATAAAAGTTGAAAATTTTATCTGTGTTTTGGCTATATTTACTATTATATTGAGGTAGATGTTGAGAATTGTGACACGTATTTCTGAGATATTATATTGGAAATTCAGGGCGCTACACCCCGGGGGTTGCACAGGGCCAACCCGAGTACTGTGCAGACCCAGGGTTGGCTTGGAGGGTTTCGGTTTGGATCTTGGGACTTGGGTCTCGTGTCTTGGTTGATGTGGCATGGGTTTCGATGTCTGCTAGTGTTTGAGAACCCTAGTGCAAGTACAGATATGTATGTGTATGTAAATCTAGCAATTGTATGAAGATTAATTCATTTTAAGATCAAATTTTGAATGTGCAAGTTTCAGATTTTGTGAACACGTAGTTTTCAGATTTTGGTAAAAATAGAGCTTCAAAATTTGTGTAATTAGATTACAAATTGTGGAGTTGTGATCTATGTTTATAGATGGAAGATAACTTAAATTTTTTAGGGTATATGGTTCAGTTCTGAAAGATGAATACGTTGAATTCTAAAAGATTTATTTTCAGTTTTTAAAGAGGTAAAGTTTCAGATTTTTGAACTTAAGAATTGTAGATTTTAGGAAATCCCAGAAAATAAAGAAGCATGTTTTCAGATTGGATTGATATGAATTCTAGAAAACTGATGTTGGTTTTATATATATGGAAAGAGAAATTTAAAAGTTGAATTTAATGGATTATAGTGGATTGAATTTTTGTTTCCATAAAAGGAATAGTCTTTTTCGATAACGACGGTTTATTAAATGTGTAAGATCCCGCAATATAGTATATACCTATGTTGTACATTAGTTCGTGCACAATTCAGACTCGCACGTATTAATGGATTCTTCTCAATTTTAATTAAGTAAATATTGAGACATTATTTAATATTTTTTGAACCCGATAATGGTACAGTTGTTGAACCGGAGTTGGAATATTTTTTGAATTAAATTGTAAATTTGTCTTAACTATAATCGAGACGGAACATATAGTATTTGTATAATAAAAAAACTGTTTTATTATATACATACAAACATTTGTTTATTAAAGTATTATGTATACAATTGTTTTTATTATCCATACAAATAAAATCCTAAACCACTAATTAAAACTGTAATCCACTATTGAAAAACTATAGGCTCCCCCAAATGCCATTTTTCATCTCCTTCTTCGTTTTTCTAACCCTAAACTTCTTCTTTCAAAAACTTCATTTTCTCATTTTTCTAGCATTTCTGTGTAACGCCCCGTAGTTTTTTATACAATATCTTGAATTAATAAATAATTTTTAAGTCAAATTATTTAATTATTTTGAATTTTTGTAAAATTGACATTTAACACGTGCAAGATACGTGCACATATTTTCGAAGTGTGAATTTAGAATTTTGTTGATGAAAAAATTCTATTATTTTTTATTGGGTATATTGAATTTTTGGGATTTTTCTGAATAAAGAAAACTATTTTTGTAAATTTTTGAAAAAAAGGGTTTTTTTTGAAAAAAAAGTCATTTAGGGTGAAAATTTAACTTTAAAAATTTTTTTTGTCTGCATTTAGGGCCAGCTATTTAGTAAAAGGGTCTAAGGAATTATATTATTTCCATATTTGGTTGATTTTTATTGATTTAATTGAATAAATATATAATTACATAATTTTGAGATCGCGAGGGGTTTATTGAAAATATTCTTCCTAGAGTATAAAAGTCAGAAAATTTATTTGGATAATCTAATATTTAATAGTAGACAATAATTCTAAATTTTCTGGATTTTTTATGAATATTTTATGACTTATTTGCAAATACTAAAAAATGAAGGACTTTTGTGAAAAATTGCCACTTAGATTAAAAACTCCAGATTTTGAAATTTTGGGATGCATATGTTGGTCGGCCAGATCTGGGATGTGAAGGAAATTAATTTTATTTTATTTTAAATTGATTTTATTAAGTAATAATTGGAAGGATTCATATATGTAAATAAATAATTTCTTGAGGAGTATTTTTGTAAACTTTGAGAAACCCTAATGACCTAATCTGGGCCTATATTAGGGGCAGCAGCCATCTACCTCTTGGTGAACCCAAAAACATATTTTCTCATTATTTTCTTGGAGTTTAAAGCTTGGATCTTGGACTTTTGCAAGGAGAAGACTTTTCTTTATTTCTATTATTATTATTCTTCAAGTTGATATTCTTCGAGGTGAGTGATACTTCTAGTCTTTTGATGCGTTTTACTCATATTATCATGATAAATGAACTTATAGTTGTTTACATGAATTAAAGATGCAATTTTTATGAGAGATGATCATGTTTTATTAATTTTGAATGTTAAATATTGATGATGGATGACAAATCTAACTTGGGATCTATGGATTTAATTATAGTTAATAAAGATATGTAGAAATAATTAGAACTTACTCTATGGTCTTGAATTCATGCTTGATTGATCATAAAGCTGAGACCTTTCCATGTTAGTTGTTGTTTTTAATCATCAAAAATTGAAATCAAACATTACGCTTTGAATAATTGTTGTATGGATCAAAAGTAATTTATTTTGAAGTGACTTATGTGTAAAAGATTAATATTTTGTTTTAAAAAATAAATCTAATGAGACTATATGTGATTGTAGATATTAGATCTTGGTGTATGATTCAAGAAACATGTTTTGGATGAATAAAAGATGAGATTTTTCATTGTTCTAATATTAAAATAAAGTCGTATGATTTTATGTAATTATTGTGTATGTAAGAAGTATTTTTGGCAAGAAATATACAAAAAAAAAAAAAGAAATAATAAAAATCAAATCCCTAGGTCAGGGTTCAGGTGAAAAGTAACCGGGGTTACTCCTCAAACCCAAACAGTACTGTGTTTCAGATGAACAGTAACCCTTACAGTTCAACCCCAGCTACAGTAATAACAACAGCAGCAACTTGCTGTTTTTTAGGGTTTTGTTGGATTTTTTTGGTGTTTTCGAGTGATTATTTTGTGTAATTTTGTGTGCTATCTTGGGGGACTCTAGTATACCTATAGGGACATCTAGATATGGGTTTAAACAAATATATATGAGTAGTTTGATCAAGTTTTGATGAGATTTTAAAGACATTGTATGGTCTGGACTATCGTCTATTTCAGTTTGAAACGAGATTTTGACTTAATTTCTGATGAAATTACCTAAAAATTATAAAATAGAAATTGTAGCTCACTGTGTCTAGTTTCCTGAATATCTGACGGATCCTTAATCAAACTTATAAATTGTAAGATATGCAATTTCTACTACTGTACTGTTGTAGTTTCAGATTTTTAAAATAACAGTTAGTTTTCAGAATTTATTGAATATGAACCCTTTAAACTAATTTACTTGAGCCCAGATTTTTATGGTGATTTCCTCATTTTGTGCTTAAATTAATTTGATTTTTCCAGAATTTAATATTGACTATAGAATGTACTGTTTTGAGGAACGGAATTATATAACTTTCAGATTTTTGAATGAAAGATAGTTTCCAAAATTTATTGAATATGAACCCTTTAAACTAGTTTATTTGAGCCCAGATTTTTATGGTGGATTCCTTCTTATGTGCTGGATTTAAGTGAATTTTTCCATAATTTAATATTGATTTTGTATTGTACTGTTTCGAGTAACAAAATCGTATAATTTTTAGATTTGGTAAAAATCTATATTTTCATTGATGAAATGTGCTTCCATACATATAAACGAATTCTCTTGAAAATATTGGTTGATTAAAAGGCATACTATTAATGAAAAGTATTTTTGTATAATAAAAACTAAGATGGGCTTAATTTGAGACTTAAGGTTACGATGGGTACCCTAGAAAGACTATTAATGATATTTTGGGTTGTGAGACTCTAGAGGTTGAGTGGGACCCTTGTATACCGGCATATGAGATTTTTGTAGAAGTTGACCGGTTGGGGTCTTCGTTCTTAGTTTAGTTGTGTTAAGTCCAGTTGGGTACATCAACTCTTTCTAGTATAGATATGATAGATCTTGGGAAACGTAAGTGGGGGATCTGTTTCCAGTCGCATGAATGTATTCCGAGGCGGTGCGTTTGTTGTTTCTCTCTAGTATGTTCGCATGTCGATGGTCGGCAGGCTTATTCACGGAATGTCTAGAAGTGAGACGGTTTTGGTATGTTCGCGTGTCAATGGTCCGCAGGCCTATTAATGGAACATATAGTATATTTGCGTGTCGATGGTCGGCAGGCCTATTCATGGAATGTATAATGTATCCGCGCGTTGATGGTCGGTAGGCCTATTCGTGGGGTACACGGCGGGAAGGTTATTCTTCGGGGGTCAGAGCAATACTTATATGATGCTCGCGCGTCGATGGTCGGCAGGCCTGTTCACGGAGTATTCTAGATCTTGTTTTTATCACCGTAGTAGGATTAGTTGCATAACGAGGGATTGAACTCTATAAAGTGAAGGACGATAAGGGCTTGCACCAGACCTATGTAGAGTGGGATGCATAGAATCTGACAAGTATGCATTAGAAATCATCATAAGCATTTGTGTTTCTTAACTTGTTCTATGCATATTGCTTTTCTGTTTTCTTACACTTGACACTTAGCCTAGTTTCGCTTGATGATTTATGTTTCAGTTATTGTTATATCATATTCCATCTGTTATTACTGTGTTAGTATGTCTCATTTGTTGATTTATGATTTTATTCTTTATGTTTTCCTTAAAGTTGTATTTCCTTTGAATATCACTCACACCGTTTATGGCTGACCCGTGTAGTTTGGGGGTTAGAGATATCTCTAGCCTCATATTTTATAGGTAAGTACCATTAGCATGGAATTGTGAGCATGTGGTAGAATGTTTAATGTTATTGCATATTTTGTAAAAGGAATGATTGTAAAGAGAAAATTGTATATATGATGCTTTTAATTACTGCTGTGTTGTAAAGAGAACTGTAATTCAAGGTGTTTAAATTCCGCTGTGCTTTATAAAAGAGTTGATGTAATAAAAGTTTTAAATTTTTCCTGTGTTTGTACTATGTTTATAATTGCAATTGAAGTTGATGCTGGGAATTGTGCCACTTATTTCTAATTTTTATTTATTGAAAATTCGGGGCGCTACAAGTTTGGTATCAGAGCAAACTTCAATTAGTATTACTAAACATGGTATAGGAAAACAAAATTGGGGTGGACATTAGAAGTGTGAGTACCTAGGGTGGACATTAGAAGTGTGAGTTCCTAGGTGGGCATTAGATATGTGAGTTTGTTGTTTTAATCATGAATGCTTGTAGTGAAAATTGAATTATTTGCATGTTTGGATTCAACTAAAAATTTCTTTATCATAAGCGGGTTGATTGTTTTCGCGTAAATAGAAGATGAATGGTTTGTTGTCTCTTCCTGATATAATTACCTTTTAATTATTTTATTATTATTGACGTAAATTGAGATAATTTTATTAGTTATTGACTTATCTATTTTAGTACAAATCTAATTATAATTGTTTAATTTTAAAGAATGTTTTGCTAATTCTAGCCTATTTGTTCTATAAGTTTTGATTTTTATGGAAACTAGTTTTGTTATTGAAGTTTGGAATGTGGCGGATATAGCTTTTTATATTTCTGTTGGTGTTTGCGGTTTATAGTTTTGAATGACGCAATATTTGATTTTAGCGTGTCACTTTTGAGTCTCAGATACTACAATAATTGCATTATAATTAACAACATTTACTTAAATTTTGTTTTCTTTCGATTATTGTTTTGAATATATTATGTTTTCGTACATAGACTACATTTTCCCTTCTCTTTTATATTTTATATTTTTATTTTCTTTCTTAAAATTCTATCCTTCATATTTTTATGTACTTTTATGGTTACTCATTTATTTTGCTATTACTGTTACACATTATATTAGTTTCAATTCCTACATATTGAATTATTAATTTCTTTTATTATTATTCATATTATATTTTAATTCACATTCATTTATATATACTTTGATTTTTTGATGCTATATTTTCCATTATTTTGTATTGTCTTATTTTTTCGATGTATTTAAACTTGATTGTAATACTTTTACTCATATAGATATGATATACCTCTGCACATTGAAATTTTTATTTTATTATTAAAAAAATTTACACCTTATATTCAATACCTTTATTATTACTTATTGTTTAATACCTTTGTTACATTTACTCTCACCGTTTATAGCTACTTATTGTATTACCTTATTTTATTATTTTTATACTTTTACTGCTATAATATACTATAGTCGTTTGTTAACTTAATATTATGATTTTTACCCTCCTTGTTATTTTATTACTACATACACTTTCTACTGTTTACTGTATGTTTTATGACATATGATTATTTATGCCACATAGTTATCTCTCATTCGCAATTACATTTGAGCTTATGCATGTATTTCATTCCGTCTTTCTTACTACCTTTATAAATTATTTTTCACTACTACTAATTCCTACTATTTGTGTTTGATATTCACAATTTATACATCAATTTTAATATTCCATCGTGTGACTTTCTACTCAATTACCTACTTTTGCTTCTATTTTTGTGTCAAAAATTTCAAAACGTAACATCATACTTAAATTAAACATCCAATATCCCAGTACATATGGAAAGTTACATCATTCCATTCAACGTTTTGTTGCAACTGGGTGTCAAGAAGGCAAATATGCATCTAGACGTCAATAGGAGGCAAACTAGCAACTGGATGTCCAGAGGCAAAACTACAACCGGATGTCCAGACGGCAACCTGCAACCTAATGTCGTGGAAAATCTGCAACTTGATGTCAAGGAGGCAAGTCTACAGCTAGACATCAATGAGGCGAACCCACAACAAAGAAATTTCTACTCTAATAACCCCACTTTAGTTTCATATATATATATATCTGTGTGTGTGTGTGTGTGTGTGTGTGTGTGTGTGTGTGTGTGTGTGTGTGTGTGTATATATATATGTATATATATATATATATATATATATATATATATATATATATATATATATATATATATATATATATATATATATATATATATATATATATATATATATATATATATATATATATATATATATTACTTATCACTACCCTATTCTTTTGTACTTGTTCATACCATTTTATAAGATTTTAAAAATTAGTCTATGCTACTTCAACTTTGTTATTCATAATACAGTTACACTTATATACATATTTAATTACCTTATTATTTATACTTGTTTTCACATCTGTCTTATATGCATTATTTTATTTTATTTTTCACCCTATATTATTGAGATTTACTATTAACTATTTTCGCTATCTTAGTATTATCATTTTGTATGTATACCTTATCTTTACATATGTTAGTATTTTCTTATTCTCATACTATTTCATTTTCTTGGCCTATCTTATATTTGTTTGCTACTTATATAATATGATTTTATTATTCATAGTTATTAATTATTTTCATTTTTATATAATTAATATTATATATTATTCCAATATTATATTATTATTTCAATTACTATTATTATACTTGTTTCACTACTACAACTACTTAAATTTTTTATAGTATAGTATTGTTTGTATTTCGACGTGTCTTTGATTGACTATCTTCCTAGACCCATATACATATTTTTTATCATCTTTAAGTTTGTATTCTTTGTGTTACTTTTATTATTATTTACTTTTTCCATTATTCATGTTCTTAACTATTTCTTTTGCTTCTTATTTTGTATGGTTGGTCTTATTATCTTTTTGCTATAATGATCTTTTACGATGTTATTTGATCAGCGATCATTTTCTATGATGATCTGTTTATATATCTATTTTTTCATTTTATGGTTTTATACAAATGTTTTAACGATCTTTGGAGTGCATAATGTTTTGTTTCACTGACTAAACTTATTGTTATTTGTTACTTTAGACAGTTTTCTTTTACTTGTATTCTTGTCTAAGTTTCGTGTTATGTACGATGTCTATTTTCATTCATTCTTAAGTTCATAGTGCATTATGTTTATAGTGTATTCATGTTTTTAAGGAAGATTTTGATTCCTTTGTGTGCTCTAAAGTATTATTGACTAATCTATATTAGTTACGATGATTATGCTGTAGAAAATTCGTATGCATTAATTGATTATCTAGTTGCTTTCGGCAAGTTATTTCACAGTTTATATTTTTTAATACAATCTTATTTACCTTTTTGGGATTAGTTTTATGCATTATGGATTTTTCCTGTACTTGTTGCCCTGTCAGTTTTCATATTCACTTTACTGTTTTTATTATACATTAAATTCTTTAGTTAGCAACCCAATGTAATTAGAAAATAAAGATAAAACGATTTTCTGAAACCGTTGTGTAAGTTTTGTATATTTTTTGTTTTCCTCTTACTAAGGATAGTTCTAAGGACAGAACTATTCTAAGGGAGGAGTGATGTAACGCCCCGTAATTTTTAATACAATATCTTGAATTAATAAATACTTTTTAAATCAAATTATTTAATTATTTTGAATTTTGGTAAAATTGACATTTTCACACGTGCAAATATTTTTGAAGTGTGAATTTAGAATTTTGTTGATGAAAAAATTATATTATTTGTTATTGGGTATATTTGAATTTTTTGGATTTTTCTAAATAAAGAAAACTACTTTTTGTGAATTTTTGAAAGAAAGGAGTCTTTTTGTAAAAAGTCATTTAGGGGTGAAAATTTAACTTTAAAAAAATTGTTTTGCTGCATTTAGGGCCGGCTATTCACTACCAGGCTCTAAGGAATTAGATTATTTCCATACTTCTAATTTTTATGAATTTTTATTAGTAGATAATAATTCTAATTTTTCTAGAATTTTTATGAATTTTTTATGCATATTTGCAAATACTCAAAAATGAAGGACTTTTGTGTAAAATTGCCACTTGGAGTAAAAAATGTAGATTAATTTTGGGCTGCATATGTTGGTTGGCCAGATCTAGGATGTGAAGGGAATTAATTTTATTTTATTTTAAATAGTTTTGATTAACTAATAATTGGAAGTATCCATATATGTAAATATATAATTTCTTGAGGAGTATTTTTGTAAACTTTTAGAAACCCTAAAGACCTAATCCTGGCCTATATTAGGGGCAACAGCCGTCTACCTCTTGGTGAACCCCAAAAAATATTTTCTCAATATTTTTTTGGAGTTTAAAGCTTGGATTTTGGACTTTTGCAAGGAGAAGACTTTTCCTTATTTCTATTATTATTCTTCAAGTTGATATTCTTTGAGGTGAGTGATACTTCTAGTCTTTTGATGTGTTTTACTCATATTATGATTATGAATGAACTTATAAATGTTTATATGAACTAAAGATGCAATTTTTATGAGAAATAATCATGTTTTATTAATTTTGAATGTTAAATATTGATGATAGATGAAAAATCTAACGTGAGATCTATGGATTTAATTGTACTTAATAAAGATATGTAGAAATAATTAGAACTTGCTCCATGCTCTTGAATTCATGCTTGATTGATCATAAAGCTGAGACCTTTCCATGTTAGTGGTTGTTTTAAAATCACCAAAAATTGAAATTAAACATTAGGGTTTAAATAATTGTTGTATGGATCGAACGTAATTTATTTTGAACTGGCTTATGCGTAAAAGATTAATCTTTTGCTTAAAGAAATAAATCTAATGAGACTATATGTGATTGTAGATGTTAGATCTTGTTGTATGATTCAAGAAACATGTTTTGGATAAATAAAAGATGAGATTTTTCATTCTTCTAATATTAAAATAAAGTTGTATGATTCTATGTAATTGTTGTGTATGTAAGAAGTATTTCTGGCAAGAAATATACTAAATAATAATAATAATAATAATCAAATCCCTAGGTCAGGGTTCGGGTGAACAGTAACCGGGGGTTACTGTTCAAACCCGAACAGCACTGGGTTTCGGATGAACTATAACTCTCGATTACTGTTCAACCCCATCTACAATAATAATAGTAGCAGCAACTTGCTGCTTTTGAGGGTTTTGTTGGATTTTTTTGGTGTTTTCGAGTGATTTTTGTGCGTGATTTTGTGTGCTATGTTGGGGGACTCTAGTATACATATGGGGGCATCTATATATGGGTTTTAAAAAAATATATGAGTGGTTTGATCAAGTTTTGATGAGATTTTAAAGACATTGTTTGGTCTAGACTGTCGTCTATTTCAGTTTGGAACGAGATTTCGACTTAATTGCTGATGAAATTACCTAAAACTTATAAAATAGAAATTTCAACTCACTGTGTCTAGTTTACGAACATCTGACGGATCCTCAATCCGACTTATCGATTGTAAGATATGCAATTTTTACCACTATACTGTTGTAGTTTTATATTTTTAAAATAACTGTTAGTTTTCAGAATTTATTGAATATGAACCCTTTAAACTGAGTTTACTTGAGCCCAGGTTTTTTTGGTTAATTCCTCGTTATGTGCTGAAATTAATTTGATTTTTCCAGAATTTAATATCGACTATAGAATGTACTGTTTTGAGGAATGAAATCATGTAACTTATAGATATTTGAATGAAATATAGTTACCAGAATTTATTGAATATGAACCCTTTAAACTAATTTATTTGAGCCCAGATTTTTATGATGGATTCCTTGTTATGTGCTGAATTTAAGTAAATCTTTCCAGAATTTAATATTGATTTTAGAGTGCACTGTTTTGAGTAACAAAATCGTATAATTTTCTTCGAGTAGCATCTACTCGCTCTATCAATATTTAGGGGAGCTATCTTCGATCGATCTTCTCCGAAGGGAGATATCGCTTTTCCTGCTCTCTTTCCCACTCAAGTCTTCTCCGAGCCTGTATCACTCTCCAATCGTACTCTCCTCCCTTCATTCTAACTTCATCACTAATTCGTCATCGGTGGGTTCTAGTGTTCACACTTCCCCTCCGTGCCCCAATATAGACGAGGTGTTTTTGATTGCCCCAGCTTCGAGTTCATCCCCTTTCATTGAGTCTGATCCTCCTCCCGTTAAGCAAAATTGCAAGAAGCTGGTTCGTAATCTTAGGCCGACTCGAGTGAGTGCGCGTATCCTCGCCAGGCAAGCTCATGTTATGTCAGCCCGTCATTTGGTGCTCAGTTGAGTTCTCGTGTTATTAGCTAGGTGGTATCCCTTTGTGCCGCTAGTGCTTCTCCTCGGTGGCTGCCGCTGGAGTTTTGACAGCTGCTTGGTAGGATGTCTTTTTGGCCTGCGTTTGGCTAGCCGCTCCTCTATTTTCTTCTCTTCTGGTGGGTGAGACAGGGCGGTCTTTTCTCGTTTCGCGAGTGGCTTTCTGGGCTGACGGTTTTGTTTCCCTGTTCAGCGGGTGCTTCGTCGGTTGTATTTTAGCTCCCTTATTGGCTTTCTTTGCCTCCTAGTTAGGATTTCATGTTTGTTTAGTTCGCTCTTTACCGTTTTACATCTTGTAAAGCCATTGATTATTTATTTGTATCTGTACTGTTTTATTGATTAATATATTTTTGATGGCTGGAGCCTTTTGGCTCTATCCGATACATCAAAAAAAAACAAAATCGTATAATTTTCAGATTTGGTAAAATCTATATTTTCATAGATGAAATGTACTTCCATACATATAAACGAATTCTCATGGAAATATTGGTTGATTAAGAGGAATGTTATTAATGAAGAGTATTTTTGTATAATAAGAACCAAGATGGATTTGATTTGAGACTTAAGGTTATGATGGGGACCCTAGAATGACTATTAATGATACTTTGGGTTGTGAGATTCTAGAGGTTGAGTGGGACCCATGTATACCACAGATGAGATTTTTGTGGAAGTTGACCTGTTGGAGTCTTCATTCTTGGTTTAGTTGTGTTAAATCTGGTTTGGTACATCAACTCTAGAGAATTTGTGCTCTAATTAATTAATTAAACATAATAAACATAAGGACAGACACTAGTGAAGATGTGATAGATCTTGAGAAACATAAGTGTGGGCTCTGCTGCCAGTCGCACGAATGTATTCTGGGGCTGTGCATTTGTTGTGTCTCTCTAGTATGTTTACATGTCGATCATCGGCAGGCCTATTCACGGAATGTCTAGAAGTGAGACGGTTTTGGAATGTTCGCGTGTCGATGGTCGGCTGGCCTATTCACGGAACTTCCGGTATATTTGCGTGTCAATGGTCGGCAGGCCTATTCGTGAAATGTACAGTGTATCCGCACATCGATGGTCGACAGGCCTATTCGCGGGGTACACGGCGGGGAGGTGATTCTCCGGGGGTCAGAGCAATACTCATATGATGCTCACGCGTCGATGGTCGGTAGGCATATTCACGAAGTATTCTAGATCTTGTTTCTATCACCGTAGTAGGATTAGTTGCATAACGAGCGATTGAACCCTATAAAGTGGAGGAAGATAAGGGCTTACACCGGACCTATGTAGAGTGGGATGCATAGAATCCGATAAGTTTGCATTAGAAATCATCATATGCATTTGTGTTTCTTGACTTGTTCTCTGCATATTGCTTTTCTATTTTCTTACACTTGACACTTAGCCTAGTTTCGCTTGATGATTTATGTTTCATTTATTGTTATTTCATGTTCCAACTGTTATTACTGTGTTAGTATGTCTCATTTTTTGATTTATGATTTTATCTTTATGTTTTCCTTAAAGTTGTTTTTCTTTTGAATATCACTCACACCGTTATGGCTGACCCCTGTAGTTTGGAGGTTAGGGATATCTCTAGCCTCATATTTTACAGGTAGATACCATTAGCATGGAATTGGGAGCATGTGGTAGAATGTTTAATGTTATTGCATATTTTGTAAAAGGAATGATTGTAAAAAGAAAATTGTATTTATGATGCTTTTAATTACCGCTGTGTTGTAAAGAGAACTGTGATTCAAGGTGTTTAAATTCCGATGTGCTTTGTAAAAGAGTTGATGTAATAAAAGTTTTAAATTTTCCCTGTGTTTGTACTATATTTATAATTGCAATTGAAGTTGATGCTGGGAATTGTGTCATTTATTTCTAATTTTTATTTAGGAAATTCAGGGCGCTACATTCTTCAACTTCAATTTCTTCTTCAAGCTTGGCTTGGAAGTAGGAGAGAAAGCATACAAGAAAGGAGCAAGGAGCTAGAAGGAGGAGGAGCCAAACAATGAGAAAGAGAAAAATAGATCATCAACAAATTTCATAGTGGGTGTCTTTCTAAACTCTATGCTTGTGGATTAGTCTTTTGTGTGTATGATGGAAAAGTTACTGATTTGAGGCTAGCTAAATCTCATGAATGAAATTTTGTGTTTTCAAACTTAAGTTCTTGAGTTAAGAATGCAAATTGTTAGGAAAATATATGATATTGAGACGAATTAGCATGATTTGATTAGAAAATGATAACTTTGTGCCACGATGGGATTTAAACATGAAATTTTTACTGTAGCATCTTGACTATGTCCTATAAAATCCACCAAATTTTATATTTTTTTAATATAATATGATATTTTAATAAATTCAAACATGCTGCTGGTGTGAGATAAATTTTCTGCTATATTTGAATCTAGTATGTCTGACTTACAAAAATAATATCTCCTTGTCTATCATGAATTTAGAGTTGAAATTTTTACTGTAGGTTCTCTTACATGCCTATATCAATTCCCCAAATTTTTATAATTTTTGGATGATGTTTGATTTTTTTTTTATTAAATGCTATATCTATACTGGGTAATGAAAACATTGAATTGTCTTTCGATTCGTGTTTCAAGAATTTTGTATTCAGTTTGGAAACTCATTCATTCCAAAATATAAGGATTATTAAGCTAAAAAATTTATGCATGGTTCTTATGTGTCTACAGAAATCCCACAAATTTTGGTAATTTTTGGAAATAATTTGAAATTTAACAAAACCCATGTTTCTATACTGAGATAAAAGTGTTTCAGCTCTATTTTTATTATGAGTACTAGTTACACTGGAAACATAACCCTATGATTAAAGAGAATTTGAACTTGAAATTTTTACAGTAGTATCTTAAGCCATTTTGGACATTCCTACCAAGTTTCATAATTTTTGAATAAGAATTGTTATCCCTTTAAAATACAACTTGCTGCTGTTGTTAAGAGACAGTGTGGTTTGCTGTTTGGTAAATTCCATCCTATTCAAATTGTCATAACTTTCTGTATACTTGGAGTTTTGAGCTAAATTTTTGAATATGTACTGCTCATATGCATCTGGATTATGACTACCAAATTTTATGAGATTTTGAGTTTTAAGCATACACTGGTTGATAGTTTTTGCATATCCTCAGAATTTGTATGCATATCAGTGTGAGGTCTTTTTCATCATCTAAATGAACTATTTTTAGAAAGTTTCCAATTAAGAAAGTAAAGTAGATTCAAAGACCTTTCTATAGAATCTAATATGGAATTTCATTTAGTAAGTAATTAATTATGATTTTTGCAACTAGCACCAGTCGTAGGATTGGATGAACAGCTTACTTTTTTGGGAATATGTAAGTCATTGCTATATTAAGGTTATAAATAGATTTAGATAGTTGTTAGTTATCTTATGAATCATGAATTGAATATATTTGAATTCTACTTGTGAATGTCTACTGTATTGAGATGTGTATGGCTATGTAAATTAGCTTGTTGTTTGCCTAGGGTAATGCTTATCACCCTAGGACTATCAATCCATTTGACCACTGATAATTAGTAACCTTTTCCCTTCGAGATGCTATGGATGAAGACAGTCTTCGTGCACAGGTGGATCGCTACCCATGGGGGAATTGATCACGGAACGGAGATGGGGTCGAGATCCAAGCAAGAGGGTGATTGCGATCGATGGAGGTTGAATCGTCAATGTCGCTGGGTCAAGTTTGGGCCAAGTTGGGCCAACTCTTGAGCCTGGTCTGGGGGTCGTGTTGGTTTCCCCTAGGGCTTTGTGAATTAGATAAAGAACTAGGTTTTTTTACTAGCAAGTAATCGGCTGGTAATCAATAATCCCTACACAGTTAAGATCAATAGTTGTTTTACCTGAACTAGTAGTAGTATGTCATTGATTGTTAGGCCAGGCACTAGTCGGGTGGTTATACTCGCCTGTCAAGGGGACACGTGCGGTACCGTCTCGCCTGTCAAAGGGGCACGAGCGATGTAGTCTCGTCTGTTTATTTCTGGGGTCTAGTGATAAGAATGGGAAGTACGTACTATAAATCTCCTATCGAAAGTTAGGAATGGATACTAGGAATCCGTCAAGTTCTATATTGTTTAATACGGATAGGGAGCTAGAGTAAGACTCAAAATTGCGAGTAAGACTCTAGGCATCTCGGTGAGTAGGGGTTACCATGGGGCCACCTTTATGTTCGTAGCAACTTTTAGATGAGGTCTGGATCAGTGAGATTATGGGGACCGAGTATAGTGAAAAATGGGGACACCACTACTGACTGCAGATGCAGCATTTGGGTCGAACAACTGTAACCTCACCTGTCACTAGATGAATGTCAGGAACGGAAAAGAGTACAAGAGCATGATGCATAGCAAGTGATCGAACCATGTAATCTGGAGACTACGAACTCCTTCAGAAGTATGTAATATGTGATGCATATGTTTGCATTGAAGTTGTATTTAGGAAAGTATATAGTATGGGATGCATACATTTCCAAATGAATTGCATTAGAGAGTGCATTGCGTGCAATTGGAATTGTGCATTAGACTCTAGGGCATGGCATACACTAACACTTGTGATTTGACTACACATTTTCCTTTTGCATCAAATATTGGTTGTTGAGTTTTGGAGAATCGCTAGTTTTATCAGAATTGCGTCAGTTGCATTCAACTGATGTGCCCACTGGTTATTAGTTGCAGGATTGCTGATCATAAAACAGGGGACTTGAGTTGCAGGGAGCAATTACTGGAAGTTGTATTCCTATGTGTTGTAGAGATTTCTGATTGTCGTACAATATGAGATCATAATTTTTTTACAGTATATTTACTTGATGTAATTTATGTGATTTCATGATGTCTATGATGAACAAATTTGTACTTGTAATATCATTGGTGGCAACATAAAGTTTAAATTTCCTATGATTTTACTGTGTTTGGACTCATTTGAAGGAAAGATTATGGCTTGTGTCTCGAGTTCCGGGTATTGAGAATTCGAGAGTTGAGAATTCGAGACGCTACAAAATGAACGTGAAATGTCGAAGAGATTTTGTTGATGTGCGAATGTGTTATTTTTATTTTATTTTTTTGGAATTAAGTATTCCATTTAAGACTTTGATTTACAACCATGGTATTGTGAAAAAAAATGTTGTTTTCATAAAAGAGTAAATAAAGATTATTTTGATGATTGAATCAAGTGGAGGTTCTTGATTGACAGTTAGTGTTATTGTGAGAACCATAGATGGATGCTTGAGGCATTGAGTTGTGAGTACTAGAGGCTGAGTGAAACTTTAGGGTACCGGTAGTGGTTATTTGGTTGTAGAAATTAGCCAGAGAGGCTAATGTTCTTTTGATGAGTGAAGTCCAGTAGGGTTAGCAAACTCTAGGTGGCTATGGTTACCTATGTTTGAACCTAAGGACAGGCACTAGATTGGGAGTTGTGACGGAACTTAGGTAACGTAAGTATAGGCTACTTTTAGTTAGGCAGATTTATTTCGGGACTGTGTGATTTATGTGTCTCTCCAGAATGTTCGCGCGATACACTCATACAGTCTGGCGGGATGAGTTTCTGGACTGGGGTCTATTTGCAGAATGTACGGCAGGGAGGTGATTCTCCAGAGTTAGAGTGATGCTTACGGGATGCTTGCGTGTTTACACTTGTACAGTCGGGACGGATGTATTCCGGGACTAGGGTCTATTTGTGAAGTGTTTAATCTTGCTTTTGTCACCGAGATAGGATTGCTTGGCGAGGGATTGAATCCTAAATGAGGTGAATGCTAAGTGCTTGCCCTAGGACCTATGTAGTATGAGATGCACAGAATCCGAACAAGTATGCATTAGTGTGCTTCGTGTTTTCTCGAACATTGTTTTACGCATTTTTGCTTATTTTCCTGACACACATTTAATCTTTCGATTTCAGTATTAATTGTTGATTTATGATTGTTTTATTATTGTTTTTATTTGTGCAACCTGTGTGTGGTTGTGAGACTTTGGAGAGTCATTGCTTTATCAGCATTGCATCAGTTGCACTCAACTGACGTACCCACAGTTTTTAACAGTTTTGCAGGATTGCAAGTAAGTGTCTTGAGCAAGGGTTAAAGCATGGACTTAAAGAAAACTGGAGTTTAAATGTTTAAATGTTGAAATGAGTTGTATTAAATGTGTCTAAATTTTCGTTGTGCATTGTAATATGGACTGTTGTAAAGAAAGTTTTAATTTCCCCTGTATTTTTTACTGTGTGTGGATTACATTGAAGTAAAGATTTTGGATTTGTGTCTCTTATTTCTATTATGAAAATTTTGGGCGCTACAAGTTGGGAGCGAGCTTTCCTTTTCTTCGTGGGTCTGAGACTTCAAGTTTGCACAAGACAAGGTCCCCTTCTTTCAAATTGGTGGGGCGGACTCTCTTGTTATAAAACTTCTCGACCCTTTGTTGATAAATGTTCCTTGTATGGCCGACATTTCTCGTAACTCTTCAACGATGTCGAGATCAACTCGAAGATTGTTGGAATTCTGCACTTCGTTGAAGAAAAAAAGACGGGGAGATGGTAATCCAACTTCCAAGGGGATAGATGCTTCCAAGCTGTAGGCGAGGTTGAATGGCGACTCCCCTGTTGGCAAGTGCTTGGTGGTTCTGTAAGACCACAACACACTTGGCAGATCTTCAACCCAAAGTCCTCTCGCGGCTTCTCATAGTCTCTTTCCAAGGACATCTAGAATTTGTAGATTCGCATTTTCAACTTGGCAGTTAGTTTGGGGATTCGAGACTGAGACAAAGCGCTGAGCGCTTCCCAAATCCGTGCAGAACTGGCAAAAAATTTTGCCGGTGAGTTGTGTGCCGTTGTCGGAGATGAGTATATGGGGGATCCCAAATCTGCAGACAATGTTCTTCCAAAAGAACTGTGGGATTTTCTGCTCTGTGATAGTTGCTAGAGGCTTGCTTCAACCCACTTTGCGAAGTAGCCAATTGCAACCACTAGGAAAATTCTTCTGCCGGCTACTAGCGGAAATGGTCCAAGCAAGTCTATCCCCTACATGGCGAAGGGGATGGGCCTAGACACAGAGGAGAGGATTGCTTGAAGTCCATGCTTGATTGCTTAATGTGTAATATCCCGGACGGATATTATATTGTATAAATTATTATTTTTAAATAAAAATATTTTTATTGAAATTACTTGGTTTTCTCATTTAAAAAGTTACCTGGACATATATACTAGTATGTATATATAGGTATTGTATCAGTTTTGTGCACTTGTGCAAAATCTTGAAAAAATGCATTTTTTAGAAAATGTCTAGAAAATCCCGGACAAGTATTTAAAATTATTATTTTATTATTATTTTACATTTATTTTTAGAATTGAAATATTTTTGGTAGATATCACCCGGTTTTGTTAATAAACATTAACTGTATATATATACCGGTCTGTATACATCTGTATTGTATCAAATTAGTACTGGAATCTTCCGGGCTGATAATAAAATTTATTTTATTATTATTTTTGGAATTAATTTATTTTTATACGGATTATGCGGTTTTACAAACGGAAATTATCGGTATATATATATATATATATATATATATACATATATATATATATATAGGGAAAAAGGGGTATGAGCAACTTGCTCATTTAGTAAATAAGCAATTGATGATGTGGCATGCATGTGATTGAAAAATTCTTGAAAGGGTTAGTTGTCCAATGTATTACATGCATGCCACATAATCAATTGCTCATTTACTAAATAAGCAAGTTGCTCATATCCCTTTTACCCATATATATATATATATATATATATATATATATATATATATATATATATATATATATATATATATATATATTGTACCGATTTCGTACGTTTGTACAAATTATGTAGTATGTGTTTTGGACAAAAATATCTTATTTTTTCATGATTAATAAAAATTTGATGGCTAGGATTTGTTTGGAGGCTTAAACCTAGGGTTAAGGTTAATTCGAGATACATAAGGGTTTAATTGTATCTTCTACTAAAAGACTCCCCTCCACCTCACCCATCCTTGGCCGGCCAACTTATTCCCAAGGGGGTTTGTGCAATTTTGGTTGTGTAATTTGCACTTTCCACCCTCATTTCATCCTATAAATACCCCTTCCCTTCACTCTTTGCCTCATTTACAAGAAAAAAAAAGAGTGAGAAAAAAAGAGAGAAGAAACCCTAAGTATTCTTCATTTGGGGTTTTTCATAAGAGTTCTTCAATGAAGATTTTTGTAATAGAAGCTAAGGAGGAAGGAGAAGGTTACCTAGCTAGTCCTTCCTACAAAGGGGTCTAAGGTGGGGATTCTCTACTTCTAATTTAGTTGCTTATTTTCCATTTTAGTTATTTATGAGTAGAAAGAACCCATCTTTAAGGGTCTACTACTTGTAGGAATGAAAAAGAACACATCTTTAGAATTTATTAATTATCTATGTGAAAAAGAACCCATATTTGGGTTGAGTTATTGCGTATGCTAAAAGAACCCATCTTATGGGTTTGGATTGTTGTAGGATAAAGAGAACCCATCTTTTTGAGGTGTGAATGTTGTATGTGTGTGTTTCTAAATAACTTGGACTAATTGATAAGCATATAAGGGGTTGTAGGGATCAAAACGATCCCATGAAAAAGATGGATGGTGAGACCTAATTAAATGGCATAAAGGTTGAATTTTAAGACCTTGTATGGTTATTGTTGTTATGATAATTATTTTTGAACTACTTGGACTAAAATTTGTGCATAAGAACAGTTGAAAATCAAGATGAGGTTTTCTCTATTTTATTTGTGTGGATTCTTGTCCACTTTTGTTGTGTGTGTGTTCTAAAAATGACTTGCACTAATTATTAAGCATAAGGTGGTTGTAGGGATCAAAATGATCACATGAAAAAGATGGATGGTGGAACTTAAATAAAACACATAAAGGTTGAACCTTTAACCTTGTTATGTGTATTGTTGTTATTATGGTTGTTTTGTTGAACTCAAAACTATGACTTGGACCTAAACTATGTGCATATAAAAATTAGTGTAGTAAGAATACTTACTTACCCATTCTTGGGGTTGTGGACTCATCTAGCTATTTTAATGATAAATCGTTTGTTGTTTGTTGCTCTCTACTTTGTTAAGAAATCAATCTTCACTAACCCTAGTTCATAAAAAGTTGCTCTTATTGTTTGTAGGAACTTGTAGGATTGAAGAAAAGTGGGTTTGTAGTATGTAGAAATTTGTAGACTAAATAAATGTAGTTTTTGTAATATGTAGGACTTGTAAATTCAATAAAGATAGATTCTTGTAATAGTTAAGTAGGACTTGTAATTTAAAAAAGAAGTAGTTTATGTAATAGCTAGATAAAGTCCTTAGTAGCTTTATGAGTTTACTACCATGCTTAAATTGTTGTAGTAAAGAAACCCATCATGCTAGACTATTGTAGTAAAAAGAATCAAAAAGAACCCATATACCATGCTTGAGTTGCTATTGTAGTAAAAGAATAAAAAGAACCCATATACCATACTTGAGTCGCTATTGTAGTAAAAGAATAAAAAAGAACCCATATACCATGCTTGAGTTGCTTTTGTAGTAAAAGAATAAAAAAGAACCCATATACCATGCTTGAGTTGCTATTGTAGTAAAAGAATCAAAAAGAACCCATATACCATGCTTGAGTTGCTATTGTAGTAAAAGAATAAAAAAGAACCCATGCTAAGGTTTATGTGCTAAAGAACCCATGCTTAAGTTGTATGTGCTAAAGAACCCATGCTTGAGTAAAGAGCCATGCTTAAATTATTCTAGGTTTCTGGAGAAACTCATGCTTGAGATGAATGTCGTAGTACCATTTCCTAAACTATTCTAGGTTGCTAGAGAACTCATGCTTGAGTATATGTAGAATTTTAGTTTAAAAAAGAAACCATGAACCACACTTGTGAACCCTTGTACCATGCTTGTGAAGCCATGAACCCATTCGTGCTTATGTTTATGCGATAAAAGAATCCCATGCTAAGATTATGTTGTTCTATGTCAAAAAGGTTCATGCTTGTGGTGTATAAGTGTTCTAGTTTCAAAAAGCATCCAAGAACCATGCTTAAGTAGTTGTAGGAATCCATGCTTAAGTTTTATTGAACCCATTCATGCTTATGAACCCATTCATGCTTGTGATTATATGTATAGTTATTCTAGGTTCAAAAAGATTATCATGCTTGAGTTGCTAATTATTGTAGTAAGAAACCTATGCTTGAGTTGTTGTAGGTTGTTCTAGTAAAAGAACCCATCATGCTTGAGTTATATATAGAAGCCATGCTTGAGTTGCTAATAATTGTAGTAAAGAAACCATGCTTGAGTTATTGTAGTTGTTCTAGTAAAGAACCCATGCGTGAGTTTGTATGGTTGTTTTAGATTCAAAAGAATCCATGCATGTTTAAGTTGTATGTTGTAGTAAAGGAACCCATGAGTTTAGCTTGCATGCTAACCCAATTGAACTATTGAAATGAACCCATGTTCTACATTTGTTCTAGTTCGATTCTTAAGAAGAAACCATGAAACTAGCTCCATGATAGTTCTAGCTCGAATTGGCGAGGAACCCATGCAATTAGGTTCTAGGTGGTTCTACCTCAACTTTGAGAAAGAACCCATGAGCCTAATCGCATGCTGTCCTAGTTCAATTCGGAAAAAGAAATCCATAAGTTCTAGTTGTATGTGGTTCTAATTGAAATTGGACCATATAATGTGAACATACTTCATCTTCAATATATGGGTAAATAAAGGCTGGAAAAGTCACTAGTATTGTTAGCTAGATAAAAGCTAGCCTAGGGGTCATCGTACATCAAGACTCGCATCCTACCACCTTGGAAACTGTGGATAAATCACACCTCGAGCACTGACGGATCTTAACTGATGTGGATTGATCGCAGGCCGAGAGTGTTGACGAGATCCGAGTTAGGGGTAGTGATAGGGTCTCATAGTTACCTTAGGGGACATCGACCATCAAGGCTCGCATCTTACCACCTTGGAAACTGTGGATGAATCACACCTCGAGCACCGAAGGAACTTAACTGATGCGGGTTGATCGTGGGCCGAGAATGTTGACGAGATCCGAGTTAGGGATAATGATGAGTGAGAGAGATTCCATCACTGGTGTCTTGGATCGATAGGCCATGAGTCGGATCGGGATAATCATAAGAAAGTTAGTGAAAACCCCGTGAGACTATTTGGGTTTAGTGACATCGTTAAGATAGTAATTTATGGCTATTACTACTTAAACTTTACTTATTATCATTTTCGCCGAAGAGAAAGAGTTGGTATTAAGGGTGATACCTTATGATCCGACCTGTCCTATAGGCCGGCACTAGGCGGTGTAATTGGGTTGAACCCTTCTTGTCAAAGGGATACAGTCTGTACCTTCTCACGAGTTGGGAGCACGGGATCTGTATCTCGTCTGTTAATTTTTGAAGTACCATGATAAGGCGGGAGCGATTCCTGTCGGAGCTAGGGGGATGGACCCCCGAGACTCTGTCTTGTCTTATATCTAAGGGCATGAAGCCATAGACTATGGTCTGGCTAGGGGTGCCACAGGGGATGCTTCGAGCTAACCTGCCACAGAGACCCCAGGGGTGCCACAGGGGATGCTTCGAGCTAACCTGCCGCAGAGATCCCAAGGATTCGTCAAAGATATTTGAGTGGGTTCGGGCAATAGTGGCAAGCATGGACACCACTATATGACTGCAGTAATGGGACTAGACCGTACCTGCAACCCCATCAGTCACGTTGTATCTTCAAAAACAAGTTGAGTATAAGAGTAGAATTCATGGCACGGGTTCAAATCCCTATATATGAAGAAACAGATTGAGATGGGGTGTATATAATATGGGCTGCATACTGTTCCGGAGACTTGTTTGCATTAGAATAAGTGCATCATTGCGTTAGTTAATCTTGCATTAGAGTCTAAGTCATAGCATACACTGACACATCAAATATATATACACATTTCTCTCTTCATCAATCTATTTGCTTAAAGTAGAGAATCGTTGCTAGTTATCAGCCTTAAAAACATCAGTATATGTACTGACGTCCCCACTTCAATAGGTACTGGATTGCAGAAGAGCAGGCACAGGATTCAGGAGGATTCAAGGAGTCGTTGTTATTTTATATTTCCGTTGAAATTCATGTTGGTTACCACTATTGTATCATTGTAATAATTGCTGTAATTTATTTTATTGTTAGAAAGCATCCAAGTGAAATACCAAGTGTTGTTCTTCATTCTTTGTACTCTGATATAACTTATTGAAAGTTGTAACACTTGGGATTGTAAAGGTTTATTGTAACACTGTTTTAATGTATTGCAAATTGTAACATTCGGACTTATAATACATTTTGAGTTGAAATAAAACTTTTAAATTTTCCTGTTTTTCTGTGTATTGTGACTAGTTGAAGGAAATATTCTGGCTTAAGTCACGGTTTCCCAGTATATGGAAATCGAGGCGTTACAGAGTGGTATCAGAGCCAACTGCTGATTCGTTCATGTTGTTCTTTGGGGGCGTATTGTGCTTCCTCTAAAGTGAGACATCTCAAATAGGGCCTACCATCAATTATAGTGTATGACCGTTTGAACATGAGTCCTTCCACGAGGGTGTATCTCTCTGCCCTTGTCCGAATCTTCATTGCTTCTTTGCGATCTTCAAGGAGGATTCCCTTATCCAGGAAATTGATCAGGGGTTTCATCCAATAATCTATGGACATTTGGGGTGTGATGGGCATGAGTGCCAACTCTTCCTCCACGATGCTCGGTTTGAGAAGGACCTCAATGATGACCGTGCGGTTAAGCCCATTGAGGGATGAGGAAGATAGCAAGGAGATGGCATATGCTTTCCCATTTTGCTCGTGAGGAATGCAAGTGACATTCTCTGAATGTTTTTATGAGTTTCTTCACTTGTGACAGGTACTTGGCCATGCGATCGTACCTGGCTTCATACTCGCCTGGGACTTGGTTGCCGACTAACTAGGAGGCGCTAAACATCTCGATTCTTCGTGCGCCTACTTCTCATGCTAATCGGAGACCGACAATCAATGCTTCATATTCATCTTCGTTGTTGGATGCAGGGAAATTGAGGCACAATGCGTATTGGAGAGTAAATTTATCGGGCCCAAGCAAAATAATTCTTACTCCTCTTCCTTCGATGCAAGAGGATACATCTACATACACTTTCCAAAGTGGGGGGTTTTCTTCTTTCTTGAGGGAGTCGGTGATGGTGGTTTACACAATAAACTTGACCAAGGCCTTGGCCTTGATGGTCATTCTCGTTCAATAGTAGATGTTGTGTTGACTCAGTTCAATGGACTACTTCATCAATCGGAAAAATTATAAAGAAATATCGAAACCTAGCCAGGGATCCATGCGAAAACCACAAATTGTGTTTAGGAGTTATACCTTGAAGATGGATCTGCTGTCTGTAATGAATGTCGATCATAGCACTGCAATATTGCTGTGCCTCTACGGTATCCACACGAACAGATCAAATCAAGCTTTCCCTCACGCCGCGGTGCTAGCTACGGGAAGGGGATGTTCCTCACGATTTCTCTCTCACAATTTCTGTGATGGCTAGGGTTTTCTTATGTAACACTTTTTCACAGATACGTTTCATATATCTAGATGCAAAAAATCAACCCTAAGAGAGTAATGAGGCTGTTGGACTCACAATCTGACCTGGTTCAGATTCGTGTATTAGCCTTTGAAATTTAGTCAGCCCATTTAATATAATTAAATATCCAACCAATGTCAGGAGTCCAAGTCTTACTTAGATCCCCAATTAAATTCATCTTATGAATTTAAATTCCAATTTCGAGCCATTCTAAGTGTGTGACCCTGTAGGTTCTCGTTACGTTTAAAACCATATTCTAGTTTTACAAATAGTGAGCGGTATCTAGCAATACATCACTGCTACTCAAGTAACGGGAATGTCAGTGATACATAACCTATTCGTGACCAATGTTACCATGTAGTCTAATCCCTTTGTCCAGATATCTTAATTGACCACAAGGCATAGAGCGTGTGTAACGCCCCGCCCCAATACTCAGACAATTTTAATATTTTTAGAAGACAAATTAGATACTATGTAGTACAACTGCCCACCACAGGCTGCCTCTCAAAAGGTGGTTAACCGAATTGGTGACTCTTGATCCTTGGCTAATAGTATTTATACTCAAATTAGTTTTTGTATACTTCCCATGTGGGACTATATTTCTCAAATCCTCTCAAATCCATCTCAAATCTCTCAAATTCCGAATACGCAGAGCAGTCGACTGCAAACACTACCAGTCGACTGTTCGCTCCAAATCTGGGGTATTACATACAACCCACCTTTAGAAATCAGCATCCTCGCTGAGTACGGGACACACATCTAGTGTAGGATCCGCCTTTCTAGCCATTGTAGAATAGTCCTCGATCCCACGAAATGTGTAGAAACACCCGGTACATACAAATGCACTCTGCCTATCCGGAGAATCATCTCTCTGTCGTGAACTAGATCATAGGCCCTCTTCTACACTCGGTGTCGAAAGTCGGCTCTGATACCATTTGTAACGCCCCGCCCCAATACTCAGACAATTTTAATATTTTTAGAAGACAAATTAGATACTATGTAGTACAACTGCCCACCAGAGGCTGCCTCTCAAAAGGTGGTTAACCGAATTGGTGACTCTTGATCCTTGGCTAATAGTATTTATACTCAAATTAGTTTTTGTATACTTCCCATGTGGGACTATATTTCTCAAATCCTCTCAAATCCATCTCAAATCTCTCAAATTCTGAATACGCAGACCAGTCGACTGTTCGCTCCAAATCTGGGGTATTACAGCGTGTCACCCTTGTATAGTTCAATCTTTGATTTCTTGATATTCGAGTAGACTTACTAAAATAAATGATCTCAATATCTCATATTGACTCATTTGAGCATAGCCATGCATTTTGTAGGCTCACTCAATCAAGGGGCCCATAGATTTCACTCCTGTTATGTAAGAGGGACAAATCATATCTAAGTCACTCACATCCCTCCGCATGATTTTTAGTATATCCAATAGTCGACTTTATAATCACCTTATTATAAACAATGTTTGACGACATTAAAACATATAACTTCTCATGTAGAAAACCGTAGTGACTTCAAGTCAAAGGACTACATAAACCATGGTCGCTGTAAGAACTGCTTATGACACTCACGTAACGATCCATGCAGCATTCTCATGGTGGGTCAGTCCAGTACATTATTACTCTAATATGTACCCATGTGAAGACTTGATATCTCATATCCATGACCCGTGAGATATGGTCATCAATCTACGCACATACTAGTCTCAATGTATTATTGTTGTCCTCATTCACAATAATACTTGAGTAGGGACATTTAAGAATAGTGTTCTGATTACAACCAATAGGATCTCACAATCAAGTCATGCACTTGATATGTAACGCCCCGAATTACAAAAACACGATAATTCGAAGCACAACATGATCTTTTATTTCAAATTCGTGAAATTTTACAATGAATTTAAAACTTTTTCATACAACACAGTTATTTTACATTAACGCAAACAGCTTCTGATCTCCTTCACTATTGTTGGCCTTGGACATTCCTTCATTGCCTCTATCTTTTGCGGATCAGTGGCCACTCCCTCCTTGGAAAGGATATGACCCAGGAACGCGACTTCGGACTTCCAGAAGTCACACTTAGATAGTTTGGCGTACAGCTTCTGTTCCTGCAACTTCTTCAGTACCTCTGTTAAATGTCCAGTATGCTCTTCCTCTGACTTAGATTAGACCGAAATATCGTCGATGAACACCACGACGAAAGAATTGATGAATAGTCATAGGACCCTGTTCATCATGTCCATGAATATTGCCGGTGCATTTGTTACTCCGAACGGCATAACCAAAAATTCATAATATCCATGCCGAGTTCTGAATGCAATCTTGTGCACATCCTCTTTCTTTACACGAACTTGGTGATAACCCGACTGAAGATCGATCTTAGAGAAAACTGCTGCTTCTTATAGTCGGTCGAACAAATCGTCAATTCGCGGAATTGGATACTTATTCTGGATGGTCACCTTGTTCAACTCCCTATAATTGATACACATTCTCATCGATCCATCCTTTTTCTTCACCAATAGGACTGGCGCTCCCCAAGGAGACGCACTTGGTCTAATAAAGCATTTGCCCAACAGTTCTTCAATCTGCCTCTTTACCTCATCCTGTTCCACGGGTGCCATTCTGTACGGTTCCTTGGAAATTGGTGCACTCCCTTGCTGAATGGAAATGCTGAACTCTACATCTCGATGAGGTGGTAGTCCCGGTAAGTCTTCCAAGAATATTGTCGGAAAGTCCCGGACTACAGAAATCTGCTTAACTTCCTTAGGAATCTTTTTTTTAGTTATAGTTGCCATCAGCTGCTTGCACTTTTGCTTCTCGTGAAATGTAGCAGCTGGCCCTCCTGGTGCCTTCACCAATACTTTCTTGCTCTTGTATTCGATACTAGCACTGTAAATTGACATCCAATCTATGCCAATAATCACATCAACTCCCAACACTACCAACTCTATGAGATCGATACCAAACATTCTCCCTCCGATCTCGAGGTCACAACCATCTTAATACCGATCGGTAGTCAACGTTTCTCCTGATGGAGTAGCTACTTCTAGAACCATGCCAGGAAATATTTTAGGCTCAACTCCCAATCGTTTAGCAAATGTAGGTGACACAAAAGTGTAGGATGATCCAGTATCAAACAAAACAGTGGCTTTCATTCCATTAATTAGAATTTCTCCTGTTACATAATGGAATACTCTCAGCACATAACACTTTCTAATAAAAACAGAATAACAACAGTAATTCTCTATTCGAGTGCCCCCATACCGGTGATGACATTATCAGCATCATCCGCATCAGCTTTCGTCAGGGAAAACACTCGTCCTTGCCGGTATGGCTTCTTCCCTTGCTTTGCCTACTTCTGCCTCTGTCCGCCCTGCTAGAACTGGGGGCAGAAGGGCTTGGTATGGCCTTCCTTCCCACGGTTGAAGCAAGTTACAGGGTTCCGAGGGTTGGTGCAATCGGTCCTAAAATGACCAGCTTCTCCAAAATTGTAGCAAGTCACACCGGGCCCCTGATACCTCCGTTACATAGCCTCGCCTTCACAGAAATGGCATTTTCCCCAGTGGTCGGAACCTCTGTGCTGGGGGTTGTCCCCAGAAGTTACTTGCGGTTGTGAGCCTCTTGCCAGCATTCCAATTGTTCTTCTTGGTCAGAGCTAACTAATACTGTTCCTTGTCGGCTTCCGTGGCTGCAGCCCTCCTGACCAACTTGTCAAACCTCCGGATACCTAGGGGTATCATTTGAGACCTCAGACTTGGCCTCAATCCCTATTCAAACTTCTGTGCCTTCTTTGCCTCGTCCATAACCAGTTCTGGCGCATACCTTGAGGGCTGAGTAAACTTGGTCTCATACTATCGAACAGTCAAACTTCCCTACCGTAAACCCAGGAATTCCATAGCCTTCTTCTCCTGCACGTCCATCGGAAAATAGTGGCCACGGAGCTCCTCCAAGAATTCCTCCCAAGTAATCGGCACATTCCTAGGGCTCGCTTCATGGACTGCCACCAGACCCCAATGTCCTTCTGTAGCTGCATGGTGGCCAACTTCACTTTTCTCACCTCGGGTTTCTCCAAGACCTCAAATACAGTTTCTATCTGTCGAATCCAGTAATCTGCCACATCTGGATCTGCCTTGCCCTTAAACACTGGTGGTTTCATCCGTTTGAACGATTCCACCAATTTGATTGCTTCCCCGACTTTTACTACCTGTCCCACCCGGGTACTTCGGATCACATTTGCGGCAAAGGTGATGATAGTCTGGTACACCCTAGCCAACTCTGTTTCCATATTGAGTCTATTTCCTTCCCCACTGGGTCCTTCATCAGTGCGGGTTCTTCTTCCGACCATTTTTGAATCATGAAACTTCATTAATCATCAAAAATAGCAACAACTTATACTTCTTCAACATAATTCATTTCATTTCCAAAATAAACTTTTTACATTCAGAAATAAAATCTTGTCCAATACATTCACTACATGAAACATTAGAAAAGAAAACTTTAACATAAATAATCTAGATCCTACGGTTCCTTTTGGCTTCACTGAGCTCTTCCCGTAGTTCATCTATTTTCCTTCGCATCACAGTGCATTTCTGATGGCATTCCTGCTTTTCCCAACGAGTTTTATTGTGTAGTTGGGTAAAGTGCCGGGCATTTCTGTGTCGAAGCTTCTCTAGCTCCCACTCTCACTGGCCGAAATCTGTAATGTTTCGCTTGTCTCAGCGTGATGAGCTTCCATGTGGGTTACTCTCCACTTATGGATGATCAATTACTTCCGGAGGGAAGCGATAATGCGGTCCTTCCTGTCACGAGTCGGTTCTTCATCTGAGGACTCATCGGGAGAATTAGATGGAGGTGGAGTAATCACTCGGGATTCAGGTAGCTCCCCTTCTTCCTCCTCCGGTTCCTCCTCCTCTTTAGGGTACTCATTTTCTTCAGGGTCTTCCTCAACGAACCATTCCACCTCATCAGTGGGATCGTGGTTTTCGGCCATCCTAAAAGGAAAGAGAGGAGAAAACGTCAGTGTATAGAGCATCACAAATGTAAATCACTTACATTTAAATCTCTATAAACTGAACTCACACTTCTAATGTCCACCCTAATGTGTCGTCCTTGTAATTTTGTACTACTTAATGAACCTGGCTCTGATACCACTATAACGCCCCGAATTCCAAAAACACGGTAATTCGATGCACAACAGGATCTTTTACTTCAAATTCTTACAATTTTACAAGGAATTTTAAAAAAATTTCATACAACATAGTTATTTTACATTAACGCAACGGAAAATAAAATAATTACAACATGATAAATACAACTTGAATGACAGCAACTAAAATCTGAAAGGAATCTTTAGCCCCAAATCATCTTTGTGTTCTTTTGAGAATCCAATCCCTGCACTGAAAACTGTGGGCACATCAGTTGCTTACAACCGACATAATATTATAAAACAGTGATCCTTACTATGCCGTAATATAATGATTCTTTATACTATAGCAAACACAACCCAAATTTGAATGTAAGATAAAGTGTGAAGGGTGATTATCCTAAACATATCAAGTGTATGATATGCCTTAGATGCCTAATGCAGATTTACACTACGATACACTAATGCATACTTGTTCAGATTCTATGCATCCCACTCTACATAGGTCCAAGGGCAAGCCCTTATCGTACTCCTCAATATAGGGTTTAATCCGTCACCATGAATTACTACGGTGACTAATATATGTTTTAGATATTCTGTGAGTATCTAGTACCACCCCGATAATTTTTGAGTATCATACTCCCACTTCAAGTGATTTTGGACACTTGCCTCACACCCAGTAACTCTGGAGACGAATACCCACACTGCGAGCTATGACCCTGATAATTCTTGAGCATCGCACTCCCACTTCAAGTGGTTTTAGACACACTACCTCACACCAGTAATTTTAGAGGCCAATACCCACACCACGATGTCATAGGTACCTCATCACATAAATACCCCATGAGCATTGCCTTGATCCCAGCAATTCTGGAGTAATATCCCCTACCTCGAGCCTCAACCCCGGTAATGCTGGAGATACCTGTCACCGCGCTATCTAGGCCCCCATACTCGTGTTTGTCCATACTTCATCACATCTCTCTTTAGTGTCTGTCCT
The DNA here is from genome assembly GCA_017893485.1 of Hemerocallis citrina. Taxonomy (NCBI): domain Eukaryota; kingdom Viridiplantae; phylum Streptophyta; class Magnoliopsida; order Asparagales; family Asphodelaceae; genus Hemerocallis; species Hemerocallis citrina. Next base: position 182,301,708 of record CM030358.1, on the reverse strand, counting down.
TAAGTTTTAGTTTTAAAGAAAATCTTCATAACCTAAAGCTAGCTTACCCTACCGAACTTAAACCAACACAAGAAAATGTCAGGCCACACTAGCTACTTCTCAAAGAGAGGGTCAACCCACAATGGTTACCCCTTAAAAATCTCATTAATAATACTGCCGATTGTTAGGGTCTCTCCTAGCCTCTAGATTCCAACAACTATCTCATTCTAGAGATCAATAATAGGTTATAGACAACCTCAACAATAATATTTCAATTTTCAAAACGACAAATTTCTTCAACCCTGAAGTATTCAACTTTCATAATTCATTCTTTATTAATTTGCTAACTCGAACTTCCTCATACATAACTTTTAATTGGCCAAGCAAGAAAATCATTTCAAAGGCCTCCTCGAAACTCATTTTTCTTCAAATTAATTCTCTTGCAAACATTTATACTCTTTTCACGTTAATCTATGTCTCAGACAAAACCCATTTTAATTTTCGAACTTCTTTAAAATCACCTCCAAAATTTATTTCTAATTCCAACTTTATCTCACTTTCATTAAAATCAACTTTTAGGATCTTCAACCATATACATTTTCAATTTGAAATCCAACTCAACAAATAAACAAAATAAGCCCTCTGGATTCTAAAATTATCTTTTTAGAATAGTATATAAAAATCTCCAAATTATTCTAAAAATGTTCTACTAATTTTTCTTATAATTTTAACATAAGAATATAACTCAAAATCCAAAGAAAAAATTAAAAAAAAGTTTTAAGTCAAGTACCCTACACTGACTCGAACCAGCACCAGCAGAGAGCAAACCCAAGCGCCCAGCCACTAGGCTGCAAGCACACCTAGTAGTAAATGCACTGCATTCTTTAAATACCCAAAACCTCTCATTTAATCCCTTTAAAAAAAATTGGAACAACAACAGAGTACATCCTCACTCGAACCTGCGCAAACAGAGTGTCACGCCCCGCTTCCCAAAAATACGGAACACGAGCACATGACATTGGCCCAGCGAATGACTAACGTCATCCATAAGCTGTTTATCCGATCAACTGAACAATAATAATAATACAAAATAATTGCGCAGGCAATAATGATAATCTCATGAATAAAAATACTTGGAATGAAGCAATATGAAATATCCAAATACAATAATCCAACGTCTGGAAACAGATAATAAAATCCGGGTTATAAGCCCAATAATAAATCCCAAACATAATAATAATAAGTCTCAATACAATAAGTACAATGCAATAACATTCAATTATAAAGCAATAATCTTTAGAAAGCTTGTTCTCCAATTCCAACAGGTAATTCTCCTTCATCACCTGTGAACACTTCATCTAAAAAGAGAAGAAAAAAAGTCATGGAAAACAAGTAGAGAAAGCATGGAACAATGGAATAACGATATAGCAATGAATTCAGTGAATCAATAGGAATCAATAACACGGGATGATAACAATAATCAATATCAATAGTAACTGATGCAATGTTTATAAACAATGATTCAATATTCGATAACAATATTCAATGGTCAATATCAATAACACTTAGCCATTATTCGATATCAATAGGAAGAATGATATACAATATGCAATGTCAATGTGATGCAAATTCTTAAGTCTATTAATCATTTTAAATCCTAACTAATGCACGTACTACTGTGTCCCTTATGTTCCATACCACAGGTTCGATGCATAAAATCAATTTCGTTTAGACTATAGTGGTAGATTCTATAGATCATGTACTGGGTATAATGACGATAACAATAATAACACGGTCATTGAGACAATTTCTTGCACAATGATGATAAGATAATAATACGGGCCATGGTGTAATTTCTTACACGATGACGATAACGATAATAACACGGGAAATCATCCGAGTACAGTCCCTATATTATCAACTACTCTAGTCAATCCCTTAAACCCCGGCTTGTTAATTATTTATCGATGCAATAATACAATATGCAATTTGAGACATGAGATGAACAATGGTATCAGTAGGGGAACAATAGGATGGTAACATGAAATAGGACAATTAGAATGACAATAAGACATTAGGATCATGCAATGCAACATACACACTTTAATTCATGCAATACTATGATATATAAATAATTAATCTATTAAAATCTGGAATATAAAATTCTGGACAGCAAGAGTGGTCTGTACTAAATTATAATTTTTCGCTATTTCAGAAATTGAAATTTGAAACCGTCAGAAATTCTGGAAACTAGACTTCCACATGGTTCCAACACATATTTAAAGTTCAAGATTCGACAACAGTCTCTAGGTCAAACACATCATTCTTTACATATTTCATGTTCAGGCAGAAACTCGACATCAAGTTGTTATATTTTTAGAATCAGTGAAAACTCGATAATAAATTCATTAAAAATATTTATTAGACTCCTAAGCATGTTAACTAATATTCTGGAAAGTTTTAGAGCAATATTTTAATATTAGGTCAACCTTTTAACAGTTTAAACATGGAACATACATGAATCTGAAATTCTGGAAACAAAAACACAGCAGTAGTAAAACGATCATAACTTTTGCTATACAACTCGAAATTTAGCGATTCAAGATTTTCTGAAAACTAGAGATATGGGGCTACAACTCTTATTCAGAAAGTTATTTATTTTGAGATCAAATACTGGATCAAAATCATTATGCAAAATACAGACAGCAAGCAACATACAGGTTTTTCGATATTTTCGATGAAATAAAGTGATTAAACATGATGGGTATCAATTCTTTAGTCAATAAATCTTACAATCATCATGATGGGTGTAATAGAATGGTAATTCCAATTAAAACACACACATACACTATTTTAACAACAACCAAACATCAATCGATCATTCAAATATACAACCTAGCATTAGTTTCTACGATAGATTATTTGTGTAGCGATTATCAATTCTACATGAATGCATGAAAGATTCAATCTTTGGAGTCAAAAGTGGCACGAAGTCAAGAATATTGGGCTTAGCTTGTGTAAACCCTCAATAGACCCAACAAAAGATAATCAATACAATGATACGATAAATGATTATGATCTACTTGCGGAATTTCAATAAAAACTTGAATTTGAGACAAGATTCAATTTAAGAGGAAAGTGACTTGCCTTATGGAAGATTAATTTGAATACCAACGGGATGCATGAGAATCCCGGAGCAACGAACACAAACCCAAAATTTAATACTTGCACACTACATGCAAGAGAATGAAGCAACAACAACAAATCAGTCGACAGTAAGAGAACAACAGCAAGATCACGGCCATCAAGTGCAAGGGGGTCGGGTCTCGGCGGCGTCGCTAGCGGCTGGTGGTCGACTGGAGTCGACGGCGGGACTGGAGGTCAATGGCAGATCGACGGGAATGGGGCTCGACTGGACTGGGGTGGTACACGACGGCTGTGCTAGTGTCGACGAGGGGAATAGAGAGGACAGAGGGGGTTTCAGCTGGGCTGAGTGGGAGGCGACGAGAGGAGGGGGTTGACGAGAAGAGGGCTCACCGGAGTTGGGTTCAATGGGATCGATGGGGGAGGTCGGGGGTGGTGGCAAATTGGGGAGAGAGAAAGAGGTGAGAGGAGAGAGGAGATTGGAGAGAGAATATGACGGCTACAAATTGTGTTTTTGTGTTTTTCGGGTTTGTATTAGGGTTGTATTTATAGAATACATGTAGATTGTTGGGTTAATGGCTTAGGATTCAATAATATTGGGTTTTGGGTCTAGAAGTAATTGTAATTGGATTTTTGGTTCAACATGAGATGGGTTTGAAGACAAGAGGGTTCAAATAAAATATCCACAATCCAATAAAATAAAATCCACAAGATAGATAGCCCAACGAGAAGAGAATAATAGTTCATGAACAAAAATTTAAATCCAAATAAATAAATAAATAATACAAATGAAAGGAATATAAATTGGGCATGAAAAGAAATTGGAATTCGCCAAGAAAATGAGATCAAGTACAATAATAAAATAATTCAATAGATAAATTTTAAATAGATAATCAAGAAATAACAATTAATGATTGTAATCATGATAAAATAAAATCATGTAACAAAATAGTATTCAGGTTTAACGATTTTATTAAAATAATCCAATAATAATAATATATTTGATTTATGCTCAAATTTAAATAGCCGATCAATAAGAAATAGAAAATAAGATCAAAATACCTCGTTATTCGAAATGAATATAATTTTCGATTAAAAAAAAACACTTTTATAGAAAATACACAGAAAATACCTATTGGTGGGAATGGGGGTTACACAGAGAGGACACAAAGCGCCTACCCACTGAGCCGTAGCTCAGATCACAACATATATGGGGTTTAAGTCATTAAATATTTGGTCTCGGTCTATTTCCTTCTTTCAAACATACACATTCAACTTCTATCGTTCATCACAATAAATTAATTTGATCAAACACACATCTTAAATATTCAGAGGTCAATTTATACTGAGTTGTAATGCCATAGCAATAATTTCACACAATCAAAATTTCTAACACATTGGGATTGACATAAATTATTCTACATTACTTTTGTATATTTGTTTTCTCTTTCATAACAATTAACAATATGAGGAACTTTCCCTCAAAAAAATTTCTAATCAATTAAATTCATACCCAAATTGATTCTTCTCACGAATTATTTATAAAAATTTCTACTCACTCTAAAATTAACCACACTATAATATTTCATATGTTAACTTGCACACTTCTAAATTTTAATTTCGAAAAATCTAGTTCATTAACATGCATTTCATCCAAATTTATCGGATTTCTCCTACCACATGCATCACAATCAAAATGAAAATAAATAAGCATTTTATATCTACAACTGAACTTTAGAGCACCTACACATGCAATTACTCCACAATTTAGATAGTACAAAGAAACACACACCACTACATAGCAATTTCCCTTCTCCAAAACCAAAAGCAAGCACACAATCAACCTCCGAAATCCCAAAAAGCCAAGCATAGAAGCACAACCGAACGCCCTGTCTCTCTCTCTCTCTCTGTTTACTTAAATTTTTTTGATTTAGATTAGGAGAAATGAACTAGGCTTCAGGATTTATATTTATAAAATGATTAAGTAGTTATAAAACTACTGCCCACTATCTCTCTCCACTACCCCCACTCTCCAAGACCAGGTCCAAGCATCCAACGTTCACAACGCCAGCCTTCTTGTGTGCACAATGCACGTGTGCACGTGCACGTGCTTGTGCACACCACCTTCTTTTTTTTTTAAGTTTTACAAATGGGCTCATTTATAAAAATGGGTTTCTTTTGAAAAAAATACTTTCTTAGGCCCATGAGCTTCAAAATAAAAATAATAATAATGCAAAGTGTATTAATTTAAAATGAGAAAAAATTTCTCACGTGCATTACACATGCAAATTGTGAGAAATTAAATTATTATTATTATTATTATTTTATATATATATATATATATATATATATATATATATATATATATACTAGGTATGCCCGTGGCACGTGCCTACGGCACGTATTCAGAACTGTATATAAATTTAGTTGGAGTTATTTGGCGGTGGAACTGTATTTTAACAATTATTCGTTAAAATGTTTTAGTTTTTTTAGGGATTTAACTTTATTGCCCTTAAATATGTCAATATTGACTTATCCAATTCTTAAAAAAGCTAAATTTTTATCAGGAGATGTGAGAACATCAATTAAAAAAATGCACCATGACAGGAAAAAAAAATTGATTGTAAACAAATACAACCACCTTTCTAATACAATCATCTACTCTATACAGGCCTCCTCTGAAATTATATTGCTTCCTAATAGTTTTCTAATAAGGCGCATTTAAATTGTTTCCTACGGCACGTTATCGCGAAGAATGATTAATTAATTAAGTTGTTTAGTAAAAATTTCGACAGTCTTATTTAAAATTTTACAGGCAGGATTGTAGTAAAAATTTCGACGGAATCTCTCTTGAAATATTATTCCTTTTAGAGTAAATCCTTATGGAATTCTTCTCCAAATTAAAAAATTAACAGCACAGACAGTCAAATTGAATCCTCCACAGCCCAATCCAAGCCACATCACACATGCATCATATATATAAGGCTTTGGAAAAAAAAACTTCATATTACTAAAGATATAAAATAAAAGACCAAGATATCATTTGGAATCATAAAAGATTTTAGAAAATTTTGTAAAAATTTCGACAGAACCTCCCTTAAAATATTAGCCATTTTACTGTCATTCCTTACGAAATTCTGCTCACAATTAAAAATTTAACATTATAGGCAAGAAATATAAATCCTCCCCAGGCCAATCCAAGCAACATCACACACATCATCATATATATAGGACTCTGGGAAGAAAAAATCTTGATATGACTAAGATACAAAATAAAAACCAAGATATAGTTTGAAAACATAATAGATTTTAGAAAATTTGGTAAAAATTTTGACAGAACCTCCCCTAAAATATTAGCCCTTTTGCAGTAATTCCTTACGGAATTCTGCTAACAATTAAAAATATGACATCACAGGAAATAAATATCAATCCTCCCCAAGCGAAACCAAGCAACATTACACAGGCATCATATATATAAGGCTCTGGGAGAAAAAATCAGAATATAATGCAAGATACAAAATAAAAACCAAATATTCGTTTGAAAACGTAATGGATTTTTTGAAAAACCTTCGAAAAACCTTTAAAAAAACCAAACACAGAACTCAATACTCCACAAAATTACGGGTACAGGTATTAACATAACTATATTATATCATCATTATATACAGTTACTTACATCATCTCCCAAAATCCTAAATATTACACAGATTTACTTATTCTACATAACTTAAGGGAACAAAATATACAACCAACCCTACTATAATTTTTTTTTTTACAGGGTTGTTATAATAGGGATCAAACACAAAGCTTCGAGTCTTCAATATGTGACAGAACAATGACCCTACACAAACAATAAGAGTTTTTTAAGAATCAATCAAAACCAATGATAATTAAAGAAATAAATAGTAAGAGCATGCAGGAAAATTTATTCTCAAACCAATACCTTTCAGATAGGATGATGTACAAAAGAGATTGCCTTCAAACTCGACGGTTTGAACCCAACATATCTGCATAATAAAGCTTACCATTAGCACCCAAAATGAAAGTAAGCTATGAATGAAAACATCAACAGAACTCAAAATGCTTGGGAACAACATAAAAATGCATGGTAGCAACATAAAAATATATTAAAATTTTCAGGAACAATACAAACAGAGCTCAATAAGCCTGAAAACAACATAAACATAGTTGGAAATGCTTATAAACAGCATAAACAAAGCTCAATTTTATTTAATTAGGATTCAATAAACAACATAAATAAGCTTTGGTAAATGATGACAGTATTATAACTACCTGAGCCAAAATATAACTTACAAAGATTATCCTTTAAACCCAAACTCTGACACTTAATCCAGGAGGATGTGTACCAAGCATTTTGAACATGATGTATATGATTGTGGGCTAACAATATTCTGCAAGAATCACACACATTGATTTGATACCAAGACTCATTGTGTAAGAGGAAGCTAAGCCGGTGATTTTGAGGGAATAGCTTAGGTGAAACATATTTTTTTTCCACCAATTATACATCAATCCAAGCATATTTAAACTTTAAGAATTATAGTTATAAATATCACATGAAACTCAATCAAAAACAAAGACTGAAACAGTGAAAGTGAAATAGTAAAGGGGGCCGAATTGATACTAAAGCCTAGTTTTTAAACCTTGGATTCATGTATTGCTCGCAAATGCCTCGCACGTAAAAGTATTCTTACTTCGTTTCTTTTCATTGATTGCCCCACGCCTAAACAAACCTAAGCTGAAGAATAGATTAGCTTAGAGAAGAGGAACACACCTAAGATCAAGAGAAAGGAGCTTATGATGTATTGTGGAATCAACACCAACATATGTTACAACCAGGCTGCCAGCATCTGAGTGGGGCCAGCTGCATGATGTTGGAAACCTTAGTACAAATGATCCAGGATATCCTTTAAGTGAATTTTCAGTCTCTTCCTTTGTTATCAATCCTTCTATCCATCTAGGTTTTGTGCATTCCCACAACTCATATAGTGGATCCTTCGACAAAGAAAAAGCTACAGGGTATAACCGCCACCAGAACTTCTCAAACTCCTATAAAAGTAGAAAAGTAGGCACACATCTCAATTTTACATAGTCAGATTATTAGAAAAGTAGAAAAGTAGGATTCAATTAGAAATAACACTATATATAGAATTCAATTAGAAAAGTAGGCACACATCTCAATTTTATTTAAAGGAATTCTATTGGAGTGTCTTCAACACCTTGTACAACTTCCCTTCGCTAACTCCATCACTATACTCTACATCATGGCAGAGTTAGTAGAAAGTCTCAGTTCATTTAAACCCTCCATCTCCTTCATTGAAATTGAGCAGAGCTTGGATTTAATGAGCCACTTGGGTGAGCTCAACAATAATGTCATGGACAACCATAGTGCAAATCTTATGGGTTTCTCCAATGACAACTTCTTGCCATTTTTGGAAAATTTCACGGGCTTTTCACCTGTGGAATGCCCGAAACCTGCGGCGAACATGACATTATTGCTTTGGATAATTAGCTGCTGGGAGGAGATTATAAGAAGCGGAAGGCTGATGCAGTCTCACGGGCCAATTCAGGGAGCTCTTCAGTGTCGCCTTCAGAGGCTAAGAGCAAAAATGTGTGCATCTATAAATCACTTTTGTTACTAATTTGATTGTCTATTTTATTGATCTTAATTTATGTGATGATTACAACAAAAACAATGCCTTCATTTTTTTTTCTTTTCTTCTTAATTATACTCCAATAATTTTTTGCTCTGTTAAAAGTCATCTTTGTCAAGTTAACACCTAATTTTCTTAACTGCTTCAATCCGAATGGTAATTAATTAATCAACATACAGTAATATTTTGAAGCCTTGTCATATTGGATATTTGTAGTTGACATGATATTTCCTAGTTTAGTATAATAAATGTCTGTTCTTAGATTAAGAGTCATCCCCCTAGCTAGCTATATATAGTCAGATTATTACTGCCTCAAACCAATTATATAGATGATGAGAAGTTGTTTTCGGTTTCCTTTTTCCAGAGCTCAAGGGGTGTGAAGAGAGGAGGAAGAAGCAGTCCAGCAAAGGCAGATCAGGAGATGCCAATGGAAGTTGTTCATGTGAGGGCAAGAAGAGGCCAAGCAACTGACAGTCACAGTCTAGCTGAAAGGGTATATACATACACCATGATTACATAAAGTGAAAAAGGGCTCATAATTATTTGTTCATTATAGTCACATATAAAGCAAAAAAAATATTACATAGACCTGGTTTATATCGGGGGATTGAAGGAGAGCCACTTGATAGCTTTCTTTGTGTTTTATTATATAGACCTGGTTTATATCTTTGCAAAATCATTCTATCAGTAGTTTCATATAGTTTCAGTTTGGACAATTAAAAAATGATTCTGCAAAGATATAAACCAATAAATGATTCTGCACCAAATTAGTTTAACAGTGACTACTTGCAGCACTAAATGATTCTGCACCAATAAATGATTCTGCAAGTATATGAAACTACTTGCAGCACAAAATTAGTTTTTTCTTAATGGCATTGGAGCTCAACATAATGGATACTGCTAGAAAAGAGGACGAAAAAGTTTAGTTAGAATTGAGAAGGAATGGATTAATCGACTCATCGCAGCCCCCATCTAAACCCCTAACCAACTAAGCTTAAATGTATTCTTATGACTTCTAGATGCATGACACCAATAACTCATAATACTAATTTTAACAGTGACTGCACTTGCATATTGCAGCTACAACGACTACAATCACGGAATATGTATGTACCTGTACTTTGGATAGACAGGAGCATTCAAACTGCAACCCATGGCAGGTGAAGATGTAGAATGCATGTCGTCGTTGGTGATGATTATCTTGGTGATCATCATCTGTAAAGCTCGGTAATGGCCTAATTTCAATGATATTCGATAAGTGTGGAATCTTGAGGACTCAAATCTGCATCACATGTTTGAAATTATAAGTATCATCACATATTCGCATGTACTAAAACAGTCATCTCTTTGTTCACATTCACATGCCATACTACCACATTAATGTTTCTTCTTATCAATAAGCAAAATTTGGACAAAGGTAGGAGAATGCAAGAAAAAGTTCACTCACAAAGTATTCGTTCTCATAGAAATGCTTCATTTATGGGTATACTAATTAATTTGCTTTAAGTCATATCCAATGTCCAAGACAGTGTACATATTACTCTAGATTTATTCAATCCACACACAGTTTGCCATCTGTAAATTGTGGATTTGTTTGGCATGCTAGCATTTAGTAACGAAGCCGATGATTCTCTTAATAGAAACATCTTTATATTACAAAATCCCTAGCAATGTTCATGTGAATTCAATAAAGTTGGAGAAAATAGATACTTAACGATACTTAATTTAATAAGAAGCAAGTAGTTTACCTTTTTTAATTTTAAACTTGCAGTCTCTTAGAATGTTTTTAATGAAGTTGACATGTAATCTATCGTCTACATAGTATAAATTTACATTAATAAGAAGCATGTAGTTTTCCTTTTTTTAATTTTTAAACTTACCGTATGTTAGAATGTTTTTAAAAATAAGATCTGTAGTTTGTGCGCATTTAATGAAGTTGACATGCAAAAACATAATATTAAGGTCAGTAGGGGATAAGCTGCTCTGGCTAAAAATAATGTTAACGTTGCAATAGCAAAATTCAAAAAAAATGTGTGCATAAAAGATAATAATTCAAAGTTGCAGGTCTAAGAAAATATTGCTTAATTTAAACTTCTTAATTTTAAACTTGCTTAATTTAAACTTTTAGCTATAATGAAGATCTCTCTTTGATGGCTTTCATTTTAAACTTATTTCCAGTAACTAATTGAGTTCTAAATAAATTGGTCACCGGAGTTATAAACACTGAATAGTTGTTTTAGATTTGTGAGGTGTAATTTCAGCTGTGTGCCGTCTTATTGTTTGGTTTGTAGTTCACCGGCATCCAACTTTTATGCCATAAGTTAATTATAAGTTCAAAAGTTTACAGGAAACCCAAGTATTACCTTCAGAATAAATTGTTTCAGTTAGACAGTTACTTGTATAAGTTTACTGTGTTTTCGAAAATGAAGCTGTGTTTAATAACTTGAGTTTTGTAAATTAGTATAAAGTATAATCTTTCATAAGGATTGTTCTCCGAAATTGGAATCATGACCCTAAACAGATATTATGTAATTTCCCTTTTATGCATGCAGATATGAAAAGCATAACATGAATAGGCAAATGATCAATTACCAGCATTCTATTCTTCACGGTGAAGAAACCATCCTTGCCAGCAATTGGAGTGGGCTTTGATGCTCCCACAGCCATTATAGCGCCCTTTTAGAACAGTGAATAATCATTAAGATGTTCACGAAAAAGCACAGTTATCCATAATTGTTTTAAAACCCCACCTGTCCGGGAGGCAGTATAGCATCAAATTTGTCTACTCCAAACATACCCAAATTCGATAGAGTAAATGTTCCTGCATAACATATCATAAATCATCAACCTACAGTTAATTAGCGAAAACTTAGAAAGAGAAACAAAAGACATCTACTATAAACACACCTGAGTTGTACTGTAAACCACGGGCATACCTATTTACCTTATAAAAATGGTGATAAATTACCTCAAAATACTGCAAACATTTCTACACTCAAAATACTGTAAAAAAAATCTGAAACATGATAATACCTAACAAACAGTGCTGACAAACAATTGCAAAAAATCTCACCTGGTCCATGATGAAGTCGAAATAATACCCCATTGGCCTGATCCATGAAATCATAGAGAGTTCCCCTATCAAAAAAAGAAAGCATAGAGAGTTCAACTGATCTGAAAATCCTTTTCTTCATGCAACATTTGATGATAGATCATTTGCAAGATCAAAATTAAAAACTATCAAATGTTATATTCACAGCTATTCAGCAACTTATTAATTAGACACCAGCTACCAATCAAAATAATTTGCAACCGACCTAATTCCCAGTACATCCCACAGTTAATTACTAATGTAATCTAATATGATCTAACATATAATATACTGTCCAAGCAATGCAGAGGAAGGATACATGTTTGTCCCCATTCCAAGGCGTCGACCTGTCTCCTTAGCAATGGCGAGCTGATCACCTGAAAATTAAACAGATAATTTAATATAATATTCCAAAATTCTCACTAAACAGATTATTTTTGCTGCTAATTACCAGTAATCATCTTGACATTAACACCAAGGTTGAGAGCCCTGCGGATAGTTTCGGCACTGTCATGCCTTGGAGGATCAAATAGAAGCAATAGTCCGACAAACTGCCATGGGCCCCCAGGGCTTTCTTTTGTCTTTTCAGGAACTTCCTGTGAAACCAATAAAATGAGTTATTTACTGAACATATGATTTATCAAGCCTTCAAATGATAGAGATTTGAACCAGTTGATCATCAAATAGAAAATTAAAAAATAATAGTATTCCTGACCTGTCTTCCAACAGCCAGCGATCGAAGACCACGTTCAGCAAACATATCAATCACACTGTGAACCTTATTCCTAACATCTTCCTTGCAGTTGCAGAGGGTTACTATCTGTTTAACAAAAATAAGGAATGAGCACAATGATCAATACAGAGCAGTCTATTTATAACAATAAAATAAAACCTGTTCAGGAGCTCCTTTGCTCACGCGATGCCAGTTGCCATCAGAATCAATGTAGGTTAGAGCAGTCCTCTTATCAACTGGATTGAATGGGAGAAAGTGCACTTCCTTAATACCGGCCCTTGCCTACATAATTCATATGAAAAATAAAGCATTCGTGATTTCCTTCTTTATTCCCAATTTTTGAGACATCATCATTAAGGTCTATGTGATACTCTACCTCTTTAGGATCAGCAAGCATTCCAACCATGGCAGCATCAATAGCATTCTGATTCTCTGTCCTTGATGCTCTAGCCGCCAAAAGCATCACGTGATCTTTTTCTACGCCTCTTGCAAACACCTCAATAAGATTTTTATCAATGCTCAGTTTGTTAAGGGTTAGAGTCCCGGTCTTATCACTGCAGAGAACATCCATGCCAGTTAATTACTAAATATCAACTACCTCAATCTATTTGATTCAACTAACACGAAATTCAACCAACTCAATACCAAAGCTCACCTATCGAAAGCAATTTCCTGAACTGCTGTCGTCGCCTCGAGCTGTAAGCTCCCATCATCCGAGTAAACCCCGGCTACTATCGCCGCAAGCTCTCCAACTAAAAAAAACCACAAAACCAAACATCAGATTTACCAAATCCAAATCTCAAACACTCAGATCTAATTACCAAATCTACCAATCAATCAATCACCTTCTTGACAGAGGAAAGGCCTGAGCTTGCATCCCTTCCCTCCTCTTCTTCTGCAAGTTCTCCTCCCTCTTGCTCTTCCGGATCTCCACCATGTTGTCCTCCCGCCACCGCCGCCCCTCCTCGGCATCAACTGCGACATGGCTGATTTTGCGATTGGAAATTTGAGAATCGAGATTCGAAAGCCTAGAAATTTGATCGAAGAAGCCCTAAAGGTAGATTGACTGAAGTGTTGGGGGATTTTTTTGAGAGAATCTGGGCGGGATTAGGGGAGAGCGGGGAGAGAGAGGGAAAGCTCTTCCGGATCTCCACCATGTTGTCCTCCCACCGCCGCCGCCCCTCAGCATCGACTGCGACATGGAAATTTGAGAATTGAGATTAGAAACCCTAGAAATTTGATCGAAGAAGCCCTAAAGGTAGATCGACTGAAGTGGGATTCGAGGAGAGCGGGGGGAGAGAGAATGGGCGGGATAGAGATTAGAGAGCGGGGAGAGAGAGAGAGAGAACGTATTGATTTTGGGGAGAGAGAAAGAGTGTGTGTGTAGGTTTTTGAATTTGTGGAGTTTGAAATTTTGGGCGGGAAAATATGTTTTGTGAGAGTAGATCTGGTCCATTGATTTTGGGAGAGATTGAATGTGAGCCACCTGATAGCTTTCTTTGTGTTTTATTATATGGAGTTTGAAATTTTGGGCGGGAAAATATGTTTTGTGAGAGTAGATCTGGTCCATTGATTTTGGGAGAGATTGAATGTGAGCCACCTGATAGCTTTCTTTGTGTTTTATTATATATATATATATATATATATATATATATATATATATATATATATATATATATATATTTTGGGGATGTTACATGATATCCCATGGTACTGAACCTACTACTCTCAGGACTTTATTATGTTCATTTAATCACAATAAACAACACAATAAATGAAATGTGACATATATGAAATAAATATCATGATACAATGTAAACTAGTAATGTCAATACACAACTGGCCTTTAGGGCATACACCAGCAATCTCCCACTTGCACTAGAGCCAATCAGACATACATCTAATGCCTATAGATCTAGTGTGACCCTCATGCTTTCACTGTGCAAGAGGCTTTGTCAGTGGGTCAGCGATGTTATCATCTGTTGGTACTCTGCATATCTTCACATCTCCTTTATCGCTGATCTCTCGAATGAGATGGAAGGGCCTAAGTATATATTTGGATCGCTGGTGAAATCTGGGCTCCTTAGCTTGTGAAATAGCTCCATTGTTATCACAATAGAGGTCCAGCGGGCCCACAATGCTTGGAACCACGTCAAGTTCAGTGATGAACTTTCTGATCCAAACAGCCTCCTTTTTTGTATTAGAGGCAGCAATATACTCAGCCTCTGTGATGGAATCGGCTACTGTCTCTTGCTTCGAACTTTTCCAACTCACAGCTCCATCATTTAGGCAAAACACAAAACTTGATTGCGATTTGGAGTCATCCTTATCTGACTGGAAGCTAGCATCAGTGTCACACCCCGCTTCCCAAAAGGAATACGGAATACGAGTACGTGACAAAGTCCAGCGAATGATTTCATCATTTATAAGATGTAGGATCGACTTAGCATCATAATAAGGAATATAACAAAATATACTCACTCACAAATGCATAAATAATTTATTAATCAGCAGAAAACATTTGAAACAAATATAAATATCTCGCGTAATTTCAAGATCTGGATCAAAAGTAAAAACTTCACGACTACAAGCCCGTTACAAGTTTCAAGTGGCAACAAAAATTAAATAAACTCAAATACAAAATAATTATTGCAAGTTTCCCCAAGCAAAGCCTAGAACGTTTGCTCACCAACTCCAGCAGGTAATTGATCTCCAAAACTTGTATTTATCATGCAGAAGAAAATGGAGAAACAAAGACAAATGTCCTTAGTGTAAGTTAGGGCCACAAGTAGTACAAGTAAGGGATATGAAAACAAGTACAAGAAAGTATGAAACAAGAATTGAAATCAAGAATATACAACATGATATGATAGGGATGCAACAAGTAGTGAAGTTCAAGAAACTAGCTAGCAAGTAAGGCAAATCAAATAACAGGATCTGGTAACAAATACGAGTGGCAAGAACAAGTAACAAGTGAACATATATTTATATCAAGCATCAAGTAACAAGTATCACATAACATGTGTCAAGTAACAAGTTTCAAGTAAGATGTCAAGTGTATACAAGTGACAAGTGATTCTTAAGTCTATTGTTTAATTCTAGCTAGGTAGCACTTCATGCATCCCATTTATTTATCACATGTTTGCTACACACAAACAGTTACGTTTAGGCCTAATGACATCTCACATTATAATGTTGATCAGATATATAATCAAAATAAGAGAATTCTAACTCATAAAGAAGTGCCTAGAACTTGTGGTGCAGTTGGCAAGAATTTTCATTCTTAAGTGTGATGTCACATATTTGATTTTGGCTTTAGACTGAATTAATTACGGGTGTTGGAAAATCCCTTTCTTTCCAATATGGACAGGCCAAAAAAATCAAAAAATCAAAATAAAAAAGAACATACAGAAATAATAATAGTCCATACTCATATGAAATTACAAAATACGAGAAACTTCGTAAGTATACAAATGCAATAATAATTAAAATGTAAAATGTCTATGAGATGTGAATAAATGTCCAAAGTTGATGATAAATTATAAAATGTAGGACACATTTCTAGGGAAAAGGAAAATGTTAGTGATTGACATATGTCAGGCATGTGTATGGATCTGTAATAAGACAGGTGAGGAGCATACTAAGAATTGAAATAGACAATAAAGGGAAATATAAGAAATGAAATATAAGAAAAAGCTATCCTCTCCAACTTTTTTTTATCTTACAGATTGTCATGGCTCGAACTAGAAATCCTGAATTTGAGCTGCCAATCAATTACCCACCTTTTCCAATACCAATCAGGGCATTGCATGTTGGTTGCTAAATAAAGGGAAATACAAGAAATGAAATATGAAGACTTAATTTTTTTTTCTTTTAACCCTCTGCAACTTGTTAGTGAGAAGTGTTAGGAGTTGGCCACAAATACACGTAGGCACGAAGTTGGAGTTGAAGAAGAAGAAGAGAAGACACGAAGCATCAGAGAGATGCAGCAATGACAGCAAAAGAAGAACAGCAGATAGAGGAGGGGACAATCATGCAGTCAACTGTCCGATGCTCTGGTGCTGGCGAAGCTCATTGCAGTCGACCGCAACAAAGTGCAGTCGACCGCAGCGGTGCTGTATAAATGGAAATATAAGAAATGAAATATGAGGACAAGCTAACTTTCTACAACTTTTTTTTCTTTTTCTTTTTTTTTACAAAAAAGTATTGGCTCAAATCAGGGATCCTAAATTCGAGCCGCCACTCAATTATCCACCCCACCCAATACTAATCAGGATATTGCATGTTGGTTGCTAAATAAAAGGAAACACAAGAAATGAAATATGAAGACTTGTTTTTTTTAATCCTCTGCAACTTGTTAGTGAGCAGTGTTAGGGGTGTGGCCTCAAATACACTTAAGCACAGAGTTGGAGTTGGAGAAGAAGAAGAGAAGACATGAAGCGGCAGAGAGAGGCAGCAGGAGGGTTAAAAATAGCAGGCAGAGGAGGGGATACAGTCGACTGTCACATGCAGTCGATTGTCCGATGCTCTAGTCCTAGCGAGGCTCACTGCATTCGACCGCAACAAAATGCAGTTGACCGCAACAGCGTTGTATGTTATTTGGGCTGATGAATTTTGAGTCTAATAAGTTGTATTTGTGTATATCTTTTAGGGTTTGCTTGTAGGCTATATATATAGCATTAGATGTGTACTCTATGCCAGAAGGAAAAATGAGAATAATCAAGGGTGAGCCACTATCATTGTATAACTTCAAGAGAGGTGAATGCCGAGTGCTTCAAAGGTGAGAGAGAGAGATTGATAGTTTTGATCTCTTTGTAATCTTTATATATCATGAGGAACAAAAAATACTGGTTACCTCTGCATATTATTGTGTTCGTGTGATTATGAGATCTTGCGATTATTGTGGTGGCTTGTTCTTGGTGCATCTAGATCTTAGGCGTTTCTACTTTTTGTGTTGTGTGTTCCGCTATTAGCACTACAAGTGGTATCCGATTCTCTACAAGTTGTGTCAGAGCAAAGGTTTCGTGATGGCCGATAGTAAGTTGAAAGTCAAGAGGTTTGATGGGAGTGACTTCGCAATGTGGAAGATTCAGATAATAACGTATGTTCGTCAGAAAGATCTAGATCTGTTGTTTGATGAGAAAACGCTTTTGATAAGTGCCACGGCACGTATTTTACCAGAAGGTGCAGAAAAGGATGCGTAGATCTTGACGGATTGGAATCGTTTGGATCAGAAGGTGCTAGGAAAAATTCAGTTGGGACTGAGCAAGAAGGCGTTATTTCATATATCGAAGGAAAATACTTCAAATGAGGCTATGAATATTCTCATGGATATGTATGAGAAACCGTCGGCATCAAATAAAATTTTTCATCTAAAAAAACTGGTTATTGTGAAGTTGAGAGAAGGAGGTTCATTAGCAGAACATATGAATAATTATTGTATGGTTTACAACCAGATGGAAGCTGCGGGATTGAAGTTTTCATAGAAGGGACAGTCATTGTTACTTCAATCTACTTTGTCCGAACGTTATGGTATGGTGTAATAGACTATTACAAGCACTATGACAGATTCGATGACTCTACATGATGTGGTGAGTAGTATTCTGAATGAGGAGGTGAGAATGGTGAGAAACAGAGAATTTTCATCATCATCTTCTAAGGATTCCGCAATGTTAGTTGAGAAGAGACGTGGGAGATCTAAGAGCACTGAAAAAAGAAAGGATCAGAATTGTTCATGAGAGAGTGGGTATGTTGACAGCAATGTGGGACATTGACCTGAGTGTTGGTATTGTTATAAGAGCGGTCACATGATGCGCAGTTGTAAAGCCTATATGAAGACAAAGTAGGAAAATGAAGGAAGCCAATGTGGTTTCTATTGAAAATGGCGAGTTATGCTTATCAGCCAGGGAGGAGTTGGGCATGCGAGGTTGGTGTATTGATTTGGATGTTTCTTTTCATTACACTTCGAGGATAGAGGTGTTTTAGGACTTGCATAGAGGGTTCTTTCGGAGATGTGATCGTGGGAAACGGATAGAGGTGTCATGTGAGTGGAGTTGGTACTGTTCGTGTGAAAGCCAGTGATGATCAGAGTATTGTCTTGTGGGAGATAAGGTAGATTCCAGTCTTGAAGAAAAATCTTATCTCGATTGAAAGGCTAGACAAAGAGAGTTTGTCTATTACAGCTGATAGTGGGGAGTGCTGTATAGCTGCATGTTCAAGGGTAATAGCAAGAGGAAAACATGAATAAACATTGTATTTTCTTAAAGACGTGAGGAGCGTTTCTCCTGTAGTTGACTCTCATCCGGAATCGAGTAGTAGGTTGTGTAGGTTGCAACCAAGCTCTTACAGTTGTAGGGTTGATTCAGATGAGGTTGCACATTTAGTGGAAGCTACTGACCATGAGAGGGATCCTAGAGATCAATACATTGCAGTAGTGAAGGTTCTTTATGATATGGCAGAAGAAGCTTCAAGTCGCTTTTTTGAAGTAGAGAGTACTGGTATCGATATGCGGGATAATGTCCATGAGTGTAATCGAAATGGGCTATGGGGTTTGAGCAGTCTGTGGATTTTGTGGAGGTTTCATCCTCAAAGACTTCTAGTACAAATGGTGCATTAAGAGGCTTTGAGTCATGATCGGTGTTAATTTAAATTTTGCAAATTGGGGAGTCTTGTAACATGGAATCCGACACGTGAAGTTGTTTCTCCATAATTTGTGCCCTATGCGATTTGTGGGGCACATCCTTCATGAGCCTATGAGGGTGGTTGGTGCACTCTATGTGGTGGAGTGACCGAGGTGCTCTTCATGAAAGTTAGGAGTACTTGGGTCTTTCATAGTTGTGGGAGACTAACAGAGATAATGCAAAGTAAAGATACAATAACTTTTGATGCATTTTGTATTTGGTCCAAGTGGGGGATTGTTAGGAGTGTGGCCTTAAATACACGTTGGCACGGAGTTGAAATTGGAGAAGAAGACGAGAAGACACGAAACCGCATAGAGAGGCAACAACGACATCAAGAGAAGATTAGCTGACAGAGGAGGGGACATTCGACTGCCCAGCGCTTTGGTCCTGACGAGGCTCATTACAGTAGACCGCAACAAAGTGCAGTCGACCGCAACGACGCTGTATGTTATTTGTATTGACGGCTTTGGGTCCAATAAGCCGTATTTGTGTATATCTTTTAGGGTTTGCTTGGGGCTATTTATATATAGTAATAGTTGTGAACTCTAGGACAAAAGGGAAGAAGAATAATCAAGGGTGTTCATTATCATTATACAACTTCAAGAGTGGTGAGTGAGTGCTTCAAATGTGAGAGGGGGAGATTGCAAGTTATGATCTCTTTGTAATCTTTGTATTTCTTGGGGAATAAGACATACTAGTTATCTCTGCATACTATTGTGCTTGTATGATTGTGAAATCTTGCGATTATTATGATGGCATGTTCTTGATGCATATAGTTTTGAACATTTATGTTTCTTGTGATATATGTTCTGCTATTAGTACTATAAGTGTTATCAGATTTTTTATAAGCAGTTATAGTTTTGAAGATGAAGGAGACTTTCCATTCAGCCACACTGACCTCATTCACTGGCTTACTTCATTTGATGATTTGCCCTGTACATGTTAAAGCATACATTTTCCTGTTTTGTTTGGGTTGTTTGGGTTGATAATACCACCATCATTTGGTGGCTGAGTTCTTCATTTTCCTTGGTCCGACAACTTGTCTTGTGTATACTTTATTACAACAACATTGTCAACCCGGATTTTATCTACAACGAGCATGAAAGTAGTTAGTGATTTTTTTCCTTCTTTCTTTTGATGAAAATGACATACTGGCTGCATTTAGGTAGGCAGGCTCGATTGAATAGGTGTACAGTAACATTTTCGATTTTCACTTCTAAATCATAAACAACCTTTTTCTGTACTTTGTGTAACTTCTCATAAGATGCTCGTCTTTGTTCAAATACAACCTTATTAAAGCATTTTGGAAGCACCATTTTGAAGGGGGGGGGGGGGTGGATCTTATAGACAAATGTTGTTGGTCTACGTAAGCCCATCCCGATATTTCTTTGGCACTTTCTAGATATTGAACGGTTTGATCAACGACTCGATTTACTAAGTTTATGTTGTGGATTTACTAAGTTTATGTTGTATAATTGATAATGGTAAAAATTGCATCAAAACAGGACCATATGATTCCAGCACAGATCTTAAAATTTCTAGAGGCAGATTAGTCATAACGGGGCCTCTTCAACAGGTCTGGGCTTTCTCCAGGCTTCTCTACAAGACTTGTGCCTCTTTCAAACTGTCACGTCCCGCTTTCCAAAAACATGGAATACGAGCGCGTAACAAAAGTCTAGCGAATGAATATAATCATCCTTAAGCTGTTCAGGAATTCTTTACAACATATCACAGTAAAATCAGAGTCGGAAGCCAGAAAAAGATCAACCACATGCACTTATGAACCAAATATCAACAAGAATACTTGAAACAAAACACATTAATCTCAAATATTCATGATCTGAACAACACAATAATCTTGGGTCACATTGCCCGAATACAAATAATACTCAAGTCTCAAGTACAGAAATATTCAAGTTCACGAATACAGAATAAAGTTCTAACAGGAAACAGAAATAATAATCAGCAACTAATACTGCGAACCACCAGTACCTTCTTGAATCTGTCCACCGAAATCTGCAATCATCGAATACAGGAAAAAGGAAAAGAATAAAACATAGTACCCGTCAATGGCAAGTCCGGGTAACAAATAGAATAGGATACAAGCACATGGACAAAACTAAACAGATCTAACTAACATCAGAAACAGACCTAATATGGTATGGTAAATTCAACTAACATAGTATCCTAGCAGATGTCTCAGATATTAAGTGTCAAGTGTCATATAACAGATATGTCAGGTAAACAGATATTCAGATATGTCAGGTAAATCAGATAACAGATTTCAGATAATAGGTATTCAGATTCAGATTCAGATTTCCATATATAAGATTCAGATTCAGACTTATAAAATATATTCAGATCTCAGATTTCAGATTAATGTAAGTCTTGTGTGATTACTATCTAGGTAGCACTTCATGCGCCATACTTTTATCACATGGTTGCTACATTCAAAACAATTTCGTTTGTAGATTTTGTAGGGGATATTATAGGGCCGTGTACTCAGGGTCAGACAGATATCAGAACAGACAGATAGAACCTAGTGGCTCTCTTCTCCTCTACACCTTCCTATAAGAAGTAATGTAGACAGGATCAGAAACAGACAGATAGAACCTAGTGGTTCTCTTCTACTCTACACCTTCTTACATAAGAAGCAATGTAGACAGGGTCAGAATACAGATAATTATATGGGAAACACGGGCCCCCTTCTAAGTACACATTTCTATGCTTTCCCACTACTAGATCTTTCCCATACCCCGGCTTGATTCCTTTCGTTATGGTTATTAAACAGACATAAATGTGAGCTAAAGGATGTCAAACTAACATCACATGATCAGGTTTAGGTTTAGGGCATCAGAACAGTAAGTATAGATACTATACATTCACAAATACGAGCAAAATAGTGTATGTTTGTAATCAGAACAGCAAGACCAATCTGTACTAAAATAGTGATCCAAAGACCTACAAGCATGAAAATCATGATCCGTCAAAGGATCTGGAAAGTAGACTTCCACACACTTTTAACGGGTATAATAAATCCATATGCTATTTCACAACATCACGACTCAAAACACATTCCAACACAGTTTTCAAGTACAGCCAGAAAACAGGGGAATAACTTAAACCACATGAAAACAGCAGATAAAATCATCAATTAAATCCAAGAAAATTCTGGGGTAATCCCCTATATGTATAGTCTCAAAATATAAATTTTCATATTTTTCCAGAAAGTATAGTTATGTTTTCAAAAATAGAAAGTAACACATAACACAGTTTTGATGGATCTGGAATTCTTCAACACCGTTGTACAAAATGGAACACATCTTGCAAACAGCGCATCAAAATCCACTTCCGCCAAAATGGGGTGAAAGTATACATGATTAACCAACTTTCATATCTCACATAAAATATTCATACAGTAATTAGAAATAAGGTGAACACGGCATTCAACATACAATCACACGCAGTTTACAGCAAAAGCGATCTATAGAAAAGGATGTAAGGCATCACTCAGAACTCATCTTTTAATTACCAAAAAAATCAGAGAACTACCTAACATCATGGTGAAATACTGGACAAAATCTTGTGGCATGAAATTATGTCTAACTTGGATCTTGAAAATAAATTGTCCACAAAAACAACCCTGAACTGAATCCGGAAACTACCAATCTACAGTCACTAAAATAATCATAACTAATTCATACGAACTCCAAACGGGATGAAATCAATGGGGTTAGAAATTAGATTCAATTCTCTACAAATTACTCAGAAATAGTCACGTTGAGATTCGGATTCTAATCCAGGTAAAAACAGCAATCAATCCAGTACAATCCAAATTTCCAGATTTCTCAACTAAACTTCAAAACGTCATAACTTCCTCAAAAATCATCCAAACTCTTCCAAATTCAAAACGCTGTCTACCCATTGTCTAAATATCATATCTAAGGGTTTCTAACATGTCAAAATTCAATATTTCTCATATGGGTGTTCAAACAAACATCGGATATACAATATGGCACATACGCGATCAAATTGCGTTTGGGTGCATCCTAAGGCACAATCCTATCAAACTCCATGTCCTATGTCATCTATGGCCTGTTTTGAACAATAGAGACGAAACCCACAATTAAAAACATGATCTTTGGCCGACTCTAGTCTCAACTACCCTATTAGGTGAACTTTCTACTTGTATCATACAAATGAAGTTAAGTACAAGTTACTTGCCTTTTTATGACGACGAACGCGACGAATCCAAGCCTAGCAAAGAAAACCCACGAGCAAGACGCCTTCTAACGCGATTTCTAGCGAAACCCACGAACAAAACGCTCCAACGATTGATCTCTTTGACCCACGAACCAAAGTGGGAGATGCCCACAACTCAAAACAGCGAGGAGGGATGTTGAGGTGCTGTTTTGGGATGGTTGGGTGCTGCCTTGGGTGCTGGCCAGACACAAGAAGGAGAGGAGAGACGAGTTTTTTGAAGTGGAGTTGTAGAATATAGTGGATGGGGGATTATATGTGGTCGGCAATGCAAGAAGGAGGGGAGAAGAGGGTCGGCCTGGGGTATATGGAGGCAGGCCGGGATAGGAATAGGAGAGGGAGCCGGCTACAATTAGAGAGGGAGAGAGAATAGATTAGGGTTTGTGATAATTAATGTTAGGGGGTATTTATAGGGGATCAAATGTGAGTTAATGGGTAGTGGATATCAATATGATTAAATGGGCATACAATTGGGTAATGGATATTGGGTAGATTTCAAATGGGGATACAAAATGCAATGAATCCTATGGCTCCTAAAAATCTCCTTAAGGGCCAAAAATCTCAAATTGGTCAAAACTCTTCTAAAAATCCACCATGACCCTAAAATAATATTTATACATGAACGGGATCTAGAAATTGAGGAAAAGAGTTCAAAATATCGAAAAACGGCCAAACGGCGCACAAACAGCAAAAAGGAGGTCAAAACTGCCAGAAAAATATTATAGAATAAAAATAATTAAATTTATTGTTCCGAAAATACAATGGAAAATAATAATTCACAAAAATAAAAAAATACCCTCAAAAAATACCAAAAGTGAAAAACAGGGGTTACACAAACTCATAAAAAGTGACAGATTAGGTTCCTTAAGAGGGACTCATCCAATGAAGGCTGTTAGTCAAATCTCTTACCCCAAACAAGAGAGCTTATCTCTTTAGGGGAAGATTCAAATAGGAGATAAGAAATTCATACTCGATCTAATGGATTCATATCAATCTCATGTACTGTTTCTCAGGCCTATAAATACTCTACCCCATCCTCAGTCAGAGGGTAATCAACAGTTTCTCTTTCAAACTCTCTTTCTCTTTCTGGTTCTGACATGAGCGTCGGAGAGCCTGTCGCCAGGGCCACCCCCGGTGTTTGAGACCTTTTATAGGTCCATCTGTCACGTCAGCAATAGTCAGATTCAGATTACGGTGTTCAATCAACGATCCAGATCCACTCTCAGGAACTCTAACCACTTTTCATGGCAACGATCAAAGGTCAGATTTTTAGTATTTTCCACCAAATATTAACTCACTATTTGTTTGCTCCCACACCAAAATAAGCAGCAACAGATTGGCATCGTCTGTGGAAAACTACACAAATCAGACTTACCTCCATGCCACCAATACTATAAGGCAGAGCCACGGCCTCAAGCCGTTGCGCCAACTCTTTTCGGCAACCAGATCCTCATGTGGAAGATCTGATTCCTCCTCAACAGCAGCCCTGATAGCCTAGTCAAGCTCCCGTCAATGGAAAGGCATCGGGGGGCTCTCGACAAAGCCTTCATAAACAGCATCCTCTGTATGACTGTGTCTCAGTCCATAATGCTTCAACCAATTCAATGGCCTCGTGAGGCCCCCGGGGATCTAGAGATCTCTGCCAAATTATCAGCGTCATGTAACAAAGAACTGATCTACGAATTTGCTTGGACAAGATGCATGCCCAAACTGAGGCCTCTCGCTCAGAACGTCAACAACTCTCCTAAACAGATATCAAGGGATTCCTCCTCTCACAGGAGGGGGAACTACAAAAAGAAGGCCGACTCATGAGACTCAAAAGCTTCTTGAGAGAAACAAAGAGAAAGATGCCCCAGTCACTCGGACCGAATTGGAAAATTTCAAGTTTGACATCCTCCGAGCTATCCAATGTAGTCAAGATCTGGGTCAGCCCTCCAAAGAAGAATTTGCCTACTCAACTGGATCCAAGGGAAAGGACGACCAAGTCCTTCACTGTATCCAAGAAGTAGATGATCGTCTAGAACAGATGAAGAATGAGGGGAACTGCTCCAGCAGGGGATACCGCTACAGTCGACCTCCTTTCAGCAAAACTATCCTCGATGCACTAATCCCAAAGGACTTCAGAGCTCCTCAATTCAAATCATACGATGGGGAATCAGACTCGACTGGCCATATCTATAATTTCAAGACCTTCATGATGGTCTAAAATGCCACCGATGTGCTTATGTGTCGAACATTTCCTGCAACTTTGAAAGGATCTGCAAGTGAATGGTACCCACGCCTCACTCCACAGGCAATATTCTCCTTCGACCAGAACAGGAGCTCTTCATAGCGCACTTCGTTACCAGCCGTAAGGTTGAACAAAACAAGTGTCTCCCTGTTGGAACTGAAGCAAAGGAAAGGGGAATTGCTTGAATACTTCATCAAACGCTTCACAGTTGAAGCAAGGTCAATCTCTTCCTTGGACCCAACAGTGGCGGTTGCAGCTTTCCACCACAACGTCACTCATTAAGAACTAAAAGCGTCCCTTACGAAGAAGCCTCCAAAAGATTTCACTGAGCTCCTAGAAATGAGTGACAAATATATCAGAATCAATGAAGGTCTTTATCCTCAAGGCAAGAATGATTAATCTTCCAGGAACAAATGGAAGAATGCAAGCGAGGAAGAACTCAGTAAGTTTCAAAAAGACGGCATAGGTCAACGTCGTCCACCTACAACACTACGCTTTGAGAAGTTCACTCCTCTCAACGCAAACGTATCAGCCATCCTCATGGAAGTTGAGAATGACAGAATAATCCACCTGTAACACCC
The DNA here is from genome assembly GCA_017893485.1 of Hemerocallis citrina. Classification (NCBI taxonomy): domain Eukaryota; kingdom Viridiplantae; phylum Streptophyta; class Magnoliopsida; order Asparagales; family Asphodelaceae; genus Hemerocallis; species Hemerocallis citrina. Next base: position 182,275,335 of record CM030358.1, on the reverse strand, counting down.
CACATTTTTATTTAAATTAAAAAATGTATTTTTTGATTTTTTGCACGTATGATGCACGTGCTAATTTTTCCATCTCTAACTCCTACTCTCATTTACTAATTTTAAACATGCATAATCTTATTTAGCCTTTTTATTTTAATACATGGACCTAAAGATAAATCCTAGCTCATTAGATTAATTAAAAGGGGTGCCCACTAGGATAATTAAGTTAATAAATTAAAAAGAGAGCCCATGAATCAAGCCCATCAATTAAAACCTAATTTAAGTTGAGTTTGGACTAATACATGACAAGTTACAATTTTTAGTACACATTTAGAACTACAAAAATTGTATTTATTTTGTTTGTGCATATGTGCATATGCACACTAGGTTGGGCCAGTCATGCACTAGGGAGGAGGCCGGATTTTTGGGTAGTGGAGGAGAGGAAAGGTTGGGGGTTATAGGGGTTAAGATCTTGAAGGGTTAAAAAGGAGTTAGAAAATGAAAGGTTGAGTGGATAATTAAGGAGAGAGTTATTAGGTGGAGATTTATGTAAATTAAACCCTCACCTAATCCTATAAATACATCCCCATTTTCCTTTCTTATGTCACACATAAACTAAACAAAATAAGAGAAAGAAAAAGAAAGAGAGTAGAGTGTTCTTGCTTGGAGGAGTTCTTGCTAGGAGAAGAAGGATTTGCTAGGAGCTAGGTGTTGTTTCCAACTTTCTCATTGATTTCATTCTTCATAGGGGTGAGTGATTTCTTTACTTTCTAGTTGTAAAATATGCATGCTAAAAACTATAAATGAGTAGTATAAGTTAATGTTGATGTGAAATATGTAGATAAAATTCATGCTAGTGTAATATGCTATGACTGAGAATAGTCTTGTTGTGATTAAGTAAAATAAAAATAGATACCATGCTAATTAAAAAGAAGAATTTTTTTATACTATGAATCTTGTTAGTATGCTTGCAATTTTTGTACATGTTGAGTATATGGAAATTTGTTGAAGAATGTCATATTCAAATCATGCCTTAGATGACTAAGAAAGAAGACAGAAAACAAAATAAATTTAGTTAGTGCCATGAAATGTGTTGACTTATGTATATTCGGCATGTTAGAATTGAAAATATAAACTATTGCATTAAAGAGGTTTTTTTGTGAAATTCTCATGATTGAGAGACATGTTGGTATGTTATAAATTTTAAGTCAGATAAGTGGGAACATAAACTAGTTTTCATTTTGTAAATTCAAGTTTTAAGAAAGATACAAGCCTAGGTGTAAAATGAGAAGAGAAATTGTTTAAAGAATTGGAAGTATGGTTTTAGTGAATTTAAAATTTTTTGTTTACTGTTGTTAAAATTCATTCTCGGTCAAGAGAAAGTTTATTTCAAATTCCTAAAAATATTGGATAAACAAGTTTGTATGAAAAAGAACCAATTTCTGAACAGTCTAAACAAAAGTATATTAATACAAATCCTAAACAGAAATTACACTTGGACTTACTGGTTAGCCAATGCACCATAGAGCACTGTTTGCAAGAGATCTTGGGTTCGAAACATGATAGTCACATTTATTTTTTTTCTTTTGAATAAATCTCGAAACTGAGAGTCGATATATGAGCATTTCGGCATATGAATTGGACGCCAGAGTCCATTGAACTTATTGGCTAGTGTGTTTGGGTTTGGGCGTTAGCTGTGTGGTTCGGCAGGTCACAGGTTCAAAACCCCATGGCCACCTTTTCAATCCCTTTTGTTTTTTTTTTATATGCAATTGAGTTTTTGAAATGAGAAGGATTGGGAAATAAACTTTAATATCAATATAAAATGAAATGGAAAATCTTAGTTATAAAATTCTCTTGTATATCTTGAAGTATAAAAAGAAATGGAAATTTGAGAATAGAACTTTGTGGTGAAGAAAAGTAAAGTAATATTTTGTGAAGTGATTTTTCTTGAAGAGAATTATACTCTTATTTTGTTTAAAGAATATTTTGAAGTGAATTGAGATATTGTAAGAGTTTGAATTTGTTGATAAAATTGCATGTGATGAAGTTGTGTTCTTGAAAGAAATTATTTAGCTTATAAAGATTATGAATGATAACTAGATCATGAATAGTGTCAAGACTAAGAAATGATTACTTTGTGGATAAGTGTTAAGACAAGATATTAATCATTTGTAAATGAGTTGAAGATAAAAATAATCTAAGTTTAAGATATGTTTATTGAAGGGTATGAGTACCCATAGATTCTTGTACATGAAAAAGTTGTGATTTAGAGTTAGTGAGACCTCGCGTACCGGCACTATTAATTGAAAAGAGTTGATATATATTTTGAGATATGGCCACGGAGCTATCTCGTATTTTGTTGATTAAGTCCAGAAGGAAGTAAAACTAATTCTCGGTATGGAAATCTATTCATGTCTTGAACTTAAGAATTGGGCACATAAGTGAAGATGTAGTAAACCTGGGCAAACGTAAGTGGGACACTCTATATAGTCAGTGGTGGATTCCGAGACTATAGACCCTAGTCGGCGGTGGATTCTGGGATTGTGGTTGCTCCATAGGAGACGGGCTTTTATTTTTTTTTAAACCGGGGTTATGATGATTGATCAACAGTGGATTCCGGGATCATGAGTAGTCGTGCGGACAGTTTGCCATACTCCAATGTATATACGTATACCGGGGCTAGAGGGGCACTTACGGGATGATTCGCACAATGAGGGATCTGTTATAGCAGTCAATGGTGGACTCTGAACTGGGATCCATATTCGTGGAATGATCTAAACTTTATTTTATTACTGGGTAGTTTTTATGGCGAGGGATCGAACCCTTAAATGTGGAGTACGCAGGTGCTTGCCCTCGGACCTATGTAGTATGGGATGCATAGAATCCGAACAAATATGCATTAGTGTCAGCCTAGTATAAAAATATGTGCATTAGGCATTAAGGCATCGTATACACTTACATGTTTAGAATAATCACTTTTGACATTTTATTGTTCATTCAAATTGTGGTTTGTTAAAGTATTGAGATCGTTATATGTACGGCATAGAGAGGATGGCCGAGTATAACATTTTCGTCAGTTGTAAGTGACTGACGTGCCCACAGCTTAACATGCAGGTAATGGACTTTTCCATGAAGAAGTAAAGATGTTAGGATGCAGTTGATGATTTACATTGATAAAATTGTATAAGTTGTATTTATTTCATTGTTGTATTTCTTTTATTCTTCCGCTGTGTAAATAAATTGTAGAGAACTCTGATATTGTTGAAAAGTTTTAATTTCCTTGTAAAATTGTACGAAGTGAAGTGTAAAGATCTTGTGGAATCTCGAATTCGGTTTTATTTGGAATTCGGGGCGTTACACCACCCTCCGCCCAAGGTGTCCACAACTAGCAAGAGAAGAGATAAAAACAAATGGTGCGCATTTTACAGAGATCATGGACACACTACTGACAACTGTCGATCCCTCAAACAAGAACTTGAAGTTATGATTCGCTGGTGCTATCTCTCTCAACTTTTCCAACAAAACAACAACGTCGAAATCCCTCCGGCACGAAGGCTAATAAGAGTGAGGCCCTCCGAATCACAAGACTCGGAACATATGGTCAATCTCCACCCCATTCACGAAGGCCCGATGGGGGGAGATTCCAACTCCTCGCACAAAGCCTTTGTCCAGGAAATCAACTCAGTACATAACATCCCACCTGCTAAGAGCACCGGGGTCCCGATATCTTTCTCCGAAAAGGAATTAGAAGGGGTAAAAAACACCTCATTGCGATGCACTGGTTATTAATCTATGCATGGAAAATCATGAGGTACGTTGCATCCTGGTGGACAACTGCAGCTCGGTAAACATCCTTTTCATGAGCACTTTCAACAGCCTCAAGCTCTCCTAGGACTGGCTTAAGTCAGCTAGCTATACACTCCACATATTCTCCGGTGTCCCTGTTCAAGTAAAAGGAATCGTCACACTCGATATGACAGCAGGAAAAGCCCCTGCTATTTGAATGAAAGCATTGGACTTTATGGTAGTCAATACCAAAGCTGCATACAATGCAATATTCGGTTGTTCTGGCCTAGCGGCCTTCCTTGCAATTGCTTTCGCCTTCCACATGAAAATAAAGTTTCGAACAACAGCAGGCATAGGCCAAGTTGAAGGGAGCCAACATGCAGCACAGCATGCTACACCACTATAATGGGGGGCTCGGTTCTCCCCCTAGACGCCATAGAGCTACCACCGGAAAGCAATCATTGTAAATCCAAAGTCATAAACAAGCTTGAAGCTACTGCACTAGACAACCCTGCCGAGAACTTCCAAACCTGCCAAATCATCTTCCACCAGGTTCAAATTTGTCATCATCAGAATACTACGACATACTTGAATCCCCCGCCCGAAACCACTCCGCTCATTCAACCGAAAAACTAGTCCTGCCAAAATACATTAGCGAATCTGAAGATCTCCCCTTCTCTCTGCAAAAAAGGGGATGCTCGCACCAAAGTAAGCAAGTTCAAGCAGGGTCTACCAAGTTTTTTGCCTAGTGGCTCGTCAACTTGAAGACCAGGGGGGCAACAACATATCAGCAGGGACTTAGAAAGTAGAACACATTATAAAGTACAACGAGTGCGTCTAAAATGTCATCTCTTAGTCGTAACAGCAAATTTTCTCCATTTGTAATAAAGGCCAGCCACCAGAGCAGCCATTTAATTTTACTTTTCAATAAAGACCGCTTTCACTACTGGCCATTGCATGTAATAACGGCCAGCCACTACAGCAGCCGCTTAGTTATATTTTCCAATAAAATTTTGCATTAATTTTTGCAAAATTATTGTACAACTCTACAGATGCATACAAAGAGTTGAGTATCAAACTTATACACGAAAATTGCACCAAAAAATTCGTTAAAAGCCCCCTATAAGACAGGTTCTGAGTCCATACTCATGGCTTGAAGTTACTCTAGAAATTTGCAACAAAGCAAGTTCAGGGTTCGCTTCACCAATTGATCTACTCCTGTAATCCTTTAACGCCTCAACGATAGGTTCAGAGTCCATACTCATGGATCGATATTACTTTAGCAACTTGCGACTAAGCAAATCCGGAGTTCATCTCGCTGTTCAATATGCTCCTGCAACCTGTTAATACCTAAACTAATAAGTTTGAAATTCATACCCATGGCTCGGAGTTACTTTAGAAACCTGCAATCAAGCACGTTCGGAGTTCAACTTGCCATTCGACCTGTTCCTGAAACTAGTTAAAATTCCTTAAAGACAGATTAGACGTCCACAATCGTGGATTGCAGTTACTCCAATAAAACTTGTAAAAGCAACACATGGAGTTCAACTCGCCACTGGAGGTGACTCTCACAATTTGTTGGAGGACCCATACAACAAGTTTGGAAAATAGCTCTCCCTCAAAGTTGCTCCTACAACTAGCTGCGTACGAGACAGATAAGTTCTAAACTCCATTAAACATTACGCACACCTTCGACAGTTCGTAGCTATACACATTAAATTGAGGCCTGGTTATTTAGCTACAAAGAACTCAGTCGACGGCTCATTAATCTCAATAACAAGTTGCACAACAAGGGTCAAGCATATGAAAAGATTTCAAAACTATCACAAATCTATGCAGTCAAATACAGTGTCACTACAGGTTTCATTACAACTACAGAATTACAATGAGTCTACGTTTCATGCTTAAGATTTGGTACAGAAGTCTTGCAAATACTGTCCAGCAAACTGTCCTGCAAGTCGTTCTTCCAGTTACACACTAGAGGGATGCTCCACCTAAGAGACAGAAACACTTTCACCAGTCTTCTGCCAGCTAACAGCGCCCTAGGGCCGCCTCAACTCTTGACGATAAAATTCAAGACAAGTCTTCCTTAGGCGGAAAAGCGCTAGGTTTATGCTACCAATCTCACCTGAGCAGGCTCCAACCCCGTCTCGCGTGAAGCATCATGCAAACGGACGTGTCTCAAAGCCGTAAAGTGCAACATTACCCAAAGGAGAGTAAGCTTAACCAAGGACCTCATTCGATGTACACAACTACTTGTCAGCAAAGAGAAGAATGGAATCACCTCAACACTAAACAAACTCAAGTGACTTCACTTCAATATTAAGAAGATTCAGAAGACCCACAACTCATTCGCTCCACAAAATGAGTTCGGCGCTCCGCACTCTACTTGAGTTCCACTAGCCAACAACGAGTTCGATGCCTTGTGCTTCACTTAGGCTTCATCAACAACTCTTTGACTCCAAAGAGCGAGCTCAACGCTCCGCTCACATCGCAAGATCCGTCAATAACTCGTTGGCTCAAAACAACGAGTTCAATGTCCTGCTCACCACTTGAGCTCCATCAACTCATTGACTCCAAACAACGAGTTGGACACCCTTCTCTCCGCTCGAGCTCCATCCACAACTAGTTGGCTCCAAACAATGAATTCAATGCTCTTATCACTTCTTGATCTTCATCCACAACTAGTTGGCTCCAAACAACGAATTCAACGCTCTAATCACTTCTCGAGCTTCATCAACAACTCATCAACTCCGAACAATGAGTTCGATGTTGTGCACTTTGCTCAGGCTCCATCAACAACTCGTTGACTCCAAACAACAAGTTCAATGCCTTACTCTTCGTCGAGTTCCATCAACAACTTGTTGGCTCTAAACAACGAGTTCAATGCTCCGCTCACCGCTCGAGATCCATCAACAACTTGTTGGATTGAAACAACAAGTTGAACGCTCCACTCTCCACTTAAGCTCCTCAAGCAACTAGTTCTCCAAACAACGAGTTCAATGCTCTGCTCTTCGCTCGAGATCCCTCAACAACTCATTGGCTCCAAACAACGAGCTCAACGCTCTGATCACCGCTCGAGCTTCATCAATAACTCCTTGGCCCCAATCAATGACTTCAACTCTCTACTCACCACTTGAGCCTCAGCAATAACTCATTGACTCCAAACAATAAGTTTAATGTCTTGCTCTTCGCTCAGGCTCTATCAACAACGCGTTGCCTCCATATAACGAGTCCAACGCCCCACTCATAGCTTGAGCTAGGTTAATAATTCGTTAACTCCTTACAACGAGTTTGGTGCCCCACTCCTTTCTCGAGTCCTTCCAACGACACCTTATCTTCGTGCAATAGGCTCGACATCCAACACCGGCCTAGAATTGTCTCTACAAAACTTACTGGGCGCAAACAGCAAGTTCAACATCCAAATCCATCTTCATGTTGTCTCTACAAATTTTTTGGGCAAAAACAGCAAGTTCTACATCTAACTCTATCTCACAGTTGTCAATACAAACTTGTTGGGCGCAAATAGCAAGTTGAAACATTCGACTCCGTCGTAGAGTTTTCTACAAGCTTGATGGTTGCAAACGGCAAGCTCTACATCAAATCAAGTATGGAGTTGCCCCTCCAAATTTTTCGGGATCAAACGACATGCTCTATATCAACTCCATCTCTGAGTTGTCTCTCCAAACTTGTTGGGCGCAAACTACAAGCTCAACGTTCAACTCTACCTCCTATCTAAACTTGCAGGGGTCAAATAGCAAGTTCTACATCAACTTAATCAAAGAGTTTCCCTTACAAACTTGTTGAGAACAAACAATAGGTTTAACATTCAACTCCGTCGCAGAGTTGTAACTTACTTCACCAAAATTGATGGGCGCACATAGCAGGTTCAATGTTCAACTCCATCTCAGAGTTTCCTCTCAAAACTTGCTGGGCACAAACAGCATGTTCACACGACCAACTCTGTCTCGCGCTGTCTCTATAACTCACTTGTATAAATAGCAAGTTCATTTTTAAACTCCGACTAGAGTTTCCCCTATAATTTTGTTGGGAATAAACTACATGTTTAACCGTATAATTCTGCCGTAGAGTTGTCCCTCCCACAAACTTGTTGGGACCAAACAAAAAGCTCTACACCAACTCCATCTCAGGGTTATCTCTCCTAACTTGTTGAGATCACACCGCAAGAGCTACATCCAACTTAGTCTAGAGTTGTCTCCCCTAAATTGCTGAGATCAAACGGCAAGCTCAAATGTCCCGCTCCATCAGAGAGTTCTCTTCAAACTTGCTCGGATCAAATAGCAAGCTCTAAATCAATTCAGTCAAAGAGTTGTCTCTACAAACCTGTCAAGATCAAATGGCATGCTCTACGGTCAATTTCATCTCAGAGTTGTCTCTCCAAACTTGCTGGGATCAAACTACAAGTTCAAAAGTTCAACATCATCAGAGAGTTTTCTCCAAACTCATTAGGATCAAATGGCGGATTCAACATCAACTTTGTCTGAGAGTTGCCTCTCCACGAACTTGTTTGGCACAAATGATAAGTTTAAACGACCAACACCACCTCAGAGTTGCCTCTCCAAACTTGTTGGGCACAAATAGCAAGTTCAACATTCAACTCTATCATAGAGTTGTCTCCAAACTTGCTGGGCACAAACCGCAAGTTCAACGTTCAACTTCGTCACAATGTTCTCTCAGAACTTATCGGGAATAAACGGCAAGCTCTATGACCAACTCTGTCGGAGAATTGTCTCTACAAACTCATTGGGCACAAACGGCGAGTTCAACATCGGCTCCATCCTAGGACTACCTCTCCAAACTTTCCAGGTACAAACAGCAAGCTCAACTTCTAACTGTGTCTCGAAGTTGTTTCTCAAAACCTACTGGGCACAAACGGCAAGTTCATTGTTCAACTATGTCAAAGGATTCTCTTTAAACTTGCTGGGATCAAACAGCAAGTTCAACATTCGACTTCGTCTCAGATTTGTCTCCAAACTCGTCGAGATCAAACAGCAGGTTCAACAACAATTCGCTTGGATCATATAACAATAACTCAAAACTTCGAAGGAAGAGTTGAACAAGTTCTTGCAACTTACCTCGTTCAAAGAGATTTGTCTCCTACCTCGCACAAGGACTCCAACGCGAAACACGGTCAACTTTTGATCAAAGATGATCAAGGATTGAAGATCGATCAAACCCAAAACCAAGAAGAAGCTCCTAAACTTCTGGGTTCAAAAATGAGAAGAATTAAAACTTAGGTTTCTTTTGCTTCAGAACTTCGGGTAGGGTCTCCACACCAAACCCACAAACCAATCTAAGACCCAATGTGTTAAAATAGATAGTGGGTTTCGGGTACAAAACTCGAATCCACCTGCACTTCATGCCCAAACCCGAACAGCCAAAACTTCATCTTCTTTGAAGCTTCTGCTTATTCTCTCCTTCAAAGCTCCGTCGCTCGAACCACCGTCGAGATCGAAGCCTTCGACAAAGCCTTTATGTCAACCAAAGTGAGCAAACTTCATTGCTCGGCCAAAGAGCGTCTCCTGAGTTCGACGAGATGATCATAGCTCGGCGAAAAGGAGCTTCATAGTTTGGCAAGATGTGTAGCTCGGCAAAGGGAGTAGCTCGACGAGTTTGAAGCTTCGTAGATCGACAGAGCCCATCCACATCTCAGCAGCGATAAGAGCTTCATAGGTCGACAACTTGCTCGTAGCACGACCGCAACGAACTTCATTGCTCAGCGAAGCCGATAGTTTTGCGAGAAGGAGGAGCCCATAGCTCGATGGACAGAGCTTCATAGCTCGGCGAGGTAATCCTATAGCTCGAAAACTCCAACTCCACCCATAGCATGACTGGACGAAGTATCTCGACCACCAAAAAGCATCACCATAGCTCGATGGGGTAGTTCGACGACAAAAGACCCTCATGGCTGGGCGATGCTGGTAGCTCGGCAAGAAGGAGGAGCCCATAGCTCGACGACGAAGCAATGCTATAGCACGGCCAAATTTAAATGCCCATAGCTTGGCGAAATCGCTGGTCAAGCTAGGGGGTCTCTGTGAGCAGTCAGTGGCCCTTAGACCGTCCCAAAAATGCTCGAGATCGTGTCGCGTCATCTTTCCCCTTCTGCTCGCATCTCTACCGCTTAATCCCACTCAGCGCACGAGCTTGGATCTGATCAATGCACCTGATGAAGCCACATCCCCCTCCATCACTACAATGCCATCACAGATGCTCGATCTCACTCAACGGACGAGCAAAGCTGTGATCAACACGATCGCTCCATATCACCCACTCATCACAGTGATCCAATCATCACCAATCAAACCCATCAGCGGGCGAGCTCCTCATGATCAACGAACCAGATTGCATCAAGAAGCATGCCCAGGTTTGATAATTAATAAAAAAATTCACTTAATTTCATTTAAAATTCAAATTTTAATTTAAAAATCCAAAAATAATTATTTAAATTTGGAAAATTAATTAAAATTTCCAAAAACTAATTTAAAATTGGCTTTATTAATTAAAAAAATCAAAAAAGTGATTTTGAAATTGGGGAAAATTATTAAATATCCAGAAAAAATCAGAAAAATCCAAATAAATCACGAAAAATTCTAGAAAATCAAGGAAAATATTCACCGCCTCTGGAAGTTTCTGATCAATTTCAGGTATCTCCAAAGCACTTTGAAAGCTAAGATTGTAATCCTGAATCCAAAATAAGGCGAACTATTTCCCAAAAGTCAAGAAAATTGTCTCCCGAGAGTGAGAACTTATGATAATGGTAAAAATTACAGTAAATTAGGGTCATACAATTACAGCACAGATCTCAAAGCTTCTACAGGCAGATTAGTCATAATGGACATCTTTAACATGTATGGTCTTCTCCAGGCTCCTCTACAAGACATGAGTATCTTTCAAGCCCATAAAAAGTGACAGATTAGACCCACTTAGAGAGACACAGTGCATGAAAGCTACTAATCAAATCTCTTATCCCCAAACAAGAGAGCTTATCTCTTTAAGAGGAGATTTGAATAGAAGATAAGGAATTCATAGTCGATCTAATGGATTCATATCAATCTCTTGTGCTGTTTCTTACGCCTATTGTAATCACTGTTTTTTAGTTTGTGTATTTTTCAGCGTATTTCTCGTTTTGATGTATTTTTCCTCTTTGTACTCCTCTTGTATTTTTTTGAATCGTATATTGGAGTTGTTTTCAATATATATTTGTTTTATTTCATTTTGAGCTCTTTGTGTTTGATTGGTTGTCTTTGTTTTCGTTCTTCATCGATTTTTTTGTCCTTTCTTTCATTTGGTTCTTGTCCTCTTTATTTTTGTTCTTGGGTGCTCGTGGTGGTGATTGGTTGTTCATCCTTTTCTCAATCCTATTATTTGACCCCTAATTGAATTACCAAATCCAAATTAAATTCACAATCCCATTTGATAACCTATACAATTTATATCCTAATCAAAGCCCAATTAACCAAATCCTATTACTACTCCTAAATTATCCACAAGCCAATCCCCAACTCATATTTCTAAACTCTAGTTACTATATATATATATATATATATATATATATATATATATATATATATATATATATATATATATATATATATAGTCCCCTTCGGTTGCACACTACTTTTGGTGAGCACTCATGAACTAGAGACCCTATGAAAAATCCGAACCGCTCATATTGTTCTATATGCCTTAGATAGCCTAACAATAAAAAATCAAGTAATTTGAAGTTCATTTGCCCATCCATCAAGCTGTTAGAATTTTCAGCCATACAATTTTGTGATGATGTAAATCATGGGCCTCTAGTTCGTGAGTGCTCACGGAGTGCTCACCAAAGTAGTGTGCAACCGAAGATTTCTATATATATATATATATATATATATATATATATATATATATATATATATATATATATATATATATCCCTCACCTCAAACCCTAACCCTAATTACATACACCCCCGGCCTCCTCCCTGTTCCCTTGCACCGCACAGCCAACCCGAACACCCCCAGCCCAGACCGACGCCACCCTAACCCCCCTTTTCGGCTGTACCCGACACTGCACACCCCCACATCCCGATCCCCTTGGCCGTACACCCGAGCTCCTTTGCACCTCTCTCATTCTCTCTCCCCATCTCTTCCCGCCGGCGCCGGCGACAGGCAGCGCCCAGGCTGCAAGGCCTCGCCGTCGCATCTCTCTCTTTGGTCTCTCCCTCTCTCTTGCTTGAAAGCTTGCACGTGTAATCGTGCGAGTTGTTCGTGGGTTCGTTGCTCTCAATTTTTGGATCTCTTGATCATGGATTTCGTTCGTTGGTCGGGAATCCGTTCCCATTATTCTTGGCATTCGTTTCGTCTTCGGTTAAGGTAAGTAACTTGTACTCAAATTTCTTTGTATGATACAAGTCATAAATACCGCTTGTAGTGTAGTTGGGTTCTAGAGACAATTTGTGTGTGAAACCCCTTATTGATATTGTCTCTATAGTGTTTTGACCATAGTTGCCTCACGACACATGACATGAATTAACGTAGGTTTTGTCCGTTCTTGATTTGATCATGTATGTGAGACTTCTTATGAGAATTTGGGTATTTGTTGAGATACATGTGATAGACTTGCTTGGATATGTTAATTACCTTATTCCATAATGTTTGGACACTTGGTAGACTCGATTTCATGTTTTGTTGTGTTTAGATCAAGTTTCGTTGGATCTATATTGATTTTGGTTTTGAGGAAATTCTGTGTATTACCGATATTCTGTCTTGATCAGTAATTTAGACCATATTAAGGTCAGAATCTTAATTTCAGTATAAAACATGAGTTTTGGAGGAATTCGTCTTCTTTCCATATCCTCTGAACTTGCTTAATTTCGTTTTCGTATGTGTGAGATATGACTGTTTTACTATAGAGGTGTAGATCTTTTCCAGATTTTGTTTCTTGATAATTTTGATGACTAAATTATTTTGATACTAATGCTAAGAATATTATTTTGATATGAAACCTTGGTCAGTTTCTCTATACTTATTTAGGATTTACCCAGAATTTTGGCAGATTTTATTGATGAGTTTACATGCCGTTCCATGCTTGTTTATAAAGACTGTACTTGCTGTATTTTGCTAGCTGTTATGTAAAGAATCGTATTTTCACCCTGATTCCTTCGACTATATGAAAAATATTTGTGAAATATAAAAGTTAGATTATTTTTTCTATTTTCATCTCCCTTTGGCGGATTTAGATTTTGTTTCACGGTTGGCGAGATATTATAGTTTTCGTACAGCAGTTTTGGGAATTCCAGATTTGCCAAACTATCATTTCTTGATGTTTTCTGATTTTTGATGACTAAGTTAATCTTACTGGAAAATTTTGAAACTTTATATTTTGATACTAGACAGATAGGGGAATACCCCAGATTTTTCCTGGATTTACTTGAGAAGTTTTAATGTGGTTTTCCTGTACTTGAATATGATTTCCTGATTTCTGGCTGAACATATTTTCTGGATTTAAATCAATTTTGAGTTATGATTTTCTGAAATACTATATGACTTATTTGTATCCTCTGGATTCGGTTGGGGGTCTATTTTCTAGATGTTTTGACGGATTCAGATTTGCATCTTTGTAACACTGGGAATTTCTGTTTTACTACAGTATGGTCTTGTTGTCCTGAACTTGAGATTTGGTTATTTTATCCCTTTATGAGTTATCTTGCAACCGTACTTATTTATCTTACAACTTGAACTTGTTACTTGATCATACCATGATATACTTGCTTGTTTCTTGATACCTACATGCTTATTTGACATTAATAATAAAATTAACCAAGCCGGGGTTTAAAGGGACAGATCTATTAGTGGATAATTTAGAAACGTGTACTCGGAAGAGGATCTTTTGATCCTATGTGATTACTTGAGGCTTAATATTTCACTACTTGAGGCTTGATATTTCACTTGGCTTGGTACTTGATACTTGGCTTGATACTTGAGATACTTGAGATACTTGAGATACTTGAGATACTTGAGATTTGGCTTGATACTTGATACTTGAGGCTTGATACTTGATTCTTGAGGCTTGTCGCTGAGTACACTGCCCTATATGGTCCACTATGAAATCTAAAGCGAAACTATTTTTTGTAGCAACCATGCGGTGTGGGATGCATGAAGTGCTACCTAGGTAGTAATCACTACAAGACTTAACACATGATTCTTGAACTCGAAACTTGAACTTGATACATACTTACTTAATACTTGATTACTTGATACTTGATTACATAATTACTTGGACATGATACTTGATACTCGTACTTGACTACTTGACACTTGTTACTTGTTATATGGTTTCATGATACTTGACTCATGACACTTGACACTTGTGTACCTGATACTTGTTCACTTGACACTTGATTCATGCTACTTGTACTTGTTCATCTTGTCATGCTAGTATTTTATTTTGATATCATGCTTGTTCCATGCTATTAGTTAGTTTCTCCATGTACTTGTATCCTATATTACAAGCGGCCCGTAACTTGCAATTGACAGGGTACTTATTTTTCTCTTTTCCTCTTTCCTGCAATTGTTAAATTGCAGATTTTGGAGAACAGGTTCCAGACGGTATTGGTAACATGAAGTATTAGTGCTGGATCTTGTTATTATTATTTCTTGTAGTTGCTTGAACAATATTGTATTTTGATACTTGGATTTGTATTTGTATTTGGACAATGTGACCCAGGATTTATTCAGATCATGACTATTTGAGATTAATGTATTTGGTTTCAAGTATTCTTGTTGGTATTTTTGGTTCATATGTGCATGTTGGTTGATTCTTTTGCTTCCGACTCTGATGATTCTTGTGAATATTGTAAAGATTCTTGAACAGCTTATAGATAATGAAAATCATTCGCTGGGCTTTTGTCGCGTATCCGTATTCCGTATTCTCTTTTGGGAAGCGGGGTGTGACACTTATAAATACCTTCCCCCCACCTCAATCAGAAGGTAATCAACAGTTTCTCTCTCAAACTCTCTTTCTCTTTCTGCTTTTGACTTGAGCGTCGAAGAGTCTGTCGCCGAGGTCACCACCGTTATTTTAGGCTTTTTGCGGGTCCATCGGCCGCATCAACAACCGTCGGATTCAGATCACAGTGTTCAATCAACGATCCAGATCCACTCTCATGAGCTCTAACCACTTTTCATGGCAACGCACTGTAATGCTCCGAATTCCAAATACAAGTAATTCGTAGCACAACCAGATCTATACTTCAATTTAGTAAAAAAAAATACAAGGAATTTAAAACTTTTTCATTACAGTGTTATTCTTTACAATACGCAGTGGAAATTTACATATAAAATACAACTATATCATCAAAATCTTCAATCTTGCAACATCCCTCGACACCAAACTCATGCCTACGCCGCTCGCTAATTTGAGTCCTGCAAAACTTGAGAACTGTGGGAACGCAATGCTAAAATAAAAGCAATCATCAACTTTAACAATCACAAACTTGATGCACAAAACAAAACCAATAATGGCAAGGATGAACAAAAATAGAAAGTGAACCAAATCTAAGTGTATAAGTGTATGTCAAGAAACAAAAATCAAAATGCATAAAACAGTAACATAAAATAAGTATCCAAGAAAGCAACAAATGCACACAATGCACTAATGCACACTTGTTCGGATTCTATGCCGCCCATATAGCATAGGTCCAAGGGCAAGCCCTTAGCGTTCACCTCATTATAGGATTAAATCCCACGTTATGCAACCTAACTCGATGACCGTACTCCAATGCATAATCACATGCAAATCACACCCCTCAGATCATGGAATTTATCGGACTATCCCTAGCCCACACATGTAAATTTACCGAGCGTATTCTCAGTCGTGAACATTCCTAGGAGCCGCATCTCTTTACCGGCCATTTCATCGACCACACCGGCCTAACCCCAGCCCACACATGCAAATATACCGGGCATATCCAAGGTCCCGAACCTAGCAAGTCAATCACCCGTAACTACAAACCAGGCCTACCCCTAGCCCACCATCCATGGATTTACCGAGTGTATCATGTCCATCAAGAACATTCCTAGGAACAGCATTTTTTACCAGGCATGTTCGTCGTTGTTTTCAGCCATAATTACGCCTGGTGCATTTACTTATATCCAAGCATAAGTAATATCACCTAGAGCTAGCTTACCGTACCAGAATTAAACCAACACACCAAGAATACTAGCCCACACTTGCCAAGTCTCAAGTTTTCATAATCACAACCTGCCGGTACTTTGGGTCTTCCTCGACCTCTAGATTTCACACATTCACAAAACTTTATAGGTTATCCATAACCATTTCCAAAATCATTGGAATTCAATTCATTCATATTCCCAATTCTTCTTTTATTCATTTCATAAACTAATCGTTCTCAATCGACCCGATCTCTCCTCTTTAATCAATATTTTCAATCCTAGCATAATAGGACTTCAAAATATTTTAATCAAGCAACATTATCTCTGTTCTAATATTTCAAATCTAATTATCAAATATGTACTAAAATTGTTCATTCAAATGTGAAATTTAATCCAAAATATTTGTACCAATTTCCATCAAATCTTAATTCTCCAAAATAATAATATCCCTTAAAATCATCGCTATTCAAATTCTTCAAATCCAATCACCAATTATGTGTTTAATCCTTTATCTAAGTGGGGTAATAAATCTAAAAATGTTTGTACAAATTACCAACAAACCATTTCCCCAAAAATCAATTTATATTTCCAAATAATCAAAAACAGTAATAAAACCCAATCCAAGCTCACCAAGACCCAAAACTGCAACTGCAAAGGCCCTAAGCCACATGCTCTAACCAATACCCCAAGTGTATTTCTCTGTCAAATTTTTTCCAAGGTAACAACATATATGGAATCCACTATTTGAATGTTCAACTATCTTTGGACAGCAACTTAATGGTCTTGCAAAAATCACATAAATTAAGATACTTATCAAAAAATAGATTTCTTAGTTTCATATGAAACCTAAATGAGTCTAATACAATATTGTATTTAAGAACATCTAAATTCACTCTCAGTTACTTCGTCTAAATTCATTTGCTAAACAGTAGGTCCAGATTCCAGAAACTGTAGCTTTTCTACTTATAAAAATCACCTAAAATCCCATACTTCTTGGAAATTTGATTTCTTACTCTAAAGACAGGTTAACGAGTCTATTTCATATTCTTAGTTTCGACTTTCCTCAAAATACTTCATATAAGATGCTGAAATGATCAAAAACCGGAAGGTATGCAAATTTCCAGAAACTAGCCAAAACTGTCAACCAGTCCTAAGTTCGGATTTTATTAAAATGCCAAACAACATCCAAAAATTATGAAACTTTTAGGAGATGTTCTTGACATATACGGGATGCTCATATAAAATTTTTAGCTTTATATTCCATCTAGATAAAAAGAAATGATTTTTTGAAGTGAGACTGAAACTCAAGATAGCAACCATAAAATGTTTCTAAGTTAATCATATCATACTTTCACACAATTAACTAACAACAAATAATCTAAGCATGAATACTCAATTTATATAGATTATCTAGCATGCAATTCTAATAAGAACAAATTAGAAAGTTAAGGAGCGCCCACCCAAATGTTGAACTCTTTGTAAGTAAAATTCCCTAAAAGCTTCTCCTTCTCCAATCTGATACACCAAAAATGAAATTTCTAATTTTCTTTCACAAATGTTGGCTCGAGATGAGGAGGAGAAAAGAAATTGATAGCAAAGACTAGGAGACGTGTTGTTTTCAATGAAGAAGAGAAGATTAAGGAGGTGATTTATAATGGGGCAATGAGGAGGGGAAGTGGGGTTACTGGGTGATTAGTTGATAATTGAGGAATGGTTGTCGGATGTGTTGGTGTGAAGATCCATATGTATGAATATATGTATATAGGGAGTAGTGAGATGGTGGGTTAAGTTGTTTTTTTTCATCTTTTTTTTTTGGGGGGGGGGGGCGGTCTTGGAATTGGTTGTGAATGAAGAAAATAGAAGGGATGAGAAGAAGGGACAAGAAGAAGAAAACAAAAAAAAGGAGATTAAGAGATGAAGATGGAGTGGATATTGAAGTGGTTTAGGATGAATTAGTTATAGGGTAGTGGGAGAGTTGAGTGGATGTGAGGTTGGAGAAAATAATAGATGGGCGTAATTGATTTTTAGTGGCGTAATTGATTTTTAGTGGTGTATGAGAAATATTGTATATATATATATATATATATACTAGGCCTCCGTGTACATTTCTCTATATAAGAATGTCTCGTGATGCGCACTGCTTCATAATGCATTCTAGTTTTTTATTTTCTATCCAATCACCATCTCTCCTTCACACTTGTCTTCTCATTCATGTCTAATATAAATCTTCTCCAATGATAGCCTCCTCTACTACAACAGTGACATCCCCATCTCCACCGGAGACCCCCTCTCCTTCATCAACGACTGTTACTCCATTTCTATTGAAGGTCGTACGCATGACCATGAAGAATACCTTCATCCACAGAAACTTAATGACATTGTCCCGCTCTATCACGCATTTTCTCAAGGGGGAGATGTACCACCACCTCAATGAGCTCACTCCTCTGGCTACGGATCCCATATTCAATGTATGGGGTCATGATGACCAATTGCATGGACCAGGACGTTTACAACTCCATCACGTTCCTTGACACTGCAAAGGAGATCTGGGATACTCTTCATCAAATATACTCCTCCTCCAAAAACATGCAGCACCTATATGATATATTCCGCGATGTGATCGAAACAAGCAAGGTGACGACATTAATGCCTATCTATCGCGATTTAATCACTTCTTAGAAGAATGGAAGATATATCAGCCATACTTTGCCAATTTCACTGTCCAACAAAAGCAACGCGAGGCTCTTCTAGCCGTTCTTATCTTAGGCAATATTCGTCCATATATTGAAGATGTTCATTCTCATAATCTTGCTACCACGAGTACCCCCTTGTCCATCTCTCCATGATCTTCATGTTCAGCTACCACGAGTACCCTCTCATGCTCTTGTTCAAACTCTCGCACCATCTGCACTCACCTCTGGCCTAGGCCATGGTTTTTATAATCAGTCGCATTAGTTTCCTTCATCGTGCAGGAGTTCTGGTTCTTATTCTTCACGAGGGCGTGGTGATCGTGGTCGTGGCCATTGTGATGGTCATCGCAATACTAAGTATTGCACCTATTGTCATTGTTGGTCTCATGAGTATGTGTCGTGATAACTTGTTTACCATGTTGTACATCTAAATTGTCTTTAGGTAAATTTACCATGTTGCTGCCCTGCTGCCTAGGCTGTATTGTAGTGAAATTGCAACCCTGTTTCTGTTAGAATTAGATCAACCTTTATAAATGAATGTCAGAGCCCGTTGAATCTTGTTTCTATAACATTCGAAGGATTTGAATTTAGAGTTGTAGAAAGTAATTTATTGCATTTTTCATACTGCTGGGTTTATAAATTTCAGATTGTTAATTATGAGCATGATGACTTATTTCACTAATTGAAACACCTTGTTAATAGCAGAATTTAAGCTTGAAATTTATTTGAATGCTACTGGAAATGATTGCGAGCCTTAAAATAAATTTTATGAGATTTTTAGATAGATTTCCAGACCCATTCTTCTAAACTTCTATTTGAACACAAGACCAGTAAAGACCTGAACTTTTGACCCAGTTGTAGTTAGAACCACTTAGGAAAATAAAAGTTGTAGCCCTCTGTGTGAGGAATTCAGAACACTTGATGGATTCTTACTCCGACTTATAGAATGCAAAATATTTAAGTTTTACTACTGTACTGTCGAAATTCCAGATTTGCTGTGTATAATTACACTGCCATGTTAAATTAATTGAAACAGTAGGATAAATTAAGAAATTAAACCTGAGGATTTTAAGAATGTGAATTACCAATGTCAGGAACTTAATTATAATTTTTGCAAGAGTTTTAGTTAAGTTTTTAGATGAATTATCCATATAATAACTTGATGTTGAGTTGCTGCCTGCACAGTAAACTCATAAAGAACTAGCTGGTAGACCATGTTTTTGTAGTTGAAATGTATTGTGTAGATAGGTGTTGGAACCAAAAGGGAGTCTAGTTTCTAGAACCCCTGACGGAACCTATTTTGCTTTCCTATAGCAATGGGAAAGTTAGCTTTTGTAAAGCAACGTATTGTTGTCCAGAACTAGTCTTGTTACATTTTGCATGTAAACCCGTTATTTCATATATTTACTGAAATGAACTATGAATATTTCATGCATTGCATAGCCCTTGACACATCATTGATCATGTTCTGATACTGTTCCTATTGACTGCAAGCCCTAGTTACCGATCATGTTACCATTCGTACTTACTGATCATGTTCACTGTTCATATTTAATTATTGTAAAAGAATAACAAGCCAGGGTAATAAGGGAAAGAATTGGTGGACAATATAGGAGACTGTACTCGAAAGGGGGCCCGTGTTTCCCGTATTACATGTTTACCAGCCAAGTTTACCGATCAAGTTACCCACAAAGTTTACTGATCAAGTTACCGACTAAGTTTTTACCGATCAAATTACTGACCAAATTTACCGATCAAGATTACCTGACCAAGTTTACCGATCATGTTTTATAGTCATAAGAAGACCCGAATACATGATCTATAGAATTCACCATTATAGTCTAAACATTCACTTGTTTGTATGCACCCGAACATGTGGTATGGGACACATGATTGCGTACATTAGTTAGGATTTATAAAAGAATGCTAGACATAAGATTAGCACTGAACACGTGCATGCTTCCTATATACAAGCTTCATGACTCCAGTTATATGATTCCGGTTTACAAGTTACATGTTACCTGTTACAAGATTACATGATTCCTGTTACAAGTTACATAATTCTTGTTTATAAGTTACAAGATTCCTGTTTTTCTGACATGTATCCTATTACATAATTTCTTGTTCCCGATTGGTTATATTTTGAGATATCAGTTTTTGTTTCTTTCTTGTTATGTATATTGTTTCTCATTATCATAGTTGTTCCATATTTAAATTCCCAATTTTTATTGTTTTCCATGTTATGCCTTGTTTCCTGTTCCTATTTTGCTTGTACTAATTGCGGTCCGTTACTTGCTCTAACGGGTATCATCTATCTTTCTTTTGAGTAAATGTTATACAGGTACAGATGACGGGTTACTAGAAGAACTCGATAGACTATTATTGCATTGTTTATTCTCGAACTTATTGTAAGTTCTTGTATCTCAGATATTGGTTATTGTATTACATTCTTGTTCCTGTGATTATTATTGTATTATTGAGCTTGCTGGTATTGTACAACTTATGGATGATATGAGTTGGTATACTTATATCATTCGCTGGGCCCCATACCTGTCACGCCCCGCTTTCCATTCTACGAAAACCCGGGCACGCAACTGAGGCCTAGCGAATGATATAAGTTTCCAAACTCACATCATCCATAAGCTGTACAATACCAATAAGCTCAATAAAATAATAATAATCACAAGAACAAGAATATAATATAATAACAATATCCACTACAAAACAGACTCGATTTACCGGCATTTTTTTACGTCTTTACGGCGTTTTTTTACGCCGGTGAAACCTACACCGGCGTTTATAATAGCGTCGGTCCAAATGCCGCCGAAGTGAGCGTCGCGGAAAGGAAGGGGTCTACACCGGCGGTTTTACTGGACGCCGGTAAATATTATAACTACACCGGCGGTCAGAAAAACGCCGGTGTATGGGAGTCTCTGAGTGCCGTTCTTTTACCCCCAATATACATTCACGGCGGCCATAAACCGCCGGTATTTATCCATTCACCGGCGTTTCTATAAACGCCGGTGTAGAATGAAAGTATACCGGCGGTCGTTGACCGCCGGTGTATGTGCGTATATGAGTGCCCGGTTTTCCCTACTTACAAGCACCGGCGTGACCAAAAAACGCCGGTGTAGTTAGGTTCACCGGCGTTTTATAAAACGCCGGTGTTTCTTGGTGTCGTTACAACTAGCGGCATACACCGGCGTGTGTGGGAACGCCGGTATATCGCACACTGCAACTAATTCATTAGATAGACCAGCATTTTATAAAATGCCGGTCTATCTATGCCCGTTTGTTTTTCATGCTCCGGTTTTCCGTTAGATTTCAATTCACAGTTTCATTTACAAAACCTGTAAACTAATTCACAACTGATTCAACCAATTTCGTTGCATATTAATGCGCAAATCACAACCAAACACAAGAATAATTAAAGATAATAAAGTTTCACACGTGTCATATCAACGTCCAAATTCACCGCAAAATTAACAGTGTCATAATTAACAAATTAATATAGCGACGAACATCCCAAATATCCCAACAAACCAGTCTGACAAATATCCCAAATATCCCAAATTAACAGTCTGACATAACTCTCATAAAAAAAACAGTCTGACATAACAACAGCAAGGAGGACATAAGAACAACAACCATACAGCAAGGAGGACATAAGAACAGCAAGGAGGACCACAGATTCATACCCCTCGAGTAGCTTCAGTTCTGATCATCAGAATTTCCTTCATCTGGGCGACCGCTCTGTGAAAAAAAACAATAGTTTAATTCAACAGTAGACCACAATACAGAATATAAATATTTTTTGAACTTGCAAAAAGATCTACCTGTATCTTAAATTATAAGATCAAAGTGCCAATTGCAAATGGAATTGTTAATGATATATAGGGAGGTAAAATAATTACATTGCAATGCTAAAAATCTAGTACTTAATTTTGTTTTTAAATATATCTAAAACGACAAAACAAATTAAAATTCAGTATCTAACTTGAAACCTTTATATTCTCCTCTGATTGGGAATATCCACTATCTAAAACAGTAAAACAAATGAAAATTCAGTATCTAAGCATGTCTTTCATGGATTGTTCAGACAATCCATGAAACTGTCATCGTGGAAGGAAACCAAATATAAGAAAAATAAGAAAAATAAGATAGGGCTCATATCAAGTGTATTTTTAGGGAACTGTCATCGTGGAAGGAAACCAAATATAGAAGCCAGAAATGGAAACAGAAAGAGGAATGGTAGAGACTTTGGATACACCAGGCTAACATAGCGGCATTTTCCTCATCTCCCTCTCATCCCTTGTTTCCCTTCAGCACACGAACACAAAGAGACATCAGCAACAACAGCAAGAGCGACAAGAACAACAATAATAATAAATTATTATGAACAAGATGTCTCTATATGGGTTTCTAGATCTCCACTCGAGCCCTCTCTTTCTAATCACAGCCCTAATTAAGAACATAGACAACAGCCACTAAACAATCCAATCACAGCCCAATCAAAATTTGCCATCCTGGATCTTAAATATTCAGATTCATGAATTCAGTTTCTTTAACAGTAAAAGAAAAATGATAAAGAAACATATATGCTCAGATAATGGAAACATTCAGCTTCTTTAACAGCATACTTAGTTTGGAAGTGTACCCATTTTTTGTTAAAAAATCATGCCAAAGATGGCAATCAGCTTCATTAACAGTATCTGGAAATGAAAATATCCATTATCTGAGCATATATGTTGCTCTACTAATTCTTTAGCCCAACTAAATCTAAAACCCAATTGTTGTACATATCCGGAGGATTTCGGCATACAGCTATACCATCCTCAGTTCGCAGTGAACCCATTTTGGTCAAAAAAACATGCCAAGATGACAATCAGATGCATGAAATAAGCTTCATTAACAGTAAAAGAAGATGGGGATGCTAGCAGCATACTTAGTTTGGAAGTGAACCCATTTTATGTTAAAAAATCATGCAAAAGATGGCAATCAGGTTCTCTAACAGTATCTGAAAATGAAAATTTCCATTATCTGAGCATATATGTTGCTCTACTAATTCTTTAGCCCAACTAAATCTAAAACCCAATTGTTGTACATATTCAGAGGATTTTGGCATACAGCTATAGCATCCTCAGTTCAAAGTGAACCCATTTTGGTCAAAAAAACATGCCAAGATGACAATCAGATGCATGAAATAAGCTTCATTAACAGTAAAAGAAGATGAGGATGCTAGCAGCATACTTAGTTTGGAAGTGAACCCATTTTATGTTAAAAAATCATGCCAAAGATGGCAAATCAGCTTCTCTAACAGTATCTGAAAATGAAAATATCCATTATCTGAGCATATATGTTGCTCTACTAATTCTTTAGCCCAACCAAATCTAAAACCCAATTGTTGTACATATCCGGAGGATTTTGGCATACGTACCTATAGCATCCTCAGTTCACAGTGAACCCATTTTGGTCAAAAAAAATACCATGATGACAATCAAATGCATGAAATAAGCTTCATTAACAGTAAAAGAAGATGACGATGCTATCAGCATACTTAGTTTGGAAGTGAACCCATTTTTTGTTAAAAAATCATGCCAAAGATGGCAATCAGCTTCATTAACAGTATCTGAAAATGAAAATATCCACTATCTAAGCATATATGTTGCTCTACTAATTCTTTAGCCCAACTAAATCTAAAACCCAATTGTTGTACATATCCGGAGGATTTTGGCATACAGCTATAGCATCCTCAGTTCACAGTGAACCCATTTTGGTCAAAAAAACATGCCAAGATGACAATCAGATGCATGAAATAAGCTTCATTAACAGTAAAAGAAGATGAGGATGCTAGCAGCATACTTAGTTTGGAAGTGAACCCATTTTATGTTAAAAAATCATGCCAAAGATGGCAATCAGCTTCAGTAACAGTATCTGAAAATGAAAATTTCCATTATCTGAGCATACATGTTGCTCTACTAATTCTTTAGCCCAACTAAATCTAAAACCCAATTGTTGTACATATCCGGAGGATTTTGGCATACGTACCTATAGCATCCTCAGTTCACAGTGAACCCATTTTGGTCAAAAAAACATGCCAAGATGACAATCAGATTCATGAAATAAGCTTCATTAACAGTAAAAGAAGATGAGGATGCTAGCAGCATACTTAGTTTGGAAGTGAACCCATTTTATGTTAAAAAATCATGCCAAAGATGGCAATCAGCTTCTCTAACAGTATCTGAAAATGAAAATATCCATTATCTGAGCATATATGTTGCTCTACTAATTCTTTAGCCCAACCAAATCTAAAATCCAATTGTTGTACATATCCGGAGGATTTTGGCATACAGCTATACCATCCTCAGTTCACAGTGAACCCATTTTGGTCAAAAAAACATGCCAAGATGACAATCAGATGCATGAAATAAGCTTCATTAATAGTAAAAGAAGATGGGGATGCTAGCAGCATACTTAGTTTGGAAGTGAACCCATTTTATGTTAAAAAATCATGCCAAAGATGGCAATCAGCTTCTCTAACAGTATCTGAAAATGAAAATATCCATTATCTGAGCATATATGTTGCTCTACTAATTCTTTAGCCCAACTAAATCTAAAACCCAATTGTTGTACATATCCGGAGGATTTTGGCATACAGCTATAGCATCCTCAGTTCACAGTGTACCCATTTTGGTCAAAAAAACATGCCAAGATGACAATCAGATGCATGAAATAAGCTTCATTAATAGTAAAAGAAGATGGGGATGCTAGCAGCATACTTAGTTTGGAAGTGAACCCATTTTTTGTTAAAAAATCATGCCAAAGATGGCAATCAGGTTCTTTAACAGTATCTGAAAATGAAAATATCCATTATCTGAGCATATATGTTGCTCTACTAATTCAGTTAACCCATTTTGGTCAAAAAAATGTGCCAAGAAGACAATCAGATGCATGAAATAAGCTTCTTTAACAGTAAAAGAAAATGAAAATTGTAGTCATAGATCAATTCTTCATTGAAGAAAAATACGAATAGGGCTCATATCAAGTGTAGTTTTAAGGAATTGTCATCGTGGAAGGAAACCAAATATAGAAGCCAGAAAGAGGAATGGTAGAGAATGAGGATACACCAGGCTAACATAGCGGCATTTTCCTCATCTCTCTCTCATCCCTTCTTTCCCTTCAGCACACGAACACATAGAGACATCAGCAAGAACAGCAAGAGCGACAAGAACAACAATAATAATAAATTATTATGAACAAGATATCTCTATATGGGTTTCCAGATCTCCACTCCAACTCGTCTCTTTCTAATCACAGCCCAATTAAGAACAATTGTTCACAGTCACTGTTAAAGAAACATATATGCTCAGATAATGGAAATTTTCATTTTCAGATACTGTTAAAGAAGCTGATTTCATGCATCTGATTGCCATCTTTGGCATGATTTTTTAACCAAAATGGGTTCACTGTGAACTGAGGATGCTATAGCTGTATGCCAAAATCCTCCGGATATGTACAACAATTGGGTTTTAGATTTAGTTGGGCTAAAGAATTAGTAGAGCAACATATATGCTCAGATAATGGATATTTTCATTTTCGGATACTGTTAGAGAACCTGATTGCCATCTTTGGCATGATTTTTTAACCAAAATGGGTTCACTTCCAAACTAAGTATGCTGCTAGCATACCAAAATCCTCCAAATCAGTGCAACAACACGGCTGAACAAACCTTATTTGCAGGTCATACAATGTCATCTAAGCATGTTATGTGCCAAAGTGGGGTTGGTCATACAATGCATGAACGACACGTATTAGTTGTTTGTGAGTATGCAATAGGGTGCAGCTATGAACAGTGCTCATATCAAGTGTAGTATTACGGACTGTCATCGTGGAAGGAAACCAATTTAATATAGAAGCCATATATGGAGCCAGAAAGAGGGATGGTAGAGAATGAGGATACACCAGGCTAACATAGCGGCATTTTCCTCAACTCTCTCTCATCCCTTCATTCTCTTCAACACACGCACACAAAGAGACATCAACAACAACAGCAAGAGGGGGTTGGTCCAACAATAAGTATAGATTATAATAAACGATATGTCTCTATTTGGGTTTCCAGATCTCCACTCCAGCCCCTTCTTTCTAATCACAGCCCACTTAAGAAACATAGACGAAATGCTTATAGACGACAGCCACAATGCAGACTCACAAACACTAATACGTGTCTTTCATGCATTCAAGACCATAATCTCTTTAAAAATACCAATTTAAAGACTTACCGAGGGTGGGACTTGGGATTGTTGCCCTATTAAATGGGCCATTTGTTCTTGTAGGAGTGCAACTTGTGCCTTTAATGAAGTCATCTCCTCGTCCCGATTGGCACTTGAACTAGATTCACTTCATCCGAATAGCTGTGAGGGGGTTGGTCCTAGCCCCATACCACGGACACGTCCATGCCTCTCCTTTCCCCTAACCTCGGTCAAGGCAACTCTCTGCTGGGTACGCCAATCTGTGGGTGCCGCCGTAGGGTCAGAATCTGAAGTGGAAGAGATTTCATCATACCTTCTCCGAGTGTTAGTCTGTAAAGGACATAACAATCAGAGTTAAAAGCAGATGAGATTTCGACTACTCATTAGATATTAGTTCACAAATTACCAGAATCTGTGCTGCCTCAGGGCTCGCATACGTCCCATCTTCGATTTGTGGGTGGCAACGAAAAAGTCAATGTCGCCAAACTCCGTAGGACCCCCCAAATCTTCTTCCTATATATTAGTAAGATGAAATGGTTATAAACAAATAACTGTAAGTAAAAAATGTTCAATACGATTGCGCCTACCAATTCTTCCCGAACCAGAGCAAAGCTCTGTATACCAGCGGTGTGCAACACTAGCTGCTTTGACCGACTGGCAACACCCACCTCCGCCCTTTTCTGTACATGCCACAATGAAGTTAGCAGAAAAATTCATTAGAGTAGCCATACAACCACATACTCATTAGATTTTTGTGCCTTTAATGTAAATACCTGACCGATCGCCGAACTCCAGTAGTGCACAAGGAATTGCCAATCTGAAGGCTCCACATTTTCTGGCACATCCCTTGCATTCTCCGCCTCTGAAAGGTCTTTGTCAAAATACCTCGCCTTCAGGTCGCTCTTGTAGTCCCTCCACTTTTTGGAGAGTGACTTTTCAACTCAGGGCGTAAGGGAGTCAGCGAACGAGAAGTATTACTGCAAAATTTATTACCCATCACTAAAAATACATATTTCAATAATATATTTGCGCCTACCAATTATTTATTTTAGATGGGAAATACCTTGATTGTCGTAATTGCAGTGGCCTTTGTCGTGGTTGGCACCATCGGCCAACTCTCGTATGACAAAGGAACTATCCGTGGGTTCCTTGCTATAACCCCAATAAAGGAAAAAAATTTGCTGGCATTATCGCCAACCGATTGCCCGACACCGTTTACCTCCACCACGATCCTTTCGTCATTCTTAAGTCTCCAAACATTCGTCATCTTAGTTCGCCCACAATGTTTTTTGACAGTGGGCGGGGTGCTACCCTCAACCTCATCTGTTTGACTGCCACTATTATGTATTGGCTGCTCCTCCCCATGGCTCTTGTTGCCATCATTTATATTTATCCTCTTTCCACGCCTCGGCATATTGTACCTGTCAAGGATTCAATAACTTCCTTAGAGATGCAAATTTAATTAATAACATGTTTATAATAACTATCATAAAATTTGTACTTTAGTAGGATTAACAAACCAACATAATTATAAAAAAATTAAAAAAATGAGATTTGTAACAAATTAAATTACAATGATAGTTTGGTTCAAATGACACTAAGCATAGTTTAATGTAAATAACACCAAGCAGTAGAAAATAGAAAGATAATTAAACCGGTGTATTAAATTCACATTCAACATGTTCAGAATTACAGACATAATATTACAACAAGATTTAAGACACGAAAATTACAGACATATAATATTGAGATTGAAAATCAAGTAAACTACAATACGACATCTTCCAATACATCGCCCTCTTCTCCATCCTTGCGGAGCCAAGTCCCGCAAATTCCACCGTCGGTTGTGTTTACATCAAACATACGAAACTCAGAAGCAATGTAACTGTTCATGACTTCACCGTCTTCATCTTCTGAAGTATCGCCCAGTTGGAATACATCTCTTGGTTGCATAGCGAGAGCCACATACAATTTTGACAGGGTTGGATCTTCAATGTAGAACACTTGTTGCACTTGGGATGGAAACACAAATGGCTCATGGCTAATGTGTGTACCGATGTGAATCAATTTTGAAAAGTTTACAACTGTGAAGCCAAACTTATCCTTGTTGTTAGCAAAATTCCTATCAAACTCAGCCCAATCCCCACGAAATAAGACAACACGGAAATGACCAAAATAATTCAACTCAATGATATCCGTGAGCACTCCATAGTAGTCGAGATCTCCATCTACAGGCCTCGTGTCCGATGTGGAGGCATAACTTCTAGTCTTAAACGTCACACCATCCCACTATTTTGAGACTTCAAATTACATTCACGATCCTTAGTACGAAATCTAAAACCATTGAATATGTATCCTCCGTATCTTTTGACCATCTTATAGGGACCTTTGGCAAGTGCTTGTATTTCAGATGACACACCTTCAGGACCCAAAGAATGTACCTATTAATTTTGCACAAATCGTATCAGCACCATAGAAAATGTAGATATAATGAAGATTAACTTGCATAACTGTAATTCACCTACATGAGATTCAAACCACTTATGAAGTTTTTCATTCATCAACTTGTTTTGTTCACGTGGTGGTAGTCTTCTTGGTCTAGCCCTTCGTTTGATGTCCCTGACAAATTCGCTAAAAAACAAGCAATTGAAATAAGGAATAACAAAAGTAAGTTAATATCGAACTCCGCGGTTTTCACTATATTCGATTTAAATTCAAAAGCAACTTACTTTCGAAATGGTTCCACTGATGCATGGTGGTCTAGCACATATCGATGTGCCTGTTCCCACATTAAGTTATCTAGCTCAAATGCATCAACTTTACCAACAGTAGTGCCAGCGGTATCAAAAAGATATTGAGCACCATCAAGGTTGGAAATGTCTGGATTTCTACGTGGTCTACTCAAAGATGTCTCCACACCCGGCAAATACCTGGAAAAAAAATGTGAACACCCCTCTAATAGATATCCCTGAGCTATTGACCCTTCAGGATATGCTCTATTTTTAACATAACCCTTTAGCCGGTAAAGGTACCTGAATATGTACAATTAATGAATTAGAGCGGATTAGGGGATTAAAAGAAATGAGCTTTTGAAAATTCAATTTTGTAAGATGAATGAATTCTTTTACCTCTCAATGGGGTACATCCTCCGATAGTGAACAGGACCGCCGATTCTGGCTTCACCAGCAAGGTGGATTATCAAGTGAATCATTATAGTGAAGAACGATGGAGGAAATATCATCTCTATTTTACTAAGTGTCAATGCCGCCTGCTGCTCCAATTGGTCAATATCTTCAACACGAAGCATTCTTGAGCAAATACCTTTATATATGCTACAAAGATCTTTCAGGACAGTAGTGACTTGCTCACACATTGAAGACCTTAGGGCCACAGGAAGGAGATCTTGCATTAGGATGTGGTAGTCATGTGACTTTAGACCCTGAAGCCTCTTCTCTTTAAAGTTGACACATCTTGCTATGTTAGAAGAATAGCCATCAGGAACTTTAAGTTCCAGTAGTACTTTGCAAAACAATTCCAACTCCGATTTTGACATTGAATAGATTGCAGGAGGTAGGAGTACTTTCCCGTTCGGTAATTCTTCTGGGTGCAACTCATGTCGGATGCCCATTGACTTCAAATCAAGTCGGCTCTTGAGATTGTTCTTTGTCTTCCGGTCATCTCCCATAACTGTTCCTATACAATTTTCACCAATATTTTTTCCGATATGCATCACATCTAAATTATGACGCAATAAGTTGAATTCCCAATACGGCAACTTGAAGAAAATACTCTTCTTCTTCCATGCACCTAAACTCGTCATGTTTTGATCCTCATCTTCGCCACATAGATCGGTCTCCTCACCTAGCTCTGGCCTTGCCCTTTTGTTGCCCTTTGTCCTGACTTCTGGTTCTTTTTCATATTTGAATTGATGACCATCTACCCGCCTCAAAATATCTGAACCAGAAGAAGATCCAGGAGAATGTTCCCACTCGTCTGTACCATCAAATATTGTTGTCTCTGCCCGAAATATATGTGTGTCAGGCAACCATCTCCTATGACCCATATAGCAAAACTTTCTGCCATTGTACAACCACCTTGAACTAGTTTGGTCAGCACAACATGGACATGCATAACGTCCTTTAGTACTATATCCAGATAAATTTGCATATGCTGGAAAATCATTGATTGTCCAAGACAACACGGTCCGAAGAGAAAATGTTTCTTTAGCCACAGCATCATAGGTTGGAACACCCACCCACAATTTCTGAAGTTCATCTATTAACGGTTGTAGGTACACATCTATATCATTTCCAGGACCTTTCGGTCCAGGAACTATAATAGACAAAATATGCATTTCCAAGGCAGCAAATTGTATGGTATTAACACAATCGGTCATATGCTGTATGTACTACTCATTTGCCTGAAAGGGTTGAAACCATCACTAGCTAGTCCAAGTCTCACATTCCGAGGATCTTCTGCAAAATCAGGATATCTTTCATCAAATTTTTTCCAAGATTGAGAATCAGCAGGATGTCTAAGAATTCCATCATTAGTGCGACCTTCAGCATGCCATTTCATATCAGAAGAAGTTTTCGTAGACATAAACAACCTTTGTAGCCTAGGAATCAGACGAAAGTAACGCAGTATTTTGGCAGGCTTCTTTTTCCTACTTCGCTTAGTAGATCCACTTGCTCCTTCGTCTTGATTTGGTCTTTCTATCCATTTCGAAGAACCACACACTTCGCAATTCTCCAGACTTTCCTTACCACTCGTGAAAAGCATACAGTCATTTGGACATGCTGCTATCTTCTCATACCCTAGATCGAAAGAACTTAGGAATTTTTTGATTTTATAGGCCGAGTTTAGAATACAGATTTCAGGAAATGCTTCATTCAACAATTCAAGTAGCATAGTGAAGGACTTAGCAGACCACCCGTTTAAACATTTAATCTGAAATAGTCTGACAATGAATGAGAATTTAGAGAATTTGGTGTAATCGCGGTACAACGGAGTACTAGCATCTTCAAGTAACTTAGCGAAGGATTCTTGCTGCTTATTATTTTCAGGGGTGGGGCCAGGCATTTCCTCGTCCACCCCACCACCAATGTGTGATGTTTCTGTTGACTCATTGTGAACTTGGGTTGTTGGGTTATTGGTGTGGAAAGGAACATTATGAATCCCCATGGCATCTTGCAACAAAGCATGCATCTCATCGGAAACGCTTAAGTCTTCATTCACTAAGGGCTCATCTTCATTTTCTAATACAACCGGACGAACAGGAGCTGACGTATGATCCTCTCCATGACAAAACCACCTTGTGTACCCTTGAAGAAAACCGTTGACAACCAAGTGTGTATGTACTACGTCACATGTCCTCAAATTACAATTTGTACACCAGAGGCATGGACAAAGGATTAGGTTGGGATCACGGGAATGTCATTTGGCAAAGATAATAAAATCTTTAATACCATCACGGTACTCCTTGGATAATCGTGGTTTACTAATCCAACTTCTATCCATTATAACAATAGCACACAATCTGAAATTAAAATTTGATATATTAAATAGTAATAACAGTAAAAGGCATTTTGTATATTAAATTTCACCTTTTTGAAAACCATCCCTAGCTGCAAATAAATAAACGATATAATCTTTAACTGTAAAATGAAGAAATTGTGGTTCCAAAAAATGTACAAAAAAAAATTAAATCTTAACACAATCTACTCTATTCACATAACCCTAAACTACCTTTTGTGGAAATTATCACAACCACCTTAGTGGTATTTTATCGCACACTCTGTGTTCGAGTGTAATATCAATTCGACTATAGTCTCCCCTATATTTGGCTTTCCGTTCAAGGAGATGATGATGGTAAAGGGTATTTGCTGAGGAAGAGGAATCGGACGAATAATGAGCGCGTCGTGCTGTAACTACGGTAACAAGAAGATCTGATGACTCATGAACTATTCTGTTCATGGCTACTAATAATCACTTACTTATCTTATAATAATAATAATAATAATAATAATAATAATAATAATAATAATAATAATAATAATAATAATAATAATAATAATACTAAACAAAAAAAACTAATATGGCTACTAATATGTTTTTCTAAAATAATTCTTCATCCCAACTAAATCATTGATGTTTGTAGCGCCAAAAGAAACCTGCACAAGGTTTGTTCAGCCCAATTCTTGTACAGATTTGGAGGATTTTGGTAAAAAACATGCCAAGATGCCAATCAGATGCATGCATGAAATAAGCTTCATTAACAGTAAAAGAAAAATGATAATTTCCAGTATGTAAGCATATATTTTTCACAGTGAACCCATTGTTGTACATATCCGGAGGATTTTGGCATACGTACCTATAGCATCCTCAGTTCACAGTGAACCCATTTTGGTCAAAAAACATGCCAAGATGACAATCAGATGCATGAAATAAGCTTCATTAACAGTAAAAGAAAATGAGGATGCTAGCAGCATACTTAGTTTGGAAGTGAACCCATTTTTTGTTAAAAAATCATGCCAAAGATGGCAATCAGCTTCATTAAAAGTATCTGAAAATGAAAATTTCCATTATCTGAGCATATATGTTGCTCTACTAATTCTTTAGCCCAACTAAATCTAAAACCCAATTGTTGTACATATCCGGAGGATTTTGGCATACGTACCTATAGCATCCTCAGTTCACAGTGAACCCATTTTGGTCAAAAAAACATGCCAAGATGACAATCAGATGCATGAAATAAGCTTCATTAACAGTAAAAGAAGATGAGGATGCTAGCAGCATACTTAGTTTGGAAGTGTACCCATTTTTTGTTAAAAAATCATGCCAAAGATGGCAATCAGCTTCATTAACAGTATCTGAAAATGAAAATATCCATTATCTGAGCATATATGTTGCTCTACTAATTCTTTAGCCCAACTAAATCTAAAACCCAATTGTTGTACATATCCGGAGGATTTTGGCATACAGCTATACCATCCTCAGTTCACAGTGAACCCATTTTGGTCAAAAAAACATGCCAAGATGACAATCAGATGCATGAAATAAGCTTCATTAACAGTAAAAGAAGATGAGGATGCTAGCAGCATACTTAGTTTGGAAGTGAACCCATTTTATGTTAAAAAATCATGCCAAAGATGGCAATCAGCTTCTCTAACAGTATCTGAAAATGAAAATATCCATTATCTGAGCATATATGTTGCTCTACTAATTCTTTAGCCCAACCAAATCTAAAACCCAATTGTTGTACATATCCGGAGGATTTTGGCATACAGCTATAGCCATCCTCAGTTCACAGTGAACCCATTTTGGTCAAAAAAACATGCCAAGATGACAATCAGATGCATGAAATAAGCTTCATTAACAGTAAAAGAAGATGAGGATGCTAGCAGCATACTTAGTTTGGAAGTGAACCCATTTTATGTTAAAAAATCATGCCAAAGATGGCAATCAGGCTTCTCTAACAGTATCTGAAAATGAAAATATCCATTATCTGAGCATATATGTTGCTCTACTAATTCTTTAGCCCAACTAAATCTAAAACCCAATTGTTGTACATATCCGGAGGATTTTGGCATACAGCTATAGCATCCTCAGTTCACAGTTAACCCATTTTGGTCAAAAAAACATGCCAAGATGACAATCAGATGCATGAAATAAGCTTCATTAACAGTAAAAGACGATGAGGATGCTAGCAGCATACTTAGTTTGGAAGTGAACCCATTTTATGTTAAAAAATCATGCCAAAGATGGCAATCAGCTTCTCTAACAGTATCTGAAAATGAAAATATCCATTATCTGAGCATATATGTTGCTCTACTAATTCTTTAGCCCATCCAAATCTAAGACCCAATTGTTGTACATATCCGGAGGATTTTGGCATACAGCTATACCATCCTCAGTTCACAGTGAACCCAATTTGGTCAAAAAAACATGCCAAGATGACAATCAGATGCATGAAATAAGCTTCATTAACAGTAAAAGAAGATGAGGATGCTAGCAGCATACTTAGTTTGGAAGTGAACCCATTTTATGTTAAAAAATCATGCCAAAGATGGCAATCAGCTTCTCTAACAGTATCTGAAAATGAAAATATCCATTATCTGAGCATATATGTTGCTCTACTAATTCTTTAGCCCAACTAAATCTAAAACCCAATTGTTGTACATATCCGGAGGATTTTGGCATACAGCTATAGCATCCTCAGTTCACAGTGAACCCATTTTGGTTAAAAAAACATGCTAAGATGACAATCAGATGCATGAAATCAGCTTCTTTAACAGTAAAGAAAATGAAAATTTCCAGTATCTAAGCATATATTTTTCTATTAATTCTTCATCCCAACTAAACCATTCATGTTAAGGAAATCAAGATGCATAATCTGAAAAAACATGCTAAGTTTGAAAAATAAGGGAAATCAAGAGATGATACCTGAAGAGAGAGAGAGAGAGAGAACGGGGCGACGAGCGCAGGGGTGTAGGAGATAGAGAGAGAGCGGGGCGACGTGGTAGTTTTCGATCGCCAATTCACTTCTAAATAGAGTGAGGGAGGAGGGAAATCGAAAATGACGAAGGGAAGAAGGGACGATGTCGAAAGGTCGAAGGCTGTCGAAGAGGACGAAGCGGCGGAGGCAAACGTGCGGGAAGTAGAGCGAGGAAGGAGGGAAAACGAAGGTGCCCCCCCCTTTTTTTTTGGGGTTTGGGAAAATGGCGAGCGAAAGATTAGGGTTCGCGGGATTTATCGCAGCTTATTCACCGGCGTTTCAATTAGACACTGGCATTTCTTATTAAAACACCGGTGAATAATACACTTCACCGGTGTTATTAAATAAAACACTGGTGAATACGAAGATTGCCCGGCGGTTTAAAGCGGCCGCCGGTGTATAACCTTCCCATCTGGCGCCCCATTCCTATTCTCTCCCTACCCCGGTGCTACTAGTAAAATGCCGAGGAATATACGCCGGTAAATCGAGTATCTTTTGTAGTGAACTGAGATTCAAGAACTTACAATAAGTCCGAGAATAAACAATTCAGTAAGTAATTCGCCAAGTTTCTTCACTATCTCATCATTGTACCTGTAACACCTCGTAGTTTTTAAAAGTATAATATATATATATATATGTTGAAAGTGAAATGGTGGTTGTTTGTGGTAAAAATAATTCATTATGGCAATGTTGTAATAATCATGAAAAGTGGAATGGTATAGTGGAGGGGCCCACACGTGAAGGTTACAACAAGTTGGCTGTGTGCTTCAATTGGGGTGGTGACGTCATTGAGAGATGACGTGGCTGCTATGGGGGACCCATTGCTATCTCTCACGACAGAGAGAGAGAACAAAAACAGTTTGAGAACAAATGTCCCATATCTGGGGAATACTATAATAAAATAATATATAATTATAATTGCTTATGATCAAGAGTCACCAATCTGGTTAACCACCTTTTGAGAGGTAGCCTGTGATGGGCAGTTATACTATACTATAAATAATTTGTCTTCTAAATTGTATAAATTGTCCGAGCTCGGGGCAGGGGCATTACAGTACCTATATAACATTAACGCAAAAAAGATAGATGGTGCTCGTTAGAGCAAGTAACGGGATGCAAGTAGTACAAGTGAAATAGGAACAGGAAACAAGGCATAATCGGAAAAGCAATAAAAACTGGCAATTCAACTATGGAACAACTATGATAATGAGAAACAATATATATAACAAGGGAGAAACAGATCTGGACAAGAAGGAAAACAAGAACTAGCAATGTAATTATAAAACAATAGGATCAAGTGTAATGCAGGTGACAAATGGAACAAGTTTCAAAATATAACCAATCGGAAACAATGAATCATATAACAGGAAACATGTCATATAAACAGGAATCTTGTAAGTTGTAAACATGTAAAATGTACCTTGTAAATAGGAATCATGTAATCTTGTAAACCGGAATCATGTAAACTTGTAACAGGTAACATGTAACTAGAATCATGAGTCATACACGTGTTCAGTGTTAATCTCAAGTCTAGCAATCTTTTATCAGTCCTATCTAATGCAAGCAATCCTGACTCCCATACCACAGGTTGGGTGCATACAAACATGTAATGTTTAGACTCTAGTGGTGAATTTAATAGATCATGTACTCGGATCTTGCAAGAAATATGAGCATGTAGTCAAGCAATGGGCACTAGAGGTAACCCCCACAGGCTCTAGCGGTAACTCTTGTCAACCTCTGACGTGACATTGAGTTCTACGTGGCACTTAGTTCCACACAACTTGTAAACATGTATCATATAGACAGGAAATCATGTAATCATGTAATAGGCTCTAGAGGTAACCCCCGTAGGCTCTAGAGGTAACCCCCGTCAACCCATGACGTGGCACTGAGTTCCATATAACTTGTAATCATGTATCATCATCACAGAAATACGGACCCCCATCCGAGTACACTCTCCTATATTATCCACTACTAGGTCTTTTTCTTATTACCTCGGCTTGTTATACTTTTTACAATAATTATTCATGAATAATGCAACAATGAGAACGAGTATCAGGACAGGATCAAGGAGTATCAAGGTTATGCAATGCATGATATGCAAGTTCAATTAATTAAAAGAAAAAAAATAAACATGTTATAAATACAATCTCTCGTGTACAGGTAAGCTAGATTCGTAGGGCTACAACTCTCGTGTACAAGGATCTAATTAATTTGAACAGTAACTAGGTCAAAATCTAGCTAAGCAACAGCAAGACAGCAACTTGCCAATTCAAATTGTAACAATTCTTACTTACAAACATACAGTTTCAAATTCGTATTTGTGCAATGAATGTAAGGACAATGGAAAACTACGATCTTTATATGGCATCAAACCACGGAGGCAAAAGAGCTAATTTGATTCAATATAACGACAAATCTAAATATGGGAACATCACGAAATATGAATACTACACGAATAATGGATTTCAAATGCGATGACCTAATTACTAATTGTAGGAGATCAAACAATATGATTGTATGGAACAATAAAATGTACAAGGTACTTGTGGGATTCAAGGCAAAGCTTGTACGAGAACAAGAAGAGTGTACAAGGGAATACTTGCCTTATACGGTGTTAGCACATGCGACGAGAACACGAGCGAGAGCAAGAGTGATGGAAACACGTGCAACTATGTACACAGTAGTCACGTGCAAACCATAGAACGGCAACGACAGCAAAAGCAACAGCAAGGAGCGACTACGAGCGGCACTCAGGAAATGGCAGCAAGGCAGAACAGTAGGGGTGTTGGCATTCATGGGGCTGTTGTTGATGTTAGCGAGGTGGCATCTCGGGGTTGTCGGTGCTTACAGGAGGCAAGGAGGCAGTGGTCGACGGATGTCGTGCACAGGGATGAGGGCAGGAGGGTCGCGGTGGTTCTTCAGGGTTGCGTGTTGGTGGTTGATGGCCGGTCGGAGACAGTCAGAGAGGAGGCCTGGGGCCGTCGAGGGGTGGTGAACGAGAGCAGCAAGGAGGTGAACAAGGTTGCAGGCAGCCAGAGATGAAGATATAGGAGCTGGCATCGGGGCTATAGGCAGGAGGTTGGGTGCTATCGGTTGAGCTGCGGGGTGCTGCGAGGGGGTGAGGGTGGCGAGCAAGGGTAGGAGGTGATGGGCAGCGTCGAGGAGGACAGAATGGTGAGGGTTGTGCTGTGACGAGGAGCAGCACAGGTAGAGGATGTTGGCGGCGAGCGCAGCACGGTGAGGAGGAGGAAGGCGAAGTGCGAGATGGTGAGGCGATGACAAGTGGACTTCGGCAATGGTAAGGGGCTTGCAAGAGGTTGACGACGAGGTGGTGGAGAGGCAATGGTGGTCGGGGTTGCTGTTTGGCGACGACGATGGGGGTAGGCAGCAATGGAGGAAGGTAGCAATGGCAGGGGAAAGAGTGCAGGTATGGGTTGAAGGTGGAGGCTGGAGCTTGTTCACGGTTATGGAAGCGAGGTGAAAAAGGAGTGGTGGGGACGATGATCGGTTGTGGAGCTTCGGTGGTGGCAGTGGTGGTCACAAGGTCGACTATGGGCAGGGGGCGAGGGTGTTGGGTTCGGAGGCCTGGTGGTCAGTCGAGGGAGGAGCAGCAAGGTGTCCTGGTGGTCAAGCGAGGGTGGAGAAGGGTGGCTATGGTGATCGGGAGGTATGGAGGTGGAGCTCGGGGTGAGTGGGAACCAGAGGAAGAAGGTGAAGGGTCAGGGGTAGGGGGCGGCTGATGAGGAACGAGAGGATTAGATAGGGGGTTATTAATTGGTTGATTATTAGGAGGGTTAATTAGAATTGGATTTAAGAAATAATTAGGGGTGTTATTGGCTGCAGTTACCTTATCCCTCTCTCCATGATCTTCATGTTCTGCTACCACGAGTACCCCCTCATGCTCTTGTTCAAACTCGAGCACTATCTGCACTCGCCTCTGGCCTAGGCCATGGTTTTAATAATCACTCGCATTAGTTTCCTTCATCTTGCAAGAGTTCTGGTTCTTATTCTTCACAAGGGTGTGATGATTGTGGTCATGGCCATTGTGGCGGTCATCGCAATACTAAGCATTGCACCAATTGTCAGGGATGGTCTCATGAGTATGTGATGTGTTGGAAATGTATCGGTCGTCCTCCCATTGCTCACCAATCTTCCACTATGGAACCATTTTCTTTTACTGCTGCTCCTACACATGTGCGAACCTCCTTGCAGTATACCATCTTTGCTGAAGAGTATCAGGCATTCCGCCACATGTTGTCTCCTTCTCCTGAAAATTCTGTTCACTCAGTTACTGCTTGTCATGTTTCTTCACATCAATGGATTATTAACTCAAGTGCTTCTGAACATATATCACCTTTACCCCCTTCTTCTTTTTCTTTGCTTTCCAATTATCGTGTGCGTATGGCTTATGGCTCCTCTATCCCTATTGAAGGGAAGAGAGATATCTTTCTTTCTCCAGACCTTTCTCCTAAATCTGTTTTACATGTTCCTACGTTTCCTAATAGCTTATTATGGGTTCCTAAATTTTGCAAGGATTTAAACTGTTCAATAAGATTTTTTTTTCGTCTCATTGTGTGTTTAGGATATTATGATGATGAAGGTGATTGTCACCAATCGTGAACAACATGGGTAATGCATCTTGAATTCTCTTGTCTCGACTTTTAATTCTTCTACTAATCCTGTATTGTGGCACTGACGACTGGGGCATCCATCCTTTACTACTCTCAAGCACTTAGTTTCCATTTGTGAGTCCCGTAAGTTAGGCAGACATCATCCAGTTCCCTACCCAGGATGTGTTAACAAACGTAGTGAACATTTATTAGATTTAGGGCATTCTGATGTTTGGGGACCTATTGGTTTTTCCACGTTTAATAAATATTGTTATTTTGTTACATTTATTGCTGATTTCTCTCGCATAATAGGTTATTTATCTTGAAATATTGTTCTAAAGTGTTTAAAGTTTTTTAAGAGTTTTTTCTTTGAAATACAAACACAATTTAGCACTACTCTTAAATCTTTTCGTTTTGATAATGCTAAAGAAGTCGTGATGTCTGATTTTTAACATTTTTTTTCTCAACATGGAATAATACACCAAACTTCTTGCACCTATACTCCTCAAAAAATTGGAGTGGTAGAATTCAAAAATCAATATTTACTTAGCACTGCTCGCTCTCTGAATTTTTAAATGAACGTCTCAAAGTTTTATTGGAGTTTTGCTGTTCTCTTTGCTTGTTTTCTTATTAACTGTTTGTCTATTCCTATTCTTAAAAATCAATCACCATTCAAACTGATATTTTCATCTAAAGATCCATTTTCACTACCACCTCATTTTTTTGTTGCACTTATTTTGTTCAAAATATCCACCCATACACTGATAAACTTGACCCACGTACTACTAAATGTATATTTTTTGGGTATTCTCATTTTTTGAAAGGCTATATTTGTTATTACCCTTCACGAAAAAAATGTTTACCTCAGCGAATATTTTATTTTTTGAACACAAACCTTTTTTTTAAACAAAATCTTTCCGAAACTCCAGATTTATCGATGGTGGTTGTTGAGAGTCTTGATTTCCCACCACCACCACCACCATCACCATCACCTCCGCCACTTTGGGTTTAAGTAAGGAAACGATAGAAGCATTCAGACTCGATCATCCAAGATGTACCATATGTTGTTTAATCGGGATGAACCACTTCTGTCGATACTATTCCTAACACAGATGATTTACCTATCAATCAGCATAAGGCTCAACGTTCTTGTGTCCACTATGATATTGTGAAGTTTGTTTCTTCTTCTAATCTGAATAGATCTTTTTGAGCCTTTACATATTCCTTAGATTCTATCTTTATTCTTAAAAATATTTAGGAAGCACTCAAGCACCCTAGTTGGACAGCGGCCATGAAAGAGGAAATGCACATTTTTCAGAAGAATGGTATTTGGCAGTTGGTTCGCCTCCCTCTAGATGGTAAGACAGTTTGGTGTAAGTGGATATTCACAATCAAATATAATTCTGATCACACATTTGAACGACTTAAAGCTCACCCTGACTTTTTCTCCAATTTTCAAACTCACATATGTTCGGCTTCTTATTTCTCTTACATCAAATTGTACTTTGCCCCTTCACCAGCTTGATGTCAAAAATGCATTCCTAAATGGCGACTTGAAAGAGGTGGTGTATATACAGCAGCCTCTTAATTTTGAACGACAGGGGAAGGATCTTCTATGTTCACTCAAAAGTCGCTTTATGGACTTAAACAGTCTCCTTGGGCTTGGTTTGAAAAGTTCGGCAAAGCTGTGTGTTCTTATAGGTTCATTAGAAGCAAGGCAAATCATTCTTTCTTCACAAAGAAAGAAACCAAAGACATTATTATTCCGTTAGTCTATGTTGATGATATCATTATCACAGGCAGTGACTTGCAAGGTATTGTAGACATCAAGTAGTGGTTAGCACAAACCTTTCAAACAAAAGATCTTGATCCGCTTCGATACTTCATTAGCATTGAGGTGCACACACAAAGGATGATATCTGTCTTTCACAAAGAAAGTATGTTCTTGATATTATTACTGAGACATAAATGTTGGGATGTCGTCCCAGTGACACACTTATGGATCCCAATATTAAGCTGCCCTATCCTGAAGAAAGCTGTCCTCCTTCTCCAATTTAGGAACTAGTTGTTCTCTGATCTAGAACGATATCGCAAGCTGGTTGGAAAACTCATATATCTCTTAGTGACTATGCCAGATATTGCCTTTGCAGATGGTCGAGTCAGCCAGTTTATGCATACACCAATCATCACCCATTGGGAAACAGTGGTTCATACTCTTTGCTATCTTAAGAAAGCTCTATGGCAAGGACTTCTCTTCAAGCATGGTGATTCTCTTTCTTTACGAGGTTATTCTAATGCTGACTATGCATGATCGGTTGATGATAGACGCTTAACTAATGGGTATTTTGTATTCTCTGGAGGGAATCTGTGATATTGGAAAAGTAAGAAATAACCTGTTATAGCTAAATCAAGTGTAGATTCTGAATACCGAGCCATTGGGCATTTCGTCTCTGAAGTTTTATGGCTCAAATATATTCTTCGAGACTTTGCAAACCCGTTGTTATCTCCAGTTCCTCTCTGCTGTGACAACGAGGCTGCTATGCATATTTCTGAAAATCCAGTGTTTTATAAGCGCACAGAATATATCAAAATTGATTGTTACTTCATTCGAGATGAGTGAGAGAAGAAGGTGATTTCATTCTTGTATGTCTGGTCCGGTGAACAACTTGCTGATATCCTAACTAAAGCACTACCTCCTAAGCTTTTTCAAACTTTCATGAGCACTTGACTTCGACAATATGTATGCACCAACTTGAAGGAGAGTGTTAAAGTAGTCTTTATTTAGCCCCACATCAGAATTAGATTTAGATTATACTTTTTATTCTGCTACATATTAGAGGCATTGTATTCTGTTATAAGTATCCAATAAAATATTCTTTTATATCTCCATACTATCAATTTACAATTACAAATAAATAAATAAAATTAAGAGACTACAAATATCCAATCCTCTAGTATAGTTTAAATTTCATCAATAAAATGGTAAACAGTCATGCAACCCGTAGTTTTGACTTATGTCCTCGTATCCACAATAAAATGGTAAACAGTCATACAACCCTAGTTTTGACTTACGTCCTCGTATCCACAATAAAGCTAACTAGGACATGGATAAATACAAAGCACATTAAAGTATCTCACAGATTTGACAGACTGACACCCTTGATGGTACATAGAAAAGGGGGGGCCATATTTGATTAGATACACTCTACACTGCCTTCTAGGATAGATATGCCCTATCAAATTTTGTGAAATGATATGTTAGGAAAATTGATGTGGCGCATCGGAGTTTGAGCAAAGGTAGCGAGGTAACACAAACAGATCTGGAACATCAAGCAAGTAGATCAGCCAAATACACAAAGATTTGTCCTAGATCGGGATAACCCAATCCAGGAAAAAATATAGGGAGATTTTATTCAACTAGAGAAAATTACGAGTTAGATTACAAACTAGAAAAGAATATCATAATATCAATGAATTACTACACCTCTCATGGAGGGTTTTGCAATATATATATAGAAATCTAGAGAAACCATAATTGTAGTCTTGATACATAAGTCGTCTGATATATCATGTAGAAGAAGCCACACGATAGGAATCGTACGATCTAACATGGAGATAAAGACTAGGCTCAAAGTATCAACAAGATAAAAGCCCAAACAGTACTTGCGTGCCGCAAGTGGTCGACTGCCAAAATGTGTGGTCGACTGTCTCCCTCTCTGGAAACCCTGAGTCAATGTCGATTGACTGTACATATGTATAGTCGACTGCATTGGTCTACTGGCTGCTGCTGCTCTATTTTTAAACTTCG
This sequence comes from Hemerocallis citrina, assembly GCA_017893485.1. Lineage (NCBI taxonomy): Eukaryota > Viridiplantae > Streptophyta > Magnoliopsida > Asparagales > Asphodelaceae > Hemerocallis > Hemerocallis citrina. The sequence continues at coordinate 182,231,528 of CM030358.1, read as the reverse complement.
AAGCTTCGACCTTCGTGCTTCGTCTCTTCTACCAATCGAACATGTATGTAAAACATACAATCCTAACATGATAATGTGCCCCCTCAAGGATAAGGCGTGTGCTTTCTTTCATTTACCAATCTTCCTTTAATGTTTTACTCAATCCAGGCAATCCATCTATTTTGTTTTTAGGCATTAGATCTTTTCCCTAAAATTGTTCCTAAGATATCTAACCCACCTAGCTCACAAATCTCTATCCAATCCTAAAGGGGGTAAAGTTTGTGCAGATGGATTAGACTAATAGAAAAAGATAAGAAAATTTATCGTTGTTTCCATTTTTTGAGAGATATTTGTATGTTAAACTGGACGGGCATAGGTGAGAATGACAAGGAAAATGTTGCATTCTTGCCCATGTTCTAAATTACTTTTCTTTTCTAAGATAAACTAGATTTTTGGCACTTGCAAATTCAATTGAATAAACAAAAAAATAAAAATATGTAGATTTACATGATGTTTTGATTATCCCACTCATCCATCTAATCTCATCATAATCAACTGTAGAAAAGCAGATCTTTTTACTTGCTAAATGTGTCCTGATATTCAATGTGTCATTCCAGCCAAGCACTTGTAGACTCGTCTTGCAGATGGCAAGGTTTCCGACTATTGAGTGGGAGCAGGGCGGCCCCCACCTTGAGGACGGTGAGGCGACCTCCTCAGGCCCCTAATTTTTTTGACATTTTTTGGAGCCCCAAATTTGTATTTTCCTTGTAAACATAGGCACGTATCTTGCACGTAAAAAAATTATATTGTAATTAGGGACCAAAAATAATTATTTTGACCTTTCACCTTGGGCCCCCGGGAACTCAGGGTCGGCCCTGAGTGGGAGGTCCAAGGTTCAATCCTAGCCTAAAGCATAAATAATTTGGATGACTGAACACCTCCATCTTTGCAAAAAGTGGACAGTTGTCAAAGTATTTGCGCTCATGAACTCGATAACTAAACTCGTCATTCCCAACAGCGAATTTAGTTGTTTCATGCTCACCGTTGGGACACGATGAGTTTAGTGCTATTTTTTTTAGAAACTCGCATTTCTCAACGGCGAGTTCGGTTCTAAATTTTCAATGAAGACTCACCGTTCCCAACGGCGAGGACATTTACACTAGACTCGCTGTTGGGAACAACGAGTTTAGTTCAAAATTTTCAAAGAAGACTCGTCGTTCTACGCCGATGTAGAAAATTTTACAGAGAATAAATCAGCGAGTCTGGTATAAATGTTCTCGCCGTTGGTAACAACGAGCCTTCATTGAAAATTTTGAACTAAACTCGTTGTTCCCAACAACGAGTCTAGTATAAATATCCTCGTCGTTGGGAACGGTGAGTCTTCTTTGAAAATTTTAAACTAAACTCGCCGTTGGGAACGGCGAGTATCTCAAAAAATTAGCACTAAACTCGCAGTTGGGAACGGCGAGAATGGCGAGTTTAGTTGTTGAGTCCATAAGAGCAAATGCTTTAGCAACTATCCTATAAGTGCAAATAGTTTCGAAAATTGGCATATAAAAAAATATATGGAAATATATAAATGAATAAACCATTTAAAACTGAAATCTCAATAAATTATCAATTTTAAATATTATATTAACTAAATTTGTCCAATTGCAATTTGCTCCTTGATTGTGATAGGAACAGAAATGGTACATTTGCATCACAGATCTCATACTAATACTAGAATTCAAAAAAAAAATGTCTGTGGTTCCTCGCACCACAGACAAGGAGCAAATTGCAAAAAAAAATTCAAAAAAATGAATATGAAGATTCACTGTATTCGTGAACAAATATCATGCACTTAATGCGACTCTTTCCATTTTACATGGGTTTGATATTAGGTTTGTACATGGAGAAGCCAGCTTAGAAACTTATTAGCTTTTGAATTATGGATATGCTTATGTATTATCTACGTAAGAAGCATGTATGTAAGCATGTATTGCATATTCTTTATAATCAGATAAATGAGGGTATGTTCTTACCCTACCTAAACAATATGGAAATTCTACCCTTACCCTCTAGTATATGGGTTTTAACTTCCCCATTGTCACCCATAGCAGTTCCATGATAGAAGTGTCCACACTACAGAATTCATATAAGAACAATATTTGTGCAATATATATTTGTTTTAGTAACATCCCTATCCTGCAGAAAGGTTCACTCTTCTATTATCATGCCTAAGAATGCTGAGCTAATGAGGAAATCTATCATCTCACTCTTATTCACTTTGAAGAATATCGAGGTGATTCAATAAATTCTGTTATTTACATTTTGTATCTAGAAATTGTTTGTTTATTAATGTTTAACCCATTTATGAGAGTATAAGTTCAGACATATCAGTATTTACTGGCAATGAAGCTACAAGGCGAAACATGAAGATGGTTATCAAATCACTCAGCCGGATCCTATGAATCTTATTGCAACCTGGTATTACTTGATAGAAATTTCTTCACAGAAAATTTCATTCCATAAAGAAAAATCAGATCTAAGATCTGTCTAGTGCAGTATACAATTTATATACATATACTGGTAGATAGATATTTGAAAATTTTGGTGCATTCCATTGCACAACCTTTTGTTTTTGAACCTAATATTCTCTGTTTTCATTCCCATCGATAACGTAGGCAAGTAGGCAAAAAGATTTTGAAATGAATTATAATTCTGGCAATGGAATTTCTGCATCTGATATGATTTACTTTTGCATACCCTCTCCCTCCAATCACGAATACATTCGTTTGCCAGGAAATTAGGGTAGTGAGGGTTATCTCCTTTTGCATAAAATCCCCCCCAAGATACACATATCTCTGATCTCTAATATTATAATGGGAGAAAGACCTCTATCAACGCATGTGACGCACGTACATAATTAATATGAATGAGGTTTTAGGTTCGAGTCTTCACTACGTCAGAGTTTTATTTTTCTTTTTTAAATTATTAAGACGTGCATTGTTCGTGCATAACTAATATAAAAGAGGTATGTTCGAGGCAAGACTATGTTGAAATCTTTACTTTAAAATTACTAGTATTTTTCACGTGCGATGCACGTTTTGATAAGAGTTTGAGGATTTTCACGTGCAATGTTTGTGTTAAGAAATAGTTTTTGAGTTAGACATGCGTTGCACGTAATTGGGAAAAACATTTTGAAGGAAAACCTACAATTTGTACGTGCAATGTACGTGTTTATAAGTAGAATTTGAGTCGTACGTGCAACATATGTGTATGTTTAGTGTTAAAAAATATTATAAAATTATATTGCACGTGCGTTGCAAGTTTTAAATAGGCGGAATTTTTTTATTTGTTTGTTTTTGTTGTAATTAATGGGAGAGTTGGAGTTGCAAGTGCAATGCACGGGTTTGTATGTTGACGATTGACAACCCCAACTCTCCCATTATAATATTACTAGTATTTTTCACGCACGATGCACATTTTAATAAGAGTTGGAGAATTTTCACGTGTGATTTACGTGTTAAGAAATAGTTTTGGAGTTGGACGTGCGTTGCACGTAATTGGAAAAAATATTTTGAAGGAAAAGCTACAATTTGTACGTGTAATGCACGTATCTATAAGTAAAATTTGAGTTGTACATGCAACATATCTGTATGTTTAGTGTTTAAAAAATATTATAAAATTATTTTGTACGTGCGTTTAGCATTGGTATAAATACCCAAAACCCGGATCTGACCCGGACCTGGCATTGGACCGGAACCGACCCGGCCTATCCGAGTCCGAGTCTGGGTCCTAAAATGGGACCCATTGTACTTTCGGGTCCGGGTCCGCTCAAAAGAGACCCGACCCGGACCCAGACTCGGACCCGTTAAAAAAACCCAAAAAATCAACATAAAAATAAATATTATATCATCATCCCTTCCCTCATTCCTCCTCAATTCTAAATTTTTCTCTTCCAAACTCAAAACTCATGCATTTTTCTTCTCTCCTCTATTCTAAATCCTCCACTCGCCACCTCTGCTCGCTGCTCACACTCCCGCTCATACCCAAACGGCTATAAATATTTTAATAGGACCCGAAACTGGACCCGGTCCTCACGGGTCCGGGTCCGGGTCCAATTTTTGGACCCGTATGGGACCCGGGTCCAAGTCCGGGTAGTGAAGGACCCGACCCGACCCGATACCAATGCTACGTGCGTTGCACGTTTTAAATGTGTGAAATTTTTTTTATTTGTTTGTTTTTGTTGTAATTAATGGGAGAGTTCGAGTTGCAAGTGCAACGCACAGATTTGTATGTTGGCAAATGACAACCCCCACTCTCCCATTATAATATTTGAGATTATTATTATATTATATATAGAGCGAGATATATGTATTAAAACGTGCATCGCATGTATAAATTACTATTTTTTCTTAATTTATGTGGATCATAGAAATTAAATTTTATAATTTATCTTCAATAATACGAGTGAAAGCATCCTCCCTTCCATAATTAGATTCTCCACATTATTGCTAGATTAGGGCAACTTAACTTTGATGGAATTACAATATAAAAGCAAAGGCAAAAATCCCCTCATCTCTAATCTCTAATCTTTTATATATATATAATCCCCTCATCTCTAATCTTTATATATATAATCCCCTCATCTCTAATCTCTAATCTTATATATATATATATATATATATATATATATATATATATATATATATATACATATATGCTTCATTAAAAACAGGGTCTGTTTTCACAGACCCATGAAAACAACGATCATGATCAACGGATCAGATCGAGCCCGCCCATCACCCGTCTCACTTAAGTGGTAGAGGGGTAACTTGGGAATTTCGTCCCAAATAACTCTTCACCTCATTCGCTCTAAAAAATTGAATGAACTTAGGCTGCCTTTTATAACCTAGGCCGTTGTTCCTAGGCTATAAAATTTCGTTGTTTCAAATAAACTAGGCTATAAAATTTTATAGCCAACGACCTAGGTTATAAAAGGTCGTTGTTCCAAACAACGGTCTAGGTTCATTCAATTTTTTATAATCTAGGTCGTTGTTTCTCATATATATATATATATATATATATATATATATATATATATATATATATATATGGCAAAAGAGGATAATGGAGAGAGAGAGAGGGGTGAGGAGAGAGAGCGCCGTCTTCCCTCGGGACCTGAGCAGATCCTATGCTGAAGGTACTTCGATTCCCCCCTCGCAGACCCCCCCCCCCACTACAGTCCAAAACCCTGCATCACAACGTCCCTTCCCATCCCACTCTTCCCACTGACCCCAAACCCAAACCCTACTTTCAAGCAAAACCTACCGCCATTTTACCACAAAAAACCCAATTTAGGGGACATCCAGCTCGCTGATCAACAAAGAAGATGGAAATGCGCTGCTTCAAGTGCGGAGAGAGTGACCATGCCACGGCGGAGTGTAAGAAAATGGGCTTTCATTGTTTCAACTACAAAAAATTTGGTCATAAGGCGAGGGACTGCCCACTTCACAACCTGGCGTAAGACGCTGATCGTTGATCTCCTGCACAACAATGCCATCTCCCAAGCTCTGCAGGCACTGCAGGCAAGTGCTTTCCTCCACCTCATTAACCCACGGTGCATCCCACTGGCAAAAAACCTTGAATGTGCTTTCAACTTTTCTTGGGGAAGACAAGGCAGGTGGTGGGTGCTGAAGAGAGTCAGCGATGGAGTCTACCACGTCCAATTCCCGACTACAACCGAGGCTGAAGCAGCGATAGCTGAGGGTGTTTTCAAATTCTCTAGATTCAGTGCTACCTTTTCCCCATGGTCAGTGGATTTTGGTGCAAGGCTGAGGCCGAAACCTTGCTTCATTTGGATTAACTTGCCACTCCTCCCCTTTCACCTGTGGAATAGGGAGTCGATTGAGAGCCTGGTTAAGCATTTTGGTAAGCTTATTACGCTCAGTCGGGAGATGTTGCATGCTGATACCAGGGATCGAGCACTGGTCCTTATTGAGGTTGAAGATCTTACTCTTGTGCCCAAGTCCCTCACTATCAGGTATACTACACCTTGGAATCTACAAAACCATGTCCATGATGTCCCAGTACTTCTACTAGGTAACCCAATCCCTGTTGAAGACATGCAATCTAGGAAAGTCCAACTGTTTACTACTGCTGGAGCTTCGGAGGAACAGGGAAGCGCAAGTTTTTGGCGACCCAAGGGACATGCTGAGAACAGGATAGAGGGAGCGGAGGAGCGCCGGGGACTGGCGACGGCCATAGATGCCATTGCAGATTCAAATTCCCGTGATTTGGGGGGTGGGAGTCCAACGGCCTCAGGATCCATGCATGCAAAAGCTGATGTGGAAGTTTTTTCAAATTCCCCCAAATTAGTAGGATCAGTGCCAACTGTGGAGATTCCACCAAATCCGACCCTACTACCCAAATCCGTGGAGGATCACTCGCCTAAGCAAAATCCTGCACTTCTGGCACCACTCTATGTTCACTCTTCTGAGTCATCAGACAGTAACAAGAAGGCGGCCCCACAGGGCGGTGCGCTGGCTCCATAAAATCATGATGAATCCTCATATGGCAGTTCTCAAGAGGAGGTTCGTGAAATGATGTGGGAAGGGAAGCTCGTCACACTGCCGCTATCCCTATTTGTCAAGATTAAACCTACGGTTGAAGGGGCGCTCCGAGAGTCAATGAGAGAAGAGGCGAGTAAACTCTGTGATGAAGGCAAAGGCAAGGTGACTTTCACAGAGGGTGTCAGTAAAAGTGGCAGTTTCCACACACGCTCTCTACAGAGGAAGACTGTTACTAGAGCCACTAGCTCATCTACTGCTGTTCCCCCAGGATTCCAGGATGGCCCCTCCAAGAAGGTGAAGAATTCACGGTCCACAGGCAAGCTCAAGAGCACCAGACCATTCATGAAGCACCTGTCAACCACTATTAAGAGGAAGACCACAGGTACCTTCCTCCTCAAATGTCTCAGTTTCAAATGCACATCTCAATCCTTTTGATTTACTGTCAAACGAGGACATAGTTGACATTGCGGCATCCATTGGAGTGGCGGCTTTGGGGCCACACTCGACTTCAAACTTCAGGGGCCGCCAGAAGACTGTAGTTGATCAAACTGATCAACAACAGCATTCTGATTAGCAGTCTTGCTTTTCTGCTTTTGGTGTTTGTTGTGCGTGTTTTTGTGTTGTTTCTCTTTTCAATGAGGATTACAAGTTGGAATGTTAGGGCAACCCTGACAAATGCTCTATGATCAAAGAAGGTATTCGTAGTTGTGCGCCTTCTGTTATTTGCTTACAAGAGACAAAGCTTAGAAATCCTGGACCACAAAAACTTTCGTCAATTGGGGTGGAATTATTTCCAAATGGGTCCAGCTAGACTCTATTGGTAGCTGTGGTGGTATTCTTTTGGGATGGAATGATCAGACTCTTGATTGCACGTATTCAGCTGTGGATATCTTCTCTGTATCTACTTCCTTCAAATGCAGGGCTTCAGCCAAGAAATGGTCAATTACTACAGTTTATGCACCCTTTGATCTAGAGGATCGGAAGCTATGTTTCTTTGAAATTCAGCAGTGCCGGAGACTTCTCAATGATGCCTGGGTCCTATGTGGGGATTTTAATGTAACAGTGTCTGATGCTGAAAGATCTAAGGGTAGAGGCTCAAATAGAGACATAAGGATTTTTCGTAAATTCATCCAGGACTTGGAGCTGATCGACTTACCTCTTTCAGGGAGGAAATTTACCTGGACAAACCTCAGAAGTACTCCGACGATGGCTAGATTGGACAGGGTCCTTATCTCTGTTACATGGGAATCTCTATTCCCCAACTGTATCCAATACTCACTGCCAAGAATCTCCTCAGACCACTGCCCTATTGTCCTCGATGATCAAGCAATCACTAAAAAGGTGCACTATTTCAAATTTGAAAAGGCATGGTTGCACCATCCCTCATTTATCCCTACAGTTAAAGAGTGGTAGACTACTTTCCGATGTGACAGAAACCCGGTTGATGTCTTTGCAACAAAGCTTACACTTCTTAAGAGAAGGATTAGGAGATGGCGAAATGAAAGTTTTGGGCATATTGCGTAGAAGAAGAAGCAATTGCAAGAAAAGCTTCTGAAGTTGGAAATTGAAGCTGAACAATCACCAAGCGCTGTTGAGCCCCTGAAGACAGTCCAAGCGGAACTACAAAATCTTATCAAAGCAGAAGTAGTCTACTGGCGACAGCGGTCGAAAGTGCAATGGATTAAAGAGGGAGATGCCAACACTCGTTTCTTCCACTGCATTGCAAATGGGAGAAGGCGTAGGAACTTTATCCACAATATAATTGTTGATGGTGTTCTAGAAACATCACCTCTCCGGATTAAAGGAGCTTTCGAAAAGCATTTTCAATCAATTTGTGGCACAACTTCAAGATCAGATTTTCAAATTGATTGTAATTCACTCTACCCCCAGAGGGACTATAGCCTTGATCATTTGGAGGCACCATTCACCATGGAAGAGGTCAAGATAGCGGTATTTGGTATGAGCAGTGACAAAGCTCCTGGACCTGATGGTTTTTCAATGAGCTTCTACCACAACTTCTGGGACACTATCAAAGAGGATCTTCTCAGCATGCTTCTCTCGATTCAGAAAGGTGAAGGCGACTTATACATGCTGAATTACTGCAACATCATGCTTATTCCTAAGTGTGAGAGGGCAAACACAGTTTCTGATTTCAGATCGATCAGTTTGCAAAATTGCTCTTTCAAAATCTTCACTAAATTGCTGGCAAATAGGCTAGCTCCGATACTTCACTCCCTTGTATCATCCTCCCAGAGTGCTTTCTTAAAAGGTAAATCCACAGTGGATTGTTTTGTTGTTGTCCATGAAGCAATTAACCTGTGCAGTAGGAGACACTCTGATACTCTACTGTTCAAAATTGATTTTGCTAAGGCCTTTGATACGGTGAATTGGGATTTTTTAGACCAGCTCTTAATTGCTCGAGGATTTGGCCAGGCTTGGTGCAAGTGGATCCATATGATCATGCGGACAGCAAAGTCTTCCATCCTTATAAATGGTGAAGGAGGGCGTCAAATAAACTCGAAGAGAGGATTAAAACAAGGAGATCCTCTCTCACTAATGCTTTTTATCTTGGTAGTTGATGTCCTAGCACAGATGCTCCACAATGGCCGCAGGAATGGAGTGTTCTCTCAGCTACCTGTCAGAGGTTCAATTGCGGAGTTGTCAGTTCTGCAGTTCGCAGATGACACACTACTTTTTTGCAAGGGGGATGAAGAAGAGGTCATAAATCTCAAGGTGGCACTGCAACTGTTTGCAAACATCTCAGGTCTAGCTATCAACTTCAACAAATCATCCATAATTTATTTTGGAACATCAAAAATGAAGCTCAAAGCTTTCTCAACTATCCTTGGATGCAAAGAGGAGAGGCTACCTCTAAATTATCTTGGAATGCCACTTGCTTATGGTAAGCTCAGCAAAACAGTACTGGCAACTGCTGCTCCTTAAAATTGAGCAGAGACTCTCAGTGTGGAAAGGGAGAATGTTATCAAGAGGAGGCAGACTTGTACTTATAAACTCTGTGCTTAGTGCACTGCCAGTCTACTATGCTTTTTTCTTTAGGCTGCCCCTTTAGGTTATCAGGAAAATTGACCAGCTACGCAGTAGATTCTTCTGGTGTGGCGCAGATAAGGATACCAGAGGCATTGCAAGTATGCAGTGGCCAAAAATCTGTCAGCCAAAAGAACAAGGGGGCCTGGGGGTTCTTGATTTAAGGGTTTTCAATGATGCTCTTCTGATGAAGTGGTGGTGGAAATTGATAGCATCAGATTGCCTGCCTAGCCAAACCCTGAAGAGCCTGTATCAATGAAGCAATTCTAACCAACTAGTCTGCCTATCTACTGCTTCTAGTTTCTGGAAAGGAATCTATCCGCTGAAAGATCAATTCTTTGTTAACATCCACTGGAGCCTGGGTAGGGGTAACCTTATTAACTTTTGGTCGTCCAAATGGATTAATGGAGACAGCATCTCTTCCTTATGCCCAAATCTGGCTGCCGCAGCATGGAATGCAGAAGTTGATATACTCTCACAAGGATCTTGGTCTGATGGTTCTTGGAGCTGGAAACCAAGGCTAAATTGTGTCCTCAATGACTCCATGCGAGATGAGAAGTTGCGTCTACTTGAGCTGCTACTGCATTTCCAACCCACACTCTCTGATGACCAACCATCATGGCGCCTGACTGCATCCTCTACATTCACTGTCAAGTCTGCCTACAACTTCTTCTTCATCATGGCTGGCCTCCGATCCCCATATTACACTGCAACTTGGTCCTCCTCTGTCCCACTCAAATGCAAAGTGTTCATCTGGATGCTTAGTTGGGACAAACTCAACTCGAAACAATTCCTTCTCTCCAAAGGATGGCCGGGTGACACTACATGCACAGCTTGTGTATGTCCTGTTGAATCGACCTTCCACATTTTTTTTGAATGCCCAGTTGCCATTGAAACTTGGACACACTTCATCGCACTGCTCAATATTCATACCATGCCCCATCACTTACACGAGTGCTTCACGACCTGGTGTTTTGGAAATCATAGACACAGATACACTTGGCACCTTTTGACTCTCTCAATTTGTTGGAGTTTGTGGCTAGCTAGAAATCATCGCACTTTTTCTTCTAAGGATGTGCAAGCAAAGGAAATAATTACTAATGCAATTTTTTACTTTCACTCTTGGATAGATGGGATGGACAGCGAGAAAAAGAAGGCGAAGCTGCTGCAAGAGATGGAAAGGGAAGGTGTGCAGGATGCATTGTTGCAACAAGCACTCATACGGATTGATCAGATGAACAGCGAAGAAGGCAGTTGCTCGGCCTAGCAACTTACAGCGACTCTCTTCTCTTTTGCAGATGATGGTTTTTTTTTGCTTCTTTTGGAAACATACTTTTTAGACTATGCTGATGTAACTATTAAGTGATACTTTTCGGTTAACTGATAGGGGTCTTTTTTTTGTCTAACGAGTTTAAGATGTTGATGGAGAAGGGGGATGAGATCATGTCGTTGTGACTAGTAGAGGAGTACGACAATAGTCCAATGCCCTCTCTACGACACAAAGGCATGCCACCTCGAACCTGGATTCGTCAAACGACTCGTTGAACCCCTACTTCGGTTACTTTTTGTAATAGTTGTTAACTTCTCTTACTTATATATATATATATATATATATATATATATATATATATATATATATATATATATATATATATATTTGACTGGTAAAAGGTAGGAATATCCTACCTCACAGAAGATATATATATATATATATATATATATATATATATATATATATATATATATATATATACATGGAGAAGGCCTTAGTGTCATTTGTGTATCAATCAACGCGTGCATTACGCGTGCATAACTAATATGAAGGAGGTCTTAGGTTCGAGTCCTCACTACGTCAAATTTCTTATTGTAAATTTTTAAATATATTAAATGTGCATCATACGTGTAAATTACTATCTATCTATCTATCAATATATAATATATAATAACTATTATAATGGAAGTGTTGGAGTTGTAAATCTACATACTTACGCGCAACGCACGTGCAATTCTAATTCTCCCATTATAGTCTTCACATTTACTTTTAAAAATATATAATCATATTTATTAAAACATACATCGCATGTTTAAATAAGAATTTTTACTTTAATTTTTTTTTTTTAAATTAATATGTGCATCGCACGAATGGGAGAAGGCCTTAGTGTCATTTGTAATTCTACCAACATGTGCAACGCACGTACAAAACTAATATAAACGAGGTTTCAAGTTCGAGTTCTCCCTATGTCAAAATTTTATTTTTTACTTTTTAAAATTATTAAAACGTGCATGCCAAGTGTAAATAACTATAAGTGTAATAGAATATCCATCCATTATCGGGTGAAATTCGGACTGTAATCTTGCTGGCTATGCCGACACCTCTCACTTGTTTTTCCCGTAATATCTTTCATAGAGTAAGCATTTGCGCTTATCTGTCAAAAAAAGGCTGTGACATTTTGTTCAGCCTAACTGCACTAATCAGGGATTGATTCTAAACCTTTAGCGAAAATTTTCAAGGAATCTTGTGCCCATGGCTCCCCACCTGATAAGATTGCCAAAAGAAACTCCATCCCTGGTGATTTTAAGTGGTGTGAGTTTGGCTACTGTATCACTTCCATAATTCATTCAAGTTCATGATCAAGAAACAGTGCCCATCTTTTGACACGTCTATCATTCAAGAAAGACTCACTTTGTTGGTGGGTCCATTTCACGTGACCAAACAATGGGTAGAATTAAACTTCCTTTCAATAAAGTTTTATCTGCACTATTTTAGTTTTTAGTTTTGTGTAGGGCTGAACTTTAACCAAGCATGAATCTTTTAATATCTACAACTGATGGAGGAGGGGCTTTGGTTTTTCAGAGCCAATCATGTCGGCTTTGTTCTTAGGCATCTTGTTGTTGTATGTAGTTTGATTTTATTTTCTGCATAGTTTTGCTTTGATTTTTTGAGTGCTATGTGGCTGTTTCTGTGTACTGTTCAGGTCCTTTGGGATTCTGATGCGTATGAACAGGTCATCCGTCAGTGCATAGGTTCGTGCACTTGATGGATATGACTGAGAAACACAGTCGGTCCTCTGCCAAAACATCATTTGCTTGTGGAGATCAATGACTCGTTGTTCCCTTTGTTAAAGCAGTCGTTAGAACTGTGGTTTTCCATCTCCACATTTCATACCCGTAAAATTGGTCTAATAATTGTTATCTACCGAGGTAACAAATGAGATTCTTTTGACCAGCGACGTAACAAATGATATTCTTTTGACCAGCGATTTAAGGGGAATGGGAGAAAATGTGCATTTTGCTAATTATCTTTTTTAGTATACAATAAAAATCAAGTTGACTGAATCGATGTAAAGTATAGTTGAATAATTGTTTTCAATTGTTTGGTGCAAGAGACGAACAATCACTTTTTTATTCATTGTTCTTTCATTCGTCTTATTTGGTTTCTCTGCATGAACGCTTGGCATATCAGTGGGACTCTGGGGTCCATGCCTTCAGGATGGTGCGTGGAGAAAAAAAAACATGTCCCTAGCGATTTCAAGTTATCTTGGGATATCACTATGATGGCACACATTTGGGTTACTTGGAAGGAGAGGAATGCTAGGATTTTCACCAAGAAAGTCTAATCTATTGATTATCTCATTGAAGACTTCATTCATTCTGTTCATCTTTGGTCTAATTTCCTTCCTCATGATAAGAGAGAATATATATTTCTACATTGTATTGATGATGTTGTTAGTACCCTGGTCCAGCAGGGAGTGAATTTTGCACCATAGCTTAGTTTCCTGAGTCGCTCTTTCTTCCTTCCTTGTTTTTGGGTGCAGATGTGAGGCTTGGCCATGAGATGCTCACTGCTTCTTTATCCACAGGCTAATTTGGGCCTCCTTTTGATCATCATTGTGCTGTGAAGGGTTTTTTGGTTGGTGTTTTTTGTGTTGTCTTTCGCTGTTTATATGTTGCTGTTATATATTGTTATGTTTTGTGATGTTTTGTGCTTACAGGGACTCTTGCTTAATCAATGGCATGTTCTTTTTATTCGGTGATGTTGTGTTTTTGTTGCATCTGGTCGACCTGTGCTTTGTGGCGCTTATCTCCTTGTCTCTCTGCCTGGTGTTGCTTGGGTCGGCTTATGTTTGTGCTGTCTATTTTGCACTGGTGTTGTTCTTTTGGCTGTCTTCTATGTTGCCTCCTTGTTGGGGTTCTGGGCGGGTTTGCTTCGCCCTCTGTTGCGGCTCTCCTGACTCGCCACACCTTTGCGGTTCTTAGCATTGTTTTGTCTGCTGCGGCCGATGCATAGCGTCGATTACCACCCGTGTTCTTTGTCTTGTTTTCTTTTCTTGTTTCTTGTTGTATTGATGAATCTAGTTGTTCTATTTGTCTTCAATGGGATTGTATGTATATATATCATTTTGTAGTCTCTTTCTTTTCTTTTATCTATTTATAACAGGTTGGAGCCTAGTGCTCTATCCTATTAAATAAATATAAAAAAATATTTGGTGCATAAAATAGAACATACACTACAAACAACCCTGCAATCCCTGACGTTTATTTTCGAATTCCCAGCATTTAAAAAAGTCGGGATTGATGGCCCCGGCGCTTCCTGAAACGCCGCCACAAGCACCGGGTTTGCCCCCACCAGAGATGCAAAAGAGCTTTTACAGCGTTTTCAAACGTCGGGGTAGATAATAAGGCTACCCCGACATGTTAAAACTCCTGGATATGGTATTTTTCTTTTTAACTTTTATTTTTTTTCCATTATAGGCATTTGAAAACGTCGGAATAGGCTATTTAATTTAATTATTTATTATTATTTTATTTGTGTGTGTGGGGGGTGGGGGGTGGGGGGGTATATTTTGATATCTTAATGGTATATTTTGATCTCTCAGCATAAAATTAAATTAAATAAATCATAGTAGAAGTTTGCAACATAAAATACATACAATTGAAAGCACATTTATTATCGAAGAACATTTAAAAACAATACATTGAGGTTTTTTTTTCAAGGAAAAGGTGGAGTACGACCACTCTGTTTCATTAATAAGAAGTTAATAAAACAAACTCAGAGTACTGAGCCAAGTACAATAATCTATGAAACCACACAAGTACATAATTCACCACAAAACATGAGGAGTGGGGCAGAAGACGGTACAAACCAACGTACATCATAACAAAATACATCTAAGCATCTATTCCCTCCAACAAACCCTGGGGTGGTGGGGAACAATCAACCACACACATCTGACTGGCCGGGCACCTCCCTCAGTCTAGCATCGGCCTAATCTCTATCTCAGCATCATCGTACTCCTCATCTTACAAAGTTTGATATCATAGTAGAAGTTTGCAACAGAAAATACAACAAGTAATATCCAATAGATAGTATCAAATGCTACTACATATATAAAAACCTGAAATAAAAAAGAAGCATAAGAAACTATCTAAGTCTAGCTGTAAAACCAGTGAAGTAACTTCACTTAGATCAGGAGCTTCAAGTCATCTGCGCCAAAAATACTTCAATCCTTTCTCAAGAAGCCAAATACTGCCATTAGGAAAAAAGCACGTAGAAAAGGTCATCAGGTAGATAGCAGATACAACTTGTTCGACATGAGCATATCCTAGGTCCAACCATTCTTAAGAAAACTGCAAAACATCTGCTAATTATCATTGAAATCAAAACAAACATTAAGGATTAGTATTAAGTCCATACTGAATCAAAGATAACATTGTATATCAAAGAACAAAATTCAAAAGCATATAAAAACTATACAATGACTTCCGAATTTCGTGGAGCTTCTCTCTCCTCCATCTTCAAACAAATTCAAACAACCAAAACCCTAACCGTAGCTTCTCCCTAAGCCTCTACCTCCAATGCCGACTCCTGTCCGTCTCTTTTGCCCACCTCGTTCACCCCCTCATCTCTCCTGCTCCCTCTTCTTCCCCTCTACCTCTCAATTTCCTATGTTCTCCATGCTCTATGCTTTGAACTCGTCTTTAACAACTTCCTCCTACCCATGCTCAACCACGCCTCTCTGTTACTATTAACACTTCTTCCCCTACTCAACCTTCTCCATTTTATCTCCTGCTCCCTCCCCTTCTTTTCAGTTTCTTCTCCTCCAACTCTTTGCCTATACTCTTATCCTGTCAATGTGAGGGGTTTCTAAGTACGACCATGGGAGAATGCACGAATGGGCTCCTTCAAAACACAGCAGCGACGAGGAGCATCGCAACCCACAAGGCAGATAGGAGCACCATGAGCACGGACCGAATAGTCGACGTGTTAGCCGCAGGGAGAGATCTCCGAGGAGAGCAGCCGTTCGTCCCCCGGTGGGGAGAGCTGGTAGTGGGCATCGCCATTTCAGATCTAGATTGCCGGTGTATTCTCGACACCACCCTCACTCTTCTGGTCTCCACTCTCCAAGAGTGGCGACTGTCTCAGAGAGCCCGCAGGAGTCCATCAAAGCCGCCGACCAGATTACTAGCCCCAGGATGATGGCGATGGCACCTGTTGTCGTGCCGCAGCTTCGCTCTCCGACAGGGAAACAATCCAGTATCACAATGCCGCCAAAGCTACTACCCAATCCTAAGTCGAGGTCCCCTCAGTCTCCGGTTAACTTTTCAGAGCAGGAGCTCCTATCGGCATTACGGGAAGTGCGTAGGAGGGCAGGGGAGGCAAGGCTACATGTAGAGGGCGAGGACGTAGGTTGGGAGATAAACAGGTCTAAATCTACCAAAAAGCTCGAGGCTAAGGTGGCTAAGGCTAGGGAAATGCTGTGCGTCTTCTGTGACGATCAGCACCATAAGGAGGACTGCCCCTACGGCATCTTCGTATGCTTCGAATGTAAGGATACTGGCCATAAAGTGAGCGCGTGTCTTGTGAGAGGGGATAAGAGGCGAGGGAGGCTAGGGATGGTAGCGCGCTCGGGGGGTAAGCCAGTCGACATTCACACCGCAATTGTGATGATGGCGAGGATTATGAGGGAGAATCGAGAGATTCTTAAGATCAAGTTGGGGGTCATTCGTGCTTTCAGAGGTTGGCCGTCGATGGAGGAGATCGTTATGGAGCTGTGGCAGTTTTCCGACTCTTTCAACCGGTGTACTTGGGAGCTACATAAGGTACAAGATTTTTGGGTGGCGGAATTCCAATCAGCCGAAGGGATTGTGGCGTTGGCTCGTCGCAATGAACTCAAGATCATTGGCGGCAAATATAGTATCTCCATCTCACCATGGGTGGGGGACGAAGGTGCGTTGTATAACGGTAGTGTCAAGGGCACTTGGGTCGCTATTACGGGATTGCCTCTTCATTGTTGGGAACTTGGCGGCTTCCAGGATCTATTGAGGTGATATGGATGTGTCATAGAAATGGACGCAAAACGGAGAGGAAGAGGGGAGGAGCAGCGAGGTTGAAGATCGATCCCCATGGTAATCTGAAGCTTCCGAAGTATATTAAAGCTATGGTGGAAAACAAAACTTTCGTGGTCGAAGTTGTGGTGGAGGAGGACAGCTCGGGGGTGGTGGCGGTGGCGGTGGGTAGTAGGAAGTCAGTGAAAAAAAACCTATTCGGGGAAGACAGCCTCGAACTAAAGACGAGAAGGTGGGTTCAGATTGCGGCAGGGAAGAAAGCTTGCAAGGTGGAAGACGATGGAGTAGTAGAGCTTGAGTCGATTAGGGGGTCTGAACCGGGGGATGTGGGCTCAGCGTGGTCGCTGATCATCAACGGTGTCGCAGCGGATGAAGAGCCTATGGCAGGGGAATTTTCGTTCAGCAAACAAACCAGAATCATCTAGGCTAATCGTACGAGCACTGTCAACTCCGATATGGTACCGAAGCAGCGGGGTGAGTTCTCTGTCAGTCCTTCTCCTCTTTTCATGGAGGAATTACCCAATACTATTGCGATTGAGGGTCCCAAGGCTATCAGCGGCGAGGGATTGTCTTGTACTATCGGAGGGGATAGGGTGCTTAGGTCCAATCTGGCTATGTACGATCAAGGGGTCTCTTCAAGCTCTGCGAGGGTAACAGGGGAGCATGGCGGGAAAGGGAATTTATTGAATTACTCTAATAGCAATGTGGACTGCAATAAGAGAAGTCTTTAGGGGGGCTTGTGACAGCGTGAGCGGGATGTGGTGTTGGGCCAGGAGCATGAGCGGGATGTGGGGTTGGGCCAGGAGCGTGAGATGGGCTTGGGCTTGGTTAATTTGGGTGTGGGCTTAAACCATGTAGCGGGGAAAGGGAGTATAGGGTTTGAAGAGTCCTCCGATGGTATTGTTAGAGATTCCGAGGTGCAGAAGTTTTCGAGGATCGCTTCGGTGAGTCATGTTGCGGAATTTAATGAGGAGGGGGGATCTCAAATTGAAGAGCTACTTAAACAGGAGGTAAACAAAAGAGTGGAACGCGAGGTTAAAAAGAGGATGAAGGCAATGTTGGGAAAGTGGGCTTCTAACAAAAAACTCACTTCAGAGGAATCATCAGAATCAGATTCAGAGTCTAACAAGTCAGAGGAGCCTGAATTGGGAGAAGAGAAAGAGATCCTGAGCATAGGTGAGGAATCTGCAGTGGTTGAAACTGGTAAGAAGATTAAACAGGTAAAGGCAAAGGAAGGGTCCAGACGAAGCATAAGACAGCGTAGCAAAGGGGATAAGCCGATGACCGTCAAAGAAATTTACCAAATAGTGGGTAAACAAAAAGGCTATGAAAACATTGCAGGTACAAACTCGAATATTTCTGTATTTGGCTCTATCCCTGATTTCTTATTAATTCAACTTGCACACGTTTATGGTTTAAAGTTGCATCATAACGTTCACACAAATATTGTTGACGAAATTCGGGGTAGGGAATTGGAGAATATTGCTAACGTTCAAAGGGTTTTAGAGGGGGGGGGAATGTTGACTGCGTGTCCTCAAACCTGGTAGAGTTGGAGTCAACTCTGCAGGAACAAGGGGGGTCAGTAGTGTTTATGTGTAACACCATATTCTAGAATGTTAGAGGGCTTGGCAAGGCTGCCAAGCGTAGAATGGTAGGGGAGGTTATTAGGAACTATAATATTGATATTGCATGTTTGGAAGAGACTAGAATAGCTCAACCAACAGACAGGTTTATCAGGGATCTCAAGCTAGATCATATCCAGGTATGGAGGGTAAGGGACGCTATTGGGGCATCAGGGGGAATCATGGTGGGGGTCAATACCAGTATATTTGATGTACTGGATGACTGGGTTAGGAACTATATGGTCTCGGTTGTGGTCAGAAGAAGGCATGACAGGTGGCAACAAACTATCACGGCGGTGTATGGCCCAAATGAGAGGAACCTAAGGCAACAGTTTTGGGATGAACTCTTACATATCAGAGGGAGGTGGAGTTTACCGTGGGTTGTGGGGGGGACTTCAACATCATCAGGAACTCGTATGAAAGGAGTGGAGGCCTAGGCAATGGGCACGATATGAGGAAATTCAATCTCGTCATATCAAGCTTGAGGCTGATGGACATCCTAATTAACGACCGATGTTTTACGTGGTCCATACGACACAGGGAGCCGATCCTGGCCAAGCTAGACCGGATTCTAGTATCTACTGAGTGGGAAATAAAATTCCCACTGGGAATGGCAAGATCATGTATTCGTAATACATCGGATCACGTCTCCATCATGATTGGTACGGGAGAAGAGGGAAGAAGAAGACGGAGAATCTTCCGGTTCGAAAAAATGTGGCTGAACAACCAGGAATGCAATGCATTGGTCAAGATATGCTGGGAAGAGGGGCACGGGATAGTTGAACCAGCCGCTAGACTGAACAAAAAACTTTCTACTCTAAGAAGAAGGCTAAGAACTTGGAATAAGGTCTCGTTCAGGAATATATTAAAAAGAAAAATTGAAATCCTTAACGAGATTGAGGAACTTGAAAGACAGGAGGAAGTGGGTCAACTGGACGACAACCGGTATCAAAGATTAACGACATGCAAGCAAGATATTCAAGAAGCCTACATCAACGAGGAAATTATGTGGCGGTAGCGTTCCAGGGTTAAGTGGCTTAAAGAAGGGGATGCTAATACCAAATACTTCCACAAGGTAGCCAGTATGCGACGAAGAAACAACTACATCCACTCACTAGATATTGATGGTATAGCGGTTTCAGACAAGAAACAGTTAGTGAACCATGTTGATGTTAAGTTCAAGGAATTATTCGGACAACACAGAGATGGTCATATCGAATCCATTTAGAACATTTGGGAGGAATTGCACGGAGATACACGAGAGAAAGTTGAGGCTCTGCAAGATCCATTCGCATTGGAGGAGGTGAAGGCAGCTGTGTGGGGAATGGGTCAGGATAAGGCTCCAGGGCCAGATGGGTTCCCTGATCTTTTTCTACAGACAGTTTTGGGATACTGTCAAACTTGACATCATGGATATCATGAATGTGTTCTTTGAAGGTAGTTTGAATATGGAGAGACTAAACTATGCCCATGTTTGCTTTATTCGTAAAAAACAAGTGGCGGGGGAGGTGAATGATTTTAGGCCCATCGGTTTGATTAATTGCTCAGTCAAAATCATCACAAAGGTCCTCGCCAATAGACTGGGAAGAATCATCGGGGACATCATAGAAGACTATCATACTGGTTTTATTGCCAGGAGGGATATCTTTAAAGGGGTAGCATTAGTACAGGAAGTAATACAAGATACGAAGAGATGTAAGCAGGCAGGATTCATGCTTAAATTAGACTTCGAGAAGGCATACGATAGGGTCGAATGGAAATGCTTATTGGAGATTCTTCAAAGAAGAGGATTCGGAAGCAGGTGGATCGGATGGATAAATACATGGCTAACAACATCCAAGGTAAACGTGCTAGTTAACGGGGAGTCGGGAAAGGAAATAAGATGTAGGCGGGGGCTTAGACAGGGAGACCGACTATCTCCAATGTTGTTTACTCTGGTAAGGGACGGACTTCATAGAATGCTACACACCTACAGAGTACATGGTCTGATTAATGGTCTTGGTTTGAGGAGGGGGATCTCTGCGATTTTGAATGTCCAGTATGCGAATGATACTTTGATTTTCGGGGAGTGCGACATTGCGCAGGATACTCTGTTGAAGTGAGGTTTATATTTATTTGAAGAGTGGTCAGGACTTAAGGTCAATTTCCACAAAAGCTCCATCACTTTCTTAGGGAATTCGGGGAAGTAGAGAACACCATAGCCAGTATTCTTGACTGCCCGATCCAGAAACTGCCTATTAAGTACCTTGGATTGCCAATCGGAGCCGGGAAGATTAGAAGGCTGGATTGGCATGGCCTCATACAGACAAATTAGAGGGGTGGAAAGGTAAAATGCTGTCCTTAGGGGGACGTCTGATTTTGCTTAATTCGGTGGTGAGTTCGATACCGCTTTACTTTATGTCATTTTATGAAATTCCGGTATGGATTTCAAAAAAAATTGACAGACTTAGAAGACGGTTTCTGTGGCATGGGGCGGGGAAGGGAGAGAGTACGCTTTAATCAAATGGGCCATAGTCTGCAGACGAAAAGAGCTGGGGGGACTGGGGGTGGTCAATATTCGCCAGATGAACCAAGCCTTACTATGCAAATGGTGGTGGAAACTAAAACTGAAGACTAAGGCTAAATGGGGTCAACTCATAAGGGCGTCTTACTTGAAGAATGGCTGCATGCACCAGAAACAGAAAAACAGGGATTCAGCGTCCGGATTCTGGCGTGGGGTCTCTAATACAAGAGACATATTCATCTCAGGGGCTACGTTCTCCATTGGAAATGGGGATACTACGTGTTTCTGGAAGGATAAATGGTGCAGACCGATTAACATAAAGAGAAGATTCCCAGAGGCATACAAATTTGCCACTAATAAATATGACCGGGTGGCTAGAAATTGGAGGAATGGGAATGGAGACCAATACTCACAGGGAGGTTAACCAGTGAAGCAAGAAGACAAAAACACGAGCTTATTGAATACCTTCAGGATTGGAAACCAACAGGGAATGACCATCAAGACATTATTAAATGGAAGGCAAAAAAAGGCAGTGTCTTCTCGGTTAAATCGGCATATAAAAGGTTAAACGATGGAGGTGTTAGATTCTACGACCCAGTCTGGAAGGCAAAAGTGCCACTTAAAGTGAGGACGTTTAATTGGCTAGCACGTAGAAAAGCTATTCTAACATGGGATAACTTGCTTAGGAGAAAGTAGCAAGGTCCGGCAAATTGTGTTATGTGTAGTCAGGAGGACGAATCGGTGGACCATCTGCTAGTGACGTGCAGTTTCATGAGGCCAATATGGAGGGATCTACTGAACAGAATAGGTAGCCAAGGGGCAGGACTGCAAACGATTAATAACGCCTGGGGGGAGTGGAGAGAGGAACACATCCACAACAGCTATATTGACATTTAGGATATTGGGGTAGCGGTTAGAACGGAACAATAGAATTTTTAGAATAACTCATAGACACATCATGCATCCTCAAATGCTTTCCAAGATTATTGCTAATATCATATTCTGGTCAAATACGGCAGGTGAGGAACAAATGAAGAAAATCAAGGGCATGTACACGAACAATGCTGCACTTCAGGCTGAATCACAGGAAAGGGAGGGTACACCTCAAGAGGGGTGATTGCGTGGGAGGAGGAGTAAAGAACAGGCACCTTAGGTGCACTTTGTTTTCGGTTCATGTAGTTCAATGTTTGTTTCTTTATGTATTTTGTTCTTGTATCTTGAGATAGGTATTTTGGGAGATGTTAGGGTGGGTCAATTCCTTGTATGGCTGGGGGACTCATATTTTGTTCAGGGAATGACCATCATGTCCCTCATGTGGGTTACATAAACATCATTGTCTGTTACTTGATTTTTGGTTTTGTTAAAAGCTTTTTAATGAAACTCGGGGGGGGGGGGGGGGGGGGGGGCGGCGGCTAGGCCAACCTTTTATGATAAAAAAAAAGTTCAAAAGCATCTGCTGCAATGGTCAATAACATTTTACGTTATTAGAATTTTGGACATAATGAATTCAAATGCTAATAGCTAGTTATCGCAAAAAGTAATACCCCAATTTAGGATCTTCCAGAACATCAAAACATTTAACACTTTGTACTACCAGAACATCAAAACATTGTAGACTCTGCTAAATAGCTCATAAAAACATTTAACACTTTGTACTACCAGAACATCAAAGTCATCAATTTGAATGTCAACACACAAATTCAAATTTGAAACTTCACTTTGACAACGAAACAACAAAATTCAGCAAATTAATGAAACTTATGTTTTACCAAAGGAGCTATACTATTAAAATTAATCATTAATAAATCTACTATAATGTAAGAAAATGATATAACTTGATGAAATATTCTACCATATACCATACCACTGCTTTTCTCATTCCTTAATAGAAGTGGATTCATGCTCTTTTGCTTGTCTTTGGCTTTCATCTACCAGAGTATTCTCCAAATCGACTTTTTCTGTCTGCATAGAAATAATTAGTTTTTCAGTAAAAACTTGGGTCATTGAGAGATAAACGAACTACCATAAAGATTATAAATCCCTGAACACTTTGTGTCCCATATTGCAGGACAATCAGTAATAACTAAGAATGTATCAAGAGTGAATAATAACTTGCAAAAGAAATATAGAAGTTATAAACATCTAAGTTCAATTTACAATCATGTAAAGAAAACAATTGTAAGTTGTTGCATAATGGTACAAGCCACCTTACCCAAGTTCCCGTGCAGATATAAATGGCATCCTAAACAAGAAGGGACAAATCAATTCTCTACAGAGATTCCATAACTTCCAAAATTGAAATTTTACAAAATTGATTATATTATTAATTTGTTAGAATTGCTCCATCAATTGAAATAAAGATTTTGAAGTACAGAGAGAAATTTAGCAGTAGGTCTCAACGAAGTAATAGTTTGCCACCTTGAGAATGTATTAACTGTTACGGTGAAGTTTATGGATTGACAATATGATGAGTATGGATTGACAATATGAGGAGCATAATCTGACATAGTTCTAAAAATCCCTCCATTGATTCCTTATTTTTCCAAAAGAAAAGAGAAGTGAAATCAGTTAATACGCTACATAAATGTTTATAATAAAATGACCAAGATCAAACATGATAAATAAGTGTATGTACAACTGAGTTCGAAGCATAGTGATATTATAAAAGCTTCTCATCTTAAATTTTTTGCATTGGTATACACAGTCAATTAATTTTTTTAACATCTGCATTCTGCTCTCTCAACTCAATTTAATCAGTTATTCCAAAAACAAGTAGTTTTTTAAGCAACATGTATAATGCTGAGGTAACTGTATTATATCATCATGCAACAAATTGTAAATAACTTACATAATGTACCTGCTCCCATCATAGATCAACTTGAATAAGGAGGTCCAGACATAGGTAGGGAAGCGCGCGCATATTATATGGAGATAGTGCAGGCCCGTTGAGAAGAGATGAACCATAAGGAGGAGCACCAAGGTACATAGAAGACGGAGCAGCAGCCCCCATATAACCAGGTGCATAAGCAGTCGGATGCATTTGGGGGGCCGTTGGAGAAAATTTATGCAAAAAGATAGAAATAAGCTAGCAGAATATAATTTGTAAATGAAAAAAACAGCCGACCTTACCTAAACATGAGTAAGTATGAAGAAAATTAGTATAAAAAGTAAAAGATGGCAAAGCACCATTACGAATAAGAGTTTAACATAACATATTGCCTACTTTCCTGGTAGTTTAACATTTTAGGAAACTATATTTAAGTGAATAAGTAAAAGATAACGAAACAAATTAAAAGACACTTTGCAAAAATAGCACAAAGTGTTGAATTCTAACTGCAGAATAAACTCAACAACGACGATGAGATGCAAGAACTATAGAATCAAAACAAAAGAACAAAAAATAACCAAAAGCAACACACAAGAACACACAAGATTTTTATCGGGGTTCACCCAAATAATGGTTACTTCCCCGCGTAGAGGCACTCCTACGATTTCCACTAGAAATATGAAGATTAGGTTTACAAATCTCTCAAGAACTCACCACCAAGGTGTAGGGTTTCTCTCTATCCTCTCTCTCTTAATGACGACTGTAGATCTCTCTTTTTCTTTTCAGTTAACTCTAAAACCGTACACAATACAATATATATAGGATTCCACATCTCTAATCTCAGCCGTTCATCTATTCAGCATCAGGACGGTCGAGCGGTCCATCTTGACGGTCGACCGGTCTTCTCCCTCGACTACACAAAATCCAACAGAGAGCGGGTCGGTCGACTGCGTGGTCGACCGGTCATTCCATCAAGCTACAGAGTTGAGTAAGAGAGCGGGACAGTCGACTGCGCGGTCGACCGATCTTCTTGCTTGGGTGGTCGGGAGGTGCGGTCGACCGTAACTCTGCTGTAGCCACTTTCTACTCTTGACCTGTTGCTCCCACTTCGACTCTCCTTCCCGACTATCTTCTTCAACTCATTATCGTGTATTGGATCCACAAACCCCAACAATCTCCCACTTGGAGACATATACACGAAGTCTTTAACCTGTTCTTCATTTTTTCAATGGCGTAGTCTAGGCCTATGCCTCTGCGAGTCTCCTCAACAATTAACCTAGAGACAATCCGATAGCGGTATAGCAAAACTGATGTTTCTTGCTATCCAGCACCTTAGTGAGCATGTCCACCGGATTCTTAGTACCAAGAATCTTAGTTAGCTTCAACCATTTCTTCTCAACCACCATTCTTACAAAATGATACCTCATTTGAATGTGCCGAATCCTAGAGTGATATGCCGAGTTTTTCGTCAAGAAAACTGCACTTTGACTGTCACACCATAGTTCACCTATGGGTTGCTTCCTGCCCAACTATTTCATAAGCTCTGAAATCCACAACATGTCTTTCATCGCTTCTGTAAGTGCCATATACTCTAACTCTGTGGTTGACTGTACTACAACCTTTTGTAACTGTGAAGCCCAACTAACAGCTGTTCCACCAACTGTAAATACATACCCTGTAGTACTTCTGCAACCATCACGATCGCCCAAAAAGTTCGCATCTACATAACCATATATATGCAAAAAATCTCCCCCAAAACAAAGAGAGTGATCTGAAGTACCTGCTAGATATCTAAGAATCCACCTTACTGCATCCCAATGCTGTTTACCTGGATTCTTCATGTAACGGCCGACAACTCCAACTGCTTGTGCGATGTCTGGTCTTGTAGACACCACCGCATACATCAAACTCCTAACGGCTGAGGCATAAGGAATAGCAGCCATTTCCTCCGTCTCTGCCTCTGTATACAAGTCCATTGATAACTTGAAGTGAGCAGCCAAGGGATAAGTGACTGGCCTCGCACTATCCATGTTGAATCTCTTCAACTCCTTCTTCACGTAGTCTGCTTGAGATAACCAAAGCTTCTTACTTCTCTTGTCTCTACTGATCTTCATGCCGAGGATTTGTTTTGCTTCACCCAAGTCCTTCATTGAAAACTTCAAAGTTAGCATCTTTTTTACTTCCTTGATCTTCTCCATACATGAACCTGCCAACAACATGTCGTCCACGTACAATGCCAAGGTAATTGTATCATCATCTTCATATCTACGAACATACACACAATGATCCGTTTTGCATCTATCGAAACATTTTCCTCTCATGAAGCAATCAAACTTCAAATACCATTGCCGCAGTGCTTGCTTGAGCCCATAAAGCCTCTTCTTCAATCGACATACCATGTCTTCCTTTCCTTTAGCTTCAAAACCTGTGGGTTGTCTCATGTACAGCTCTTCTTCGACATCACCATGGAGAAATGCTATCTTCACATCCAACTGCTCTAAGCGCAAGTCTTCAACTGCCACAATACTGAGTAGAACCCTAATAGAACCCATCTTCACAACCAGTGCAAAGATCTCACTATAATCGACACCTTCTCTTTGAGAGAATCCTTTCACAACAAGCCTGGCCTTATACCTCTTACTGCCATCTACCTCATCTTTGACTCTAAAAACCCATTTGTTCATAAGAGCACACTTCCCTGCGGGTAACTTGTTCAACTCCCAAATTTGGTTCTGTTCCAAGGAGTTCATCTCGTCCCTCATGGCTGACTCCCACTGAATTCGAGCCTCATCCCTCAAAGCCTCCTCATGAGTCTCTGGCTCTCCCGAATCCATGTACTGAACATCTCGTGAACAACACTAGCTGATGGATCAAATATCCTGGTTGGCCTCCTCTCTCGTGTCGATCTCCTCAATGTGGGTACCGGTTCACCGACCGGTTCCGGTTCTCCGAACTGTTCTGGCTGTACCTATTCGTCTTGGGTAACCTGCTTATTCCCAATAGGCTCACCATGAGCCTCTTGTGCTGACTGTGGTACCTATACCTGCTGCTGCACTGTAGGGCCCCCACCACCAGGGCCACCTTCAGAATCTGAATCTGAGTCTGAATCCCAATCTGATTCAGAATTGGTTTTACTGTCTTGACCTGTGTGTCTGTCCTTGTATAGAACCTCTTCATTGAACACTACATTCCTACTGCGAATAACTTTGTTATCCACAAAATCCCAAAGCCTGTAACCATACTCATCGCCACCATAGCCAATGAAGACACACCTCCTGGACTTAGAGTCCAACTTCTTTCTTTCTTCCCTGTCAATTAGTGCATATGCCATATAACCATAAACTTTCAAATGCGAATAATTAACAGTTTTACCTTACCATAGTTCTTCTGGAATGGCCCTATTAAGGGCACTAGACGGACAATGGTTAATCAAGTACACTGCTGTATCAATTGTAGCGGCCCAAAGATGGACCGGACGATCCGCATGAAGTCTCATGCATCTCGCCCTTTCGAGTATCGTGCAGTTCATCCTTTCTGCTACACCATTCTCCTGTGGAGTCTTAGGAATTGTCTTGATTCCTCTGATACCTTCCTTTGCCAGATAGTTAATAAACTCTTTGCTTGTGTACTCACCTCCGTTGTCAGACTTGATTGCTTTCACCTTGCAACCCGTCTCATTCTCAACCCTGGCCTTCCAATCTCTGAATGCCTCAAATACTTCTGATTTCTCACGAATTGCATAAACCCAAACCTTTCTTGTAGCATCATCTATGAATGTGACGAAGTATCTCTTACCACCATAAGAGAATTTCTGAGTTGGACCCCACACATCTATATGTACCAACTGTAGCTTCGTAAGCTTCTTCTCACGTCCACCCAACTGAAAGCTAACTGACTTCTATTTGCCCATCATGCAATTCTCACAAAAATCCATCTCATCCTTTTTCAGCCCCGGCAGAAGATCCCTAGAACAAAGTTGTTTGACACCCTTTTCAACAAGGTGCCCCAACCTGACATGCCATAAAATTGAAGAGAAACTACCTACTGATGCTGCAACAATGATATCACCTGAATCACCTCTCCTGAGTAAGTACAACATGTCACCATGCTTTCCTTTCGCCACCAACCTGGCACCTGCAGTCAGCTTCCATTCTCCATACCCAAAAGTTGTTGTAAACCCTTCTTTGTCTAGTTTGCTAGTCGAGATCAAGTTTTTCTTCAAGCTCGGAATATGTCTTGTATAATACAAGACCAATTGCCCACCATTGCGGGCCTTCACTCTCACAGTGCCTCTACCCACAACTGGACATATCTGCCCATTACCAACTGAAACTGTACCAAAATTACTTGTCCTGTAATCCTTAAAAATATCCCTCATGGGAGTACAATGATAAGAAGCACCTGAGTCTATACACCAATCATCTTACAAAATATTAAATCCAGTAGATAAACACAATTCATCTAGACGGGATTCAATACTTACCACATTGGCTACCTGAGACTCTGCTTGCGCTTTCTTATACTCCTCGCATTGGTCTCTCCTGTGTCCTGACTTCTTGCATACCAACACTCACCTTTGCAATTTTCGGTTCTTGACTTGGACCTGTGATTCCTGTTCTGCGACCTCCCTCTGTTGTTACTTCAACCACGGTTATCAACTGACAGTGCGATATTGCTAGAATATGACACCGAAGTCTCTCCATGTCTCTTCCTCCTTGCATCCTCATTCATGATGCTGCTTATAACATCCTTTAGGGTAGTCATATCAGCGATGGTGCTAGTAATAATCTACTCTACTGTGCCGTAATTGTTGGGAAGACTGGATAGCAATAACAACGATTGTGCCCTCTCCTCAAATTTTAAACCCGACGATTCCATCTGATTGTAAATCATACAGAAATTGTTGATGTGCTCAGCAACCGAACTCCTTTCCGATAACTTCAAGTTAACCAACTTCTTTAGATGTAAGATCTAGTTCGCTGCATTCGGCTTCTCAAACATGTCTGTCAAAATCTCCATTGCCTCCTTTGCGGTTCTTGCCTTCTCAATATGAAATAGCGACTTCCTGCTCAGCGACAACTGAATCTACCCAAGAACTTTCTGTAGTACCCCGTATTTTTAAATATTATTTTTAAAGGTTTATAAATGATTAAAATGATTTTTGGGGATTTAATAAATATTTTCAGAAAATTTATCTTTTACACGTGCAAACCACCTGCAAATATTTTCTTGAGAAGTTCAAAAGCCAAAATTATTTTACGAAAAATCATTATTTAATATTTGAGATTTATTTATAATTTTTTCATATTTTTCTGACATTTATTGGATCTCTTTGCAAATTTTAAGAAAAGAAGGATCTTTTTGAAAATTTGTTATTTTGAGGGGTGAAAGTGCAAAAAACTAATTTTCTGGGCTTTTAATCAGTGCCGGCTGGAAAGTAAGGATTATTTTGCTTTTAAATCTCAATTTAATTAATTTTATCAAGTTCCAAGTATCGGAATCTATTTATGTAAAGATATGTTTTCGATGGGTTATTTCGCAAATATGTCTAAAACCCTAAGATCCTATTTTTGGGTATTTAAAAGAAGAGAACGCAACCGTCATTCGCTGCACAACACAAAGATTTATTATTTTTGGAGAATTGAGAGAAGGATCTTGGATTTCGCAAAAAGGGAAGGCTTTCTTGTTGGATTTCTTCATTTCAAGGTGAGTGATGTAAATTTGTTTTGTTGTTTTGATTTATGTGAGTGATTGTTTTGTTGTTTGTTTTTGACATGTTTGTTTTTCTTTTATGTTGTGTATGTGAGTAATGTAATGGATTGGTTGTTTGATCTATGAATGTTTATTGGATCTGGAATATTGAATTGTATTGCTAGAAAGCATGTTTAGGGTTGAACATGATTATGCATATTATGGATTGGATGAAAAATTGGATCTTGTGAAACCCTAGTAGTATGTGATTACAAATTTGATTATGGTTATGATTTGTGGTAGAAATTCAGATTTTTGAGAAAATTGAATGGAAGAGTTATGAATCAAGAGATCGTGTCTTGAGAATTGAAATTTGAGGAATTAATTGAATTGAGGAAATATATCCAAATTGGGGATTTTCTTTGAGATTGGTATTTACATGTTTTGGGATCTGAATACGAACTATTTCAGTGATCGATAAAATTTTAAGAAAACTCAATTTTGATTATATGCACAAATTCATGTTTTAATTGAAAGAAATCAACAAAATCTCCATTTTTTATGATTTCAAGTAGTTGATCTAGTTTTAGGGACTATTTTGTATTCTACCAGTTATATTTGACCATATAAGAAATATGTTTTTCGTAGAAATCATTTTCATGAAGTAAAACTATGTATCGGTTGAATTTTGCACAACCAAAACTATATAGTCTGTAGGCCGACAGTCGACTGCATGACCTTTCAGTCGACTGATACGACCCGGCTGCTATGTTCTTTAGTTGTATTCAAATTTTTCTCTAGTAAGTCGACTTACGACTTTTACAAGTCGACTTATAACACTTAGAATATTTTCTTAAAGATTACTGGAATTTCTCTCTGGTAAGTCGACTTATGACTTTTACAAGTCGACTTATAACATTTAGAATATTTTCTTAAAGATTACTGGAATTTCTCTCTGGTAAGTCGACCTATGACTTTTACAAGTCGACTTATAACACTTACCTCTTTTTCTTAAAATCATGGAATTTTCTTTCTAGACAGTCAACTTATGATTTCTATAGTCGACTGATACTGATGTATCCTTATATCTATGAATGTTCTTTCAAATGATTTATTCTCTAGATGTTTTGATCTATAACTACTTATACCTTATCTTCTATTTAACTTATGTTTTCAAGATATTGAGTTGAGCAATTTATGTTGGAATTTCGTTTGGATATTTGAGTTTGAGTCTCTAGAGGGTGTGTGTGACCCTAGTATACCGGCGTTGAGTATTTATGTTTGGGCCTGTTGAGGCATTTAGTTGATCAGTTGTTGAATTAAGTCCGGTAGGGTACACCAACTCTCGGAGATTCGTTAAGTAATTAAATAACCTAAATGATAAGGACAGGTACTAGTGGTGATATGATGAACGGGAACATGAGTTATGGACCTCAGTATGGCTTGCGGTGTGAGATGATCCCCGGAATTATCCAGGTGTGAGTGAAATAGTCTCCGGAATTACCTGTGGTATGGGATTGATCTCTGGAATTATCGGAATCGAGGCGACGCACATGTGGTATTCGTGTGATGAGGTGCCATTGCTTGTGGTGTGGGGTATTCTCGAAGATTCCCAGGTGTGAGTGAAATAGTCTCCGAAATTATCTGTGGATAGAGATTGACCTCCGGATTATCTTTATTTCGGGGCATGGGCTAATACTCACAGTTTATCTTTATCTCATAGTAGTCATCGTAGTAGGATTAGTTGCATGTCGGGGATTAAACCCTATAATGTGGAGACGTTAAGGTCTTGCACCGGACCTATGTAGAGTGGGATGCATAGACTTCGACAAGTATGCATTAGAGAGTCCGCATATAGACTTGTGTTTTCTTGACTTGGCTTTACGCAAGTGTTTTCCTGTTTCCCACACTTGACACTTAGTTAGTTTCACTTGATGTTTACATGTTTCCTTGCTATGTTATATTTTAAGTATTCTTGTTTATTACATGTTGTTTAAGAATCCATGCTTAATGTTTATTTATGTTGTTTGTTTTTATGTCACTCACACCTTTATGGCTGACCCCTTTAGTTTTGGGGGTTAGGGTTATCTCTAGCCTCATATTTTACAGGTGATTTCTTAAGGCTTGGATTGGATGCTTGAGTTCAAGTGATTTAGTGATATATGTAAAATGAAAAGTATTGTAAAGAAAAGAGAATTATGATTTGAGATGTATTGTATTCCGTTGTGCTATGTAATTGATTATTGAAATGAAAGTTAAAAAAATTTATTGGTGTTAAATTGTGTTTAATATTACATTGAAGTTGATGCTGGAAATTGTGCCACGTATTTTCTAAGATATCATATTAGAAATTCGGGGCGCTACACTTTCTGATCCAATCTATTCCAGCCCGCCAATGCAACTGGATCAACCTCCGCCCCCTCTGGCTTCACACCAAACAACGGATCATCTAGATACTTCTGTCGGAGATACGCAATCATTTGGATCATCCACATTGTGAAATCAATTCCATCGAACTCCTTGACTCTACTCTTGTCCCTCATCTCAATCAATACTACCAACCTGTAGCTCTGATACAACTTTGTTGAATTCTAACTGCGGAATAAACTCAACAACGACGATGAGATGCAAGAACTATAGAATCAAAATAAGAGAACAAAGAACAACCAAAAGCAACACACAAGAACACACAAGATTTTTATCGAGGTTCACCCAAACAATGGCTACTTCCCCGTGCAGAGGCACTCCTGCGATTTTCACTAGAAATATGAAGATTAGGTTTACAAATCTCTCAAGAACTCACCACCAAGGTGTAGGGTTTCTCTCTATCTCCCTCTCTCTTAATGACGACTGTAGATCTCTCTTTTTCTTTTCAGTTAACCCTAAAATCATACACAATACAATATATATATGATTCCACATCTCTAATCTCAGCCGTTCGTCTATTCAGCGTCGGGACGGTCGATCGGTCCATCTTGACGATCGACCGGTCTTCTCCCTCGACTGCACGAAATCCAACAGAGAGCGTGTCGGTCGACTGGACCGGTCATTCCATCAAGCTACAGAGTTGAGTCAGAGAGCTGGACGGTTGACTGCGTGGTCGATCGGTCTTCTTGCTTGGACGGTCGGGGGGTGCGGTCGACCGCAACTCTGCTGTAGACACTTTCTACTCTTGACCTGTTGCTCCCACTTCGACTCTCCTTCCCGACTATCTTCTTCAACTCATTATCGGGTATTGGATCCACAAACCCCAACACAAAGAATGTGTGAGAACGAAAAAAAGCTTACATATTTATGAAAATATTTGATTGGTTGTTTTTTTTTTAACATCTCAAGGAAAGCTCATAACCTTAGTTTAAAACTTGGCAAATCCCACAATCCAATTCCAACATCTACCTATCCATTCAAAGTGATAATATTTGTACAAAGTTTAAGAGCTAATTATAAACACCAATCACAACCTTAAACTAATGACATAAGCTTCATATGTTCGTTCTTATCATGTTTATTTCAAAATACTACTACATCTATAACTATTATAATGGGAGAGATGGAGTTCCAAACAAATAAACAATTTTTTTTTGTATGTGCGTAAACACGTGCAGCGCACGTGTTGGTAGGTTTTTTTTGTCCTTTTCCTTCCTCCTACACGTGCATCGCACGTGCATCATACTAGATTTTTTTCTTTTTTGTCCTTTTCCTTCCTCCTCCACGTGCATCGCACGTGCATCATACTAGTTGTACTTAATCAGACAGTTACCCATTTGAATCACACAACTAGATATAACCATCTAACCCTAATAAAAAAAGAGAACCATTCAACAAAGACATAGAATTGAAACAAAAAATCTTCTTAACACTACAAACAAGAACACTAATCCCGGCGCTTTTTTTTTACTTTTCCCGGCATTTATAAACGCCGGGGTTAACCAACCAGATGGACGAAAAAACGCCACCGCAAACGCCGCCCTTTCCGCCGCCGAGGTATATCTTGAGAAACCCCAGCGTTTCCAAGCGCCGGCCTTGATTGATAAATATCCCAGCGGTTAAGTGGATTACCCCGGCGCTTTTTGAATTTTTTTATTTTTTAAAATTTATTATACCCCATCGTTTGCAAACGCCGGGGTATTATTATTACTTTTAAAATTTAATCTACCCCGGCGTTTTCAAACACCGGGGTTTTGTTTGCAAATTTTAAATTTTTTACTGTTATATATATCCCGGCGTTTGGAAACGCCGGGATTGATTCTTTTCTTTTTTTTTGGGGGGGGGATTCGAAAACAAGATATATAAATATTTACGAGCCAAAAAAAAGTACTATGAACAATCAGACATGCAGATATATATATCCCAATTTGATATCAATTTATAATATTGTTCAGCATATATATTTCATAAACAAATTACTTGCTCAAAATAATAAAAGACCAACCAAATTTTTATTAAGCTTTATAATTCATTGAAAATTTTATGCTGTCACATTTGAAGGTAATTACACATAAGCTGACAGTCTTCGACAATGGCCTAGAACGATAAACATAACATGAAAAACATAACGTATACAATGTATTAGAAATACAAATGATCAAACATAAGCAAAATCCTTCATCAGTCTTGATGCATCCACAGAGAGGCAAGCTGACACGGTTATGTAAGACTGTTTCAGTAGCTCGCTCTCTAAAACCATCATTCTCAGATTTGAGGAGTCCTACCAGGTAGGGAGTGACATCATGCTTCACTAATTTTTTCAAAGATACTCAAATTAAAAGAAATAAACAGTCAGACATGCATAAGCAGCACATGATCATATAATGCTCTAGATAACTATAAATAAATAATAGACCACTTGATCATATAGAAGTATACTAGTATTACAGTTTTCTTCTAGTATAAATAATAGACCACTTGCATTTAAATAATAGACCACTTGCATTCCCAGCAACCGAGATATAATCCCCCCTTAACATACTATTTACATTTTATATTTTGCATAAACTTTTTCTAAGAAACATTTTGCATAAACTTAGAAAATAAAAGGAGTTAAGATGGGAATAGAACACCTTCGAGTGGTAGCTATAAAAAAATGCATAGAAATATCCCAATAAGCAAGCAGTCAATCTTGTATATAAATGTATTCATCAAGGTTCAAACTAACTAAATCATTTGTAGCAACATGCTTGCAGTCAAAAATGCATAAACATCATAAGTAGAGCTCATATGTTGAGAATATATATATATATATCTATCTGTTGGGCTTGGAATCCGTCTACTCTAGTTATATATGATGTTCCTATTTTGGGGAGTTGTCTACTCAACTAGCTTTGTTTATCTTAGTTGCAAACTATAAGTTTCTATCTATATGTTCTTATAAATGGTTTAAATGTTCAACCTATTTTGTTTCAGTGCTTGGTGTATGGTCGGCTAAATATCCTGATTGACCTCTTCATTTTCCTTCCAGTGTTGCATATATTGTGTTCTTTTGTGTTTTCTGTTTGGTACAGGTTGTTGTGGCTTGTAGTGTGGGTAGCTGCTGCTTTTCCATCATCAAATATCTCACACACACTCACACACTCACACTCACTTGATCATACTAGAAGTAAACTGAAGCAGTCATCATATATCTCACACACACTCACACACACACACACTCGTTCTAACAGCAGGAAAACACACATACACACTCACACACACTCACACGCATACACACTTTTCTAAATAATAACGTAAAAGTTGTCCAAAAGTGACGTGTTATGTGTTTAAAAGAATTGAAGCTAATAAAATTTTAACACTTACAAGAAGAGACAATCTCGTCTACTGTAAATGTCTAACAGAGTCGTCATTGATGGAATCACGTTCGCCGAATCCTACTTCATTCATCTATCTGACTCCTGTAATGACTCTATTGCTTTGCTGTATACGGCAAAAATATATACATTATGTTTCCAAATCTAAAAAAAAACTTCACTTAAAAAAATCAAGTTATGCACACATACACAACCAGCAATACGATAATCAACAAACAGATTATCAAAAATTTTTGTTTTCAGTGTACATGTCGATCAATTGTCATTTATGTTTATAGATGCATCCCTCAATTTCTAACCCTTTCCTGTCAAAAAATGCGATCAAGTTTTTTCCTTATCGAGTTTGTATGAATGCAAGAACCCTACAAATAAATTCGGCCTAACCAACCCACTCACTCAACTATTGAATACTGAATGATAAACAAGAGAATGGCAGATGCTGAAAATTTTGCAGACTGGTTTTAACCAAGAAGATACCAAAATGTCATGTAGTTAGATTAATGAGAAATACTGAAAAAGAAGTTTAGAGACAGACTGGTTTATTGACCTCACATGAACTGTCTTTCATTTTTTGTAAATATTTAGCTGAGATGACAAAAGAGGAACTTGTGGTAATCGTAAGAACAAACGCCTTAGAAGAAAGGAAAGAATATGGATTTACTCAGAAGTCATATTGTGCTAGTGGTTGGCTGGCTGCAGCTTGGAATTCAGAAAGAATAAGAGAAAGCATCCAAGGAAAGGAAGTGTATCGTCAAATTTTTCTATGTTTATGTTTTAAAGCATGGATTCAAATATCGGATGCTATTCAAGGATAAAGTTGTATGTATATTGAGGCCTTGCCTACCAATACTTTCAGCATGATCTATTATTACTGAGAAATGACAAATGAAGACATATATTGGATTTTCGAAGATAAAAACCAGAAGCATTCTAAAGTATTCGAGAGGAAAACATGCCAAATTACAATTTTAAATTTCGAAAGAAGTATACTCTCTTAAGCAAATATTGTAAGCTTCTATGAATTCATTTAATTAAAATTAAAAACATGTACAGTAGGTCGTCCCTCATTACAGCTAGTGCTCATATTTGTGCTATGAATCTTCAACATCCAAAGCCACTTTAAAGCTTCTCTATTTAATTTAGTAATTCAATTTTGACACAAATGACTTTAAAATGTGCAGAAATAATACATGGCTAAACTATGGAGATGGATATTTGAATAGCATAGTTTCTATCATATATATATATATATATATATATATATATATATATATATATATATATATATATATATATATATATATATATACACACACACGTGAAATCTGCCCATTGATTAAAAGCATTTATTTTGTTTCAAAGCAACCAGAAATAACATGCACAAGCTGAAATAATGCTTGTCTAAAAAAATTAGGCTTCGCAGGGAGAGAATTGAGCAAAAATTCTGATTGTGGACAAGATAAGCACTTCTAACTGTGAATATATGGGAGGCATAAGGGTTTCAAAGCAATTGATAAACTATAACCTGTCTCGGTATGTCACCAGGTTCGGCGACATTCGTTTCCTTAAATAAATGTGAAACTTTTTCTTGAAGTTTTGAAAGATGTGTCTCGAGAAAACGTATCCTTTCATCTCTGGGATCAGCCTGTGTAGACAGAGAAGCACGAAATCGAGAGGTGTGGGCCCTAAACCCTTCCCACGCACACGCCCATGGCGTTATTGACCCCATTCCTGGACCAACGCTTGATGCTGAAGTTCCACAATATCAACGGATGATGTGGGGTAGTCGGCGGCAGCTGCGGATGAGAGTTTGGTGTATCTTGTTCTAGCAGTGCTCTGTAAAAAACAGATTGTAAAAACATGTAAGATGTCTTTCATTTTAAAGTCAAATTACAAACCAAATAAGCCCAATTAAGATAGGACACAATTACTGATATCGATGCTGCCTTTGCTGACGCAAACACGCCTTGTGAGTTCATGTGGGTGGCGTCGAAGAAATCCAAATCCCCGTACTGATCCCCACCTCCGTGCTCCACATCCTTTATATCATAGAATACAGAGAAATATCCAAACATCAATAAAGTATTTTATGACAAATTATTTAAAAAGGTGATGCTTACCATTATCGCATGACGCCTTGCGAAGCTCGTACCTCCAGATGTGTGTCACACATCCTATTCCTATCGACTGGCACGACCTCTTTCAGCCCTTTTCTACACAACTCGTAATTATCATATACACAATTAAAATGGTTAATTAAAATTAAATAAAGAGAAATTATAAAATACAAAAATTAAAATTACAATCAAATCTACAAAAACTAAAATTAAAATTAATCTTTATGATTACCTTTCCCTCCGGTGAACTCCAAAAATGACACAGGTATTCCCAACTTAATTTTTGTGACACCTTTTGGGACTACTATTATATTTGCAGCCATTGTCCGGTCATCGTAGTAGTAACTTGCCTTCAATTCACACTTTCTCTCTACTTCTTAGACATAGATTTGCTTACCCAATCGAAATCATGTACCGCCTGGTAATCAAATTTGGACTGTGTATGAACAAGAGTCAAAGTTAATTATGACCACAATCATACAACTAGTGAGCACAGAAATAATATGGCCAAAGCTCATTCTAGTTAATGAGAAAATTGATGTCTAATTTTATTAAGACCATTATAAAGTTGCCAAAAATGATTTGTGAAAAGTGGATTGGAAGTATGTTTAGAATAGCAGAGATGCAGTATAAGGATGAAAGACGTTGCAGTATAAGGTTGCAGTATAAGGATGAAAAATGACCAATTATTTCTTTTTGTCCGTGTCTTAGGATTTGATACACTATATGTGGAAATAGAGATATGCATGTATATATATATATATATATATATATACATATATATATATATATATATATATATATATATATATATATATATATATATATATATATATTTTTATTTTTTTTTTAATTTATATGGTTAAAATAAATTCAGCAATTTTTTAGTTTCTGTTACATGTTGCACATAGTATGAATGCTCAAGCAAACTTGTAAAACGATTTTAGTATTAATTACTACTGCAGGGAGCGTAGTTTTACTAGTTTGATTGAGCTACAATGAGTTATTATGATAGCCTGAACAAATGAAATTCCAGTAGTTACGTGAAATTAAGGTGACATTAGTCTTCTTGTTTGAGCGTTTGATTTTTTGGAATTTCTTGTCCCTGATCAAAATATTTCCTATAGACTTTCTTTTCTCTATGTTGTCATACTCAGAAAGACAATATCATATTTTCTCTATTTTACTGGAATTAACAACAATAGTCCTGATTCAGATAGCAAAGAAAGAGGGCTTTGAGCTTCATGTGAGTTTTGCTGCTAGGATTGCAACAAAATCAAAGCAGAATCTGGGGAAAGCAATTATGGCTCTTGAAGCAAGAAAAGCACACAAGTAATATTATTTTAGCGACTCAATATTATTTTAGCGACTCAAAATGTATTCAAAAGAAAGGCAATAAGATATAAATGAATCAAAGACCGATCTAAGTAATAGTCAGAAGATTGGTAGTTATGATTTAAGCATTCTCATAAGCTTTATCTTCCGACTATTACTTATGATCACAGTAGTAAATGAATCAAAGACCGATCTAAGCATTTACCACTGTGATCAATTCAATTTTCTCTATCTTCACAAGCATCAGCATTCAGTCATCTCAACATTCTCATAAGCTCGAATCATTTTATGCACTTCTCGCCATAACCTGACATGTTGACTTCAAAAGCATAGCATGAATATTCTTTGTTCCACTTTCCTCAGAACCACTTGAACAGTTTTTAAGCTTCCCTAATTCTTCAATCTTTCACTAGGTTCGGCTCAAAATTGGCACCTTGTATTAGTTTTCTGACTAGTAATTGTGTGACATTTTTAGGATATATCTTACAAGTTTGCATTATGCAACTGATTTCTAGTGTAAGTCTAAAATAGCATACTAAGTGTGTGAGGAATTAGTGAGAATATAATTTTACGGATTAAATAAACTAGTGAAGTAGGTTTGGCGAAGGCTGAAGCTGCAATGATATCAATGCTAATACACATAAAAGAAATAAAGAGAGCTAACATCAGCTGAAATGAAAGCACACTCAAGCACAAAATGACGAATTACTACACTGGATAATATAATTTCAAAATTAGTTGGTTTAAATATGACCTTAAGAAGTTCAAGGGCTCTACCCCGTGTTGCAACTGGGATATTTGTCCATCGATCATAAGTAAGAGGAAGGTACTCTGAATTCCTAGCAATTACGCCAATGAACGATGCGAAAGTTATAGCATGTTTACCCATGGGTTGGTTATCCGCATTCACCTCCACGAGGATTCTTTGACCTTGAGATTGCTTCCAAACATCGGCCATCTTCGTCGCTCCCCGAGTCCTTTTAGGGGGTTGGGTGCTCCCCTCACCCACCTCATGTTCACTACCCCTCGTTGGGAGGCTCCTCATGTGTAGGCTCCCTATTCCTTCGCGACATAATTCAATCCTATTGACAAAAAAAGGCACATAAAAGGACATAACAGTTATACAATACAAATGATACTGATAAGAAAATGAGAAGATCGATAGAAAGCATACATCAGTATCAAGAACATAATAATAATTGCTGACAATTGATAATAATAAATCTCTATAAATAGGAACACTTGATTATTTATTTATCAACTATAAATAATTTTGTCTAACTGACTAAACATATAAATACTAATATCGATAGTTTTCAACAAGAATACATTGTGACTGAGTATTTTGGAGAAAATAAATGAGTAATCTAACTATCAATATTATCCAATACATCCCCTGGCTCTCCATCCGTGCGTAGCCAATTCGGTCTACTGTTGCCATCTATTATGTTCACATCAAACCTACGAAATTCAGCAGCAACAAAATTATTAGTGATATCGTCGTCATCATCGTCTGATGTATCTCCTAACTGAAATACATCTCTTGGTTGTATAATAAGTGCCACATAAGAATTAGGTGAAACTGGATCTTTCACATAGAACATTTGAAAGACTTGAGATGGAAACACAAATGGTTCATCGCTGATTTGTGTACCAGTATTAGTCAAATTTGTAAAATTTACAATTGTGAATCCTAATGTATCCTTATTTTGGGGATAATTCTTATCTATTCTAGCCCAGTCTGCGCGAAATAAGACAACTCGATAATATCTGTGAGCACACCATAATATTCAACATCCTCATCTACTGGACTTGTGTCATTATTGGAAACATAACTTCTTGTCTTTGACGTCACTAAAATTCCACTATTTTGGGACTTCAAATACCATTCATGATCCTTGGTATGAAATTTGTAGCCATTATATATATATCCCCTGAATCTTCTAGCCATCTTATCAGGACCTATCACAAGAATCTTGATTTCATGATACCAAATCATCGTGCAACTTTGGAACCTATAATATGTGATGTTAAATCTTATTAGTGACGGTAGGAATATATTTAGAAAAATAATGTACCGCAATTTAGAAGACACTTACATAGTCTTTAGGCTACATATGAAATTTTTCATTCATCCTCTTATTTTGTTCACGTGGTCTCAATTTTCTCGTTTTAGAATTTCTTTTCATTTCACGGATAAATTCTCTGTAAATATTTAAAACATCAAGATTTAATTAGGTTAAAACTGTTCTAATCGGTTTTAATTAAGTATAAACCAACTCATTTTTTTGACTTACTTTCGAAATGGCTCAACAGTTGCATGATGATCTATCACATATCGATGTGCTTATTCCCTTGTTAAGTTATCTAACTCAAATGCATCAACTTTATCAATAGTATTTCCATCAGTCTGGAACAGATAATGTGCCTCACCAAGGTTTGACCCGTATGGGTTTCTCCTTGGTCTGGTAAAACATGTCTCGACACCCTGAAGATATCGTGAACAAAAATTGGAGCATTCCACCGAGAGATAACCTTCTGCTATTGGGCCTTCTGGATGTGCTCTATTTTTAATATATCCCTTAAGCCGATATAGGTACCTATAAATGTAAATAGTTAGATAAGAAAAGGTATGCGAATATTCAAATGAAAGGTAGATAATTAACAAATATGAATAAGTACCTCTCAATTGGATACATCCACCGATAATGTACCAGTCCCCCAAGTCTTGCTTCACCCGCTAGATGGATTACCAAGTGAATCATTATAGTGAAGAACGATGGGAGAAATATTCTCTCCATTTGACAAAGAACAACTGCAAC
The DNA here is from genome assembly GCA_017893485.1 of Hemerocallis citrina. Taxonomy (NCBI): domain Eukaryota; kingdom Viridiplantae; phylum Streptophyta; class Magnoliopsida; order Asparagales; family Asphodelaceae; genus Hemerocallis; species Hemerocallis citrina. The sequence continues at coordinate 182,189,879 of CM030358.1, read as the reverse complement.
ACATTGCTCCAATAGGTCAATGTCTTCAATACGTAGAACCCTTGAACAAAGTCCTTTATAAATGCTACACAAATCCTTGATGAAGGCAGTTACTTGTTCACACATTGAAAACCTTAAAGCCACGGGGAGGAGATCCTGCATCAAGATATGGTAGTCATATGACTTAAGACCCTGAAGCCTCTTTTCCTTATCGTTGACGCACCTTGCTATGTTAGATGAATAGCCATAAGGAACCTTAAGCTCATTTAGCACTTTGCAAAATAATTCCAACTCCTTTTTGGACATGCAGTACATTGCAAGAGGAAAGAAAACTCTGCCATTCTGTAAATATTCAGGGTGTAACTCACGTCATATTCCCAATGCAGCTAAATCAAGACGACACTTCAAATTGTCTTTTGTCTTCCGATCATCTCTCAAGACGACACTTCAAATTGTCTTTTGTCTTCTGATCATCTCCCATGACTGTTCCTATACAATTTTCACCAATATTCTTTCCGATGTGCATCACATCTAGATTATGGCGCAATAAGTTGAATTCCCAATACTGTAGTGTAAAGAAAATGCTCTTCTTCTTCCAGGAACCTAAATCAACAATGTCATCACATTTATCTGCACCGATGTCTTCATCCCTTGCCCTTTTCTTGCCCTTTTTTGTGTCCTCTGGTTCCTTACCATGATTGAAATTATGACCATATAGTCGTCTTAACACATCAGATCCAGAAAAAATTACAGGAGCGTGTTCTTGTTCCTACTCCGCATAAAATGTAGCAGTTTCTGCCCTGAAACTGTGTGTCTGACAACCATCTCCTATGACCCATGTAGCAAAACTTTCTCCCATTATATAACCATCGTGAATTAGTTTGATCAGCATAACAAGGACATGCATTACGCCCTTTGGTGCTATAATCAGATAAATTTGCAAATGCAGGAAAATTATTGATTGTTCAAGTCAATGCAACTCAGAGACAGAATAATTTCTTATTTGTCGCATCATATGTTGGAACACCCTCCACAACTGTTGGAGCTCATCTATTAAAGGCTGAAGATAGAAATCTATATCATTTCCTGGGCTTTTTGGTCCAGGAACTATTTTGGATAAAATAAATGATGACGGCTTCATGCACTTCCAAGTGGGTAGATTATACGGGATCAACACTACGAGCCATATGCTGTATGTACTACTCGTTTGCCTAAATGGATTAAAACCATCACTTGCCAAATGAGGCTGAATCCGCAGGATGTCTGAGAATCTCATCATTCTTCCAACATTCAGCATGCCATCTCATATAAGAAGAAGTCTTGGTCGACATAAACAATCTTTGCAGCCATAGAATCAAAGGAAAGTAGCGCATCTGTTTTGCCAGCTTCTTTTTCCGCCTTGATTTAACTGACCCACTTATATCTTTGTCTTCATTTGGTTTTCCTTTCCATTTCGAAGTACCGCAGATTTCACAGTTCTCAAAACTCTCCTTATCTCCCCAAAATAACATACAATCATATCGACATGCTACTCTCTTCTCATACCCCAGATCAAAAAATTTAAGGAACTATTTTTTTCCATAGGCTGAATTTGGGAGACAGATTTCAGGAAAAGCTTCATTCAACAATTTAAGTAGCATGGTGAAGGACTTGTCAGACCAACTGTTCAAACATTTGATCTGAAATAATCTCACGATGAATGAGAACTTCGAAAATTTTATGCAATTACAATACAAAGGTATACTAGCATCTTCCAATAACTTAGTAAATGCGTCAAATTCTTTGTTAACTTCAGGGTCTTCCCTTCCACCCTGCACTCCACCAGCAGTGTGCGGTGTTTCAGTCGGTTCATCATGGACTTGGGTTGTTGGAATATTTGTGTGCATTGGATTGTTATGAATTCCAAAAGCATCCCACACTAAATTTTGCATCTCATCGGCAACACTATCATCGTCAACTTCTAAGGGTACTTCTTCATCTTCTAAAGCAGCCAGATCAACCGGAATGGATGGGACACGCTCTCCATGGCACAACCAATGTGTGTAACCTTGTAGGAAACCATTAATCACCACATGTGTTTGTACTTCGTTGCATGGAAGTAACTCACAGTTTACGCACCAGCGACATGGACACAAGATGAAGTTGGGATCACGTGAATGTTGCTTAGCGAAAATAATAAAATCTTTGACACCATCCCGATACTCCTTGGATAATCGTGACTTACTCATCCAACTTTTATCCATTTCAATAATATCACTCAATCTGTAAATAAAATTTCACTCATTAAATTTTTATTTTCTTATCTCATTAAAGTGTGTACCTTACTAGATAAGTCAATTGAAAAAACTCCCATCATAAAATAATTAGAAATTAAATCTTGAAGAACTTAAACCAGACATTTGATTCAATCTAGATAAATCTTAAACTAGATAAATAACTCTTCCTTAAGACTTGCCAAGTGCTTCATATTCAGAATTATTACATGTTAACTAAAGCCATTCTTCCATGTGTTAGCCATATTCTATAAAACCCATCATTTTAAATATATATGTTGCTTATATCATTTCAATCTGTACATTTATCCATCGATGAATATCCACAAAGATATAAGTTTCATAATTTCAGAATGACCATAACCAATATTCCTCAAGATTAGGAATACAAGAGCTAATATATGTGCCAATTGGTAGATTTAACAAAGCCGAAGTATTACCTAAAGCAAGCACAAAGATGCAAGAAAATGCCCAAAGGAAAAGTTGAATAATTGGATTGGGTTAGTTTACAGAAGTATGTTTTAGCTAACCAAGCAATGTGCAAATTTAATGTTATCAATCAGTGGATAAATGAACCCAAAAAGATCATAACTAATGAATCTGAATATACCTTGATGAACTCGATGAAAAAAGTGAGTATATAAACAAGTAAACAATTATGATCACCAATACAGAAAATGGCATAACATTTCTAAACTCCCACAAAAGAAATATTATTGAGAAAGATAAAGATATATAATAAACCTCACCGATTCCATATATTGATTAACAAGTAGTATATCTAAAATATGCTTAAATGGTTTATATTAACAATGACAATTTAACACAGACCAATTATAAATGTAGCATATGAGTTACTGAACAAATAAATTAATCACAAGCCTAAACTTAAAATACCCATCACATCATTCTTATCTACCAAATAACTACGAGTTCATTGACTAATTAGTCCATTAACAAAAATAACACTAACAATTCCATAACAAAATGGAGCATAACATAATGCATAGAATTAAAAATCAGAGAAAAGGGTAAAGATTTAATCTCATAATTCTTTTAAACACATAACATAAACATCATCATCATCACCACAACTACACCCTTCACATATAAAATTAAGGATTATTTGTTACGAAAGTTTTTCAATCATTTGTCAATCTGAAAACAATCATCAATGTAAGTAATTAAAACAACAATTTAGTTCATCAAACAGAAGGAGAACAAAATACATCCAAATTATAAAAGAAAAATTATATGTAGTACCCCTTATTTTAAAAATATTGTTTTGAGAATATTAAATGAGTTAAAATGATTTTTGGTGATTTAATAAATATTTATCTAAAAATTTATCTTCTTACACGTACAAATATTTTCTCGGGAAGTTCAAAAGCCAAAATTATTTTGGGAAAACTCATTATTTATTATTTGATATTATTTGTTGTTTTTCTAGATTTTTCTGGCAATGGTTGGACCCATTTGCAAATATTTCAAAAAGAATGACTTTTGTGCAAAATTACCAAATGGGGGTGAAAACTCTAGATTTTTGGATTTTTGGGCTGAAAATAATGCCTAGTCAATTCAGAAGTAAAAAAATTTTACCTTTCGTTTCAGCACATTTGATATATTTTACAAGTTTTGATAAAAGATGATCTTTTTGCAAAATTACTATTTGAAGGGATGAAATTACAAAATTGTTTTCTGGGTTTTTTCTACAGTGCCGGCTGATGCTAGTAGGGGATCTTTTGATTTCTTTGAGCCCAATTAAAATGGTTTTAACTAATTTCCTAGTATGGGGATCTATTTATGTAAAGGTATATTTGAAAGGGAAGATTTTGCAAATGTATTCAAAAACCCTAGAATCTTTAATCCCGGCCTATTTAGGGTGTAGTGCAGCCGTCATCTTGCTGCACAACACAGAGGATTTCTTATTTCTTATTGTTTTGGCATTCTAAAGAGAAGATATTGGATTTCTTGCGAATGAGGAGCTTTTCTTCTATTCTATTTGTCTTCATTCGATTTCTTCAACAAGGTGAGTGATATAATTATTTTGTTTTGTTCTTTGAATATTGTATGTAGTGTTTCATCTATTAGAAAGCATGCTAGGGTTTGGTATGAATATATATATGATGGATTGGATGAATTGATGAATTAAAATTGGATCTTTATGAAACCCTAAGTTATTTATGAGTAGAATGTGCATGTGGATGATTTGAGATTGTTAAATAACCTAATATAAATCATGAGTAAGCTATTTCTTTTGGGTTAATGCTGATTTGATTGAGTATGGGAATTGTTATGCCTAAATTGATTAAAGAAGAGATTTTGACTATTTATGAGGTTGGATGATTGCATCTTGATCATGGTAATGTTAAATTTATTTATGTTCATGAGTTAAAGATGGTGATTGAGTTAAGAAAATTTTGAGAAGGGCTAATGAATTAAGAGACTATGTCTTGAGAATTAGATTTATGATAATTGAATTGGGTTTGATGCAATATGATCAATTTGGTGATTTGTGATTTTGTGAAAGATTTTACTTGAATTTGGATATCTCAAATACTAAGATTAAATCTGAATATTTTGTCATTTCTAATTAATGGATTTGTGAAGTTTTTTTGGTGTACGAACATGCACGAACATTTTACATGAATATTGTAATCCATTGCTTTTGAAGAAATTGAGTCTTTGTGTGTTTTCGGAGGATTTGACTATATCTCAACTTATTTTTGTATTGATATGGTTTGGAAAATAATATGAAGTTAATTTGAAGTATGATCGATTCTTAAAAACTCTATTTTTGGATATGTGCACAAATTAATGTTCAGATTAAAGTAAATCAACAAATTGTGATTTTTATTAATTCAAAGTGGTTTTGATTGTTTTTATGTGTAACGCCCCGAATCCCAAATACACTGAATTCGAGATGTTCTACAGGATCTTTTCACTTTCTTAGTACACTTTTACAGGGAAATTAAAACTTTTCATCATACATCAGAGATTACATCATAATTACATCTTTCTTTTGCACAGCGGAAAAAATACAACAATTTGATACAAGTACAACAGCATAATGTAATCTTTAAGCATCCATCCTCTTTTAATCTTTAACAAGTCATTTACCTGCATGTAAGACTGTGGGTACGTCAGTTTATTCAACCGACGAACATTATACACGGCCATCCTCTCTATGCCGGAAATAGTATAACTTAACATTTCATATTTAGCAAACACAAACTTGTCATATTTCAAACTAAGGGGACTACCCTATTGATGTCGTGTTGTGATTGTGCACTTAGTCCTTAATGCAGTTAATTATGTTATATGACACTAATGCGCACTTGTTCGGATTCTATGCATCCCATACTACATAGGTCCGAGGGCAAGTCCTTATTCGTTCTTCATCTTTATAGGGTTCGATCCCCCGTTATGATTTAATCTACTACTGTAATTACGGTAAGTATCCTAGATGTTATCTGACCTACGAACTCATGTTTAGGCACTCTGGAGTAGTATCCTCACCCAGACGCATCATGGGAATTCCTGGGATACGCTCTCACCATAAACATGACACCACCCGTAGTCTTCAAACATCCCACGAGCGTCGCCACTGGGACGGTACTCTGGAACAGTATCCTCACCCAGACTCGTCATGGGAATTCCTGGGATACGCTCTCGCCGCTACCCAGGGCCCCCATACTCAGTGTTTTTCTCTTACTTTCATCACATCTTCACTATGCACTAGTCCTTAGTTTTATTAAAAATCATGAACAAAATAATCACTAGAGTTAGCCTCTCCATCAACCGGACTTATTCATTTGTTTCATCATGACCAACCTTGGTCTAATTTCATCTCAATTCATTTTCTCAATGCCGGGGAGACTTAGCTACTCTATTTCAAATTTCATTTCACAATCTTCAACTCATAACAATTTCCATGTCGAGTTCTCAAACTCACTTGTATGTTCTTTTTCATTTCATGATTTCACTTCATTCACAAGTCCACAATGAGTACTTTTAACTCACAAAGTTCATAATTATAGCCAACAATTTCTTTTTCCCTTTCATAAAAATCATGATTTTAATTTCATAAACGTACATGAATTCAACAACTTCATAATATTACTAGTAACATCCATACTCAACATTTTGCACAATATTCATGGGTGAGAATAATAATAGAATCATGTCATACCACAAATACTTTTTCCCATCACTTTATAATAGCCTATTTCACTTAATCTTATGAGTTATAAATTCCATAAGTATATATCTTATAACCAAAGCTCGAATTATGCCTTTTATTCACAAACCATATTGTCTTTTATTCAATAAATACCCTAATTACTCTTATAAAATTCCTTGTATTTTTATGAGAATTACCATATTTATTTCATAATTTTTGGACTTCAAAAACACCCAAAAAAATTATTTTTTCCTATATGCCGAAGGCAAGAATCGAACCAGGCGCCGCACCAAGACAGCACAGAGCTCCGACCGCTAGGCCGTTCGCCGAACACGTCATACGAGCGACTGGGGTCTATATATACCCTGAGTTCGCTGCTTACTGTTTTTTAGGGAATTTAACAAAAAGAAGTGTTCTGCTCGGGATTCGAACTGTGCAACACAGAGAAGCCAACCGGCGTCCAAGACCACCTGAGCCACTGGCTCGGGTTGTCACAAACCCAATAAAATTCCTTATATGTTATATTCGTACTGTTTTGAAAATAATTCGACATTCAAATAGCCATAGTTGCTTATTGCTTTGATAAAATTTTCTAAAAACTTCCAGATTAGATCCTCAGTCATATAAGTTCATACCAGTAAAATAATATAATTTTTTTGGTACTAATGAAATGTAATTTCACATACAAAGACCCAAAAATTATTTATTAAAATACATTATTGTATTTTCGACATTGCCATATAATCAATCTACTAGTCTTTTTATTAAATAATTTCATGGAGAAAATTTACTGATATTAGTTCTTAATTCAACCATCACATATGATTTCCATAGTCCACATTCATATCAACATGAAGGTCCATCTATCACAATTAACAAGTGTACATTATGTCTCTAATCATAATAACAACACTCTTAATTTAATTTAATCACTATCACAACTTCACACTAATAAACATGGGGCAATCTACACACAATTTAATCTTAACACTAGAGCCATATAAGTTAATCAATACATTTCAATCAATTCACATGCTAACTACTCAATTTAAGTGGGCTCTTCATAATATTTTTCATGCATCTTTAAGGGTGTAAAATTAGCATGGATCTACTTTAGAAATATAAAATGTTTTACCCACCTCAATTGGAGAGAAACACAAACAAAAGCAATCAAGTCCTTGTAGATGAAAGCACCACCTCCTAGCCAAAAGCGCTCAAGCTCCAAGCCTCCAACCAATGCCGAATGCTTCCTCAAGCTCCAAACCGAATGCTTCCCTCCTTGGTGATGCCGGCCACTCCAAGTAACAACACCCACACAATCTCTTATCTTTTATAACTCACACAATGATAATACTATAACTTAGAGATTATACTTTGCATATGAAAAATTAGCCATGAGAAGGGGGGTATTTATACTAAAAAATGAGGGGAATGGAGGGCCAAGATTGTCTTGGTGGTTGTTGGATGAAGGGTTTAGATCAAAGTAGGAGTTAGAAGAACTACCCACCTCCTTGAAACTACTCCCATGTTCTCCACACCCAAAATCAAAAATTCCCTCCAAAAAGAATGCTACCGGCCTCAAAATAAAGTGTGCAATGCACGTGTACGTGTAGTGCACGTGCATGCAACTAGGCCAAATTTGTACATTCTTAATTTGTACAAAAATAATTTAGTAAAGAAAAGTCTTCTACATGACAAGTTTAATTAAAATAAATTAATTCATGGGCTTTCTTTTTGGGCCAAAATAATTTTATAAAAATAATTAAAATAAAAAATGCTTTTGGGCTTTTTAAGAAAAGGCTTTTTAATTAAATCAAGTAAGGCTTTTAAAGAAGGCTTTTTGGACTAAAATAATCTGAGAAAATTATATTTAAATATACACATCATGATAAAATAATCCAAATAAAATGTTGCACGTGCACAACACGTGCAAAATAAATAATTTCTCACTTATTGAAAAATCAGGGTATTACATTATGAACTCTTATATATCCTACAAGTCGTATTTGATCATATCAGAAATATGCTTTTTGCATAATTCAATTTTATAAAGTAAAACTTCGTGTCGGTTGAAATGTGCACAACTAAAAACTACAGTCTGCAAGTCGACAGTCGACCGTTGCTACCTAGCTACTGTATTTTCTCGAAGTTTTAAGATTTCATGCGGAACAGTCGACTGATCCATTTTTACAGTCGACTAACTCTGCTCTGTTTTGACGTTTTCTCAAAGTTTTGGATTTTCGCTCTGGACAGTCGACCGATGACTTTTATAGTCGACCGCCATTACTTAGAATTCTTTTTCTTAAAAGTATTGGATTTTCGCTCTGGACAGTCAACCGATGACTTTTACAGTCGACTGCCATTACTTAGAATTATTTTCTCAAAGTTTTGGATTTTTCGCTCTGGACAGTCGACGACTCCGGTTTACAGTCGACTGTTACTGATGTTCCTTGAGTTATTTTGATGTTCTTTAAACGATTGATTCTTTAAATGTTTTTGGGATCTATAACTTACTATTCTAAATATTATCTTTCTACAGAACATATGTTTTCAAACTGTTTAATTGTTGGGTTTGGATAGTTGGGTGTGAGTATCTAGAGGTTGTGTGGGACCCCAGTATGCCGGCAGTTGAGTTATTGTGTTTTGGGCCTGTTGAGGCATATTGTTGATCAGTTGTTGAGTTAAGTCCGGTAGGGTATACCATCTCTAGGAGATTCGTAATTAAATTAATTAACTTAAAAAGATAAGGACAGGGACTAGCAGTGATATGATGAATGAGAACATGGGTTATGGACCTCAGTATGGCTTGCGATGTGAGATAATCTCCGAAATTATCCAGGTGTGAGTGAAATAGTCTCCGGAATTACCTGTGGTGTGGGATTGATCTCCGGAAATATCGGGATCGAGGCAACACTCATGTGGTATTCGTGTGATGAGGTGCCATAGCTTGCGGTGTGGGGTATTCTCGAAGATTCCCAGGAGTGAGTAAAATAGTCTCCGGAATTATCTGTGCATAGAGATTGACCTCCGGAATTATCAGAGCATGGGCTAATACTCACAGTTTACCTATATCTCGTAGTAGTCATCGTGACAGGATTAGTTACATGGCGGAGGACTAAACCCTATAAAGTGGATACGCTAAGGGCTTGCACCGGACCTATGTAGAGTGGGATGCATAGAATCCGACAAGTACGCATTAGAGAGTCAGCATATAGTACTGTGTTTTCTTAATTTGGTTTATGCATGTGTTTTCTGTTTTCTACACTTGACAATTAGTCTAGATACACTTGATGTTTTTTATGTTTCATTGTTAATTCTTATTCATTTATTCTTTTCTTTATTACATGTTGTTTATGATTCCATGTTTCATGTTCTATTTATGTTGCTTTAGTTTTTATGTCGCTCACACCGTTATAGCTGACCCCTGTAGTTTTGGGGGTTAGGATTATCTCTAGCCTCATGTTTTTACAGGTAGTTGCTTGTAGCTTTGGATTTGGATGCTTGGGTTAGAATGAAGTTATGGCTTATGTAAAATTTTAAAGAAGGTGTTGTAATGAAATACTGTAATTCAAGGTGTTTGTATTTTTCGCTGTGTTTTGTAATGAACTAATGTAATGAAAGTTGAAAGCAAAATTTATCGGTATTTTTAGCTATGTTTACTATTATAATTGAAATTGATGCTGGGAATTGTGCCACCTAATTCTGAGATATCATATTGAAAATTCGGGGCGCTACATTATAAATTACAAATTTATTGATAAAGAATTGACAAAAACTAATGTCCCTTAGCAATTTGTGTTTCCACTTTTGAGTAAAGCTTCCATTATTAATTAGCTCTTTTGGGGTTTAACAATTAAAATGGGAAAAATCATGGTTAATCTGGCTTAAATTCATATAGAGATACACAGTTCATATAGGTTTCTGAATCCATTTTAACCTTAGTAATAAACGATTAAACTAGTTTCAACAATGTAGTTAACTCGTAGACATGTGCACCAAAATGAAAATAACCAATGATAATTGATAAATTGATACTGATTTCTATTTACTAACAATTTCAATTAAAACTTAATTTCTTCACTAAAACATTAAACCCTAGATCAAAAACTCCAACTAAACGATCAAAAACTCTGACAAGCAAGGAACTCTGATTATGCATTCATCTTTGGTTTATATTAATAAAGAGGGTTTATAGAATGATTACTAGGGTTTATGAAGAGATAGATTGAAGATGACGATGACAGGGCGATGACGGAAAAGCAAAGTAAACGACGGCGCCAAGCACGAGGGCGAACTGCAGCGACGAGCAAACTTTGGTGAGTAAGAGATTGAACGGGTGCGAAATCGAAGAGGGAATGCTAAGATGAAATTGGGTTTCGGATAGATTGTGGGCGATGAAGGAAAGAGGGAAATAGGGGTTTCAGAGAGAAATAGGGTTTCGACGAGGGAAAGATGAAATATGGAAATGGGTTTCGGCAATGATGTTGTGGGCGATGAGGGAGAGATTGTGGGCAACGAGGGAAAGAGGGAAATAGGGTTTTGGGGGGATTTATGAAATTGTGGGTTTCGACGAGGGAGAGATTGTGGGCGACAAGGGAAATAGGGTCTTGGGGGGATTCGGTGCGAAGGGCGAAATAGGGCAGTAGGGTTTTAGGGGATTCAGCGCGAAGAGCGAAAGAGAGAGAGGGACTAGAGAGAATTATGGCTGGGCATAAAAAAGGGCAACAAACCCCGTCGTTTTTAAAAAAAACGCCGGGGAATTCTTCTAATTCGCTGGCGCTGTTTCCAAACGCTGGGGTATATATGCCTTTAATTCCCATATCTTTAGTAGTGTAACATAGAATCCATCACAAAATCCATATTTGAAAAGAAACAAAAAAATATTACTAGATTCCATCAAAGTCCCACTTACGAAAAACAAAAAAAAACCCAAAACCAAAATCAAAATCAAAATTAATCGACCACTTGGAGAGAAGCAGCGATGCCAGCAGCAACCTCCTCAGCAAAGAACTTTCCCTTGACCTTATCGGCACTCCTCCCCTTGGCCTTGCGGTCCAACAACGACTTGCGATCCTTGTCGAGCTTCAATGGGGATGGAGATAGAGATAGGGAGGAGGAAAATGGATTTGGGGGTGGGGAATTGGAGAGAGAGTAAGGGATGATGACGATGGGGATGGGGACGGCGACGGCGACGGCGGGTGCAAAATTGAGTGTGAACGGCGGGATTGAGGGCGAATGAGGGAAAGAGAGAAAGAAATTGGGGATTGTGGGATAGGGTTTAGGATCTTTGGGGGTTTTATACCAGGTTACCCCCGGCATTTTAAAACACTGGGTATCTTCACTACCCCGGCATTTTAATAAACGCCAGGTAGCTTACACCTTCGTCGGCCTTTTTTTCTAAAATGCCAAGAAACCCGGCGAAACTACCCAAACGCCGGGGTAGTTTCGCCGGGTTATGCCTCTTCTTTTGTAGTAATAAAAATCGCCAACTAATTGGCATAACAAACTAAGAAAAATAATTTTTTTTTCAATGACTACAGATACCAATTCTGGGAAGATACTTGGATTGAGCAATTTGAGTTTAAAGCTATTCATTCCATTGTTGACATTTTTCGTAATCAAGTAGCCCAATTAACTTTGCTTCCAACAAACATCATATGAGATATGTTGACTCTTAGTTTGGTGTGCACAAAATGTGTTTATAAATACTAATAAGTTTAAGTTAAGTTGTTCAGATTTTCATGATCAAATAATATCAATAAGAGATTCAAGAGAGATTCAAGAATAGGCAAAGAAGGAAAGTAATAAAGAAAAATTGCAAAATCAAGCAAAAGAAGAAGTTATTCAAAAAGAGCACATGTTGATTAGTGCCCAAGAAAACTATCAAGACCAGTTGATGTTATTCCATATTTGTGAGATTTTATCTGTATTTGATTGATTGATGATTGATTAGTATATGGTAAGAATATAAAGTGGATTCGTCATGAACAACACGATTACAGTCGACCGCACCACAGTCGACCGCACGTTATAGCAATATAATGAAGTAGTCAACCATTCATCTTTCGACTTTTCGTTTGAAAGTTGAGCAGTCGACTGCACCTTAATTGCGGTCGACCATAATTTGAGTTGTTCACCTTTTTGGAATGTATCGTTTCTATTTTTGATAGATACACTTCCTAGTCTATATATTTCGACGAACCCACTTTGTATTCTTCACCTATTACTTTGAGAAAAATCTTCAGAACTAATCAACTCAACAATCAATCCGAGTGTATGTGATAATTATTTATTTTCTTCAGTCATGATCATTAAAGATCTTAAATTTTTCTTTTCTTTCACTTCAGTGAGATTGACGAGACTTGTGCTAGAAGTCATGTGGGTGTAATAGGTCTTTTGGCCTGAATCCGAGAATCACTGTATAAGAGTTTGAGTATAGTGGAATGCTTGTGGCGAAAAATTGCTACAAGTAGGTGGTGTGAACGTAGACTTGGAGGTCGAACCACGTTATATCTCTGCGTCACTTGTACTTGCAGTGTTTGCATTTCTTATCTCTTCTCATTTACTTTGTAACTCAGTTTTAATTTTTCTTTCATTTTTAATTCCGCACAATCACCCTATTCAACCCCCCCCCCCCCCCCCGGGGTGATTTACAGTGGTATCAGAGCGAGATGCTTGCCCGCTTCGACATTATCGCACATGATCTTGAGAGCTTAGGTAAGGGGTTAGATAATGACCGAAAAATCAGAAAACTCATAAGTTGTCTCACGCCTGAATGGGATGTCAAAGTTGCAGCAATGAGGGAGACACTAGAAGAAAAAGGATTCGACTACTACACTTTTCAAGGAAAATTGAAGACGTATGAGATGGAGATGGCCGAAACAAAAAGGTACCGGCAGAATATTGGGATTGAACCCAAAACAGAAGAGAAGATCATAGCCTTAAAGTTAGAAACTTCACGACTATCAAAATCAGAATCAGACCATGAATAATCAGACGAAGATATCATACGGCTAACTAAACAATTCTATAAGCATCTCAAACGCAAAAAGTACAGCAGGTCATAAGGAGAAAGAGACAAAGACAAAAATGATGTGTGCTACAAATGCATCAAGCCAGGACATATCCACCTAAATTGTCCCCTATCGCAAGGTAGGAACAAAAATTATCATCACTATAATTTAGGATTGAGAAAGAAGGCGCTGAAGGCAACGTGGCTAGATTCAGACTCAAGTAAGGATGAGCAAGGTCACAACGATGTTTGCTTCATGGCTCTTGGGAATGATGAGGTGCAATCACCATCTTAAGACGAGGTAATCGAAGAACCCACTTATGATGAGTTAGTAGATATGTGTAATGGATTAAAAGATTATGCTAAGAAATTGAGTCGTGAACTAAAACAACATAAACAAATTCTAAATGAATCTCATGACTCTTGCATCGCTAAAAATCAAAAACTGAAAATAAGTTTTTTTATCATGGAAAAATTCGAGTCATTTAGAAAAGATCATGATGTATTGCTAGAGGAAAATGAACTTTTAAAACAACAAATTCAAGAATTCTTAGCAACACATAATGAACACTTAAGAGAAATTCATGAGAAATTTGTTTATAATGCTAAGCCCATTGATGATTTAAAATAATGTAAAAGAGTATTTGATGAGGTGGTGGAAGGTTGTAACGAAGCTCTTGAGCAAAATATAATACTTGATGCTACACTAGATACTCTTCGTTGGAACACAAAAGACGATGAGATAAGTAGGAAAAGATTTTGTAAAAGAGTAATTGAGCTAAAAAAATTGTTGAAAAATATGAAGGGCCCAGTTACCTTATTACAAAGAATTCAAGATCTTATCATGATAATCGAGGGTTTGGTTACAATAAGTCAATACAACATCAAAAATCTAAGCAATCTTGTCATACACATATGCATAGCCACCAAAATAGTTACAAACCAACACACAATTATGCATATATGCATGATCCAAAGCATAATCACATTACTTGTCACTATTGTTGTAGATTATGACATATTTCTTATAATTGTGCTTTGAAAAGGAATATTAACTTCATTTCGATAAAGAAGAATACAAGTACAGGAATAGCACCTACTTGGATACATACTAATCTTAATGTAGGTACATCAATGTATTTTACCTAAAGATCGGTAGCACCTTGATAGTGGATGTCTAAAGCTCATGACGGATGAAAACAACACTTTTGTATCACTATCAAGAAAAGAAAAGGGAAGATCATATTTTTTTTAAGGTAAAACAATTTTAGTTTAATTCTTTGTCTAGTAAGCAAATTTAAACTCATTTTTTCCCAACTTGCTGATATCTTTACTAAACCTTTAAATGAAAAACGATTTTAAATTTTAAAGGGAGAATTGAATGTTATTGATATTTCTGCTTAAACTTGGTTTTTCGGTCGACTGGACGGGCAACTGTATGCCTATGAAGGTGTACAGTCGACCGGCGCGGTCGACCGGCGTGCTCTCGGTCTTTGCTTTGTTTTCTACGAGTTTTTTCAAAATTTGGACTTCAGTATTTGCGGTCGACCAGTTCACTCTCTGTCTTTCGCTTATCATCAGATTTGTCTTTACAGGGTGTACGGTCGACCGTGCGGTCAACTGGTTCGCTCTCGGGTTGGTTCTTTGTTTTATGAGCTAAATTGATTTTTGCGGTTGACCTTGCGGTTGACCGGCTTCTTCCCTGGTTGCTCGTTTTTAATATTTGCAATCTGCTATGAGTTTGATTTCTTGAAATTTACTCTTTTTCTTTTGCCCTTTGCCACGTGTTTGTATTGGGAAAATCTCAAATCTATGATATCATGAAGAGCTCTCACTGTATATCAAAGAGTCTCGCGATCAACGGTATCATGTAAGAAGATTTACCTTACGTTCTTTACAAAATATTATATTCCCCAAATTGATCTTCTATTTTGCTTACTGTATGGTACTTTATTTTACAATGGATTTAGGGGGTATGTTATACATTTAACTTATGGTATTTTTTTTTTTGCCCCCTCTTGGTGTGTTCCAAAAGGGGGAGGGGAATTCTTTATGAATTTTTTTATGAATGTTTTTAACTAAAAGTTACTGAAAATAAATCTTTCTTCTTAAAAGTTTTTTTTTACTATATATCTTCTATGAAACTATGTATAACAAGAAGTATTGAATTAAGGGGGAGTATGTGCAAATCTCTCTTAAATGCTCTTTATCAATAAAAATCTGTGTTACAGAAAGTATTGAATTAAGGGGGAGTATTTTTATGCTTTATTGTTTATTTTTATTTTCAACATTCAAATGCATGTTTTGTTCACACCAAAAGGGGGAGATTGTTGAATCTTAGTTTGGTGTGCACAAAATGTGTCTATAAATACTAATAAGTTTAAGTTGAGTTGTTAAGATTTTCATGATCAAATAATATCAATAAGAGACTCAAGAGATATTCAAGAATAGGCAAATAAGCAAAGTAATAAATAAAAATTGCAAAATCAAGCAAAAGAAAAAGTTATTCAAAAAGAGCACATATTGATTAGTGCCCAAGAAAACTATCAAGACTAGTTGTTGTTATTCCATATTTGTGAGATTTTATCTGTATTTGATTGATTGATGATTGATTAGTATATGGTAAGAATATAAAGTAGATTCGCCATGAACAGCACGATTGCGGTCGACTGTACTTCATGTTGGTCGACCGCACCACAGTCGACCGCACGTTATAGCAATATAATGAAGCAGTCGACCATTCATCTTTCGAATTTTCGTTTGTATGATGAACGGTCGACTGCACCATAATTGTGGTCGAGCCGTAACTCGAGCTGTTCACCTTTTTTGAATGTATCGTTTCTATTTTTGATAGATACACTTCTTAGTCTATATATTTGGACGAATCTACTGTGTATTCTTCACCTATTACTTTGAGGAAAAATCTTCTGAACTAATCAATTCAACAATCAATCCGAGTGTGTGTGATAATTATTTATTTTCTTAAGTCAGGATCATTAAAGACCTTGAGTTTTTCTTTTCTTCTACTTCGGTGAGATTGACGGGACTTGTGCTAGAAGTCCTGTAGGTGTAATAGGTCTCTCGGCCTGAATCGAGAATCATTGTATAAGGGTTTGAGTATAGTGGAACGTTTGTGGCGGAGAATTACTACAAGTAGGTGGTGTGGACGTAGACCTAGGGGTCGTACCATGTTATATCGCTGCGTCACTTGTACTTGATGTGTTTGCGTTTCTTATCTCTTTTCTCATTTACTTTATAACTCAGTTTTAATTTTTCTTTAATTTTTAATTCTGCACAATCACCCTCTTCCCCACCGGATTTACAAGATAGATGAGTATGGGTTTGAAATTGTTCCGACAACTACCATGAGTGGACATCCGCATCATCAGCTGTCAACTATTTCCAAAGTGTAAACCGTGTAGATAAGGATTCTGTGTTTGATTTCTTCTAGTGGATACAGATACGACGAAAAATAGTAGTCAGATGTTCAACTCATTACCTAGGCTGAAAAGAATGTTAATCAAATGAAAGATGTGATCGTTGGTTATGTATTTAGTTAAATGAAACTTCGGCCATGGTCATATTCATATATAAACAGGACGAGTGATGGATATCAAGTTATCAACATACAATTATCTCATTGAATTGGGATTGGATATGTACTAGTTGACGATCGAAGGGACTTACAATGAAGAATGAAGATAGCATACAATCTTGATGGATGGATGAATGACAAATTATACATTGCCTTATATGATTCAAAAGGCACTTGCGATGAAGAATGAAGATAGCACCTTGATGTTCTTTTCAAGACTTGTTGGCATTCGCTAGGTTACATGTTCTAGGATGAAAATGTCTAGTAGAGGTAGAGATGGTAGATTTGCAACTGGGAATTACATTCCTGCGAAACGTGCTGTGTTGTATTGTGCCTTGTTGTCAGAGCCTGGCCCCACTATATAGGCAGGGTAAGGCGGCTGCCTTAGGCCCCCACGAATTTTGCGATTTTAGGAACCCCCAATTTTGAACTTTCCTTGTAAATATAGACACGTATTTTGCGCGTAAAAAAATGTTATCAAGGGACCCCCAAAATAATTATTTGATCCTTAAAAAAAAAATTAATTATTTGGGGTACTCTGGAAGGCTTGATTGAAATTGAGGTTTTAAATTTGAGTGATTTAAAACAAATCCACATTTAAATGGATATAAAATCCGAAACTCACATTCAGTTTAAAAACCCACATTCAATTTACAACCCGAAATCCGATTACCCAAACCCTCTTTTAAAACAAAACCCAACCACTTCCTTCTTTTCCCCAAAACCCAAACCCGAAGTCCCACTCCCACTCTCCCACCTGTTCCTTCAATACTTCTTTTCTCCAAAAAATCCTGAACGAAACCCTAACAGCGCCTTCTTTGCTCCCAAACGGTGACTGAATCCCGTCTCAGCCTGATTCTTCTCTCTGGATCTGTAACCAATCCCATCTCGAACGGCGCCTTCAAATCGACGGCGGCATGCTTTCCGATGTGCTTCTTCTATCCGGATCTGTAACCAATCGAAGATAATAAATTTCAAAAAACTCTATTATTTTCTCCGAATTTGAAGGAATAATTTCATTTTTATCTGCTGATTTTCTTGAATTCTATCGCATTCTAGGGTTTACGGTTTGTAAATTTAGTTAAATGCACCTATCCTGAGATTTAGGGTGAGTTTAGTTATAAATCGGGTGTGAATGGGGCAAAGCCATTCGTCATTACAGGCAAAGCCATTCATCAGGCACGGGACTTATATGTTGCCGGGCCTACTTTACAGATTTAAATATAAATGAATGAAAGCTCCTACATATAGTGAAAGATATACAGAATGTCGTACAATCTTTTAATATTCATGCCGTTAAAAAAGCAGGCAATTTACAGGTTAATAATCAAATAATAGTACACACAATAGTAAAAAAGGATTTAATGTTGAACTTAAGTTTCTACATGCAATTTTAGTTGAATGTTATGTTGAATGTTAGCTTAACACTAGTTGAATATTAGGTTTTTTAATCATCTTGAGTTCAATTTTATGTTAATAAAGTTGAATACATTATTGAGTTATTGAGTTGCTTAATTTTATGTTAATTATGTTAATTAAGTTGAATAGTTGCTTAATTAAGTTGAAAACTAATATGTTGGGCTTAATTCAAAATTTTATTTCTTTTTCCAGTTTTATCATGCCTCGTAAATATGTGTCTGGCGCGTTAAAAAAAAAGAAGAAATAAGAAGAAAATAAATTTATACAATCTCAAGTTGGGGCATTTGAAAAATTTCTTACAAACAAACCAATCTCAAGTGGTAATGCTAATGAAGAAGAAGTTCCAGAACATCAAGAGTTGAATGTGGGTGATGAAAATGAAGAACTAGTTCAAGAGTTGAATGAGAATGTTAATTTGAATGTAGGGTGATGAAAAGGCAAAACCTGTTAGGGTTGTGTCTTGTATACTCGTTGTTCAGATTAAAAGAAGCTAATATGAAGCACGGAGGTCGAAGCGTCGAAGCGAGTAGAAGGAGAACAGCAACAGCAGTAGGTGCAGCTAGTTGCAGTCGACCGGTCTGGGTGACAGTCGACCGCACCCCCGACTGCACCCCCGACCGCTATTTGTACTGGAAAGTCAGAGAGGGGTACGGTCGACCGATCTGGGTGGACGGTCGATCGCCCACGGCGCTGATTCAATTTTAGGCTTCGATTTGTTAGGTCGGTTCAGCCCAATCTTCAACTCCAAGTTAGATCGTACTGTTTCTATTCAGTTACTTCTTTTCCAGGTTTTATCAGACGACTGAGGATCAAGATTAGACCTAGGGTTTCTCTCTATTTTTCTATATATTTTGTAAACTCCTCCAATATGAGAGGTAGTACTTCATAGATTCTTTTCTCCATTGCAAAGAGAGGCTCGAGAGAGAGAAAGTTCTTGGTGGGTGAGTTTAATTCCTTGTGTCAAGTGAATCAGTAACTCCTTGTAATCTCTTCTAGTTGAATATCAGATTTCCCTATATTTTATCCCGGATTAAGCAAAAGCTAACCGGGATAAGTCATCGTTGTTGTGTTTGTGTTAGTTTGGTGGATCTACTTGCCTGCACAATTTATTTGTCTCGTCCACTTCAACTTCCTCATTGCTCGTTTGTTGACGCTCCAATCCCAACAACTGGTATCAGAGCTTCAGGTTGTCGAGTCCCTTGGTTAAGATGACAGGCCACAGTATTTTAAAGATCAAGCAGTTTAATGGTAAGATCAATTTCAATCTTTCGAAGACTGACATGTATGATGTTCTTGTTCAAGAACGGTTGCAGTCAGCAGTAAAGAAGAAGGAAAAGCCAACTGATATGAAGGATGACGTTTCGAAAGATATTCGTGAAAGAGTCATAAGTCTAATCCGACTATCCTTGGCGGACGAGGTCAAGTTCAGATTTCTTGAAGAAACTGACGCGACGAGTCTATGGGAAAGACTCATAACTAACTACTCTGATTCGTCGTTATTAGATCGGATACATTGGAAGATGAAGTTGTTCCGTTTATCTATGAAGGAAGGTACCGATCTCCAAGACCACATTATAGAGTTCAATAAGGTATTATCTGAACTTAAGGCGATCAACGCAGATGTGTGTGAGGAAGAAAAAGCTTTCAACCTGATATATTCACTGTCGGATTCGTACGAGCCTTTGATCACGACCATGCTACACGGTAGATCTGCCAAGGAGAGTATTTCGGTAGATGGTGTAATCAAAGCATTGACGAAAAACTCAACTTAGGAAGGAGACCCTATAAATCTGCATCGTCTATTCCTACAAGTTGTCTCGCAGTAGATGGTCCTTCGGAGGGAAGACAAAGTGCTTTGCAAAAGAATTCAATCCGTTGCCGATATTGCAAGAGGCCAGTGCATATCAAGAAAGACTATTGAAAATTGCAGAATCAAGAGAGCGCAAAGAACGGGAGTTCAGCCAATGTGGTTAGTGCCTTTGATTCAGGCGATTCATGTCTTCTTGTTTCAAATTCTTTAGAAGTGGATTCTAGACTCAGGGAGTTCTTCTCATATTTGCTCCGAGAGGAAGTTGTTTTCTACTTATAAGTCTACTACGAGGTGTTGTGTGACAACGGGAACTGGAGAGATTTGTGAAGTAGTGGGTGAAGGGGACAGTTAAGTTAAAGATGTCAGGTCTAATTATGTCCACTTTAAGGGATGTTTTGCATATTCCTCTGCTGGAACGGAATCTGATTTTCTTGGGAACTCTTGATGCACGGGACTGCAGGTACACAGCTCAAGGTGGAGTTCTGTTTTTTTTTCATGGTCGTCGTAAGGTGATTAGAGGTATGAGAATGGTTGGACCAAGCCAAAATAATCTCTACAAGCTTTAAGGAATTCGAAATACTTGCACAAGTGTTGCTCCTTTTTCCGGTATTCCCGCAAGCTAAGCTAGTTTGTCGCAACTAAATTCATCGAGATGAGACCACTATGTTCGAATATCGACGAGAGGTGGAAAAAGCCTAAGGGCAGGTGGAGTTCGTGCGAAGTTTGGCAACTTTGTGAGTACATCTACGGAGGTGGGCCTTTGCGGGGCTGCACTGGATTTGGTGAGATTGAGTAGAGATCATGTCAACCAGAAGAAAAAGCTATTGTTCTAAGTTTTCTTTGCAAGTCGAATTTGTTAGAGTTTAGAGATGAGTAACACATCATGTGATAGCACTCGTATGCAATCCAAGGTGGAGTTTGTTAGGGTTGTGTCTTGTATACTCGTTATTCAGATTAAAAGAAGGTAATATGAAGCACGGAGGTCGAAGCGTCGAAGCGAGTAGAAGGATAACAGCAGCAGCATCAGGTGCAACTAGTTGCAGTCGACCGGTCTTGGTGACAGTCGACCGCACCCCCCCCGACTGTACCCCCGATTGCTATTTGTACTGGAAAGTCAGAGAGCAGTACAGTCGACCGGTCTTGGTGGACGGTCGACCGTCCGCGGTGCTGATTCGTTTTTGGGCTTCGATTTGTTAGGTCGGTTCAGCCCAATCTTCAACTCCAAGTTAGATCGTACGGTTCCTATTCAGTTACTTCTTTTCCAGGTTTTATCGGACGACTGAGGATCAAGATCAGACCTAGGGTTTCTCTCTATTCTTCTATATATTTTGTAAACTCCTCCAATATGAGAGGTAGTACTTCATAGATTCTTTTCTCCATTGCAAAGAGAGGCTGGAGAGAGAGATAGTTCTTGGTGGATGAGTTTAATTCCTTGTGTCAAGTGAATCAGTAACTCCTTGTAATCTCTTCTAGTTGAATATCAGATCTCCCTATATTTTCCCCCGGATTAAGTAAAAGCTAACCGGGATAAGTCATCGTTGTTGTGTTTGTATTAGTTTGGTGGATCTACTTGCTTGCACAATTTATTCGCCTCGTCTACTTCGACTTCCTCATTGCTCTAATTAGTTCCACTGTGACCAGAGGACGTTTGTTGATGCCCCAGTCCCAACAGAACCAAATCAAAATGAGAATGTAGGTCTATAAATATTTATGATCCAATGAATTATGAGATTATTGATCAAAAAGTTTGGGATTTATTAGTTGAAAGAGGGCCCATTAGGTCTATAAACAGTGGCATAATATTAGTCATAGATTCAAAGTCATGAAGAGAGTGAAGGCCACATTAATTGCATGACAAGTTAGCTTGAATTGGAGACGAGACTCAAAAACGTGAATTTATTGACAGATGTGTGGAACTACTAATTATAAAGGAAAAAGAACATTGGAGACATACTTTGTTAAGAATTATTGTTGTAATTAAAACACTAGCAAAAAATGCATTGGCATTTCGTGGTGACAATGAGAAGATTTATGAAGAGAATAATGGTAATTTCTTATGCTTGATTGAAATGATTGCCGAATTTAATCCCATCATAAAAGAACACATTAGGAAATTCCAAAGCGGCGAATCTCGTAAGCATTATCTTAGCCACAAAATTCAAAATGAATTGATAGAATTGTTGGCAAGTGAGATAAAATGTGCAATCATTAAAACAATCAAAGAAGCAAAGTATTATTCAGTAATACTTGATTGTACTCCAGATACAAGTCATGAGGAACAAATATCTCTGATCATACGGTGTGTTGATGTTTTTACATGCCCTGTGGTTGTCACAGTCTTAATCTTGCAATTTGTGATATGGCCAACGGTTGTATCAAAGTTGTGTCTTTCTTTGGAGTTGTACAACATTTGTATACGTTATTTTCATCTTCTACAAAGCGATGGGATATTTTGAAAAGACATGTATCAAATCTCACGCTTAAGACATTATCACAAACTTGTTGGGAAAGTCGTGTTGAAAGTGTTAGAGCAATAAGATTTCAACCCATGAGATAAGAGATGCATTAATTGAATTGGCAAACAGTGATACAGATCCTAAGATCAAGAGTGGAGCTGGCTCCTTAGCAACAAATGAGATGGAGAATTGGAAGTTTTTACTGGGTATGATTATTTGGCACAATATATTATTTACTGTTAATTCTGTCAGTAAATACTTGCAAGAGGAAGACATGCATATTGATGTTGCTATACTTCAATTAAAAGGCCTTATTGCATTTTTTGAAGAGTACAGAGAAACTGGTTATATAGAGACTATGACTGAAGCTAAAATAGTTGCAGAGAAATTGGGAGTTGAAGATGTTTTCATAAAGTGTGTCGTCCATACAAAGAGGAAATTTGATGAAAGTGGTAGTAAAGAAATAACACAATTACCTGAAGAAGAATTTAGGATTCATTACTTCATAACTGTAGTAGATCAAGCTATTTCTTCACTCAACAGTAGGTTTGAACAATTTGTGAAATATGAACAAATCTTTGATTTTTTGTTTGATTTGGAGAAGTTGAGAAGTCTACATGATGATGAGTTGAAAGCTTGTTGTGCCACTCTTGAAGAGTTTCAACAGCATGACTCACATTTGATATTAATAGGAATGATCTGTTTTAGAGTTGAAGCGCCTCAATTAATTGTACCATCGGAAGCAAAAAAAAAGCAATTGATATGCCTAATTATTTGCAAATGATGGATGGTATATGTATGGATCGTGTATCGTATTTTGTTAACCATACTAGTTATTGTTGCTTCTGCAGAAAAAAGTTTTTCGAAGTTGAAAATTGTCAAGTCTTATCTTCGATCAACCATGTCTCAAGAGAGATTGAATGGATTAGGCCTACTATGTATTGAGAAGGCGATGGTAGAAAAGCTTGATTATGAACATTTAATTAGTAAGTTTGCTACACGGAATGCGAGAAGAAGTCATGCACTGGGATGATTAATGATGTAGGTATAACTCCTTAATGTTTATGTTTCTCCTATGTTTCATTTCTTCACTTCAGTGCTATTTCATTTTCAGTTCATAATTTTCTGTTTCTAATTCATAATTTTCATTTCATCTATGTAGATGAAAAGGTGAATTGTTGAGGCAGCTTCATGCATTAAATGAGATACAATCAGAGCTTTCCATTGACAGGTTTTGCATATTTGATTATATGTTTTCACTCTATTTTGCATATATGTATGATGCTTATGAGTAACTTGTTATTCAATGATATATATTTTGCATATTTTGCTTTGAACAATGTGCAAATTTTGCATATTTTGCTTTGGCAAATTTTTTTTATACATGTTTTTTTTTAATGTATGGGGGCAGGGGGTCCCATTTCGGAAGTTCGCCTCGGGCCCCCCAAAACTCAGGGCGGGCCCTGCTTGTTGTTGTATTTGTATTAATGGTTGTGTGAAAATATTTCAATTTTATTTTACTTCATTGTTAGGGTGGAGGAAAAATCGTATGGGTAGGTTTGCCATGTTACTGTAAACTTCCAAGATTTTTAGAATTCTGTAAAGCTGGTTAAATACATATGCACTAATATATACGTATAGAATAATGCTAATATGAGATGGTGAGATCAGAGAGATGAAAATATTTTTTTGAGAGATAAGCGATTTAAATCATTCGAATCTCGGTCACACCGTTCAAATTACTCTACATGTCATCTAAATGGTGTGTACAAAATTTCAAACGATTTGGAGACCTCTAACCTATGCATTAAAATTTTAAGCGATTTGGAGACCTCTAACCTATATATATATCATGAAAAACTCGGCTACTCTAGCCATCTCATATGGGAAAACAACATATCTCGGTCGAGAATTTTACTTTGTCATTGCATATGATGATATGAAGAAACAACTTGTCCCCGACGAAAATTTAATCTTGACCGTGTATGGTGGCCTATAGAGTTTATAATACATTAGTTAGATAGCAAAATTCAATTAGAAGAAAATTCACAGAAACCATGAGAAACAAAATACAACAACAAAGCATTTTTCCCAAGTAGTTGAGGTCGGCTAGATGAATCCTGATTTTCCATTTTGCCCAATTTAGCACAATATCTTATGTTAGGTCACAAGCTATTATATTTTTTCTCACCGTTTCATCCACGTAAGTTTAAGTATTCCTCTACCCCTAACTCTACCCTTAACACTGTCAAATCGCTCTTTCTAATAGGGACATTAGTAAGTCATGTTCAAATCACCTAAAGCGTATCTCTTTTAATTTATCTTGGATAGAAGCACATTTACCATGTCTCATATATGTGCATTTGTAATTCTATCATTTCTGATTTGACCATACATCCATTTTAACATCCTCATCTCCGCTATATTTATTTTTTGAACTTATTAATTTTTTTTTAGAGAGTAAACATAAACATAAACATAAACACAAGCATAGTTAATTTTCATTTATTCATTCATTCATTCGTTCAACTGGAGATGAGAGCACATACAGAAGAAGAAACCACATAGAAGACTGCAGATGATGACACCGAGAGGCTAACAGCGACTGACTGTTAACCTCTCATTATTCCAAGTACATAGATAATAAGAGGACACCCTTACATTAGCTAATACATAGATTTCTTCCTTCTTCCTTCTTTCTCTCATTTGCAGGTGCATGGGTTGCAGGTGCAGTTGGATCCGCATTTGCAGCCACCTGTTCTCAGCCTCAGCTCCTATCTCCATGTCTTCAAATCCCCTGCATATCAAAATTCAAGCATTAGGAATATTTCTCAGGTAGCCATCGTAGCTACAAGCTTCTGCGACGAATTTTATTTTCACAACAATAACAGTAGAAAGTGATGTTGGGCAAAAACGTGAAAAGAACCAACCCCTTCTGAGGAGCGACACCGAGGATCATGGTCCGAGTGGTGCTGGCCTTCTCTTCACCAAAGTCAGCGTTCCTCTTGCAGCTGTCTCACAAATTAATCAACAAAAATTAATATAACAAGGAGTGTTAAATACATCAACAAATATTTCTATCTATCTAATACTTATAATAGGAGAATATCTTAAAGTCATTTGTAAATCTATCAATATGTGTGACGCACATAAATAACTAATATGAAGAATGTTTCAAGTTCCAATCATCACTATATCAGAGTTTTTACTTTTTATTTTTAAAATTATTAAAACGTGCATCTTACTTGTTAATTATTAGTATATATATATATATATATATATATTTGAACAAAGGTGTAATTCTAGGGGATTCCAGCCAAAATAAATACATCCAAAAATATTACAACAGCAAAAATTATTTATAAGAATTCCAACAACATAGTATCTCTCTCCTCAATCGCAAAAATTATTTATAAGAATTCTAACAACGATAGTGTCTCTCTCCTCAATCTAAGGGTTATATGTTCATTTTAAGTCAAAAGTTGTTATTTCGTCAAGTATTGAGACTCAAAATAAGTGTGTGATAAATATAAATAATAAAAGTGTGTCCGGTTAAAAGTGCCAAAAGTACAAGTACATTCCTAAAGGCTAAAACCATGATCTAAACATGATTTGTAGCCTTCAAGGAAAGTGCTTGTGCCCAGTATCTCCACACTATTTTGTTTACAGCAATACCAAACCGAGCTAATATTAACATAGAAACGAAAAGAATAGGGAAAATGTGAGATTTCAGTTCTGTAAATTATACCATCCACAGCCATTGCAACCGCAGCCGGAGCCGCACTTGCAGCCAGAGGAGCACCCGCAGGAAGACATTTTCCGGACTGAGGCTTGAAAGAGTAAAGAAGAGTCTTCAAAAGTGTGAAGCACAGATGAGCAAGGAGAAGAGCAAGGCCCCTTCATTTATAGGCAGGAGAGGACAACATCCACCAAACACGTGTCATCCTCACTTTGTTAAGAACGAGAAGATTGCTTTGCTTAAACTCACCGAGCAAAACGTGACCACAAAATAGAACCCTGTTTCATATCATGATGTCGTGGAATTTTTTACCAAACTGTCACACTTTTTGTAAGTATGTCCGAAACTATCCCTGTTTGAAAATTTAATATCAAAAATTTTCTATGGCTAACTGAGTTATCGCCCCCTAGTAATTTTCTTTTCGGTTTCTCAGTTAGCATGTTTTAAGGGATAAGACTTTTTTTCTCAGCTGGGGATTTGCGAAAAAACCCCACCAATTATAGACACGCTAACTCCGTTAGCGTGTCTGTTTAAACCACTCGCGCTAACGGGGTTAGCGTAATAGGTGGACAATAGGGGAGACTACTCTTCAAGTAGGGATGTATGCGAAAAATCTCAAGTATAGACACGCTAACCCCGTTAGCGCGCCTCTTTATACCAGGCGCGCTAACCGGGTTAGCGTGTGTCTAACCATTTCAGTCTCACTGATTTTCCTACAAGGGCCGATATATCCACCTTTACACCGAGTTAATCATGGATAATGAACTCTAATTCAAAATCCATTGAGCCAGTTACGGTTTGTCCATCAATTGGCAGACTCGTTATTACAATAATATCTTGCAGTGTCACTGTCATCTCGCTGACGGGCAAGTGAAAACTATGTGTTTCGGGATGCCATCCCTCGAGAAGAGCTGTTAATAAGGGTCGATCGGCCTTAATGGAGCTCATCAACCCAATGTCGTATAACTCACATTGCTGTAATATCTGGTGTATACGGGGATGCATCTCTAACGTGTCGTGCCCCCAAAAACTACACTCCGAAAAATTTCCTTCTCACACGGCTTTAGATCGATGCTGACTTTGTAAAGTCAAAAGCTTTGGGTCGATCGAACCGAGAACCACCGGAGGAACATATGAGGAAGAAGATGGTCCTGGCTGACTAGATGGAGAGGAAGGGCCAGGTTGATTTAGAGGAGGAGGAGACGGGCCCATTTGAGTTGCCGGAGAAGAAGAAGTACCGACCTCATCCTATACCAAAAAAAGTTGAAATTCAACATATATATTTATAATTTTCATGATGTTAAAATTAAACGTATGAAATTAATGTCAAATCATCTTACATTGGTATGTCTTTGTCCACCACGGTGCATTTTTTTGGGAGGTTGTCTGTGACATGTTCGTAGACCTTCCCGGGTAGTTGGAGGTCTACTACTACTCCCTTCTTCGGGATTACCCATTGTCCGTGCCATATGCTATATCAAATTGAATCCTACATGTTAGATAATATATGTTAACAAATTTAACTTAAAATCGCTATAAATTAATTATACAATTAACAATGTCTAATTTCCAAAATTTAAATATCAAACAATATTACTCAAAAGGTCACATTGGCACTAAACTACTCGATGTATAGACAAGGCTACCCTCAATTACTCGATGTATCGAATTATAGGACAATGTTACTATCATCGCATATCACACTCATGCATTGTGAACTATAGGTTAAATTACACAACCTAAATTTAACTTGTACATACAAAAATGAACCCAACATTGCAAATCCAATCCTAGACCCAAAATTACAAAAATTATATAGCATAAATAACGAACACTTAGAAACGATTGTAGGGTGGAAGTAAGAAGTCGACGGCAAGCAACACGAGCCTCTCCTTTCAAAAATTTGGGGAAAAGGGTTTATGGGTTAAATAGGCGTATATTAGGGAATTTGTTGAATCAAATGAGTATTTTGGGAGTGATGAAGAGATTCTACCGAAAATTTCGAGAGATTTAGATGGGTAGAGGGCAAAATCAAAGACTAGGGTTTGGGGGTTTGGGTTTAAAATCGCCTGATTTTGGTTTCGGAAAGAGGAGAAATGAAATGAGAGTGAGATAGCGAGCTTTAATTAATGTGATCACAAATGGCACACGCTAAATCGGTTAGCGTGCCTGGTATAAAGAGGCGCGCTAACGGAGTTAGCGTATCTATACTTGAAACTTTTTGCCTACATCCCTACTTGAAGATTAGTCTCCCCTACTGTCCACCTATCACGTTAACCTCGTTAGCGCGAATGGTTTAAACAGGCACGCTAACGGAGTTAGCGTGTATATAATTGGTGGGTTTTTTTGCAAACCCCCAGCTGAGGAGAAAAGTGTTATCCCCTAACACACGCTAACTGAGAAAGTGCGAAGAAAATTACTAGGGGCGCTAACTCAGTTAGCGACAGTGATTTTTTGGTATTAAATTTTCAAACAGGGACAGTTCCGTACATACTTACAAAAAGTGGGATAGTTTGGTAAAAAATTTGATGTCGTGTATCTTGCCTTCTACACTGACTGGTTGAGAGTGAGTGAGATCGCGGGGTTGACACAGTTTTTGAAGAGATTGAATGGTCTCTATGTGGAGTTTTTTGCCCTAATATGCCACTTTTTGAAAATATTTATGATGATGGGCCAGTTTCGAAACTTTAGTACTCGTGAGCGACTTTATGCCACGTCAACAGTGGTCGTTATCTTCATTAGCCACATCTTCATTTTGAAAGTTACGAATGAAAATAGCGAACCTATGTTTTAAAATATTTGGAATTTTTTGTTTGTTGTTGCTATTCCCACTAGCGACATTAGTATATATGAGATCGCTACCTCAAATGAATGTATTGAGACACTTAGCAATTTCTAGAGAGTTTTTGCTCTCTTAGGAAAAAAATAATTTAAAATTGAGGTCGCTATTGGGAATAATGACCTTAGTATACTTCAGCCGTTATTCACAATAGCGACCTCAGTAGCAAACTCAATCTCCTTGTTTTTTGTAAAATTTACAAAATAGTCACACAATTAAAGCTTCTATTCGGAATAGCGACCTTAGTACAATAAAGGTCTCTATTCGGAATAGCGACCTTCGTACAACTAAAGCCGTTATTCCGAATAGCGACCTCAGTTTCAAAAATAAAATGATTGTTATTTTTTTAGAAAGCAAAAGCCATCTAGATTTTGCAAGTGTTAGAATACACTTCATTAAAGGTCGTTTATCTCATTAGCGACTTCATATATGCTTTGGTCGATAACAGAAACAACGACAACAGTAGAAAAAAATCCAAATATTTTAAAACATAGGCCATTATTCTCATTAGTGACTTTTAAAATAAAGAGGTCGCTAATAAAAATAGCGGTCACTGCTGACGTGACACAAAGTAGTCCACAAGCGCTAGTTTCGAAATTGGCCCATAATCACAAACATTTTTAAAAGTGTCCTATTACGAAAAAAATTCCTCTGTGTTTGGTGTATGGTATCATCTACTCCTTCGGCTATATGATTATTCGTAAGTGAATGGCACAGAAAAGGATTGTCTTGACTACCATTGCACTTAATTAGCTCGTTGAAGTCTTACAGAAATTAATGCTAGTTTAATTGAAATTAGTGTTATGAGCAGTAGAATTAATGCTTTTAAAATCTTGTGCGCAGAAGTTTTTTTCTTTTTTCCAGCTTATTAGTTCATCTCTGGTTTTTTTTTTTTTTTTTTCAATTACCGTAAAATGGCAAAATAAGTTTTTACTACACTTGTTGGGACAGAGCATCCTGTTTGTGGAATTTGTTATATTTTAAAAAATTAGAAGGGTTCGATCAAGGCATACAAAAAAACTTGCTCCCATATCCCACTAATTCAGTACTTCATCGAGTTGTCTATGCGGATCATCGAGGTATTGGTTGAGAGATGGTGGGACACGATCCACACTTTTCAGCTTCCGTACGGTGAGTTGGGATCGATTCACCCTGTTGGATTAGGTAATGCTAACGGGATTATTTATGGAGTTGGTGTGATACACCTCTGTATAACAACGAGGTACTGCTGTGCAGGATCACTTCTTTCATGGGATTACTGAAGATGATTGGAAATCTCATGAAATACGTTGCTCCTTCATGCAGAAGTATTTTCACAGCAGTTGGATTGAAACAGCTCAGGCGGATGATATGGTGGCGAATAAAGTTGCATGAGCATTCTTTATGTACTTCCTCAGTGAGTTTCTTTTCCCTAATGCTTCTTCGTTAGTCAGATGTGACTGGCTTGCTGCATTTGAAGATCTTAATTTAGTGAAAATATGATTAGGGAAGTCCAGCATTGGTATTATTTTGTTTCTCTCGAAACATGTAGCAGACTTAAAGTGAAGTCATTTAATGGGTCACGAAAAATACTCAAGGTAACATTAAACATAAATGTAATTTATTTTTTCAAAAAAATATTGTTTTCAGTATCCTATGGAGATTAATTTAACAAAGTTTTTTTTCCAATATTGGGCTTATGAATACACAAGGGTTTATGTTCCAGTAAGTGATAGGTCGGTTGACTTTGCGATTCATCTACAATCCGCTGACAAACGACCCAAAATTACACAGTGGAATCGCAGTTAATTGGATATAAGTCAAATAGATCAGATTCAGTACAATATTTTCATGGCCCGGGATTAGTTGAAGATAAGCTCCACAACTTCTATTATATAGTAGACATATTATGGATCATTATATGAGGGCGAGCACGATATTCATGTTGCGAACATGTTGTCTCGTCACCGCATTAGCTTCCAATATTCCGAGCAGATTAAAGTTCATATTTGTTTCTTTTGTTAAATATATTCATTTCACTAGGTTGTATCTTACTACAACGTTTACATGTGCGCTAACGTAAAATTATGATATAGGGTGTTTGGTATCTCTGACTCTACATCCATCGTACCTAATAGAGCTTCCCCAACTGAGCATGCAGCCAAATTAGCCCGCAATGTTATTTTACATGACAGACAAAAATATCATTTACTTCGACAAGATTTGATCGAGCATATTTGGAATGAATATAGAGATGACGATTAGGAAAGTAGTGGAAAAATAATTGTTTCAGATAATTTTATACGTATAACTTTGTAATCAGCATTGTTGTTTCAAAAAAAATTCTTGGCTTATGAATATTTTGTCTTCCTATTAATTAAAATAAAATACATGTACAATGTGAAAAATAAGTAGGATACAATGGATAATACAAAATATAAATGCCGCTCTACAGATCGTTACCTCTAATTGTAACCTCATTTTTTTGCATAATTTCGTTTTATCTACACATGAAATAAGAACGTTGAGTGTCAGCTAAGGTATTATGGTCCATACCCGTTATGCAATATTCCTCGATTTCGTTCTTTCAGTTCGTGGTCATTTTGTTTACTCGCAAGCTTCATTTTTGTCGCATGTATTCTTGATTCTTACGTCACTTTATAAAAATGGTTAAATTTTTTTGTCTCTTCAAGTATTTCGGCAAACTCAGATGATTCAGCCATTTGTTTTTCTTTTCGGCCAGGTGGTCGGGGGAGGGTGTAGGCGGATCCACGTTAGCCGGTATATCTGAATTGCAATCAACCGTCATGGGAGGACATTGGCTACTACTACCTTCTCCAGATTGAGAACTTGGGACAGAGTCGAGCACATGGATTGTACGCAAAGAAAATTTCGGTAAATCTTTAAGTAATTCATGACATTCTTCAAATCTGAAGGCCTTCCTACATATTTGCATGTATTCCACTCTCCCATCGCATACCTATCAAAATTATAAAAAAACATAAGTTATAATTTATTCAAAAGTCTATAATAAAATAATTTTGCATTAATTATACAAACTTTATCCGCCTCAGTTGTTCCGCTTACAACTATATTTGTTACACAGCCTAACTTTGCACTAAACAAGACAACTTCTTTCGAGATTATGTGGAATCGACTAGAAAGAAAGTTCTCTGTTCGGTCGATAAGAGTGCCTAATAGAGCCTTAAATGTTGAAAAGACGCAACTCAAAATTGCATCCCAGATTGGTTGCCATTGATCAACAAATCTTGACTGATATTAATTCAGCTTTGGGAGATAGTAACATCTTCAACTGTTTTATACATTATGCCCCTTATACCATGACTCTCCATTGTTTCGACGAAATTTCACAATTTAATCGGTTGACAGAAGCAGGAAAAGATAATTTTGGTGAGATGTGGTTGGAATGTCCAACATATATAGAGAGTAAGTGAACGGTGGAATTGAGTATAGCCATTGGAAGCAATAGTGAACGCTGAGATAGGTTGGAGGGGAAAACTGTTTTTAAAAAATCATTTTGATTGGGACGAAACATCTTATTTCGTCCCAATCTCAAATTGGTCGGATGAAAACATGTTTCGTCCAATCAGTTTTTTTTTTTAAATGGAAAATTTCATTTTTATTGTTTTAAAAAGAAAAATTGAAAAAATTATTCCGTCTGATCCATTAAAAAAATTTGAAATTTAGCGGACGACATATCTTGTTTTGTCCCGTTGTCACGCCCCGCTTCCCAAAAATATGGAATACGAGCACGTGACGAAGCCCAGCGAATGATTTTTACATCATCCATAAGCTGTAGGATCGACCCAGCATCATAACAAGAATATACAAGAGAAATATATATAACCAAGCATGCATGAATAATTTATAAAGCAACAGAAAACAGTTTAAACAAGTAATAATATTCAAATAGTTCCCATATCTGGATCAAGTGTAAACTCGGGAACAAGTCTTATACAGCAGAAGAAATAAATACCTTAAGAAAAGCAACTATTTAAACAGGTCCTTGCTCCAAGCAAAACCTGAAATGTCTGCTCACCAATTCCGGCAGGTAGTTTGTCTCCCAAGTCTGCTTAATAAATATAAACAGAAAAACAAAGGGGAAACAAGAGAAAATGCCCTTAGTGCAAGCTAGGGCCACAAATAGTGAAAGCAACTACAAGTATGGGGAACAGGAACTGGATTCAAGAATGTAACAGAGTTATAACAAGTAATGAACAAATTCAGGGACTATCTAGCAAGAGGGAAACATCTTAATAACTAGATTGGATAACAACTACTAGTGGTGAAACGCATGTCAGGTATACCTACATGATAATTAACATCAAGCGGCAAAACTCAAGTCTAGTGTCATAAGTTACCTCAAATGCCAGGTCTCAAATGTTAAGTTGTCAAGTCTCAAGTTACAGGTTTCCAGTCTCAGGCATCCTGTTTCGTGTATCAGGTCTCATGTATCAAGTAACAGGTGTCATGTTCAAGTTTCATGTATCAGATATCAGGTAACCAGGTAATCAGGTAACAGGATAATCAGGTAACAGGATAATCAGGCAACGGGATAATCATGTATCAGGTATTAAGTTCAAGTTTTGTGTGATTACTATCTAGGTAGCACGACATGCATCCATCATTTTACTACATGGTTGCTACAGTCAAAACAAATTTCGTTTAGACTAGTAATGGAGTCTATAGGGCGGTGTACTCAGGTATCAGGTATCAGGCAGGCACGGTTCATGAATACGAAATTAAATAACAGGTTCACGAAACGAGTTCGTGAATACTAACAGGTTTAAGGACCACACAGTGGTTCCATGAATACAACAGGTTCATGAGTCAAGTAACTGACTCCATGAATACATCACGTGCAACAGGTTCATGAGCCAAGTAACTGACTCCATGAATACATCACGTGTAACAGGTTCATGAGCCAAGTAACTGACTCCATGAATACATCACGTGCAACAGGTTCATGAGCCAAGTAACTGACTCCATGAATACATCACGTGTAACAGGTTCATGAGCCAAGTAACTGACTCCATGAATACATCACGTGCAACAGGTTCATGAGCCAAGTAACTGACTCCATGAATACATCACGTGTAACAGGTTCATGAGCCAAGTAACTGACTCCATGAATACATCACGTACAACAGGTTCATGAACCGAGTACTGGGAAACACGGGCCCCCTTCCGAGTACACTTACCTATATTGTCCACTCTATAGTCTTTCCCTTAACCCCGGCTTATTACATTTGTTCAGGCAGATTTGTGTACTTGTATTTATACATGTGAAATAGTGCTGAAATAATATAGATTAATCCTAAGAAAAATTGGGGATGTCCTATGGGGTGTCCAGCAACTACATATAAAATTTGGGGTCAAACGCTCGCTGCTTACACAGCTAAAATAATTCGCAAAGAAAATATATACAGCAGTTTTGCAAAACTGCGTCTACTGACACAGCTGCAGTATAACTGCCATAACTCCTAGACCGTAACTCCAAATTCGATCAACTTGGAGTCTATCGATATCTACACATCCAGATCTACATTTTATATTCAGGGCTCGGGCCCAAATTCCAATGATAAAAGGGTCGAAACCGCAAAAGAATATTCAGACAGCAACACTTATTTACTAATGTAGGTTTCATGGAAATATGTAATTTGGTGTCTAAGTTGTTAAGTAGCATAAATACATAATCATGGATGTCAAAACAGCAACTAATAAATATTTTTCAAGTCATAATAGTCGCAAATTCGTCAAAATACTAAATATATATGTATCTACAAATTTTAGGGGTCCTTAATTCATATGTCCATGTGATTCATGTGTTCAAGGGGATAAAAGAGTCCAATTGATTATTATTTAATACGAGGAAGTTTTGTGACTCTTAGAATTGTGGGTTTTGAAGGTTCAAAATTGATTTACTATGATATTTCAAAGGGAGTCACAATCTAACTATATGTGGTATTTTCAAGAAAACTTGTACTAGAGCAATAAAATGTACAAGATGAATACTTGCCTTAGACGACGATGATAGTCTTCACTTGTTGTAGCAATTTGGGTAGAAAAATCCCGGAAGAAGTCCTCAAAAAGCACGTGCAAAAATTGATCGGAGATCGAGTTTTCCCCGCACACAGGATCGGCCCAAAACAGCAAACAGCGAAGTGGGATCTGCTGCGCCAAAACACAGAACAGCAGTATCGCCCAATCAGATCGCTTCTCCCCCCCACTGGATCCAGCCGAACAGGAGACAGCGGAAGCGGGATCCGCTGCGGGCGAACACCGAACAGCGTTCTCCACCAATGGCGAGGCGTCTTCTTCCTCGCGACAGCAGCGAACGGGAGCGACGGCGTGGGCTCGCGCGACTGCGGCGATGGCTTCGACGGTGAAGAGGTGGGGCTCACGACGCTGGCGGCGGCGCGACGTCGAGAGGGAAACTGT
Source organism: Hemerocallis citrina (assembly GCA_017893485.1). NCBI lineage: Eukaryota > Viridiplantae > Streptophyta > Magnoliopsida > Asparagales > Asphodelaceae > Hemerocallis > Hemerocallis citrina. Next base: position 182,154,133 of record CM030358.1, on the reverse strand, counting down.
CGCGCGACGGCGACTCTGTTCTGGGTCGAAAATAGGGGAGGAGAGTGGGGATTGGTCTGTGGTGGTTCGAGGTGTTGGTGGTTGCTGATGGCGGAGGTCGTAGGATGGGAACGACGACAGGAGTGGCTAGAGGTGGTCGGAGGGCGAGATGATGGTGGGGAGCTGATGGGTTACTGATGTCGAGTAATGGCAAATGGGTTCGGAGCTGGAGAGATGGGGCGGCGACGATGGTAATGGCGGTGATGGAGGTGATGCAGAGGTGACGGTGGTTGGCGAGGGTGAATGCGATGGTGAGGGAGGCGAAGCTGATGGGCGATCGGAGGGGCGCTCGGAGTAGGGGCTTGGGTGCGATCGAGCCAGGGAAAGAGACGGAAGAGAAGAAGGCGGCGGGGGTAGTTTTAGGTTAGAACAGTAGAGGGGGTGTAGGGGTTAGGGTTAGGGGGGTTTAAGTAGTGTGGGTTTGTGGGCTTGCGGGTTCGCGGGTTTTGGGTATCCATTTCAAAAAGAACCCAACAAGAGAAATGGTTAAAATACACTAAGATAGAGATTAAGGATATCAATGAGAAGAATTGGTCAATTTCATGAAGAACAATACAAATGGCATACAAATGAATTAGATAGAAAGACCGAAAATTTGAGTTGAGACGAAAACAACGATTTCATTCAATCTGAACAAATTACATGATCTCAAATAGACGAGAGAGTACAATGAGGCACAAAACAGTATAAAAATATAAATACAGGATAATAGGAGTTACAAATCCTACCCACCTAACAAGCAGAATTTCGTCCTCGAAATTCAGACAAGTAGTACATAGGGTAACCCCTAAAAGAAAAGAAAGAACAATAAGACTACTGAAATAAATGCGGGAACTTCTTCTTTGAGTTATTTACACTTTCCCTTTATTTTCTTTGAGTTATTCATTATTATTTTTCTTTGAGTTATTATTTATTTTTCTCTCCTTACTAGATGTGACATATGCCTATTTTTAAATTTTCTTTCGAACATTGAGGATAATGTTCCATCTAAGTTTGGGGGTATTAGAGTCTTTTGAATTTTTTGAATTTTTTTTAGGATAAACAATTTCTTATAAAGTAAGAAGAAGGATACCTATTTACTTTAGGATTGTTGAGTTTCATAACTTCCATACAAAGTTATATGAGTCATGCAATTATACATAAAAAAAAAAACAAATGTGATGCTTTTTCCGTTTATTATTCCCTTTAGATCTAGTCCTAAATTGAGTTTAAGTAAATAGAGTAATAAAAAAAAAATATACTTGAATAAAGTCAATCTACTCCAATGTTTGAGTGCTTAGTAACTAGGGGTATTCATCACCAATGTTTACCTTTACGTCAAACGGCAACTTGAAATATGAGTATGCAAAGCACCCTAGAGTTTGTGACTTGCTGAGTAACCGGGTGGATTCATCACAAATGTTTCGCATTCGCGTAAAAAGGCAAGTGACAGCTTTAGAGAAGCGACTAGTAAAAAAAAAAAAAAAAAAAAAAAAAAAAAAAAAAAAAAAAACACTCTAGTTTGCTACTCGGTTTGTAGTAGAGAAAAGGGGATAATCACAGATTGAGTAATTACATACTATAACTATAATTAGTTGCATGACAAGTATGGTTGAGTTTGGAGTTATGAATAAACAATTGCACTAGAGAAAGTGGGTATGCTTAATTTTACTTTATTCGAAATTGTTTATACTTTTCTATGTTGATGCCCACATAGTAAGAACTCTTGGTGATTAAGGCTGTCATTATTTTCCCTTTGTTCATAATTCTAGTTTACTTGAGGACAAGCAAAAATCTAAGTTTGGGGGTATTTGATGAACGCATTATTATTCACATTTAGAGGCAATAATCTTAATGAAATTAGACATTTAAAAGCTCTATATGTGGTATTTAACTCTTGTTTTCTCTTTTCCATAGGAAACAGCTCAAGACAGCAAAACGAAGCAAATTCAGGATCTTAAGGATGAACTCAGAAAACTGCAGAAACAACAGTCGACTGGTTCTCCACAACAGGCGACTGGACAGAGAGCTCAAACTTACACAGATGTCTCATCACAGTCGACTTACTCTCCAGGACAGTCGACTAATCTGATCAATTATGAAATCTTCAGAAGTCTCGACTCAGTCGCCTGGTTCGAAGACAAGTCGACTGGTCTGCGGCGGAGTAAACAGATAAGATATTCAAAGATACACCTGCATCTAATTTCGAATCTATGTGGATCCAGATTTTATACGAAGAATCAAATCTAAAGACAGGGTATTTCCAAGAGCACGTGGTTAACAGATAAGGAAGGAAAGAAGAAAAGAGAAAGATATAAATCACCAAATCAAATAAAGAAGGACTTTCCTGAAAAAGTGCAAAACCCTAATTCTCAGCCGTGTTCTATAAATATCAGAAAAGAAGCATCAACAGGGCTCTCTCGGAGTTGTCTCTCTTCAATATTCCAAAACTACCGAATCACAAGAGTTTCTGCGCATTCAAGTCATCAACAAGGCCTTATTCTATCAGCATCGAGGAAGGAGAGAGGAGATCCAGTATTCGAAGGCAGTCGACTGTGTGACAGCCAGTCGACCTTATTGCCAGAGTTCATTAGTTTATTTCTTCTCTTTCTATTCTTTTATGTTTATCATGTATTCAAACTTGTTGATTAATAAAAATATTATTATGTGGAACTAAATTCATAGTTGGGTAGATTGAAGCCGTAGTTATGTAGTGCTATATTCTGCTGAACTCTTCTAGTTTACTTATTGATTGAATCTGTTTGTATTGATATAGATTGACGGTAATCAAACTTGTTCTCAAAAGCCTTAGAGCAGTCGACTGAGGTGAGAGCCAGTCGACTGACAAACAGAGCTAGAGAATATCAAGTTTGTATTACTATTTATCTGAATCTGTTATATGAGCATATTGAGACGACCCGTATCTCGTGCCCGTAATTGTAACAAAGGGATCTTTAGGGGTTCCTGGTTCAATCAACTTAAGGGATCTAGATCTGATACCAATTTCTAGAGCCTTGAGTGTTTGTTCGTTTCCACTGATCTTATGTTTTCCTTAAATACAACTTAGTAGATACCATGCTAAGGACTTAATGAAAGAAACGAATTAGAGTAGATACCATGCCTAATTCTTGGCCTAGGGAAACAATACTTTAAGGAGTAGATACCATGCCCTTGAAGTGAACAAACATGAGTAATAAGAAGAAGTTCAGAAGGTGACTTAGCATTACTAACTATTGGTGGAGATCTAAACCCAACTATTTCATAAATATTTGTGATTCACATTTCTTAACTTAGTTTAATCTTTTCATTTCTTTTAGACTTCCAAAACAACTCTTTATGATTTTTATTATTTTCTATTGGTTAGTTAGTTAGAATCTACAATCTCTGTGGGATCGACCCTTGCTATTGCTACGCTTTGTCAAACGATTCGTGCACTTGCGAGGTTTTTATAATTTGTGTCTAGTTTTATCTATATATTTAGGTATCTAGATTAGCACAACAAGTTCCAGCAATTCCAAGCAACCATCCTACAAGCTCTCAACCTCCGACCCAACAACACCAATGCTCCAAGGATTCCCACTCCTCCTCCGGTCCGAAGTCCTCGCCGACGGTCCTTAACTCCTCCCCCAGCTCCTAGCAACCCCCAGCACATTCCTAGTCCTCGCCTCTCTAGGAGCTACCGTCGTTGTAGCCCCCGCTCTCCCTCGTACGAAGACGAGTCTAGAGGCTCGGTTGATTACCGTCGAAGGGATGACACTGTCTACCGCCGTCTTTACGAAATGGAGAGACGCTTGGGTCAGTTAGACAGAGAAGAAGAGCTCAGAGGAAGGACCCTTCGCCCGAGTCGACCTCCTTTTTCCCAAACCATAATGGAGGCACCCGTACCAATTGGTTTTAAACCTCCTCAATTTGAGACTTATTCCGGGGAGTCTGACCCCGTCGATCACATCGAAAGCTTTAAGACCCTCATGCTCATCCATCAAGCTTCCGATGCCCTGCTGTGCAAAACCTTCCCTGCTACTCTCAAGGGTCCGGCTCGAGAATGGTACTCTCGCCTTGCCCCATCCTTAATATTCTCCTTCGAGCAATTTGAGACCCTCTTCGTCACCCACTTCGTGAGTAGCCGCGGAACTGAGAAGACCAGCATTTCGATACTCTATCTCAACCAGAAGAAGGGTGAAAAGCTGAGAGACTATGTGAAAAGGTTCACAGCAGAAGCCAGGTCCATAGCTTCCCTAGACCAGTCGGTCGCAGCAGCAGCATTCCAATCCAATGTCCTAAACTCCAGCCTCCGCTCCTCCCTCGCCAAGAAGCCCCCGCAGAACTTCTCTGATCTCCTCCTCTGGAGCGAAAAGTATATTCGAGCCGAGGAAGCTGAGTACCGCCCCAACTTGGAGGGGCCTTCCTCCGGGTCCAAGAGAAAGGGAACAGAAGAAGAAGGACCCAAGAAGCTCCAGAAGGACAATGACGGACAGCGCCGACCTCCCCCCAGGTTCGAAAAGTTCACTCCCCTTAACGCCAACGTTTCCACAATTCTCATGGAAGTCAAGAAGGAAGGGGTGCTACCCCCTGCACAAAAAATGAACACCCCTGGTAAGAAGAGGGATAAAGAGAAGTGGTGCCGCTATCACCGGGACCATGGCCACGACACCAACGATTGTCGGGCCCTAAAGAACGAGATAGAAGCCCTCATCCAGAGGGGTCAGCTAAACAAGTTCGTGAGAAAGGACCGAACCGATCCTCCCCCGCCTTGGGGGGCTAACAAGCATCCTGAACGCGATGAAACGCCCGACTTCGAAGAGGAGCGTGTCCTGCACCTCATCCATGGGGGTCCAATGGGGGGCTCCTCCAACTCCTCTCGAAAGGCGTTTATAAGGGAAGTTAATTCGGTTCGCGCCACACCTCCACCTAAAGGCCTCGGAGTACCCGTCACATTCCCAGATGAAGACCTAGAGGGTGTCCGAACCCCCCATTGTGACGTGCTTGTCATTAATCTCCATATGACGAACTTTAAAGTGGAGAGGATTCTGGTGGACAATGGAAGCTCCGTTAACATCCTCTTCCTCGCCGCTTTCAAAGGCCTCAAACTATCCCGAGACAGACTCAAGCCCACCGGCTATACACTCCATGGGTTCACGGGAGTGCCAGTGACTATTGAAGGGGTGATCACCCTCGACGTAACCGCTGGCAAAACTCCTACTACCCGAACGGAGTCGATGGACTTTATGGTCGTGGATGTCCATGCAGCTTATAATGTCATTTTGGGTCAGCCCGGCCTAGCCACTCTTGAAGCCGTCCCTTCCGCCTATCACCTCAAGATGAAATTCCCCACCCGGACAGGAGTAGGGGAAGTAAAAGGAAACCAGGAAACGGCCCGCAAGTGCTACATGACCTCTACTATGGGACCAGTTCTCTCGCTCGAAACTCTTGAAATCCCCCAAGATGCTGTCCGACCGACGTCCGAGCCGGTGGATGAGTTGGAGGAAGTGTTCTTCTCTGAGCAAGATCCAAGCCGAAAATTCTTTGTTAGCAAGACCTTCCCATCTGCCCTATGCTCTGACATAGTCCAGTGCATCCGAAGGAACCGCGACCTCTTTGCATGATCAGCTGCAGACATGCCCGGAATTTCCGAAGAACTCTTAGTCCACCACCTCAGCGTTGCTCCGGGGTCCAAACCGGTCCAACAGAAGAGGCGCAAGTTCTCTCCCGAGCGCCAGCAAGATATAAAAGAGGAGGTGGACAAACTCTTGAAGGCCCGGTTCATACAAGAGGTAAACTATCCTGAATGGCTCTCGAATGTAGTAATGGTGAAGAAGTCCAATGGGACCTGGAGGATTTGTATCGACTTTACCGACCTCAACAATGCATGCCCCAAGGATCCATTCCCTCTTCCAAGTATCGATACTTTGATTGACGCCACTTCGGGCCATGAACTCCTCAGTTTCATGGACGCCTTCTCAGGCTACAATCAGATTCATATGTTTCCCCCGGATATCCCGAAGACCTCCTTTGTAACCGATCAGGGCCTCTACTGCTACAGGGTAATGCCCTTCGGTTTGAAGAATGCAGGTGCCACTTATCAATGCCTCGTCAACAAGGGTTTTCAAGCACAAATCGGCCGAAATATGGAGGTATATGTTGACGACATGCTCGTGAAGAGCATCCACGGGGCCGATCATGTGGTCGATCTGCAAGAGGCATTCGACGTACTCAGGAAACACAATATGAGGCTCAATCCGAACAAATGTGCATTCGGAGTCTCGTCGGGGAAATTCCTAGGCTTCATGGTCAGCAGAGAGGAATCGAGGCCAACCCCGAGAAGATCAAGGCCATATTAGACATGGCTCCCCCGAAGAATGTCAAAGAGGTTCAAAAGCTAACGGGTCGCCTGGCAGCCATAGGGCGTTTCCTTTCCAAGTCAGGGGAGAAGTGCCTTCCCTTCTTCAAGGCTCTCAGGGGGGCTAAAGGCTTCGAGCGGGGTCAGCAGCAACAAGATTCATTCGACCAGCTCAAGGCTTACCTAGTCAATCCTCCTCTCCTCAGCAAACCAATTCCTGGTGAAGCCCTCTACCTCTACCTAGCAGCCTCCGAGCAGACCCTCAGCGCCGTTCTCGTGAGGGAAGAAGATAAGACCCAAAATCCCATCTATTACGTGAGCAAGGTACTTCAGGATGCCGAGCTCCGCTACCCAAAGATAGAGAAGATGGCATATGCCCTAGTGATGGCCGCAAGGAAGCTTCGCCCATATTTTCAGTCCCATTCGGTGGTCGTTCTTACCGACCAACCGCTGAAGTAAGTTCTCCACAAGCCAGAGACCTCCGGTCGCCTTATGAAGTGGTCTATCGAGCTGAGCCAGCATGATATAACATATCAGCCTCGGACCGCGATCAAGGCTCAGGCCTTAGCAGAATTCATAGTTGAAAGTACCATCCCCGAGTTCAGCCAAGCAATGAAGGGACCACCTGTCTGGTCGGTTTATGTGGATGGGTCCTCTTGTAACGAGGGAAGCGGAGCCGGGGTCATTCTGGCCGGCCCAGATGATTTCATCTTCCAATACTCCCTCCGCATCAACTTCAAGGCCTCGAACAATGAAGCAGAATATGAAGCACTCATAGCCGGCCTCGGAATGGCTCGCAATGCAGGGGCGCAGCGCCTCCGGATCTTTAGCGACTCTCAGCTGGTCGTAAATCAGGTCCTGGGCGAGTATGATGTACGAGATGACCGAATGGTTAAGTACCTAGCCAAGGTCAGGAATCTCATGGCCCTATTTGAAGAAGCCCTCATCCAGCGAATCCCCCGAGAAGAGAATTCCCAGGACGATGCCCTCTCCAAGCTAGCCTCCTCCTCCCTCCAAGGTCTCGAGCAGACCGTCTTGATTGAGGTACTCCTGAAGCCAAGTATAGAAGACGAAACTTCTGATTCTATGGAGTCTTTACCTGTCCTGCTTCAAGATAATTGGATGAAACCCCTCGTTGAGTTCCTGAGGGATGGGCTCCTCCCCGAAGATCCTAAGGAAGTTCACCGAGTGAGAACCCGAGCAGAGCGATACACACTTATCGAGGGCATCCTATACAAGCGCTCCTCCACACAAGTAGACGGCAGGCCTTATTTGAGATGCCTCTCCCCGGAACAAGCCGACTACGCCCTGCAAGAACTTCACAAAGGCATCGGCGGGGCACATTCAGGGTCCAGATCCCTAGCCCGCAAAGTGTTGAATTATGGATATTTCTGGCCCACTCTCCTACAAGACGCCGAACTGCACGTTCGGCAATGCAGCTCTTGTCAGAAGTACTCCAACATCCGTCGCCTCCCACAAGCTCCACTCACTTCCCTATCAAGTCCTATCCCTTTCGCAATGTGGGGGATGGATTTACTAGGGCCATTCCCACCAGCTCCTGGCCAGTTCAAATTCTTAGTCGTGGCAGTCGACTATTTCTTGAAGTGGATAGAGGCCGAGCCCTTGGCCACAATCACTGAGAACAAAGTACTTCAGTTCTTCTGGAAGAACGTAATCTGCCGATTCGGTGTCCCTCGAGTCCTCATAACAGACAACGGAACCCAGTTTACCAGGGCTGCCTTCCGAGCTCTATGTGAAGACCTCGCCATCCAACAACGTTTCTCCTCCATCTCCCATCCACAGTCGAATGGCCAAGTGGAGTGATATGGATAAAAATGGGGTTAAATCGGAGCCGTCCGGATTAGGCACGAATCTTGATGCTCGGGGGTAAAATGGTAATTTCACATGCAAGTGAATCCAAGGCGGGTACTGAATCTCCTTCTCACAGATCCAATAACCCGCGAACGGATCCACACCTATTGGGTACGGGTCCGGATCCAAGGCGAACCCAAATCAACGAGAGACAAATCAGGATCCCTGATTTGGCCAAATCAACGACCCTGATTTGCTCCCACCGGGAATCAAGGAAAGATTTCCTAAACAGACTGAGGATTTTGCTCCCAACTGTTACACAGGAAATCAGACTCTTAAACGGCTCCCCTGGCGACTATAAATACCACCCCTCTACCACCATAACCAGGTTAATCACTTTTTCACCACTTTAAGCTCTTTCTTAATCTCTTCTGATTACTGACAAGAGCGTCGGAGGGTGCGTCGCCGGAATCAACCCCGGTGTCTCGCACTTCCTTGCAGGTTGCGCCAGGAGCAAGAAGGCTTGAGTCAACTGTTCAGGTTTTTCTCGAGCTCACAAATTCTATCTGTTTACCCCCACACCGAAATCAGCGGTAACATGGAGAATGCTAACCGACAGATCCTCTCCGGTATTAAGAAGAGGTTGGATAAATGCTCTAAAGGCTTATGGGTCGATCAGCTCCCTAACGTGTTGTGGAACTACCGCACCACAAAACGGACCCCCATAGGAGAGTCCCCATTCAATCTCACCTATGGGTCCGAAGCTATGATCCCCCTAGAATTTGGTATACCCTCTCCTCGTCTAATGGCTTATGAAGAAGAACAAAATGCCAGAGAGCTCCGAGCAAATCTAGACTTGATTGATGAGATCCGTGAAAGAGCTGCCATTTGTCAACAAAGCTACCGAAGAAGGATCGAGTTGGCATACAATAAGAGAGTCCGTCCTACCGACCTCAAAGAAGGGGACTTGGTCCTCAGAAAGTTAGCAATCTCTTTTCCTGGTCAGAAGAGTAAACTAGCTCCAAATTGGGAGGGACCCTAAAAGATCACCAATGTAGTTCGGCCCGGGACATATCAGCTAGAAGACCTTGAAGGCAGAGAGATCCCCAGGACTTGGAATGCCGACCATCTTTTGAAATACCAGGAGAGAGCATTAACGTCTCTCTAAGTATTCTGGGATGTCGAATCGTTCCTCTCCTTTTACTTGTGTTTTTTCCTTTATTTCTCTCTTGTAATAACGGCTCGCAACTTTAGAATCAGCCAACTATTAGTTATTAATAAAGAAAGTTTTTTCACATTTTACTTGTAAAATTGCTTATATCTCTCTGCTTTTACTCTTCACCCTAATGACGAGTTCGGAGTCCAACACTTGGCTCGACTCCTCTTCGCAAGCTCGCTCTTAAGCGGGCTAGAAGGGGTTCGCCATTCGGAATTGCTCCCACAACCGTTGAACAAACTCTAACGACAAGTTCGGAGTCCAACACTTAGTTCGATTCTGCTCCGCAAGCTCGCTCTTAAGCAAGCTATGAGTGGTTCGCCATTCGGAATTGCTCCCACAACCATTGAACAAACTCTAACGACGAGTTCGAAGTCCAACACTTGGCTCGACTCCTCTTCGCAAGCTCGCTCTTAAGTGGGCTAGAAGGGGTTCGCCATTCAAAATTGCTCCCACAACCATTGAACAAACTCTAACGACGAGTTCGGAGTCCAACACTTGGTTCGATTCTACTCCGCAAGCTCGCTCTTAAGCAAGCTAGAAGTGGTTTGCCATTCGGAATTACTCCCACAACCGTTGAACAAACTCTAACGATGAGTTCGGAGTTCAACATTTGGTTCGATTCTGCTCCGCAAGCTCGCTTTTAAGCAAGCTAGGAGTGGTTCGCCATTCGGAATTACTCCCACAACCGTTGAACAAACTCTAACGACGAGTTCGGAGTTCAACACTTGGTTCGATTCTGCTCCGCGAGCTCGCTCTTAAGCGAGCTAGGAGTGGTTCGCCATTTGGAATTGCTCCCACAACCGTTGAACAAACTCTAACGACGAGTTCGGAGTCCAACACTTGGTTCGATTCTGCTCTACAAGCTTGCTCTTAAGCAAGCTAGGAGTGGTTCGCCATTCAGAATTGCTCCCACAACCGTTGAACAAACTCTAACGACGAGTTCGGAATCCAACACTTGGCTCGACTCCTCTTTGCAAGCTCGCTCTTAAGCGGGCTAGAAGGGGTTCGCCATTCGAAATTGCTCCTACAACCGTTGAACAAACTCTAACGACGAGTTCGGAGTCCAACACTTGGTTCGATTCTGCTCCACAAGCTCGCTCTCAAACGAGCTAGGAGTGGTTTGCCATTCGGAATTGCTCCCGCAACCGTTGAACAAACTCTAACGACGAGTTCGAAGTCCAACACTTGGCTCGACTCCACTTCTCAAGCTCTATCAAGCAAGCCAGAAGTGGTTCGCCCATAAGAAAGGAGGTTTGCTTCTGATTTTGAGTAGTTGTCAAAAGTTGGAAGAGTTATACTTAAACTAATACCAGCCAACACAACATCCGAACATCGGGAGCAAAACAAACTTTTTTATTAAGAGCCCAAACAGGACTGACACTACAACAGAATTTTTACAATAACTTGAAGAGCGTAATACAACTTATTTAACGCTTCTTTGGAAGGGGAACGCTTCGGTTCAGAGACACACGAGGGCGGCGTCGCTTTACCTCTGAGCTCGACTCTAAACCAGCGAAGCGAGAACCCCCATCGCCGCTAATTCTAGCTGTGGCCCCAACCGAGGCACTACTAGACGAAACAGCTATACCACTCTGAGCGTCAGCTGGGCTCTGCCGAACGGCAGGCGAACGAGTCGCAAGTTCGTAGAATGAGATACCTCTTTCGCTCTCTTCGCGAGTACACGACGTACTGCGAACATTGATCCTTGCGGGTTGAGGTTTCAGCGATGCAATCTCCTCCTCTAGCTCGACGATCCTATCTCTCAGAATATCGCTCTCCGCCGATGCTTTGAGACGAGGAAGTTTAGACGAGCCTGCAACGTTAGTACTGTCGGCCACAATACGACGGAAGTGAGTTGCTTCGATACCCCTGTCGATGGTGATCCTCCTCAGTCTGTCAATTCTGGCCATCAACTCATCGCGCTCGGACATCAACTTCCCCACCCTCGAAGCTAACTCCTCTTCCTCCGCCGAATGCTCCTTCACCGTTACCTCTAAATGACGAACCTCCGCCAGTAGTTCACTATTCTTTTGGTCGACATCAAAGAGATCCTTACGGAGCAACTCTATCTCACCTTCGAGACGAGTTTCTCGAGTTTGCTTCCGCAATTGCCTCAACTCACAAAAATACCCTCTCGCGGTTGCTTTGATGTCCTCCAACTTCAAGAAGTCGTAAAACGTTTTATCACGCCAGCGAGAAAAAGCCCCCTTCGTTTTCTCCAGCTCAGCATGAAGATGGGAGACCTCAGTGATCGGGCCCAACTCGACCTGGAAAGTTGAGGAATATCAAAAGAAGTCCTCAATACTCAAAGACACAATCCGAGCAAAAAGAGTTAACAATTTTGCGAAACTTTATAATACTCAGCCAAAAAGAAACCATTTCATTAAAAGTTCAAGAGCTACAAAAAGCGGTGGCCAGTCCGCAGTTAGGCATTACAAAAGAAAAAAGAAAAAAAAAAGAACAAGGAAATGAGAAGAGGCGACAAAGTCAGAGGTCGACCTCATCATCGGTCGGCACGGCTACAATCGCACCCTCGGCACCACCTTCGCCTTCGGAGTCTTCGCCTTCCTGCCTCGGAGCGAACTCGGCCAAGGGCAACTCCTCCTCACCCTCCACGGGGTCGTAGAAGTGGTAGGATGAGACGTCGAATCCGGGATTCCGAGCAACGATATGCTTCAGCGCTCGGCCGTACGCTTCCTCCATGTTGGTCAACATGTGAGCCTCGGCCTCGTCCCGAACTGCCTTCTTTGCGGCCGCCACCTTCGACGCGTGATCGCTCGCGGCCTCCTCTGACGCCTTCAGGGCCTGAGATAGCTCCCCTTCGAGTCGAGCCGCCTTCTTTTCTAGGGTATCGACCTTGGAGGCCTCGGCGGCTGAGCTCCTCAGTGCCTCGGCGAGCTGAGCCTTCAGGTCGGTAACTTCGGCCTCGAGCGAAGTGGAACGCAACTGTTCGGCCTCCAGCTTCTTCACCGCCTTCGACCGCTCCAATCGTTCCCGGTCGTTCAGAACGGTCATCTCCTTTTCCTTGATCGCGAACTCCTCGAGCAGATAATTGAAGTGGCAGAGGGTCTACAAGCCATACAAGAAACAGTCAAGCACGAGCACAGAAACTTAGAAAATTTTTGAAGAAAGTCTTCTACTACTTACCGACATGGTGTTCTGAGCAATCTGCATCGCAGCATCACCGACTTCCCCCGCCTTAAGCGCCGCTCGGTCTTTAGGGGTCGGTAGGTGCTTCACCGCCTGCATGCAAATGTTACCGTCCCCTAAGAACCTGTTGACCTTCATCACCCGCCAGTCGGGGACGAAGATGCGCTTGTGCTCCTCGGTCAGGATCTTCTCCGCCTCGGCAGTGAGGGGTGAGACATCGAGAGCCAGTGCCGCACTAATGTTGAACGCTCTGCCGGAAGATCCTGGAGCATCTGTTCGCGCCGTTGGGGTCGGCGCGTCCGAGGCAGATGGGGCGGTCAGCACGACGAGGCTTTGATCGGGCTCGACCAAAGGAGCCTCGACAACCTGTCGCTCGGGGGTCGGGGAGACCGAGGGGATCTTGGGTGCTCGGCCGCCTTGAGGTCCGGACACGGTCCTCTTCCTCTTCCTCACCTCCTGATCCTTAGCCGCTCAGGCCTTCGCCATCAGACCTTTGTAATCCATGCCAGGAGATTCTGCACAAACCGAGTGAAAAAAGTTAGAAAATTTTTCCAAACCTTAAAGACAAAACAAGAATTGGAGAAGCGTACTAGGGTCGATCGGACTGAGACCCCCTCGGAATAAGGCCTCCTCGGTGATGTCTTTCCAACTGAGGGTTGGAAGCCCGAGCAGCTTCTCCGCGATTTCTGCCTCTTCATTGCTGAGCACGGGCTCTTTCTTCGCCCGCTTCGGAAGACCGTCCCTCGACCACACCGTCGGGATCACCCATGGCTAGGGAGCTCGGACGAGGAAGTACTTCTCCTTCCAATGCTTGATCGAGTCTGGGTTCTCGATCAGCTTCACTCCCTTCCTCGGCGAAAGGTAGTACCTCTGCTCATTTTTGTTCGGTTGGCAAGGACGGTATAGACTCCGAAGAATGAACATGTTGGGCTGAGTGCCGACCTCCTGACATTGAAGAACGAACGCCACAATGTGCCGCCAGGTGTTCGGCATTAGCTGAGCCGGACACAAACCGTACCACTGCAGCTCCTCGATCACGAAAGGGTGTAGCAACAGCCGAAGTCCGGCATTCAGGGAGTCGGCGGGAAAAACACACGTATCGGCCGAGGATGACGTGCACGCTCGGAGGCCAGGGCCGGGGAGAAGGAGCCCGTACTCCGCGGGGATTCGGAACCCACTCCGGATACGATGCAAATCCGCCTCGGTCAGGACCGAAGAGATCTGATCCACCTTGGCTCGTTCTCCTCGATCGACTTGGCGGTGCCCTGCGTCACCTTCTCCAACAATTCTCCGGAGTAGCTCCGCACACCGCCAACGCTCGACAGAATGCTCGGCTGCCGACCCAGCTCCCCTGCAGTCTTCGGGTGCTCAATGATCGTTTCCACCCCCTTCCCCTTGCTGGCTCGGACCATTACCTCCTGAAGAGGTTCGGCAACCTCCCCATCCGTACTCGGCCTGACCATAGTCTCTTCGGTCGGCTCCACGACCTCCTTCCCTTTATCCTTACTCGGCCTGACCGCTCGGCTGACGCCTAGGTCCGAGGAGGGGGTCTCATCCGTGGAAGAAAACTTAACCATTTTACAAAGATGAGGAGAGGGACTAACCTTGAAATGACTAGTACGGCAGGAAAAAGTTTGTCGGAGTTTAAGACGCCTCGCCGCGACAGCTAGCAGCGCCGCCCAAGAGCTAAAAACTTGCTAATGAGTAAAAACCAAGAGTGAGAAAGTGAAAGTGAGAAATGAGGTGAAGTGTTGAGGGGGGTGAAAACTCATAGTAAAAATGACGCCTCTTGGGCTTTGTAACGTAAGGCCGCAACTCTTGGGCCTCCCTTGAAGCGTTACAAAAGCCCAAACGACTAAGTAACGAAGAGCCACAACTGTTGGCAAAGGAAGCGACGTTTCGATCCAAGTAAAATCGCTCGGCGCCTCGGAGCCAAAATCCGAAGCGACAGGCGATCCGACCTCTACAATGAAGAGGACAGCTCGGATTCCGAGCGAGTGCTAATCCGAGCTACAAAATGGAGAAAACGACTTTCCCCTCAAAATTCGCATAAGATTTCGATCGGACGGCTCATATCTTGCCAGCGCCACTACACGACAAGATAGTGTTTTCTTGGAAACTGAGCCAGCATCGAGATCTATGCCATCATCCAACGGCTAGGATCACCCTACGTCCCTCGGATCCAAAACCCAAGCGACAAGTGACCCGAGCCACTTCGCTCGAATTCTGAGCAAGTGCCAATCCGAGCTACGAATTGGAGGAAAACGACTTTCCCCTCAAAATTCGCATAAGATTTCGATCGGACGGCTCAGATCTTGCCAGCGCCACTACACGACAAGATAGTGTTTTCTTGGAAACTGAGCCAGCATCGAGATCTGCGCCATCATCCAACGGCTAGGATCACCCTACGTCCCTCGGATCCAAAACCTGAGCGACAGGCGATCCGAGCCACTTTGCTCGGATTCCGAGCAAGTGCCAATCTGAGCTACGAATTGGAGAAAAACGACTTTACCCTCAAAATTTGCGTAAGATTTCGATTGGACGGCTCAGATCTTGCCAGCGCCACTACACGACAAGATAGTGTTTTCTTGGGAACTGAGCCAGCAACGAGATCTGCGCCATCATCCAACGGCTAGGATCACCCCACGTCCCTCGAATCCAAAACCCGAGCGACAGGCGATTCGAGCAACTTCGCTCGGATTCCGAGCAAGTGCCAATCCGAGCTACGAATTGGAGAAAAACGACTTTTCCCTCAAAATTCGCGTAAGATTTCGATCGGACGGCTCAGATCTTGCCAGCGCCACTACACGACAAGATAGTGTTTTTTTGGGAACTGAGCCAGCATCGAGATCTGCGGCATCATCCAACGGCTAGGATCACCCCACGTCCCTCGGATCCAAAACCCGAGCGACAGGCAATCCGAGCCACTTCGCTCGGATTCCGAGCAAGTGCCAATCCGAGCTACGAATTGGAGAAAAACGATTTTCCCTCAAAATTCGCGTAAGATCTCGATCGGACGGCTCAGATCTTGCCAGCGCCACTACACGACAAGATAGCGTTTTCTTGGGAACTGAGCCAGCATCGAGATCTGCACCATCATCCAATGGCTAGGATCACCCCACGTCCCTCAGATCCAAAACCCGAGTGACAGGAGATCCGAGCCACTTCGCTCGAATTCCGAGCAAGTGCCAATCCGACCTACGAATTGGAGAAAAACGACTTTCCCCTCAAAATTCGCGTAAGATCTCGATCGGACGGCTTAGATCTCGCCAGAACCACTAAACGAAAAGATAGTGTTTTCTTGGGAACTGTGCCGCCTCGAGATTCGCGCCAAGATTCGACGGCTCAGATCGCTCCACGTTACTCGGAAATCCGAGCCGAGCGACTAGCAATCCGAGCCACTCGCGCGACGGAAAAACCGAGCCACTTCGCTCGGATTCGAGCAAGTGCCTAATCCGACCCTCGAAAGTGAAGAAAAATGCCGCCGAGCGTCTCCAACCATTGGATCACTGCGAAAATCGCACCTGAGATGATGGACGGTCCAGATTACGCCACGTCCACTAAACGACAAGATAGTGTTTTCTTGGGAACTGTGCCCACCTCGAGATTCGCGCTGAGATCCAACGGCTCAGATCGCTCCACGTCATTCGAAAATCCGAGCCAAGCGACTAGCGATCCGAGCCACTCGCGCGAGGGAAAAACCGAGCCACTTCGCTCGGATTCCGAGCAAGTGCCAATCCGACCCTCACAAGCGGAGAAATTGCTGCCGAGCGACTCTGTCCATCCGATCTTTCAGAAATTCGCGCCCGCATAAGATCAACGGTCCAGATCGCGCCACGCCATAATTCGGTATTTTATTTATTAAAATCGTTTTATTTATTTAGAAAATTGGTAAAAAAAATGATTAAAAATTCGGAAAAATTAATTAAAAATCCTAGAAAATAATTATGAAGTCGGGGAAATATTTTTGAGCCCCCGAGTAAATAATTATCGCCTACGGCCATTTATTAAGACCCCCGAACGACGAATCGACACTTCGCAAAATTAAGTAAATATTCTGAAAAAATAGATAAAAATCACCAAACATCCAGAAGAGCTCAAGAACAACTCAGAGCATGCAACTAACTTAGAAAATCACCATACTGCCTCCTGCGAAGATTCGAAACCTTCCATTTAGACTCCAATACAACTTCGCCAGACATTAAAACAGTAAAACTACTCCTCAAAGGCTGATCAAGCTCAGTCTTCGGGAGTGGGAGGCTCGTGATATGGCTAAAAATGGGGTTAAATCGGAACCGTCCAAATCGGAAACAAATGTTAAAGCCTGGGGGTAAAATGGTAATTTCGCCTACCAATGGGTCTGAAGTGGGTCCTGGGTCTTTTCCCCAAAAGACCCAATAACCCGCGAACGGATCCACCTCAACTGGGTACGGGTCCCAACCCGAGATAAACCCAGTCCAGCAGGATAGAATTAGGGTTTCTGATTAATACTAATCAACGGCCTTGATTCACATCTATCCTTTCACTGGGGATTAGGGATTACATTCCTTATCTGATTACAGGGATTCCATTCCTAATCTGACCCCAACGGCGACTATAAATACTCCCCATCCATCTCCATTAAGAGGTAATCAATCTTTTGACAATTTACGCTCTTTCATAATCTTCCCTGATCACTGACTTGAGCATCGGAGGGTGCGTCGCAGGGATCAACCCCGGTGTCTCGCACTTTTTGCAGGTGAACGGTGGGAGTCAACGGTCAAACTCCGGCGGAACAAGTAACAGGTTTGCTATTCAAAGTTTTCCAAGAATCCACAAATACTATCTGTTTGCCCCCACACCAGATTCAGCGGTGATGCGGTTTGTTTCTAGGAGACGTGTGGATGCACCAGGTGTTAGTTCGGACTCGATTTGTATTGAAGTAGAAAGCTGCTCGTCTGACGACCCTTGGCTGACCGGGTGGAACCTATGAGGGGCTCGGAATGAGGTGGACGTCTGGGCTCGGATCAGAGGGTTCGGATCCGAGGTCTTGTGTACCTACAGACGGTCCTGAAACACCGGGGTTTATCCCGGTGGCGGACCCTCCGACGATCTAGTCAGTCTCTGTGAGAGAGTAGCAATAACTAGGTAAATTTTAGTGGTGAAAGATTGGTTACCTCTAAAGGTGGGTGAGGGTCTAGTATTTATAGAGAATTATAACTGGGTTTGGATCCGCTTGGGGGCCGGGTTTGAACCCGAAAGCCCATGGACCTGACGTGGCAGAAGGCCCAGGGGGTTTAGGGCTGACGTGGTAGTACCAGGAGTGGTATAGGGCTGACGCGGCAAAGTCCTTGGTGGTATTTGGAGCTGACATGGCAGATCATGGGGCTTCTGTGCTTCCGGGAGGATCTGGTGGCCCAGGCTGTGCCAGGTCATCCTTATTCTGTACCAGGAGGGGCGGACGGCCCGGAGGGCTGTCGTGGATCGGAGGTCGAGGGCCATCGTTGCCCATCGGATACGAGGAGGTCAGCTCCGTGGGGGTGAACTGGAGGTTCGGCACCGACCCTGCGGTGGCTCGAAGCCGAACTATACTGCTGTTTCTTCCATTTTTGAATGAGAGTCGTATTGGGCCCTGGTTGGGCCCCAAGCCATTTTTACCCTACCACATAAGCCCCCCACTCCTGCGGGGGTGTGGGAGCTAGCCGTGGAGGAGTGTTTTCGGTTGTAGAAAATGGGACGGCGAGCCACTGGGCCTTCGTGAGGAGATTGCCTTGGTGTCAGAGACGACCAGGAGCTTGGCGAGGAGTTATGGGTCGGCAAGGGCGATGACGAACCGTGGAGCCTTCCTGAGAAGATTACCCTGGTGCTAGACCCGACCTCGAGCAGGCGAGGGACTTATGGGCCAACAAGGGGGATGGCGAGCCGTTGAGCCTTCCTGAGAAGACTACCCTGGTGCCAGACCTGACCTCGAGCTTGGCGAGGGATTACTGGTCGGCAAGGGCGATGGCGAGCTGTGGAGCCTTCATGAGAAGACTACCCTGGTGTTAGACCCGACCTCGAGCAGGCGAGGGACTTATGGGCCAACAAGGGGGATGGCGAGCCATTGAGCCTTCCTGAGAAGACTACCCTGGTGCCAGACCCGACCTCGAGCTTGGCGAGGGATTACTGGTCGGCAAGGGCGATGGCGAGCCGTGGGCCTTCCTGAGAAGACTACCCTGGTGTCGGACCCGACCTCGAGCAGGCGAGGGACTTATGGGCCAACAAAGGGGATGGCGAGCCGTTGAGCCTTCCTGAGAAGACTACCCTGGTGCCAGACCTGACCTCGAGCTTGGCGAGGGATTACTGGTCGGCAAGGGCGATGGCGAGCCGTGAAGCCTTCCTGAGAAGACTACCCTGGTGTTAGACCCGACCTCGAGCAGGCAAGGGACTTATGGGCCAACAAGGGGGATGGCGAGCCGTTGAGCCTTACTGAGAAGACTACCCTGGTGTCAGACCCGACCTCGAGCAGGCGAGGGACTTATGGGCCAACAAGGGGGATGGTGAGCCGTTGAGCCTTCCTGAGAAGACTACCCTGGTGCCAGACCTGACCTCGAGCTTGGCGAGGGATTACTGATCGGCAAGGGCGATGGCGAGCCGTGGAGCCTTCCTGAGAAGACTACCCTGGTGTTAGACCCGACCTCGAGCAGGCGAGAGATCATGGGTCAACAAGGGTGAGGGGCGAACCGTTGTGCCTTAGGAGTGTTGAGCAGGGCAGCCTGCTGTCTTTGCTGAGTATTGAAGGCGCCTTGGGATCTGTGCGACGTTCCAATTTCCCAGGGGCCTTAATGGCGCCGCCTAATAAATGCATGGCGCATGGTCTTCCGTCGTTTGGTTTTCCCCATGTCATAAAGGCCGGCCCATGGGGGAGGCTATAAGTACCCCTCTCTTCGCAGTGGGTTGGATCATAGCAAGGGTGGTCTATCGGCCATCAAATGTGTCTGCTCCGGCGGACGTCTGTTTCTTGCAAAATTTTACCCCCGGTCTTGTCGGAGAGGTGGTTTCTCTGCCGCCCGGATCTTCTCTTGGATCTGACGGCTCTGATACGGCAGCCAGATCCAGGGGGGATCAGGGCGAGAGGGGTAACGACCGAAATTCGGACCGGTAGATGAGTAGCCTCGGATTGGTGGTGCCTCTGTGTAGGCAGAAGAAGAGGTGATGATCTATGTCCGAATCCGAGGGGTGAGCTATTTGCAACTGTGAAGGTTCTGTCTTTCGGAAGAAATGAAGGGCGTTCCGGGCAAGTTGTTTGCAACTGTGAAGGTTCTGTTGCTAGAGCAGGTCGAACCTTTGCAGTTGCAATCGACTGGCTCGGAATGGTGCACTTCTCCCGATCTCTGAGTGCTGATCGGCTTTCGACTGGGGCCCGGGGGTCGGCGGAATACCGACCGAAACCCGGGGCCCGGGGGGTGCTCGCCGAGGGCGGTGCCTTAAAACTTTGAATCAAAACTTTTTCTGGACTGGATCCTTTTACGGGCCATCGGGAGGGACATCAACTATATCCCAGACTTGGGGCTGAAGAGCCTCGGATAGATGGGTCGCCTCCGATTGGAGGTTGACCACTCTGCATTCCAATAGGGCTCCAGGTGATGGCGGTTTCTGTCTCACCCTTGAACAGTTCGGGGTTTCGGCCGTCGAGGCTGTGAGCCCCGAGCTGCTTACGGGTGAAAGGGGAACCGACCGGGCCTCGGATCCCGGGGCGTATGTCTAAGGATGGCGCCTTAATTTTTAAGTAAAATGTTCCCTCTGCCGAATACTCCCTCCGAACTGATCCCCGCGTCTGGCTGCCAGCCTGGCGTTGGATGACGTCAGCTGCGCACGTTTTGAGGACATGGCGCGATATCCTAGGCGGCAGTTGCACGTCAAATAGATGAAAAGTTTTTGCGGAAATCGAGGAGTCGCTCTCATTCTTTATAAATACTCCCCCCTCTTCCCCCTTTAGCCCACTCCTTTCTTGCCGCTTTCTTTTTCAAAATTTTCCCAACACTTCAGCACTCGTCCCTGCAGTTTGCCGCACTAGACTCGCCCTTCCGAAGCGACCCCAGGTGAGTTGGTAAGTCTGTTTAGTTTAGGCGCAGATGGACAGGGCTCAGTCTGGCTCGTCAGCGTCGACGTCTGGGGGGGAGGTGAAACCTGTCTCTAGATCGATGTCATGGGAGGAGCCCGTACTTGAGGAAGAGTCAGTACACGTTGAGGAGCCTTCCGACTCGGTTTTGTGGGAGGAACCCATAGGGGAGGAGGAGGAGGTACAGGGTGCGAGGTTGTTACGCTCTCGACGTCCCTTCATGGTGGAGAGTAGTGAGTCGGAGGAAGCGGATGATGGCTCGGACGGCGTCCGTGTTGTGGAGTTGACTTCCGAGGAGGAGGGAGGCGAGGGCGGCACCGTAAGAAGATCCACAGTTCAGGGTGCAGGTCCGGGTCCCCTGCCGACTGGTCTGGGACCCTCATCTACTCCCTCAGCGGACCGAACCAAGAAGAGGAAGAAGGCTCTGAGGAAGGCAGGACCGAGGACTGGTGGTTCGAGCCAGGCGCCTGTTTACCGCTATTTGTGGACAGGTTCGCCCGTACAGCCGAAGCATTTCCGTCAGTATCCTGACGACCTATCGGACCAGGAGCTCTTCGGCGTGCAGGTCTCTTCGCCGAGTCGGAAGAGGGTGATGATGGACACGATTCCGACCGTCTTGGAGGATGGGGACTTGGAGGCTTTGCAGCTGGCGTACCACATAGGTCCTGGCCACAAATTGATGCTGCCGAACTCTACTCTGCGCCCGACCGATTCCCTATCTGCTTGGTATTGCATCTTCCCAGTGGACGCCTTCATCTCTGGACTGAGGTTGCCAGTCCACCCATTTGTTCGGGAAGTGCTGAACTGGGCCTCCTTAGCGCCGATGCAGAACGGGCCGAATTCTTGGAAGTAGATAATTTGCTTTGTACTGATGTGCGAGGAACAAAAGGTACCCCTACGGCTGAGCGTGTTCCGAGCGATGTTGATGATCAGCTCGGCAGCCGAGGGTATTTACTATATCTCCCCCCGGAGTAAGGGGAAGGTCGTTCACAGCCACCCGGACTCCATCAAGCATTGGAAGAAAAAATATCTGGTGATCCGGAGTGAAGAGCCCTGGGACATTCCGACTCGGTGGAACCATTCCAAGCCGGGCTATCATCCCCCGAGGTCGAGGGATCTGACGGCCGAGGAGTGGGGGTTTGTCGAGCGACTCCGTCTGTCCTCTAGTATCGATTGGACGAAGGTGACGGAGGTCCTCCTGGCGAGTGCCGGACTGAGCCCAGCCGTTCTGCGTATGTAGTTGTTTCTTTTCTCTCGATCTTTTCGTACTTTCTTGCTCATTGCTCTTAATGGTATTTTCTGTAGGTATGGATGAAGCATCGATCAAGGCAAGGAGGCTCGCCATGAAGAAGGAGGACGCCGAGAGGAAGAAGGGGGAGGTGGCGAAGAAGCCGAGGGAGCCGTCCCTGGTCATCTCGGAGGCCCCGCTCGAGCCGAGGGCTAAGAGGACTCGCTCGGAGACGAGCAAGGGGGTGGCCCCTTCGAGGGGTAAGGGGCCAGCGAGGGCATCCGATCTCGACAAGGGAAAAGGTCCCTTGGTAGAGGTTGAGGAGGAGGATCCGGTGGTGGAGATGTTGCGGCAGCGGTGGGCACCGGACTGGTCGATTCGGATGGGCAACTGTCTGACTGAGGAGGCCCAGGCCGTTGAGGTGGTGGAGAAGTTGGCGACCCCTCGCGATCGCCAAGCGATGGAGAGTGAGCCCGTAGAGGTGGCCTTTACGCGCCTGGCGCAGGCCACCGTGCTGGTAAGCTCGCCGATCTTATCTTTCTTGTTAATCTTGCTTCGGGAGTTTTCTTCTTATCTACGTCTGTTGGTTGCAGGCTTGTATGCAGGGAGCTAACGTAAAGAACCTTTACGAAGCGTCCTTGTCACAAGAGCGGGCTCGGGCGGATAAGAGCGAGCGGGAGATGAAGGAGATGCGGATCGAGCTCGAGGGTTCGCATAAGAGGGAGCAGCAGATGAAGCTCGAGCTCGAGGCCAAGGACGCTGAGTGGGGGAAGAGGGTGGTCTCCTTGAAGAAGAAGTTCGCCAAGGAGAAGGAGGAGCTGACGGCTGCGTTCGCCAAGGAGAGGGAAGAGCTGACGGATGCGGGTCAGCGGATGGTGATCAAGGCCCAGGATGAGTGCTACGCGAAGGCCCTCAGTCATGTGAGGCACTTCTACCCGACCGTCGATCTGTCCAACTTCGAGTATGACATGGAGATCGAGGGGACACCGAAGACTCCTGCCGAGGAAGGGCCCGTTGGCAACCCGACCGTCGACCCTCCTGCGAACCCAACCGATGTCGAGGTGGGAAATCAAGTTGTATAGTTTTATCTTTCTTTTCCCTCCTTCGATTGTATTTGCCTTCTGCAAACTGGCCACCGCCTTTTGTGTAAGAAGTAGTACAATTTTATAAAAAGCATTTTTGACTGGCCAAGTGTTTTGACCCCGGATATTTCCGAGCTTCCTTGCTTATGTGCGTTGAGTTGGTCCTCTTGTAGGTTGTGGCTTCCCTTCTCGAGGCGGACCCCCGTCGTTCCGACGCGGCGTGGCTCCGGAGCAAGGTTGAGGCGTTGGAGGCCACTTTGGCTCGGTACCGTGAGAGGGCCCGGAACGCTGATGCGGCCTTCAATTATTACAGGAACATGTCTGAAGCCCTTGGTGAGGAGGCAAGCCGTTTGAGGAGGGCGATGGTGGATCGGGAACTCGTGGGTGCCGGACTTGGATATACTATGTCGAGTTCCTTGGTGCAGAGGCCCTCCTCTGAAAAGGTACTTCGTGATGTGATAGTGGAGAAGGAGGTGGAGATACACCGCTACCGGACGATGCTGGGCGTCTCGAGACCTACCTCGGGTGGTCAGCGAGCGGAGGGGGTATCCTCCGTGTTGCCGCTATTGGGGCGTATGCGGCCCGCCGATGCTCAGAGTTCCGTGGCCGGTGTGTCGACCATGGCCGAACCGAAGGACCATCATGACAAGGAGAGAGTCCCCAGTTGTTCGATTGGAGTGATCCCGCCGTTCGTCGGACCAGAGGGCCCTTGAGATGGTGGCTTCCTACCGTTTGAGATGTTTCTGTAACGGTCTTTGTTTGTTTCTTCCCCACTCAATAAAGGAATATGAATAAGGAATTCATTTCCCTCTTTGCTCCTGCTGACAGTGTATGAAATGATGAAGGGAGTGTGGTTCGGCCCTGTCGTTCCGCGAGGGATCGGCGTGGGGCGTGGTGAAGTCGCAAGGCCTGGGTCGGATCGGACCTGCCGAGGCATCGGGGATGATCCCGGGGTGAAGACTTGGGTGTCGATCCCCTTGTCTGGTATTAGGTCGGATCTGTCGAGGCATTTGGAGTATGATACGAAGAGATTTCCTTAGTATAATATAGGGGGCCGCTAAAACGGCCCTTTACATACGAGATTTTTACAAAAGGTTTACTTCTAGCTAAGTTAGAACTTATGCCCGTCCCTCAGGGAAAGTCACTAGGTGCTCGGCGTCAGATGGGAATTTCCCTGGTTCGACGGCAGTTCCGGGAGTAGGGCAGTCCCTCTTTGGGCTGAATTTCGACGGCGTCGAGGGGGAACACACCTCCCCCGACGGTAGTCATATAGCACGATCGCGCTGCTTCTTGGCTCCCTCGGACAATGCCGACTCCTAGAGGGGTGGGGAATTTGAGCTTCAGATGGTAAGCCGAAGGCACCGCTTGGAGGGAGCATAGTCCGGGTCGGCCGAGTATGGCGTTGTAAGCCGCCTTGACGTTGACCACCATGAAGTCCATGGACTCGGTCCTCTTGACAGGAGCCGATCCTGCGGTAACGTCGAGGGTGACAATCCCTTCTATCACGACAGGGATGCCGGAGAACCCATGCAAGGTGTATCCGGCCGGCTTGAGCTTGCCTCTAGGTAGCTTGAGATTCTCGAAGGCTTCGAGGAAAAGAATATTAACCGAGCTGCCGTTGTCGACGAGGATTCGGCGAACTTCACAATTAGCCATGTGGAGACTAATGACGAGGGCATCACAGTGGGGTAGGCGAACGCCTTCGAGGTCCTCTCCTGAGAAGGAGACCGGCATCGGTTGTAGCTTGGGCGAGGGGTTGTCGTGGACAGCATTCACCTCCCGAATGAAGGCTTTCCGGGAAGTATTTGATTCTCCTCCCATTGGCCCTCCATGGACACAGTGTAAGATGAATGGCGTATCCGCGGCTTCCTCGGACTCGGGATCCCGGCCCTGGATGCGGTTCGGAGTAGGGTTCGGAGGGGAGAGCTTCCGGCTCCTAGGATCTCGCTGATCCCTTGGGACTTCTCGGGTGAATTCTCGGAGGTACCCCCTGGAGATGAGTTCCTCAATCTCGTCTTTCAGGGCCCGGCATTGGTCGGTGTCGTGCCCATGGTCTCTGTGGAAACGGCAGTAGAAGCGCTGATCTCGGTTCTTGCTGTTGTTAGGCCGGAGAGGTAGTCGAACAATGCCTTTGTCTTCGATTTCTAAGAGGATGGCGGATACGTTGTGTGTCAGGGGAGTGTACCTCTCGAAGCGGGGGACCGGCGGAGTCTTCTTCATGGCCCCCGCGTCCCTCGGAGCCTTCTTTGATGGTTCGATTTCTTCTGCCTTCCGTTTTCCCTTCGAGGTGGCCTCCCTAGCATCTTCGGGGCTAAGGGCCTCTTCTACCCTAATGTATTTCTCGACCCTGTTGAGGAGATCGGGAAAGTCGATGGGGGGTCTCTTCGCCAGAGAAGCCTTCAGCTGTCCATGACGAACGTTGTGCCGAAAGGCCGCAGAGGCGACGCCTGGATCAAGAGAGGAGACCGACCTTGCCTCCGTGGTAAATCTCCGGACGAACACTCTGAGGGACTCTCCCTCTATCTGCCTGAGCCCAAGTAAAGAGGCGCTGGTCCTTTCCGCTTTTCGGCTGGTGACGAAGTGGGCGAGAAAATTGCCTTCTAGCTGGTCGAAGGAGTAAATGGAGCCGGGGGTGAGTTTTGAGTACCATTCATGAGCCGGACCCCGAAGTGTGGCGGGGAAGGCTCGGCATAGCAGGGGATCCGAGGCGCTGTGAATCATCATGAGGGTTTTGAAACCTTCCATGTGATCAGCGGGATCTCCCTCACCGTCGTAGGTCTCGAATTGAGGTGGTCGGAAATTCCTGGGTATTTCCGCTTTGAGGATGGGGTCGGAGAAGGGAGGACGGACAGGTCTGTACCCCTGAACCGCTCGTCGGTCGCCGTCTCCTATATGATCGAGGCGATCCTCCATTTCTTGGAGGCGCCTTAGAAGTACGCCATCGTCTTCCGGCTGGATTGTTGATGGGCGTGATACGCTGGCCTCGGCATCCGACCCGGTTTGGGAGCGGAGGGTTTCCTCCCTGGGGGCCCGTTGGAGGGCCCCGAGAATTTCTCTCCGAAAGTCTTGGAACTCCTTGTGAGTGACGGGGGCTCCCTCAACCCTATTTGGTCGGTCTGAAGGCTGCCTTCCGATACGGCTGAGTGCTGACCTCCGTCCCTCGGGCGGCGGTCTCGGATGGTTCGGTGCCGGGTTGGAAGCGGCCCTTCCCCTGTTACGGCTAATCTGTCGGTTGACGATTACTCCCCGTAGGTCGGGCTGGACTGTACGGGTGGCGCTCCGTCGGGATCCTTGATGGGAATCCCTGTGCCTCGACGTACGTGGCCCGGCATTGGTATTTGGTGGGGGTGTGTCCCGTCGGTTGACGGAGGACGCGGCCCCCTTGCCTCTGGAGGCCATGGGAGTTCGGCTGTCGAGGGGCCTTGACGGTCGGCTCGGGTCGGCTTCTGGAGCAGTGTTCCCACAGACGGCGCCAACCTGATGCGGTTTGTTTCTGGAAGACGTGTGGATGCACCAGGTGTGAGTTCGGACTCGATTTGTATTGAAGTAGAAAGCTGCTCGTCTGACGACCCTTGGCTGACCGGGTGGAACCTATGAGGGGCTCGGAATGAGGTGGACGTCTGGGCTCGGATCAGAGGGTTCGGATCCGAGGTCTTGTGTACCTGCAGACGGTCCTGAAACACCGGGGTTTATCCCGGTGGCGGACCCTCCGACGATCTAGTCAGTCTCTGTGAGAGAGTAGCAATAACTAGGTAAATTTTAGTGGTGAAAGATTGGTTACCTCTAAAGGTGGGTGAGGGTCTAGTATTTATAGAGAATTCTAACCGGATTTGGATCCGCTTGGGGGCCGGGTTTGAACCCGAAAGCCCATGGGCCTGACGTGGCAGAAGGCCCAGGGGGTTTAGGGCTGACGTGGTAGTACCAGGAGTGGTATAGGGCTGACGCGGCAAAGTCCTTGGTGGTATTTGGAGCTGACATGGCAGATCATGGGGCTTCTGTGCTTCCGGGAGGATCTGGTGGCCCAGGCTGTGCCAGGTCATCCTTATTCTGTACCAGGAGGGGCGGACGGCCCGGAGGGCTGTCGTGGATCGGAGGTCGATGGCCATCGTTGCCCATCGAATACGAGGAGGTCAGCTCCGTGGGGGTGAACTGGAGGTTCGGCACCGACCCTGCGGTGGCTCGAAGCCGAACTATACTGCTGTTTCTTCCATTTTTGAGTGAGAGTCGTATTGGGCCCTGGTTGGGCCCCAAGCCATTTTTACCCTACCACAAGCGGTAACAATTATAATAGAAGCTTTTCATCTAGTAGTACTACTACTTTAGTTACTTCTTCTTCTGATACTTCTACAGGTAAGGGTGAGAATAAATTAGATGATGCCATATTTAATTTACTTGCAAAAATTCAATCAAAAAAGCTAGGACTAATCAACCAAATAAATTATATTGGTATAATCAACAAGATTCTGAAAGTTTTACTTCTTCACTAGATATTTTATAATGGTGGAAAGACCATGAACATACTTATAGTATTCTTAAATATATGACTAAATATCTACTAACTCTTCCTGTCTCTACTGTTGCTTCAGAAAATGCAGTTTCTACAAGTGGCAGGGTTCTAACCGATTACAAGAATCGCTTGAAGCCCCAATCGTTGGAGATGCTCGTCTGCACGAAGGACTGGATGAAGGCCGAAGATAGAACTCAAAGAGTTGGGTTCGACACATCTACAAGTGGAAGCAATTCGCTGGAAGTAGAACAACAACAACAATAGCAACCAACAAAGAGTTTCTCTCTCTAGAAAATTCTAGAGAGAGAAATTAGATCTGAAAAAAAGAGCCCAAAAACCCCTAGATCTGAACAACCTAGGCAGCGGTGGTGGCTAGCCCTCTTTGCCGCCCCCCCTCTCCCCCCTCGTCCCCCCCGGTCCCTTCCATGACGATGCTGCCATCGCGAAGCTCCACGACGACGCAATCAAAGCAGAGAGGTGCCACCGATCCGGTGCCCCACCCCTTCTGACGACGCGACGGCAGATTGCGGTCATTCCTATGTCGCGAACGCCAAGGTCTGGGTAGCATTGTGGCCGACATCGCAGTGGACGACAGGATCTAGGAAGGGGTGCTGGCCGATGGAGATGCCCCCCCCCACCCCACGACGACGACGACACACCTCTGCTTGAGGTCGGTTCAGTATGGGTTCCTTGGGGACTGGCTATTGTGCGCCCCCCCCCCCCCAACGTGCTGGCTTTTGCTCTGATTTGCCCACCGTGTGAGGCCGGTGGTTCGGCATGGGGCCAGTGCTGGCTTTTGCTGTGGTTGGGGGTGTGAAGCTAGTAGTTTTGTTAGATAGTGGGGTTGGACTCGAGATGGGGTCCCTCCATGATCTGCTAGATGTTTGCCCGGATGTTCTGCGAGCTTGCCACCATGCCACACTCTCGGGCCCAATCATGGCGATCTGCAAGGGTTGGTAGTGCATGTGAAGATGCCGAGAGTTAGGTTGTCTTGCACGTTAGTGGAGCTTGGGCCCAAAGATGGGGGTCCCTCCGTGATGTGCGCTCACTTGTCTTAACTTCCGGTGTGCTTGTCTCAACTGTCGCGGAGCGACTATGTCGCGCTAGAGCATCCTCCCTCGCCAGTTGTCGCGAACACCCTGGATTTGGGGTTCAAGTGTGTGAGGTCGGTGTTTCGGTTTGGGGCCCGTGGGCCCAAGCCGGTTGTTGGTTGGTGTTGGGGGTGAGGGGGTGTGGGGTTTGGATATGGTTGGTCTGGAGTGTCCTACGATGTCGCCGGTGCAGTCTTCACAGTGCCTACTATTAGGCTATCGAGCTTTCTCCAGCTTAGGCCATTGGCTCGTGACAGCGTCGCCTCTTCCCTCGGATTGGGAGTTTGAGTCGAGATAAGTCTGTGTGGTGAGAAACTGTCGGAGAGAGGTGAAGATATCCTCTCCACGGCTCTCTCCTGAGCGTGGTATTTGGTGGGGTGAGCGAGATAGCTGTTTTGTGAGAAAGCGCTATCGTGTGGGAGGTAAAGATATCCTCTTCACGGCTATCTCTTTGGTAGCAGCTGTGAGAGCGACTGACACGTTTGTAAAATGAATGGTGGAGATGGTGGGAGGGTGCAATCGTTGTGCTTGTGCCGTGGGGTCAGCTTTCGATCTGCGGGGCTTGGGCCCAAAGATGGGGTCCCCCCAACGAGGTGAAGACAGGGATCGGCTGGTGATAAAATCCTGCCAGACTTGTTTCAGGTGGGTGTGCATGTGTCGTGGGGGCACTGTACGAAGCTAAACTGACGTACTTACAATTTTGCTGGACCGAGCTGGTTTGTTTGCCCTTCCTCCAGGGTTGTTGGAGGAATTTGTTGTTTATATGTGTCATGTTGCTTCATGTATATTTTATTTTCTGTCTGTAGTTTGTACTTTGGCCCAGTACTCTGGGTTTGTTTCGTTAAGCCCCTTTTAATGAAACAGGGTGGCCAGATTCCACCTTTTCCCTCAAAAAAAAAAAAAAAAACAGTAGCCACCAACATGAAGAATTGAAGACCAATAACAACAACAAATTGAAGACCAACAAATTGAAGAAAATTGTAAATGTATAAAAAATTGTATAAAATCTTTGTTTGTTATAAAAAAATAGGATAATTGAAGATAATTGAAATTGTATCGAAGAAATTTGTTATTGTATAAAATAAATTTCTAGGAAATCTTTATTTCTGATTACAAATTGGGAAAATTGTATAAGTTGAAATCATATTAATAATATATACATTTTTTTTTGGCAATTTCACTCTTTTGGGTCTTATTATTATTATTTCATTTTTGTTTATATTCAAATTAAAAAAATTTTAAGTAAAAAATAAATAAATAAATAAACGGGCCAACCCGTGAGTCGACCCGACCTGACCCGGGTTGGAACCAAATGGATTCGCGGGTTAGGCGGGTCGAGTTTTTGCAATTCCGACCCAGCCCGGTTGCCACTCAGACCCGATTCAAACCTGCCCTAGTTGGGTTCCAACCCGGACGAGTTCGATCCGGCCCGGCCCGGCCCGGTCGACCCATTTGCGAACCCTAGTCTCAGGGTACTAATCAGGAAATATAAATTTATGGACGACTCATACGGAATTTGAATTTGTAGGGAACCTGCGTGGAAAAAACCCAATGTATAAATGGAACACTCAAGCAAACCCACCAAAATCTCACCAAACCCATCTCATCTCCGATGACCCATGAGTCTTCTCAGCCCATCTCCTCCACCTCACACCACCGCCGACCCCCTACCGACGGTAACCCCCCACCGTACACGTGGCGGTCGGACGTTCAATTCCCGAAACCCTAACTCTGCTCAAATGGACCTTCCATCATTTCAAGTGCAAAGAAATAGGACTGATTCACATTCCACAGACTTCTCCGATGATTCCAACTCTATGTGAGTTTTCTCACTCTTTAGGTCTCTGAAAATTTCGATTTTGACGATGTTTGTTATAGAAATTTGGTGACTTTGCAGTGGGGAAACCCCTGTTGATTATGTGAATGAGGGTTTTGTTGCGGAGTATCGGAGAAAGGAGAGAAAAGAAGCAGAGAAGGTTTTGAAGAAGTATCAGTGTTTTTGTTATAGAGCTCAGGTAGTTATCTTGTCTAATTTTGTCTTTGTACTTTTAGTTGAGTTTGATCGAGCAATTTTAGGGAGTGTTTGTTGCAACTGAAGGAGCTAGGATGTATAAAAACCATGAAGTTTTAGTATCAACCAATATTCTTAATGAGAAATGCTATGAGTATTCCTAATTGGACCCAATATTTTAGTTGATGTGTTGGATTCCTATGTGAAATCAAATTGGCACAGACTGCTATATCTATACTATTATTAAGCAAAGCCCCATTTTGGCGGCTTTTTACTATCATGCCCCCATGAACATAAAAGGCTAAAAAAAATATAGGGCTAATATCGGAGGTCAAAAATGTAATTTGCATGTATTACGAAAAAATAAACACATGCATGCAAATATCAAAATGAATAAATTTGCATGCAATTACTTATGCAATTACTTTGCTGATGAATAAATTTGCATGCAATTACATTGGTAGGAGGAAACTATTAATTTGTTACCATTAATAGTTCCTGTTGGCTTCAATGTCTAGGAAGAACGATGCATGCATACTAAGTTGATCAAAATTTAAAAAGTAAACAATACAGAAAAGTTACTGTCTAAACTAATATGTGCATGCCTGTAGAAACCAAAATTGTGCAAAT
The DNA here is from genome assembly GCA_017893485.1 of Hemerocallis citrina. NCBI lineage: Eukaryota > Viridiplantae > Streptophyta > Magnoliopsida > Asparagales > Asphodelaceae > Hemerocallis > Hemerocallis citrina. The sequence goes on along the minus strand of CM030358.1, from coordinate 182,122,968 downwards.
ATCAAAATGTCAACTCTGCATGCAACCTCTTCGATGACCTGCCCCTTCCTCAAAATCCTACACACCTTTAAATATTAGGGCATGCATCGCACGCGTGCAAATAGCTAGTTATGTATAATCAAATAAAACACTTAATTTTACCTATCTTTGATTAGGTGATGCTACATACTATCAAGGACGAAGCAGGAAGTTGTTTTTTGGGGAGCTAACGAACAAATTTAACAATTTATTTCACACTGATATTGGAAAGAAGAGAAAACAAATAGAACCAAGTTACTACATAGAAAAAATGAGTAATTTATTAACATATATATAGTTGTCCAAATTGATATCTAATGACATTGTAACCCCTATTCCCGTAAATACGTATTTTCTGAGTATTTGTCTGTATTTCGAGATTTATAAAATTGTTACTGTTAAATTCGTTTTGAGTTCTTAGTTAAAATATTTTGTAAACAATAGTTATAATTATTTTGAGTAAACCTTGTCTCTATTTCTACTTGATCAAATATTTTCATTTTAAACTCAGATAAAATAAATATTGATATTACTGTTTGAGTTATCTCAACAAATTACTATTTTTATATTATTCTGACGATTGCCGTTACTATTGTTAGAACTTTTATTTCTATTGTCATTATTATTACTAATTGTTAATATTAGTATTATTATTTTTATTTATATGTTTATCTCTATTCTTATCGTTACTATGGTTATTTATTGTTATATTTGATTATTAAAACAAATCCGTTTTTATTTAATAATTGTGCTTCTCTTATTATTCCAAATAATTGATGTAATACAAATTGTATTTTTATCAGATAGCCTATTTCTTGTATTCGGATTTGTATTTATCAATTGTATTATATACAATGCATTTTATTTTATTGGATCTAATACCCAAATACCCAAATGCCCAATATCTCTTTTCCCCTATATATATACTAATTTTCTACTAAACCCTAATTAATCCATATAACCCTAGCCGTCTTTTCCCCTAACCCTAGTTTACTGTGCATAATCCCCCTCTACTGTTCATCCGCTCCCTACCCTCTCCATGACTCCCGATCTTCCTCCCTCTCTGTAACTTCAAACCCGAACCCATCGCCCTTCTCCGATCGCCCCTCGACACCACCATCCCCGTCTCCATCTCTCTTCGTCCTCATCATTTCATCCCCGTTAACCTCCCCCATTGCTGAATCCAGCGTATCTTAACCCATCGCGATTAACTCTTTGCTTCGCCGCCACTGTTCCTCCGTCTTCGTGCTCTCTCCGTGCTCCCCTTCAACCCCCGCAGATCCCAGTCGCGGTCATCACCGTCCAAGCCCCGTCGAAGCTAGTCGCATCGTCTCCTCTATTTCGGTGCGAGAACAGAGACGCCGTTTCGAGCCGCCGTTCTTGGCCACTGTGTCGCTTCCCGACCAACCGCCACCTCCTCGCCGTGATCGCCATTGCCGAGCGCCCCGCCACAGTTCCGCACCGTGCCGTCGTCGCCGAGGTCTCTTTCTTTCTCCCTTTTTCTCGGTCGAGTAAGGAAGGAGAAGGAGCCCCATTGGGTGTCGCCGCTGTTCTGTGTTAGGACGCAGCCGATCCCAACTTGATGTCCGCTGTTTTGGGCCAGATCCGGCGTGGAGAAGGTCGCCCATTGGTCAACTCTGCCGTCCCGTGTTTTGGGCATATTGGATCTGGTTTTGGCTGTGTGCTGTTCGCCTGGGATCCGGTGTGTGGATTTGGACTGAGTTGTTGTTCATTTGCTGTTGATTCTTCGCACAGGATTTGCACGTGCTTCTGGGAGTTTCGCCCGGGATTCTGATCCTGTTATTCCTATTTAATTATATCTGCAATATAAACAGACAAGTCTCTTCTTGAACCCTTTTTATTATTTGTGTTCAAGATTAATTGATCTCATGCAAGTAGATCCGTCCTTTCTGTTATCAAAAATCTGTTTTGACAATTCCGTTAAGATTATCTAGGGTTTACACGAGCTAACCCGACATACTCTTAACTTCGTGCTATCTCTTTGATCTTAACCCAGTCCCCAATGTTTCATGCATGTGCACAATTAAAATAACTAGATTTGTACTTAGAACTGCTTGATGAAATGGATATGTTAAATTGAATGTACTGAATCGGTATTTAATTGACACCATGACTACAATAAAAGTATCATGAACCTTAGAAATTGCATGTTGACACCTAGGATTCACTTGATTACAATTTGCATGCTTTATATGATCATATGGTTTATTTATTTGCCTATTCATGTTAACACAATTGCTGGACTGCTGTATGTTTCACTTTGTAATAGATTTTTGCCCATGCTAATAACATATTTTGAAAGAACTTACTAAACATAAAATGTAGCCCTTGATGCCTAGATAATTTTTCCCTACTCTGGATTTAAATTTCAATCTGTCATCTGTTAGTTATCATCACTTTAATGCAACTATGTTAGTAATTTCAGACCCATAATTTCATGCGTTTTCTGTTGTTCTATATTTTATTTGACCCCGTTAATAGTGCAAGAAAAATCTGAAATAATTTAGGCTGGACCTAGACATGTATAGGTATCACCCAGAATTTTTATAGATTTTATTAATGAGTTCTCTGACCCGAAACAATTCGTTGAACACAACCTATTGCATGCTGCCTGAACTTAATCTGATTAGAATAGAGTTTTCACCCTAGTTCCTATATTTTTTATATGCCTTAATTATACTCGCTGGAACCGTGTGGAAGTTTACTTTCCAGATCTTTCGGCGGATTCAGTTTTGCTAATTTGTAGTGCTCGCAATCCATGTTTTAGTACAGCAAGGTCATGCTGTCCTGATCATGTGATGTGTGTTGTTTTGACTTGCTTGCCTATATCACATAGAATTAGTCACACATAGTATTATACAATATTGACACCTTCTTGCATGCTCACATAGGATTAAAATGACTAATAAAAAGCCGGGGTACCATGGGTAGACTAGGTAGTGAACGATCGGAAACTGTACTCGGTCGGGTCCTACTGCCTGAACCGCACTGACCTATACTGATGGCCATAAACTACTACTCGATAAACTACTGCCCGATAAACACTGCTCGAGAAACACTGATACTGAACATGAAATACTGATTACTAGGTCGAGTACACAGACTGAGAATTCACCATTAGTCTAAAGCGTTCACTGTGTGTTTGCGCGGAACCTGTGGAATGGGACGTAGTAGTACGTGTACTTGATAGATTAATAAAATTCTTAATAACCTGCATTTCCTGCCTGATCCTGACATCCCGCATTACATGCGTGATTTACTGTAGACCTTTGATATTTTGCCTGTTTTGCTTTGTTCTTGTCTTTGACCATGTCCCTATTCTTTGATAATCATGCTTTCTTTTAATCTTTGTTTTCTGTACTTGCTGCCCACGACTTGCTCTAAGGGCTCTCTTTCTTTCTTTTTAGATTCAGTATTAACAGGTACCGAAGGAGCAATACCAGAAGACATTGGTGAGTAAACTCTTTGAAGATTGGAGCTGGACTATTAGTCTGCTTAGCTATCTTTTCTTATTTGCTCATTGTATTTTTTTTATCATACTTTGTATTCTTGGGCTTTATGAACCAAAGTTTGTTTTATCTCATATGTTGGATTATTATTTAGTGAATTTATTTCATGATTATCTTTGAGTTTATTCATTGTTTATGTGATTATATTCTTTACCTGCGTAGTTGTTTATCTTGTATATTGTTGAGTTAGACTGGTACAACTTATGGATGATGTCTAATCATTCGCTGAGCCTACTGATGTAAAACTAACCCTAAGATAGAGAATTTTCAAGATTCTTAATGGATTAATTTTACCAACATGTAAGTGCAGATCAAAGTTGGAAGTTTTAACAGTTAACAGGTTTGATGGATTTTCAAGAATTGAACCAAGTGTAACAGTCCCAATTAATAATTCAACCTTACGATCAATAATTAAATCCCTAAGTGTTTAGCAAGTAATAGGTTCAATATTGATTCGTACTCTACTCTAGCATGTGGAACACTCAATCTCAGTTATTTTGTGGACGACAGGCAAATCAGATAATATAATAGATCATAAGGCAGTAGAACACAAATATCTAATAATGAAAAGAGTATACCGAATGCGAAGAAACTAGCATAGATCTCGGAGTTGGGCAGCAACTAAGATCTCAGCAATCGCAGTGAACAAATGGCAGCAACAAAGCCAAGGAGGCTAGCAGATCTGGCCGTTGGCGGGTTGACGGCGAGCGGGGGCAGCGTCGATGGTGAGGTGCGATGGGGGTGGTCGGCGTCGGGATGGCGAGGTGCTGGCGCTGGTTGCAAGCGGGTCGGGAGTGGACTGCTGGTTGGATTCGGGTGTAGAGGAGGTGAGGTGGTGGCTGTCGGGATGGAGATGGGTTGGGTTTAATGGAGAAGGGGTTGTGAAGGAGATGAAGAGGGCGTGGGTCTCTGGCGACGGGATTTTGGTAGGGGAGAGGGAGATGACGATGGAGAGAAGGGTTCCTTGGATCGGGATGGGGATAAGGAAGAGGATGGGTTCGGGAGAGTTAAAGAAGAAGAAGGTGAAGAAGGATGGCGGCTGTTGTGGGAGGGAAATAGTGGATTAGGGTTTGTATTAGGGATTTGGGAAATTAGGATTTTGGGAATTGGTTTTATTTGGGGATGTTAATTTAGGGTAGATTTTAGAGTTAATCACTAACCCTAAAATTGTATTAGGATTTATCACAAATCCTAATTATTTTTGGATATCAATTGTATCACACAAAGGAGAGGGAGGAAGAGCAAAAACTCAACACAATTTTTTTAAAAATCAAGAATGGCATATCTTCTCATTCATCTCAAGGCCTTTAAATAGGCTCAAAATACATCTTGATACATATCTCCAAAATATTCTCAAAATCTAAAAAATACAAAAAAGATTATATATGGCTATAATTGCCAGAAATAAATATGGTACTGGAAATAAAATCCTAAACTAAATAAAGCAGATGCTGAAGACGACGCCTGCGCTGATAGAAACGTCTGAATCGTCTTGCACCGATGTCCTCATTATTCTCCCCGGGTGGGAGAAGGCTCGACCCAGTCGAGTCAAAACCAGTCCTCCTGTCATAGTGCTTCAAGAGGTCTGGATCCAAGTGCTGGAGCTCTCCACGATCTATCCAAGTGTTCTCCGACTCCGGCTTGTTTTTCCAACTTACCAAATACTATGAGTACCACCATCTCTAGTAGAGATTATCTGATCATCTAAAATATTATCCAACTCTTCTGTCGATGGGTAAGTAGTATCTGGTAGTAGAGGTAATGGGAGAATCTCACCATTGGGCTGCAGGGTAAGCTCATCTATAAGAGAATTTCCAGGGTTAAATTCTGGGCCTTCGTAGCGTACTAGATCCTCAATATCGAAAGTTTTACTGATGCCAAAGCCTTCGGGGAGGTCAACAACATAGGCATTATCATTGATTTTATGAAGAATTTTAAATGGGCCTGCAGCACGTGCATTCAATTTCTTAACGGATCCCGCTGGGAACCGTTTCGGACGAATCCGAACCATCACTTCGTCACCCACATTAAAAGTTTTAAACTTCCTTCTAATATCAGCTCTTAACTTGTAGTTAAAATTATTTTCATTAATTTTCTTGGAAATTTTTCTATGTAAGTCATGAATGCGGGATGCAAATGTAGATGCAGACTCGGAGACTCGGTGATGTTCTAACATGGGGGCAAGATCTATGGGCTGCCTAGGATGATAACCGTGTACAACTTCGTGTGCACTCATGCCAGTGGTTCTATTGCTAGATGTGTTATAAGCAAATTCAGCAACCGTTAATTTTAAATTCCATGTTCCCAAGTTCTCTCCCACAAGAATACGTAAGAGATTGCCAAGACTCCGATTGACAACCTCAGTCTGTCCATCTGTCTGTGGGTGGAACGCTAACGAAAACTTCAATTTTGTGCCCAACTTGTGCCATAGGGTCTTCCAAAAATAACTCGTGAATTTCACATTCCTATCAGATACAATGGTTTTTGGCAACCTATGTAGCTTCACAATATTATCAAAGAAGATCTGAGCCACACGGGATGCATCAAAAGTTTTCGAGCACGGGAGGAAGTGGGCCATTTTAGAAAAACGGTCCACGACGACAAGAATGGAGTCGTATTTCTTTTGTGTTTTCGGTAAGCCTAACACGAAATCCATACTCACGTCTTCCCAAGGGCGGCTGGGAACAGGTAATGGAGTATACAGGCCTGTGTTCTGTTTTTGTTACTTGGCAAGTTGACAGGTGTGACATCTTTTAACAAGTCTCACAGCGTCTTTCTTTAGCTTCGGCCAGTAAAACCTATGTTCCACAACATCAATGGTCTTGCTATGCCCAAAATGTCCAACAAGGCCACCAGCGTGCAATTCCCAAACAAGATACTCTCGTAAAGATGTACTAGGAATGCACAGTTTGGAGCGATAGAAGAGATAATCATCTTTCAAGAAATAATCATCTATCACTCGAGTTATGCCATCCTTCAAAGAAGTCTAGATCTCATAAAAATCTGGGCAGGAGGCATACTCATCTCTCAATCTCTCAAAACCAATAATTTCGGTGCGCAGTGTAGATAAGATCATGTGACAACGACTTAGCTCATCCGCGGCCTTATTATCAATCCATTTTGTGTGCCTAATGGTATATGAATATTCCTGTAAGAACTCTACCTATCTAGCATGTCTCGGATTCAACTTTTGTTGAGAATTAAGGAATCTTAAGGCCTCGTGGTCTGAAAAGATAACGAATTCTTGCGGCAAGAGATAATGTCGCCAATAGCGAAGTGACTGAATGACCGCATAGAACTCCTTGTCATAGGTGGAGTATTTTTGTTTTGCTTCATTCAGCTTTTCACTGAAATAAGCAACAGGATGACTCTCTTGACTGAGGACTCCACCTATACCAATACCAGAAGCATCGCACGTTACTTCGAAGACTTTAGTGAAATCAGGCAACCTCATGACAGGTGTCTGAGTCATTCTCTTATTGATGTCTTCGAAGGCTTTCGTGGCTTCTTTCGACCAGACAAATTCATCTTTCTTCAAACAGTCGGTTATCGGAGCCATGATCGTGCTAAATCCTTGCACAAACCGACGATAAAAGGTGGCAAGGCCATGGAAACTCCGCACATCATGAATATTGCGGGGCTCAGGCCACTCTGTAATAGCTCGTATCTTTTCTGGGTCAGCAGATACTCCTCTGGCAGACACAATAAATCCCAGAAAGATAGTCTGATCGGAGAGGAAGGTACATTTGGTAGGATTAGCATGAAGCTGTTCCTTCCTCAAAACACCGCAAACCTGTCTCAAATGGTCAAGATGTTGCCCAACGGATCGGCTGTAAATGAGAATATCATCAAAGTACACCACAAGGAACTTGCCCATAAAGGGACGGAGTACTTGCGTCATATCCTCATAAACGTGCTCGGGGCATTTGTCATTCCAAATGGCATAACCATCCCTTCCTACAGGCCATCCTTCGTCTTGAAGGCAGTCTTCCACTCATCACCAGGACGAACACGTATTTGGTGGTAGCCACTTTTAAGATCAATCTTGGAGAAGATTGTGGCACCAGACATCATGTCCAACATGTCATCCAAACGAGGAATGGGAAAATGGTATTTCACCGTGATCTTGTTTATGGCACGGCTGTCCACAAACATACGCCAGGTTCCATCTTTCTTTGGCGTCAATAGAGCAGGAATAGTGCAAGGACTTAAGCTTTCTCTGATGAAGCCCTTTGTCAATAACTCATCAACTTGCCTTTTCAACTCAGCATGCTCTGTCGGATTCATCCGATAATGTGTCAAGTTAGGAAGACTCGCTCCCAGAACCAGATCAATAGCGTGTTGGATATCACGCAATGGGGGCAACTGGTTGGGGAGGTCAGCAGGAAACACATCTGCAAATTCCTGTAGGACAGGAGTAACTTGGAGCGGGATGAGTGACTTAGGATCTTTAGGGACTTCTCTCGCTGTGAGTAAAAGAATGGTAGCCCCTTTGTCAATTTCTTTCGTAAGTTCCTTTTCACCCATATACGTTACTTCCTTGCCCTTTCTTGAGGGAGCCGGTGTTGTTTCAGCTGGACTAGTTTGTGGTCTCACGGGTATGAGCTTTATTTTTAGTCCATCGTGCTGGAACACACATTGGTTGGATCGACTATATATGGTCACATCGTGATCGTATAACCAAGGTCTCCCTAAAATTACTTGACCCACATCCATTTTGAGCACATCACACCAAATTTCCTCTTTGTAAGCTTTGAAGTCCACAGGGACTAAGCATCGATGTGTTACTTGGAGTGCTGTTGCATCAATCCAAAATACTTTGTATGGGCGTGGATGGGGTTCAACCTTAAGTCCGGTCTTCGCTAAGACCGCAGAAGAGACAGCGTTGACGCAGCTCCCACTGTCAATAATCCCCTTGCAGTTTTTGCCACCTATAGTCGTAAAGGTGTAGAATATAGCAGTGTGCTTCCAATCATCTTCTTCTTTTGGTTGGGACAAAGCACATCTGGCTACATTCAAGTGAGGTGATTGGATAGACCGAATACAGTGGAGATACTGGTCATCCTCTTCTTCACCGAAGTCATCGCCTTCAATAGGCTCATAAGAAAACTCATTGTCAGAGTCGTCAGCAATGACAGCGGTACCCTCTACTATATTGATCCTACTGGGGCTGGGACAATTGCTTGCAACATGACCATATCCCTTACATTTATAGCACTTAGTGAGAGGGTCAATCTTACTGTATTCTCTTTCGGTGTTCTTACCCTTATGTTCATCTCTATGTGAATTGAAATTTGAATTAGGTTTGTTGGGGTAAGATTTGCTGGGGTGCTGAGAGGGAGGCTTAGGTCTAGGTGGGTCAGTAGAGGTCATTCTAGAGAAATGATCTCTCGAGTCGCTGGACCTAGAATGAGAACTAGCTTTAAGGGAATCCATATCAAGGACTAGGGCATAGGCTGCCGCTATTGAGTCCACATTTTTATAGATTAGCTCGTTCCTAAGGTCAGCTCGTATCCAGCTCGGAACCTAGAGAGAGTTTGTTCTTCACTCTCTTTACCTAAAGCATTGCACCGAATAAGGAAGTCATCGAACTTATCAACATATTCTTGTGTGGATTTATTTCCTTGATAAAGTTGGTTCCATGAATCTAGCAATCGGGTATGGAACGATAACAGTACATATCTCTCAGTGAGCTTCTCTTTCATGGCCTCCCAAGTGGCTATGGGTGCCAGGCCTCGGCCTCTGCGGGCATGTTCAAGATTGGTCCAGTGTTGTTGAGCTTTACTCGTTAATTTCATAGTGGCAAACTTAACCTTCAGGGCTTCGCTCATGTCAAACCACACAAAGTAGTGGTCTATGGCACGGATCCAATCAAGGTAAGCTTGGGGTTCCATGTGGCCTTCAAACTGGGGAACGTCAGCCTTAACGTTCTTTTTATATTGTTCGTCAGGGTCACATTCTTGACGTCGATCGTCATGAACATTCCCTTGAGGGATCTGACATGGGCATGAAGCTCAGGGAAAATGGTTTGATTTAACTCCACTTTCTCAAGCCTCTGATTGATATTAGCAAGAGTTGCTTGGATGGCAGCTAGGGTAGCGGAGATATCAGGGTTGTCCATTTCAGGTCTGGGGAGTCTAGGGTTCCTAATTGGGTGATTGGGAAGGGATAGGAAAGGCTCTTCCGGATCTGTGATGGTGCTGCGAAGACGCATTCACCAAACGTGGAAACTAAGGGTCGTGTGTGCCCTAATTTTTTTTTTTAATGAATCTGAAATGACCTAAAATAAAAGAAAGAAAGACAAAAATAAAATAAAAGACTAAACAATCTTAAATGAATGCAAAAATGATGCCTACGATGCAAGAACTAGGGTTTTAAGAACCTTCGCTCTGATACCAAAATGATGTAAAACTAACCCTAAGATAGAGAATTTCCAAGATTCTTAATGGATTAATTTTACCAACATGTAAGTGCATATCAAAGTTGGAAGTTTTAACAGTTAACAGGTTTGATGGATTTTCAAGAATTGAACCAAGTGTAACAGTCCCAATTAATAATTCAACCTTACGATCAATAATTAAATCCCTAAGTGTTTAGCAAGTAATAGGTTCAATATTGATTCGTACTCTACTCTAGCATGTGGAACACTCAATCTCAGTTATTTTGTGGACGACAGGCAAATCAGATAATATAATAGATCATAAGGCAGTAGAACACAAATATCTAATAATGAAAAGAGTATACCGAATGCGAAGAAACCAGCGTAGATTTCGAAGTTGGGCAGTAACTAAGATCTCAGCTATAGCAGTTAACAAATGGCTAGCAGATCTGGCCGATGGCGGGTTGACGGCGAGCGGGGGCAGCGTCGACGGCGAGGTGCGATAGGGGTGGTCGGCGTCGGGATGGCGAGGTGCTGGCGCTGGTTGCAAGGGGGTCGGGAGTGGACTGCTGGTTGGATTCGGGTGTAGAGGAGGTGAGGTGGTGGCTGTCGGGATGGAGATGGGTTGGTTTTAATGGAGAAGGGGTTGTGAAGGAGATGAAGAGGGCGTGGGTCTCTAGCGACGGGATTTTGGTAGGGGACAGGGAGATGACGATGGAGAGAAGGGTTCCTTGGATCGGGATGGGGATAAGGAAGAGGATGGGTTCGGGAGAGTTGAAGAAGAAGAAGGTGAAGAAGGGTGGCAGCTGTTGTGGGAGGGGAATAATGGATTAAGGTTTGTATTAGGGATTTGGAAAATTAGGGTTTTGGGAATTTGTTTTATTTGGGGATGTTAATTTGGGGTAGATTTTAGAGTTAATCACTAACCCTAAAATTGTATTAGGATTTATCACAAACCCTAATTATTTTTGGATCTCAATTGTATCACACAAAGGAGAGGGAGGAAGAGCAAAAACTCAACACAATTTTTTTTTAATCAAGAATGGCATATCTTCTCATTCATCTCAAGGCCTTTAAATAGGCTCAAAATATATCTTGATACAAATCTCCAAAATATTCTCAAAATCTAAAAAATACAAAAAGGATTACATATGGCTATAATTGCCAGAAACAAATATGGTACTGGAAATAAAATCCTAAACTAAATAAACCAGCTGCTGAAGACGACGCCTGCGCTGATAGAAACGCCCGAATTGTCTTGCATCGATGTCCTCATTACCTACGTTGCGTGCTCGTATTCCCGTATTTTGGGAAGCGGGGCGTGACAGACATATTATTCATTTCAGTAACATAATTACTCTTGGAATGCTTATTATTAACTAAATTAGGTAGGAATTTAGCAAATAAATTAAGTATGAAAGGGAAATATAAGTTAACTTCATATAGAGGAGGGGGGGTTGAAAACTAGGGGAGCATTCCCCCCTGTTAGGAAAACTGAGGATCTTGTTGAGTCTTCGACACAATCAACACAAACCACAAAGCAAAACTAGATTGCACAAATCACACAAAGTACACAAGAATTGTCCCGGTTGGGGCTTTCGCCTTAATACAGAGGAGGAAGAATCGAGATGTTATTTCAACTAGAGAAGATATAAGAATATTACAATTCTCATAACGACCCTCTCTCAAGCCTAACTGGAACTTGGTTGCTGCTTACAATGGAGAAACTCTCTCACTCTCTCAGATGAAGTACTCTTTTTTTCTATTCGGCACTCAATAGAATCATATCGTTCTATGAGTCGTTACAATTGTTTATATAGATCTAGAGAAATCCTAGTTTAGATATCTTGATACAATAGCCATCCAATGTATACTGAAGAGATAAACATACAATTAGAGTCGTACGATCTAATCAGAAGACGAAGTGGGTTTCAATCGAATCAACAAACTTGCACCCAAAAAATTCATCAGCACTGCGAATGGTTGACCGCACATAGCTGCGGTCGACTGCAACTCCCAGACCATCGACCCGAGAAGGTGACAGTCGACCGCACAGTTGACTGTCCCTTTTTCTGTTGGCTGTTGCTTTTGCTGCTGCTGCTGTTGCTGACTGTTTCTCTTTCTCTTCGATTCTTCGCTTCGAACCCTCTACTTGCATCATCTTTTCTTCACACCGAATAGTATGCAAAACATAAAACCCAACAATCTCTACCTTGGATTGCATACGCATGAATCCATACCTGTGTGATTTAAAACTCTTCTAGACACTTTTTCTCTACTTTTTAAACAACATATTTCTATGGTTTCTTCTGCTAGTTGAACAAACCTCCACCTATTTTCTTCCAGTTGTATGCCCCCTCAAGGGCACACCCCTGTAGATGTAATCATGGAGGTGCTACCCTCTACACGAACTCCACCTACATCAAGGCTCTCTCCACCTTCCAACGGTATTCGAACGTTGCAGTCTCGATTCGGTAATTCTAGTGACGGCTTACTAGATGATGCTTTAGGAACAACGGGCTTCCATACACTCGACCGAGTTTTACTGCTCCCACAAAGCTGCTAGGGGTTGTGCTGATCCTGTCCAATTCCCCTCTTACCCTTCATCACCTTACGACGACTATCCCAAACTGTCAAAACTCCATATCGAGCTGTGTACCTGCAGCCACGAGCATCAAGAGTCCCCAAGGATATCAGATTTTGTTTTATCGAAGGAATATGCATACCTCTTCTAGTGAGAACCCTTTACCATCTGGCGTCTCCAATTCAACTATTTTCTTACCCACTACTTCACAAATCCCACTACTTCACAAATCTCACCACTTCCCGTTCTCACACTACGGCCTGTTTATGAGTTGTAAGTAGAAAACATCTCCTTCTCGAAGCAAATATGATAAGAACTTCCCGAATCAAGATACTAACTTGAATTCACATCTGAAGAACTTGAAACAGGAAGACACTAATCATCATTATTACCTGACTCAATTGCGCTGACATATGGGCTTGTGTTCCTTCTTTAGTAGCACTCTTCTAACTCAACCACTTGCGACAGTCTCTCTTGTAATACCTAACTTCTCTACAATAGTGACAACGAATCTTACCCTTGTGTGCCGCATCATTTCCAATTGAAGTATCACCATCCACTGCAAAACACCCTATAGAAATAGACTCTTTTTTATGAGTCTCTTTTCTTAGTTCATCTTCCTTCAGACCCTTAATCACTCCGGCTACTGTAAGTGTTTCCTTGGCTGATTTTCCATGTAGCATGGTAGTTATCAAGTGATCATAAGAAGTTGGCAGTGAATAAATCAAGTTGAAAGTTTTATCCTCTTCGCTAAGATCATCAACGTTAATCGCCTTAAGTTTAGATATTTTCTTATTGAACTCCACAATATGATTTTGAAGATGGGTACCTTCCTTCATTGAGAACCTAAACAGCTTTATCTTCCAATTCATCCGATCTAGCAACGATGACCCCAAGTAGTCAGATTTGAGTCTCGTCCACACTCACCGTACTTGTCTCCTCAAAAATATTACACTTGACTTCGTCTGCCAATTGCAACTGGATTAAACTCAGGGCCTTTAAACAAATTTCATCATACTTGTCCTGCTTCATGTCGGTTGGCTTCTTCTCTTCTAGGGCAAGGTGCAAGTCCTTCTGAACCAAAACATCATACATGTCTACCTTCTATAGATTAAAGTTTACTGTCAAACCGCTTGATCTTCGTCTTTTGATCTGCCATCTCCTCCAAGGAACTCGAACAAACTCACGAACCTGATTGCTCGAATACCATTTGTTAGGAAAACTGAGGATCTTGTTGAGTCTTCGACACAATCAACACAAACCACCAAGCAAAAGTAGATCGCACCAATCACACAAAGTACACAAGAATTGTCCCGGTTGGGGCTTTCGCCTTAATTCGGGGGAGGAAGAACCGAGATGTTATTTCAACTAGAGAAGATACATGAATATTACAATTCTCACCACGACCTTCTCTCAAGTCTAACTGAAACTTGGTTGTTGCTTACAATGGAGAAACTCTTTCACCCTCTCAAATGAAGTACTCTTTTCTTCTATTTGGCACTCAATAGAATTATATCGTTCTATGAGTCGTTACAATTGTTAATATAGATATAGAAAAATCCTAGTTTAGATATCTTGATACAATAGCCATCCGATGTATACTGAAGAGATAAACATATAATTAGAGCCGTACGATCTAATCAGAAGAAGTGAGCTTTAATCGAATCAACAAACTCGCACCCAAAAATTTCATTAGCTCCGCGGACGGTCGACGGCACATAGTTGCAGTCGACCGCAACTCCCAGACCATCGACCTGAGAAGGTGACAATCGATCGCACAGTCGACTGTCCCATTCTCTGTTGGCTACCACCAGTGCTGACTGTTTTTCCTTCTCTTCGATCCTTCACTTTGAACCCTCTACTTGCATCATCATCTTTTCTTCACACTGAATAAGTATGCAAGACATACCCCCCCCCCCCCCCCCCCCCCCCCGTCCCAAGGAAGCTCTGCCCCTGCTTATAACTGGTCGTGCCTATTGGACTCCACGTAGGAATCCACCCCCCCAGTCCCAAGGGAGCTCTGTCCCTGCTTATAACTGGTCGTGCCAATTGGACTCCACGTAGGAATCCAACTCATCAACTAAAAAATTAGGTACATTAAAAAGTACCTGTAACATTCCACATCGTTAATTATCTTAGTTATTGTATCAGATATCGGACCATTTTGATCCAATACATGGGAATATTATCGGTCTGGTTGATGTCTACTTTTTGCGACTTTATGATGCTATTTAATGGTCTGATGTCCAAAATAGTAGCTTTAAAACTGCCTGAAATTGGTATCAGTCCCAAGCTTTTAACCTTGGATAAAACTCTTGTCAACAAAATATTTTTCAAAATTTTACTTTGAAAACCTTGGATTGGGTTTTCTTGTAAAGTAGTAAGACGCACTGTTGACATGATGCTGGACCAATTCGATCCAGTACATGGGGATATTTATTCGGATTTGTCCGAATATCAAAATGGTAGCACTAGTCTGACATCGATTCAAAATTTTTTGCCTGATACCAGATCTTAAGCCTAAAGCAATCTAAAACTGATTATAACTCAAAATTTTAATGCAAAAACCTTCAAATTGGGTTTCCTTAAAAAGTAAGATACTTACTGCTGCATATGATTTTGCATATACACTGAAAAATAACTAATCATAGGACTCTGGTATCAAGTTTTAAGATGAAAGTTCGTAGCAATCCTTAGTGTGAAGGAGTTCTCATTCATAAGTTTAGGAATGTAGAAGTCCCATTCAGAATAAAAATTAGGAATTTTATTGTAAAGTTCTTGCTGCGTGTTGATCAGCCTTCTAAACTCAACTGCCCAACAGGTGCACCCCAAAATTATTATAAATGAGGCTGGAAATGTTCAGAAGGGAATTGTAGATCTGATACGGAGGCATGGTATCTGCAAACTAGTTAGAGGAGCTACATCTGATAGGTAAGTGCCCATTTGCATTTATTTTATTTTATTTATTTTTTGGGATAATGGAACATATATTGAAGATGTTTATCTACTTTATTCTTCATGTACTGTGCTATTATAAAGCAAACAATTATCCCAAATCTCACTATCAGACTATTAGTATAGGGTGCCAGCCTATTGTTTATTGGGAATATCGAACATATTGATTTATTGAACGTCTGGGCAGGAAAAATTGCACGATAGAGCCAGTGTTACGTAGCGGCCATTTTTCCCCCCTTTTTGGTAGGGGGGTTCTATATTCTTAATCCTCTGAAGAAATTCCTGCAAAATCCCAACATCGCAAGGTGACCCTCTCCTTGTATCTTTTCTTAACCCCATGACTCCTAGTTTTCTGTTAGATTTTATCAAAATTGAGTTAGGGTCAGTTTGTTAGTTTCTTTTTTATTCTCTTTTTAGAGGTTGTGGGCTTCAAGCCCCCTAGGCGTCAAATACTCAATTCTTTTGTTTCATATGGGATTTAGAAAGGAAAATTTTGTCATGTGAACACTTGAAACAGGAAAGCACGTTGGGAGTAAGAGTGTCACAAAAAGAGGCGAAAAAACAAAAACACTACCAATTTGACTGTTATGTATTCTCCCATATATTCTGCTCAATGTATATAAATGAATCCTAATCTTATTTGATTACAATTGTAATTTAGAAGTTTGTTGGTATGTACAGTTGCATGATGGTCAAAAGTAGATCGTGAAAAGTGATTTATGTGGCAAAAAACACCTCTCATTCCTGTGAAATATGGTCCGTTAGCAAAGGCAGGCATTTATGGACAAGGGTAGCTAGTGAAGTCTCAGATGCATACATCCCATTTCTTAGTCCTGATGAAAGTACATCAACAGAAATAATACAATCAAGTTCATCTGAAAGAATGATCTCGTCAGAATTCTACAGAGGTGCATGTAAGTTTTATCTTTTAAAAAAATTAATAATAATCTCTCATTGTGATCTTTAGATACCACCTTTATGTGATTTTCTATTGGGAAGGGCAGGAACTAAAAGGCGTTAACAATCGACTTAAAGAACTAAGAATGGACCGTGAGAGATCCAAGGAAGAGGCCTTCAAAGAATCACAATTTGTAAGAAATTGGTATCAGATACCACAGAAGCTTTTAACAAGGTATCTATCTAATCTGTAGGATTGTAACATTGTTTACTAGTGATCCATTTTCAGTTCCTGATTCTTTAATGTATAGTGTCACTCCAGAGCATGTTATCAACACCTATCTCTATCAAATTCTGTCTTGATAAACCTGCTTTATTGTTGATTTGAACTTCAATTCTTTATATGTATCTTCTTTTCATCTTCATCCGTTGTTTGTTAGATAAAAATTTCAGAATCTGCCACTGTAGATGGAACTAAGATCAGAGAAGAACTTCAAGAACTGCTAACAACCAAGACAGAGCGTGAGGAATCAGTTTGCAAGAAGAATGAAACCATGAGAGAGCTGGAAAGTTCTAGAAGTATTCTAGCTCAACTTGATGTGCATGCTAAAGAAATGGTCAATCACCATGCAGAATTGGCTCGAGAGTTAGAGCACATTCAATCATCCATTCGAATTCTCCAGCTTGAAAAAAGGATGAGAACCCAACAACATAACGAGAAGCCTTTCCTACAATTTGAAAGATGGAGAAATAGAAGTAGCATCAGCTCCGCAAATCGTGTCGACAATAATTTCGGAGATTTCGCAGTGTTTTCTGCATCAGATATAGAAAATGCTACTTGTGAATTCTCAGTGTTTCAAACTATGGCAAGGAGGTAGGGTTGGCAACCGGGCCAGGCTGACCCGCTCGCCAAAACCCGGCCCGTTAAGATACGGTTCGGGGCCAGATTGAACCCGCAAGTCTAAGCGGGTCGACCCGGGTCATCTAATTTGGGTTTTCAGTCCGTCGAACCCGGTTCGTCAACCCGGTGAAAAGTGCCCAACTCGCAGGTTTCGAACCGGTTTTTTTTTATTATAATATATATATATATATATATATATATATATATATATATATATATATATATTTTATTTTAAACCAACCTGCGGGTTTCGAACCGTTTGACCCGCACAGGTTGACCGTTCAACCCGCGGGTCCAATGGCAAAAAAAACAGCCAACGGCTATTTTAGCCTTTTTTTTTCTTTTTTCTTTTCTTTTTCTCCTATAAATACCCCTTAAACCACTCTAAAAATTTCACACCTTATTTTCTTATCTCTCTTTACTACTACTACTCAATTCAATCTCATTTCTTTGAAATTTTGTCAACAAAGAAGCTAGCAGCATAGAAGCGACAAATTACAATCGTATCGAATTCAACATTCAACTACGTCTACTTCAAGTCTTCAACTCCTCCAAGGCTCCAACAAAATAACTCTCTTTCTTTCTATATATGAGTCCGGATTTCTATTTCTACTTTTATTTTCGCTCTTATTCTATATACGAGTATCTGCGAAGTACGGTATGAAAATTTTACATTGTCTTGATATTTTTTTTGTAGTGTAAATTTATTGTATCATATTTGTTTATTGGTTTTTTGATCTTCTCTCTGACTCTTTCACAACCTTCCTATTGTTTTCTAAATTTTTTTAAAAACTTATCTTGTCTAGATTGTATTTAATTTTTTCACATACACTACTATATCAACATCAACATATCTAGATCACGAGGTAGTGGCTGTAGCTAAAATGGACAAGATTTCACCGGCACTTCTCGTACGCCTCTTATTTCCCACAAAATGAGTCCGCCGAAGAGTACTCTATGACGGGACACATTGGTACACACGATGTGTTTGTGGAAGACATAGACATAGAAGAAGAACAATAAACACAAGCAACCGAAACAATACAACCGAGTAGTAGTAGGAAAACTAGAGGAAAAACTAGTGATTGGCACAAATTTTTTAATTATGTTCCCGACGAAGAAAATCCGGGTGTATGTATAAAAATTTGTAAAACTTGTTCGAAAGCATACAAATGGAAGAAGGGTGAGGGGACAGGTACAATAAAACTACACATCCAAAATATACACAAAGAATTTCTTGTAGACTTACCCGGCCAACAAAAAATCCACCCTAGGACCGATCTAGTTGATAGCCATCCTTATGATCCCGAACTTGTTCGTCCGGAAATGGACCGACTAGTAATTAAGGAAGAGTTACCATTTTCCTATTCCGATAGTAGGGACTTAGAAACTTTTAATCAAACCGCATTAAACCCGCATTTTAAAAGAATCCCTAGGAATATTTTGAAGTCTGATTGTTTTAAAATGTATAATGAAATTAGAGAAGCTTTGATTGCCATTTTATAGAGTTTAACTTGTAAAGTTTCTTTAACTTCTGTTATGGAAAGATTTGATAGGCCATAGAGAGGTTAATATTGTTTCCTAATTTATAGGATCTGATAGGATTTGATTGAGTCCTAATTTATAGGATCTGGATCTGATAGGATTTGATTGAGTCCTAATTTATAGGATCTGGATTTGATTGAGTGTGTATGAGTTTGTATAAGTAGGCTGATGAATAAATGAATAAAGCATGAACTTTTAACCCAAATTTTGGCATGGTATCAGAGCCAGCCGTCTAAGCAAACCCTACCATCAAAACCTATTTTTTCTTTCAATCGGCCAATCATCCACAACCGGCCACTTACCCACAGCCTGAAGCTGTGTATCGTTGATCATCAATGGCGGACGACGCAAGTGCAAGCACAGGGGCCGGTGGTTCAATATTGGCAGATCTCAAACCTGAACAGGTCCAATTTTGAGTATGATTAGTAATTATCAGCAAGATCAAGTGATGGGTGAGTTCCATTCTCCTTCCTCTTGGATACTTGACACAGGGGCATCTCGTCATGTGACCGGTAACTCACAACTCTTGACTCAAGTACAGGACATTCTTCCATGTCCCGTTGGTTTACCTGATGGGCAGCAGGAATACGTCATAATGGAGGGCCGTGTAATTCTTGCTGATGGTTTAGTGCTTGAGCGTGTCTTATTTGTAACAACATTATAATGCAATTTAATATCGGTGTCGCAATTAATTGATGATGCAAACTGTTTTGTTCAATTCACTAATTCTTTGTGTGCTATCCAGGACCAACGTTCGGGGAGCCTGATTGGAGCCGGTGAACGGAAGGATGGACTCTATTTTTTTCCGAACGATTCCTACAGTGCACGCGGTAACAGTTCCTGAATTATCTGAATTTGAGTTATGGCATAGAAGAATGGGTCATTCGTCGGATGGAATCGTCAAGTTAGTACCTGCAATCAGTTCTAATACTAATACTGCTAGAAAGAAATTGAATAAAGCTTGTGTTATTTGTCCTCAGGCAAAACAAACTCGTGATAGTTTCCCTGTTAGTGATAGCAAAGCCAGTCGTATTATTGAACTCATCAATTGCAATTTGTGGGAGCCAAATAATCAATCACCCTCTTCGCGTGGTGCATATTATTTTTTGACATTGGTTGATGATTTCTCTAGAGCAGTCTGGGTATATTTGTTGTATAATAAAACTGAGGTTTATCAAGCTTTCTCCTCTTTTTTCGCCACGGTGGAACGTCAGTTTGAGCAAACTATTAAGATTGTGCGAAGTGATAATGGCACGAAATTTAAGTGCATGCTTGATTATTTTGATACGAATGGTATTTTGTTTCAAACCTCCTGTGTTGGAACTTCTCAACAAAATGGAAGAGTGGAGCGGAAACATCAGCAATTACTTAATGTGGCTCGTGCTTTAATGTTCCAGGGCAATCTTCCTATTAATTTTTGGGGGGAATGTGTACTTAGTGCGGTGTATTTAATAAATCGCACTCCATCAGGTTTGTTACACAATAAAACACCTATTGAGATCTTATGTGGAACAACTCCTAATTTTGATGTGCTACGGATGTTTGGGTGTCCCTGTTTTGCTCACAATCAAAAAGCAAAGGGAAATAAATTTGCACCAAGGAGTAGGAAGTGTGTATTTGTTGGCTATCCTCATGGCAAGAAGGGTTGGAAATTATATGATCTCGACACAGGTAAAATTTTTGTATCTCGCGATGTCAAGTTTCATGAAAATGAGTATCCCTATCTGACTGAGAATGCATCTACTATGGTTGACACTCCTATTTCCTCTTCTAGTGACATGGTGGGAGTTGATAACATTGTTCTGGATGATTTGGAGGGGGTCTTAGAGGATGCTCAGACTACAGGAACAGTGGAGGATATAAATAGGCCAGAGGGCAGTCCCGCCGTGGAAGGTGCTGCCAGTCCCACCGATGCTGCCAATCCCGTCGTGGAAGGTGCTCCGCCGACTGCTGATTCTGCCAGTCCCGCCGTGGAAGATGTTCCGCCGACTGCCAGTGCACCCGAGGCTAATTTGGGTCGTGGACTGCGGGACAAATACCCTTCAGTTTTGTTACGAGACTTTGTTGCTGAACCAATTCGGAAAAAGAGTCCTTCCTCAAGTTCACCGTCCTCTACCAGCTCCTCCGGTACCCCCTATCCTATAGCACACTATGTGAATTGTAATAAATTTTCTATGCGACATCGTATATTTCTTGCAGCTGTAATTGCAGGGATTGAACCTAAAACCTTTCATGAGGCCATAAAACATGCTGGATGGCGTAAGGCAATGCAAAAGGAGATCGATGCCTTGGAGGCTAATGAGACTTGGGTTATGGAAGAACTGCCTCCCGGGAAGAAGGCTCTTGGTTGCAAGTAGGTATATAAGATCAAATATCATGCAGACGGTATGATTGAACAGCTAAAAGCTCGCCTTGTTATCTTTGGGAATCATCAGGTTGAGGGAATTGATTACAATCAGGCGTTGCTCCAGTTGCTAAAATGGTGATAGTTCGTGCCTTTCTAGCTGTTGCAGCAGCGAAAAACTAGGAGTTACATCATATGGATGTTCACAATGTTTTTCTACATGGCAATCTTGATGAAGAGGTATACATGAAATTACCACCAGGTTTTATTGTTCATCAACCCGGCATGGTCTGTCGTCTAAAGAAATTTTTGTACGGCTTACGACAAGCCCCGAGGTGTTGGTTTGCTAAATTGACGGCTTCATTGAAAAACTATGGCTTTACTCAGTCCTATTCAGATTACTCACTCTTCACGTTGCATCAGGGACCTGTCCAGATCACTGTTCTTGTTTATGTGGATGACTTGATCATTTCTGGTAATAACTCTTCCGCTCTTGCTTCATTCAAGAAATATTTGGGTGAATGTTTTCATATGAAGGATTTGGGGACCTTAAAATATTTTCTCGGCATTGAAGTTGCTCGTAGTCCAGAGGGTATATTTTTGTGTCAACAGAAGTATACTTTTGATATCATCGCCGAGACGGGATTTTTGGGAGCAAAGCTCGCCGGATTGCCGATGGAGCAAAACCATCAACTCGCTTACGCTAATGGTGAGTTGTTAGAGGATCCCGAAAGTTATCGACGTCTTGTTGGGCGTCTCATTTATCTCTTCTTCACGCGTCCTGACTTGGCATATACAGTACATATTTTGGCACAGTTCATGCAGCCACCAAGACAAGAACATTGGGATGCGGCGACTCGCACTGTACGTTATCTTAAAGGCTGTCCGGGGCAAGGTATTCTTCTTCATTCTGCTAGTGATCTATCCTTATCAGGTTGGTGTGATTCTGATTGGGCGAGTTGTCCTTTGACTCGTCGCTCTCTTACTGGTTGGATATTTTTTCTTGGTTGTTCCCCCATTTCTTGGAAAACCACAAAACAACATATAGTCTCTCGCTCATCTGCAGAAGCAGAGTATCGTTCTATGGCTTTGGTTACATCTGAACTTAAGTGTCTGAAAGCGCTTCTTGGTAGTCTTGGGGTGGATCATTTCCGTGCTATGAATTTATTTTGTGATAGCAAATCGGCTGTACACATTGCTCAAAATCCTGTCTTCCATGAGCGTACGAAGCATATAGAGGTGGATTGTCATTATGTACGAGATGCAATTCAAGAAGGAATTATCTCTACGAGTCATGTGTGCACAAATGAGCAGCTGGCCGATATCTTTACGAAGGCATTAGGCAAGCCAATTTTTATACTTACTTCGCAAGTTGGGCATTTGTGATTTGCATGCTCCAACTTGAGGGGGGGGGGGGTTATGGAAATATTTGACAGGCCATAGGGAGGTTAATATTGTTTCCTAATTTATCGGATCTGGATCTGATAGGATTTGATTGAGTCCTAATTTATAGGATCTGGATCTGAAAGGATTTGATTGAGTCCTAATTTATAGGATCTGGATTTGATTGAGTGTGTATGAGTTTGTATAAGTAGGCTGATGAATGAATGAATAAAGCATGAACTTTTAATCCAAAATTTGGCAACTTCCGATTGTTTGACGGGTTGCAACAATATCCCAATGATGGGAATAACTTGTCATTGGATCGACAGTGATTGGATTATTCAAAAAAGGATCATATCACTTGCCGCGTTGTCCATCTCCATAGTCGTAATGAAATTGCAAATCGTATTTTAGAAATTTGTGATGTTTTTCATATTCGTGATAAAATTATGGGTATAAGTTTTGATAATGCATCTAACATCAATGCATCAATTAGTATATTAAACCCTCCACCTGACAATATTTTTCATGTCAGATATGCATGTCATATTTTAAATTTATGTATTCAAAATACATTAAAAATAGCCGAACCATATATAGTTAACATTAGAAATTGTGTACATATTATTGCGTTAAGTGGCCCTATATTTCAAGAATGGAAAGCTTGCTGTAGGCTTAAAAATGTACATTTTAAAAAATTTCCAAAGGATGTTAAACACAGATGGAACTCTACTTTTTATTTGCTACATGTTGTTACTGAATATAAAGCATGTATAAATGATTTTTGTATGGCAAAAAATATGCCAAATTTTGAAATGACTCTCCAAGCTTGGTTTTATGCCGAATCTTTGTTAAAATTTTTGGAACCTTTTAAAACCGCAATTTTCAAATTTTCAAAATCTTATTAATCTATTTCTAGTAGCATTTTTAATTCAATAGTTACTATGATGCAAATTTTCAAAGAAATGATCGATGATGCTTTTATCGGTGATATTGTTAAACCTGCATATACCAAAATTTTGAAGTATTTTAAACCTCCTCCTATGTTGTATTGTATTGCTACTGTGATGGATCCTCGTACCAAATTAGAGGGTACGAAGAGTTTGATTGAAATGTTTTTTTAATTTACTTGGTGAAGATGATTCTGAAATTGATTTGGAAACATTTTTAGCTAAATTTGAAGCGACATTAAATAACTTGTATGATTTTTATGGTAGAAGTTTTTCATCTAGTATTATTACTACTTTAGTTAGTTCTTCTGCTACTTCTAAAGGTAAGGGTAAGAATAAATTAGATGATGCCATATTTAATTTACTTACACAACTTTAATCAAAAAAACATAGGACCAATCAATCAAATGAATTACATTGGTATAATCAACAAGATTATGAAAGTTTCACTTCTACACTTGATATTTTACAATGGTGGAAAGACCATGAACATACTTATAGTATTCTTAAATATATGGCTAAAGATCTACTAACTCTTCCTATATCTACAGATGCTTCAGAAAGTGCATTTTCTACAAGTGGCATGGTTCTAACCAATTACAGGAATCGCTTGAAGCCCGAATCGTTGGAGATGCTCGTCTGTACGGAAGACTAGATGAAGACCGAAGATAGGACTTAAGGAAAATGGTTCGGCACGTCGACAAGTGGAAGCAACTCGCCGGAAGAAGAAGAAGAACAACAATAGCAACCAACATGAAGAATTGAAGACTAACAACAACAACACCAAATTGAAGACCAACAAATTGAAGAAAATTGTAAATGTGTAAAATTTTTATAAAATCTTTGTTTGTTATAAAAATTTAGAATAATTGAAGAAAATTGAAATTGTATCGAAGAAATTTGTTATTGTATAAAACAAATCTGTAGAAAATCTTTGTTTCTTATTACAAATTGGGAAACTTGTATAAGTTGAACTCATATTAATAATATATACTTTTTTTGGGCAATTTCACTCTTTGATTCTTATTATTATTATTACATTTTTTATTATTATTAAAATTACATTTTTTTAGTTTTAAAAAAAATTAGATGGGCCAACCTGCGATCCGACCCGACCCGGGTGGGACCCGAATGGGTTCGCGGGTTGGGCGGGTCGAGTTCTGCAATTCCGACCCGGCCCGGCCCGGTTGCCACTCAGACCCGACCTGAACCCGCCCTAGTTAGGTTCCAAACCGGACGGGTTCGACCCAACCCTGCTCGGTCGACCCGTTTGCCAACCCTACAAGGAGTTATGGATGTGTTTATAAGGGGGAGATGCTAAATAAGACTGGTGATAAAAAAGCTGCATCTACATAACACTCAAGGAGAAAGAGAGTTTGAGCAAGTGGTATGAGTATTTTTTTTTTCTCCATTGATTTGTGATGAGGGAAGTATATATACGCAAAATAACCGAAAAAGTATAAGGATATCTAAGTAACTATACATCTATATAATAAAATACAAAGAAATCTATCAAGTGGATCTCATTCAATATGAGTGAAATCAATGGTCCAGATCAAACCTCACAAAACATATTTTCCGGCCCAAAAGTTTCCCCCCAAAACTCAAATTTAAATCCCAAAAATAATTCATTTATTTATTTCTCTCTCTCTCTCTCTCTCTCTCTCTCTCTCTCTCTATATATATATATATATATATATATATATATATATATATATATACTCAGAATTTTATATTTTCATATTTCAGGTTTGTAAATTTTAAAATTTTTTTATGCATTTTTTTATTGCTCATGTTACATTGAAAATAACAAATATCTCATCAACAGTTAAATTTCATCATTTTTTACACTCAAAGTTCAAAGAAGTTGGATTTTACATCCTCATTTATAATTATTTTTCAACATATACTAATGGAAACATGAACTTTTATTTAGAAGCAATTATTGTTTTACTATTCAAACTTGAGCTGCATAATTGTTGTTTTTTTTTTACTGGCAAAAGGTAGGATAATCCTACCTCACAGAAAATATATATATATATATCAAAAGAAAGTAAGTGCTAGGACTATTACAGAATAGTGTGGAGGAGGTTACTCGAGCATAGGGTGAAGCCAAGTTCGAGATGACATGTCGTTGGATCGTAGAGAGAGTATTGGACTATTGTCGTACACGTCTACTAGGTCCAATGACATGATCTCATCCCCCTTTTCCACCCATAACAAAGCCCGAAACAAAAAGAACCCACCTTCCGCCATAATAAAAGCCTACAAAACAACCAAATAGAGTTTGAGAAGAGTATAAAACTGGACTAAACACAGTCCCAAAAAATAGAAACCATAATTAGAGATTAAGGAGTGTTGCCGTCTGCACTATCACCTCGAGCAGGCCTCATGAGGTCGTGTCTCCTGTGCCCCTGAGTTCCTCCATAATGTTTGCCTTCTTCTTGGATTCTCCACTTGAATCTAGCCAATATGAGAACCAAAATTTTGTGTTAGTGATTAGCTTATCCACAGGTGTATGCTTGCTGTAAAAAATTCTATCATTTCTAGCATTCCAAAGACTCCAACAGACAGCTAGTGTAACCAAATGCCATGAGTGAGTAAATTTGTGCTTGTTGTGATCGAAACACCAAGAGGTGAAACATGCCGAAATAGACTCAGGTAGATTTGCGATGCTGAAAGCTTGTGTGAAGTGCAGCCATGTGTGAGCAGCCACAGGGCACTCAAAGAAAATGTGGTAGGAGATTTCAATCTGACATTTCAATCTGACATGCACATGTCAGATCACCATCCCAACCTCTAGAATGCAATCTGTCCTTGGAATTTAGCTTTTCCCCGCTCAGCATTCATATGAAAATTTTGCATTTGAGTGATGCGCAGTTCTTCCAGCAAGCGCGGTAGAAAGGAGAGATTAGGCCAGAAACACTATAGAAGCTATAGGCTGAATTGACAGAATAGCACCCAGTGCTAGAGTGGTTCCAGAGAGCTTTATCGGGCTACTAAGAGGGCTGGACATTAGATATGGCCTGTAGAAGGTGTCTCTTTTCCTTCAGGGTGATGCTAGAAGAAGAGGTGTGTAGACTAGGTCTCCAAGTCTTTCATATGTTGTTTACAAGACTTTCATATGTTGTATCGTTCCGAAGACGTGCCCACGGGCAAATCTAGTAAGTCAATAAAAGTGGAAGAGAGATTTATATGCTAAAACCCTATGTTTCCACACTGATGCAGGTTAATGCCCTCAGTAAACTAAAACACCCTTATCTGGTTAGCCTGATTGGTATTTGCCCTGAACTCTTATCCCTTGTCTACGACTATCTCTCGAATGGGCTACTTCACCATCACCTGTTCCATAAAACCATACCTGCTCCGCTTAACTGGAAGACCCGTGCTCGAATTGCTGCTCAGATCTCAGGTGCCCTCCTCTTCCTGCACTCCATACCCGAAAGGATCATTCATGGTGATCTGAAACCTGATAACGTCTTTCTTGATTCAGAATTTAACTGCAAGCTAAGTGATTTTGGTATATGCCACTTTGTGCCGATGGGGGAGTTACCCTATACTGACCCAGAGAGCAAAAACACTGGAGTTCTGACACCAAAATCCGATGTTTATTCCTTGGGGGCATAATTCTTCCGCTTCTTACAGGGAAGTTTCTTGTAGGATTGGCAAGTCAGGTACGCCAGGCCGTTTTGGCTGGTAATTTATCGTTGATGTTGGATATGACTGCAGGGTGGCCCAATGATGTGGTGGAAAGACTAGCAGTTTTCGGGTTGAAATGTTGTGAAGCGAACAGTGGGCTACGTCTGGACATTACACCTGAGATTGTGAGGGAACTAGAAAGCTGTGTTTGACAGAGGAGCAACCGGTTCCACCTTTTTTCTTGTGTCCAAATCTTCAGGTGAGTCAATGAATTATGAATTAAAAGATTTACTTTTGATTGTGAATCTTTTCAACCTTTCATCTCTTGGTACATAGATATGAAATCTACATATTTGCATTTCTAATGTGTAGAAAAATTATATATTTTTTGTAGCCGTTAGCCTTGGGATGGATTCGTAGCCTAAATTCCTTCCATGTAGTTTGCATTAGTATGGAAGAAGCCTTGGGATGGATTTGTAGCTTAAATTCCTTCCATGTAGTTTGCATTGGTAGGGAAGAAGGTTGAAATCTTCTCCTACTGTAAACTTAATTTAAGTGCATACGCTTGAAAATCCTTTCAGCCTCATTTTGGGCCGGATGCTTTGCTTGGCCGTGAAATGCATTATCTGGATTTTTTTAAAAATATATGTTATTTTTCGAAACTATTTGCAAAAAAAAGGAAAGTTGCCAAAGTAATTGCGCTCGGGGACTCAACAACTACACTCGTCGTTCCTAACGGCATGGTTCTTTATACTAGACTTACTATTGAGAATTGAGAGATTATATGAAATTTTACAGAGGGCATTAGAGTTTTTTCGAAAATTCACCAAGTCCAACAGAGAGTTCTGTAAAATTTCATATAACCTTCTCATTCCCAACAGCGAGTCTAGTATAATAAATCTCGTCATTGGGAACGGCGAGTCGTGTTTGATCATTTTGAATTAAACTCGCCGTTGGGAACGACGAGTTTCTCCAAAAAAATAAAACTAGGCTCGCTGATGAAGACATCGGTTTTGTTTGTTTTGTTTTGAGATTTAGTCATATGTAGTTTGTTTGAGAGATTTGTTTTAGGTTTGTTTTAGATTTGAAAGATTTATTTTAGATTTATTTGAGATTTGTTTTGAGCCTATATATAGGCCTTGAGAATAATGAGAAAATTTGCTATTATTGATTAAAAAAATTATTGTGTGTTGAGTTGTTGCTCTTCATTCTACTCTTGTGTGTGTGAGACCATATGAGAACAATAGGGTTTGTGAGAAATCCTAAGAAAATATTAGGGTTTATGAGGAGCTCTAAGCTATCCCCCCAAATCCCCTAATTATTAATTAACCCTAATCCCCATTTCCTCCATCAGCCGCCCCCCTGTTCATCTCCTCTGCTTCTTGTTCCCGAAACCCAATCCATCACTGAAGCTTCACCTTCCTCACGCTCGAAACCCACTACATCCCGACCCTGCCACCTTCACCTCCTCCACATCATCCCGACCTGCTGCCACTCCCCTCATCCCGACTTTTCCTCCTCCTTCATCCATAGCAACCCCGAGCCACCACTACTTCATCTTCCCTGACCATCTTCATGACACCATCAGACATTGTCAACACTACCACGGTCATTGCTACTCCCTCGTACTATTGCCATCGCCTGACCAAGCCCTCGCTGTCTCCACCGAGCCTTGCCGCCATTAGCCTCGAGTGCCACCGCACCACAACCGACGGCCGGTTCCTCCACCGCAGCACACTGTCGGCAACCTCCTCTCCGTTGCTACACGTGCTTCGAACCCCGATAACTTATTTCCATTACGGCTTGCCTTTGGACCTATGTAGAATGAAATGCATAGAATCCGAACAAGTATGCATTAGTGCGTCGTAGTGTAGATTTGCATTAGGCATCTAAGGCATATCATACACAGACATGTTTAGGGTAGTCACTCTTCACACTTTGTTTTGCATTCAAGTTGTGTTTGTGTTTGTGTTTGTGTTTGTAAGTATAAAGAGCCATTATATTACGACATAGTGAGGATGGCTGTTTATAATATTGCGTCGGTTGTAAGCAACTAACATGCCCACAGTTTTCAGTGCAGGATTTGGATTTGCAAAAGAACTCAAAGATAATTTTGGTGCTAAAGATTGCTGTCAGATTTTAGTTGCTGTCATTCAAGTTGTATTTTATCGTGTTGTAATTATTTAGTTTTCCGCTGCGTCAATGTAAAAGAACATTCTTGTATGAAAAAGTTTTAAATTCCTTGTACGAATTTGAAAAAAAAGATCATGTTGTGCTACGGATTACCGTGTTTTGGAATTCGGGGCGTTACAGAAGATACCTAGAACTTGGAACGCCGAACACATTATGAAGTACAACGAGAGTGTCTGAAACGCCCTCTCCTAATTTTCGTAGAATTTTTAAAATTTTGTAATAAAGGCCAACCACTAGAGCAGCCACAAAATAAAGGCCAGCAACTAGAGCAACTAGCGCAGGCATTTAGTTTTTCCTTTCAATAAAAACCGCATTTACTAACGGTCGTGCATGTAATAAGGGTCAGCCATTAAAGCAGCCCCTTAGTTTATTTCTTAATAAAATTAGCTAGTTTATTTCATTGTATCTCAGTCAAATTATTAAAGCAAACAACAAGCTAAAACACCCAACTTATACTTAGAGCGACACTAAACACTCGTTATAAGCTTTCCACAGCACAAGTTCGGAATCCAGATCCATGACTCAGGGTTACTCTCGCAACATGCAATCCCACACATTTAGAGCACAATTCACCGATCGATTTGTTCCTGAAACTAGTTAAAGTTCCTTGGAGACTTATATAATGAGTTGAGTGCCAAACATATACACATAAACGACACCAAAAACTCATTACAAGTCTTCCCGTAAGACAGATTCGGAGTCCGTACCCATGGCTCGAAGAGACTCTAACAATTTGCAATAAAGCAAGTTCACAGTGCACTTTGCCATTCGATCTGCTCCTGCAATCCGTTAGCGCCTCCACAACTGGTTCGGATTCCATACCCATCGCTCAAAAGAGACTTTGACAATTTGCAAAGAAGCAAGTTCAGAGTGTGATTTGCCATTCGATTTGCTTCTGCAACTAGTTAATACTTAAACTAACAAGTTTGGAATCCATACCCATGGTTTAGAGTTACTCTCGCAACCTGTAATTACACATATTCAGAGTTCAACTCGCCATTCGATCTGTTCTTGCAACTAGTTAAAATTCCTCAAAGACAGATTAAAAGGTCCAAAATCGTGGATCGGAGTTACTCTAGCAACACTTGTAAAAAGCATCACTCGGAGTTCAACTCTCCATTCGATGTGACTCTCACAATTTGTCAGAGGGACCATACAACAAGTTTGGAAAACAACTCTCCTTCGGAATTGTCCCTACAACTAGCTGAGTTCAAGATGGAGAAGTTCCAAACTCCGTCATACACCATTGGTAGTTCGTTAGCTATACGCAACAGACTTGAGGCCCTATTATTTAGCTACAAAGAATCCAGTCGATGGTACCTCAACCATGACATTAGGGACCAAGCATATGAAATGAGTTCATCAAATCACAGAATTATCACAAATCCACATGTTCATATTCAATAGTACTACAGTTATTTACAAGTGTAAAATCATCAATCATACAACTCGATCTACAAGCCGTCCTTGCGACTTAGTGGGAGAGGAACGTTGTTCCTGAAAGACACAGGCCTCCTTGTGGATCGCCTGACATTCACCTCCTTTCCTTGACCGTCAGCATCTTTAACAGAAAACGTCGATCCCATAGATTGAGATTGCTGGTCGGCACACGAGATGCGTGACTCTCCACCAACCAAAGTCAAACTCAACAAAGCCAACGCGCCACTTTGACCGCCACTAAGATGTCGAGGAGGCACCCGTGCTATTCGCATTGTTCCCCCAGCAACCGACCCGACTCCTCCAACCGTTGCACTCTCCTTTGCATTAGTCGTGGTGTCTTCTTTTGCTCCAACCAATAGGTTCCTTTTTCGCATCGACGACGTGCGAGGTGCTTGCCGTCCATAACCCACCAAGCCTCGCTTGAAGGCGATATAGCTCCAAGTCCTTCTCGACGACTATTTCTCTGAGTAGTGCACGCTTTCCAATACTGTCTTTCGTCACTTTTGGAGGCAGTGGCAAGTTGACCAGACGATCAGAATACAAGAGGGCTAAGTCGCAATCCCTCTCAACGAGCACCGACTTAAGGCGAACAAACGCCAACCATTCTTCCTCTAACTGAACACGCAAACTGTCAACTGCCAACTTCGTTATGCATAGTCGCTTGCGAAGTTGCTGTACCTCATCACTACAAGGTTTTTCACCAGATCCCGTGATCATCTGTCAACAATTTCAAAAGCATGGTCAAACAAAAAAACAAAGTACTAGGTGTCACGGATAAACATCGCTTCAAAGAACATCAACACAATACGACAAGTGATAACCAATCTAGAAGATAGTTTTTCAAATACTAAAAGGAAGATACATAAATGTGGTGGCCAGTCCGCAATTAGGCATTACAAAAAGTAAAATGCAAGTCTCAAACAAAACAAATCAAGAATAGCATGAAAGATGAAGGATGTATCAAGGCGAATCAAGCATCCACCAACTTCGGTGCCACCACGGACAAGGAACCCCCAGTTGCACCCTTTCCCTTACCCTTTTTTCCAGAGCCACTACTCGCACCACCCACAAGAGTGCCGATCCCACCATCGTCCTTCCTACTTGTATCCAGGGGCTCACCTGGTCGAAGGGTCACATTGTAGCCTTTCCCGTCGAAACCGGAACGCGTTCCACCATATGTGAGATCGCTAAGGCATAAGACTTCAAAATCACCCCTTGCAGCTTAGATTTGCACTCCGTATGAATCTTGGCCACCTCGACCTTCAGCTCCAAGGCCGCATCAGTGCGAGCCTTCTCCAACTACAGTAGAAGATCGGCGTTCTTCTTCTCTAACGCCTCTTTCTTTTCTTGAATGCCTCCAGCTCAAGGCGCATCTCCTCCTTACCCGTTGCCAATGCCTCCAACTCAAGGCGCATCACCTCCTTACTCGCCGTCAATCTCCTTACTCGCCGTCAATACCTCCAACTCAAGGCGTGCCTCCTTTTCATTCTTTTTCATCTCTTCCAACTCCACCTTGGACTCCTTGATGGCCTTTTTCTTGTCCTTCTCGGTGCGAGAGATCGGGCCCTCATGTTCTTCTCCTCAGCTGCATAAAAGTGCACCAAATGCCCGAAGTGGCTCATCACCTGAAATAAGGAGAAAACGATTAAAACATAACGATACAAGGAGGGAAAGTGCAAGCTAAGCAACAAAGGGGACTAGATCATACCGTCACATGTGCTCTTGCTATCTCCAACTCCAAGACCGATCTTTCGAGGGGCTCTATCTGCAACCTCTATCTGTCAGAAGGAGTAGGGATCCGGCGACAGGCCACAAGGCAAGCAGCAGAATTCTCCAAAAAGTTCTCCTGGGATTTCATGTTCTTGTCAGGGGTGTAGACCATGTCCCCTCGATTAGCAAGCACCATAGCAGCCGTAGTAGTCGGTGGGGCTGACGCAGCACTAGCTACGACCGCAGTTAAGGAAGAACCTACCTCAATAGCAGGCAGTACCATTGCAGGGGGGTCAGTTCGTGCAACGGGAGCCAGGGGCGGTAAGTCCTGGGAATAAGAAGGATGCATCGCCGACCTCTTTCGCTTCTTCGGCTCTTCCTCCCTCCTGTTCCGTTGCGCATCCAGGTCTGCAAAAATATCTTCGAAATCCATGCATGTTCTTCCTGTAAGATGAAACACGAAGGGGTTAAAAACCGTAAGAGAAAATGAAAACAACAAGGGCATGGATAAAACAGCTGGCAAACAATGAAAGCATGGATAACATGGCATGAAAACAATAACAGTAAAATCGTACTAGGTCCAAGACCTCCTTCAAAGAGCACTTCGTTGGTAATGTCTTGTCACCCCAACACCTTCAGTCCAAGAAGCGCATCACTAAGGCTCTTCTCCTCCAAGGTCATTACCGACTCCACTCGCACCGCCGAGGGAACCGTTCCCCTCCAAGTAGTGGGATTCTCCCACGGCTCGCCACTGCGAACGACGAAAAATTTCTCCTTCCAACATCTTATCGATTAAGGAGCGTCAACCAACCCCCTATTCTTACAAGGGCTAAGGTACCAACACTCCTCCATTTAGCTAAGTTGGGCAACTTTGAAATGGCGTCTGAACACCGCAAGACTCGGCTCAGCTCCGAGCTAGCGGCACTGCAAGACAAATCCGACAACGTGCCTCCACGTGTTCGGCATTAGCTGCACTGGACACAACCGATACTAGTTGAGCACCCCTTTAAAGAAAGGGTGGAGGGGCAAGCGAAGCCCCGCGAAGAAGGCATCGCACGGAAAGAAACAATATTCCTCAGACATGGGTAACACGCCCTAACCCCAGAACCTGGCAGGAGTAGGCTGTACTTGCAAGGAATGCCAAAGCCTATTCTAATTACGATAAGCTCATCTCGTGTAAGAATGGTGGCGGTATGATTAGCCTCAGTAGTATGGACGGGCTTTGGCTCATCGTATTCCATGCCGCTCCTGAGGAACTGTTGATCAACTATCGGATACTCTCTAATCAATTCTGGAACAAGGAACAATGGGGTCTTGAGCATACACCCCCTATCTCTCTCAGGTTCGACGATCGTTTCCACAACAATGGAACGATCAGCCTCACCACGCACACTTTTATCTCCGGGAAAGTGGCCGAACACAACACCCTCTTCTCCATTTAGATCAACTGATCTAGTAGAAGCACAGACCGACGGAATACTAGAGATGATAAACAGCGGTCGCAAGAATGTTACATAGCCAAAGTAGTAGAAACTCCGAACCAACAACTGAAGCTAGCATCTCCGTCGAACACCAGGCAAGCCACCAAGCACCACCTGGTAAAACACTACGATTTCTAGAGAGAGAAGCTCTCAAAATTTCCATGTTAGAGAAAGTGAAGGTGGTAAATGAAGGAGGGGGAGGTGGAATCAATTCCTATTTATAGAACCCCATAGATCAAATCACCGCGTGGCAGGATCTGAGCCCTCCATAAGAATCAACGGTCAGATCATGCTACCCCATGCTCAATAAGAACAGTAACTTATCAGCATACAGTCAATCATCAATGCGAACGATCGTCACAACGTTCGGTCAATAAAAGAAACAATATGAGTGAACATTCTCACAAACGCTTAGTGGATGTCGTGGGATGAGCAATTTCACAAAAACTGTCAATGTTGTGGGATGAGCAATTTCACAAACACTTGGTGGATGTCGTGGGGTGAGCAATTTTACAAACACTTGATGAACATGATGGTGTGAGAAATTTTACAAATACTTGGTGGGCGCCATATTCACCACCAATAGAAGAAAACCCATCACTAATCAAGCTTCCTTGTGACAAAGCCTACTAACCCCGCAGAGTCTCCAAGCCCGTTCAAACTCACCCGACCGAAATCAACCAAGACTTCTAAGAGATGATCAAATCCACAAAACCCAAGCACACTAGTGCTCCCACCTCAATGTGAGAAAGAACTCAGCCGAAGATGACTCAACTCCAAACAAGGCAAGCTTCTTGCGTGATCAACACTTCAAAAATTTCCACAAAAGCTCCAAAGAGTTGCAAAAATGAAAAATTCTCCAAACAAAGTACCCAATGTTTCGTAAGAGGAAGAGGGATGTGGATGGCTTCGGATCGGATCGGGTTACGACCCAAACCCGCAAGCAAAGTCCAAAGATAAAAGTGAAGGGGTATAAATGGGTCGGATTCAAGCTGCAGACCCGAAACCAATAATACGCTCCGCTTCTTCTCCCTCTCCTTCTTCTTCTTCAAAATGAGCGCCAAAACAGAGCTCGAGAAAAGCTCGATCGAATCCGCTTCCCCGTCGTCGCCAAAATCGCCAAAAAGTTTCGCACCTCCACTCCACCGTCAAACTCCCACAGTTGAGCTCCACCTCCGAGCCACGGTTCTCCTCGCCGAAGCCCACAGAGCTCGACCCAAGCTTCGAAAAATCCTCGAAGAATCTAAGTCCTTAGCTCGGCGAGATGGCTACCTCCATAGTTCAGCAGAGCGCTCCCGTAGCTCGGCGAAAACAGCTCCCATAGCTCGGCGAAGCTTCGAAGTCACCATAGCTCGGCGAAAATAGCTCCCATAGCTCGGCGAGGCATCGCCTTCCATAGCTCGGTCGAAACTCGAACTTCGTAGCTCAGTGAAGCTTCAACGTCCCATAATCTCGGCCAAAAAAAAGAGCTCGATAGCTCAGTGGAGCTTGACCACCATAGTTTGGCAAAGACACAACCGAAGCTCAAAGGCCATAGCTCGACGATACTCCAAGCTCCATAGCTCAATTACTGCTCTCCTTCCATAGCTCGGCGGTTTGCTGCTCGCCTTCCATAGCTTGACGGAGCCAAGAGCCATAGCTCGGCGAGAGGTTCAAGAGCCAAGAACTCAGAGCTCGACATCGAGAATAAGGCGACGAAAGAGACGTCTCGATGTCGTGATAGCTCGACGATGACAAGAACACATGGCTTCGCGAATACACTGACTCCTCGTAGCTCAGCAACGCCCACAAAACCCAAAAAAAGTGGCCATAGCTCGGCCAAACGGTCGGCCAAGCTAGGGGGTCCTTGCGTCAATTCCTGGCCATTGGATTCCTCCATATATAATTCGATCCCAATCACGATGAACGGCTCAGATGTGCCCACATCGCGTATTGTCTTCTCCGCTGCTTCGCCGGCTCGTCGACCGTCTGATCCCACTCAGCGGACGAGCTGGGGCATGATGGACGTCCTTGATTCGTCCATGTCGCCCTCCATCACAGACGATCGAATCATGGCCGTTTGATTTAACTCAGCAGGCGAGTCAATCTCTGATGGACGCTCCTGATTTGTCCACGTCGTACTCCATCACAATGGATGAATCACGACCATCTGATTTCCCTCAGTGGGCGAGCCGATCTCTGATGGACGCTCTTGATTTCTCCACTTCAGCCCCTGATCACAACGATCAAATCTCTGTTGTTCGATCCCCTCAACGCGTGAGCCATGTAACACCCCGTACTTAAGCGGGTATATATATATATATATATATATATATATATATATATATATATATATATATATATATATATATATATATATATATAATAATAATAATAATAATAATAATAATAATAATAATAATAAGAGATGAGATGTGTATGTGGTTGATTGTGGCCTATAGAAGATCCTATGGGTATGATCAAAGGATTGATGAAGAGATGGGCCTATGGGATTGCCTATGGAGCTTATGCATTAATGTTGGCAAAATGAGAAATGAAAGTGTGTATGCATGCATGGGTTGACGTGAGTTGGCATGGGCTAAAAAGTCCCATATCGAAAAATCAAAAGAGAAAGTGTGAGTATATATAGAATGTGCCAAGTGATAAGGGTACCCAACGGTTAACCACCCTTTTGATGGCCGCCTGTGGTGGGCAGTTGTTAGGATTTTATTTGTTCGCGTATTGCGCGCATGTATAGTCGTGTGCGCAGCTGAGCCGGGTTCGAGGCGTTACAAATGGTATCAGAGCCGACTTTCGACACCGAGTGTGTGCAAGATGTACGCCTGAGAGGGAGCTAGGTTGGGACAGGTCGCCCGGGTAGGGGACTGTACAACTAGCAGAATCAGGGTAATTCTATCCACAACGGCTAGAAAGGGATCCTGGATCAAGTTGCAAGTTCCGGGCACAACGAGGACGCTGAGTTCTTAAGGGGACACTGAGTTCTTAAGGAGGGGTGTGTGTAACACCCCGTACTTAAACATCTCTTCCACTCCCTTTCCCTTAAGATCTCTCTGAGTTTTGATGATCCTTATCTCCCCCGTTTGGACGATTCTACCAAGTCCATCCCAACCGTCACTTCGGACGCTCACAGTATTCGCTATTCCCCGTCGTGCCCTATCAAAGTCGAAGCCTCAGCTTCGGTGATTGCAGTTTTTTCGCCCCCTTCGGTGAGGGATGCCCCTCCCCCCGTCAAGCGGAGTTACAAAAAGAAAGTCACTAATCATTTGCCTATTCGAGTGAGTGCTCGTATTATTGCGAGGAATGCAGCTTCTGTGTCTGTTCATCAGCTTCTGCACAGTTGAGTCTTGCCTTCTCGTTGGCACCCTTGATATTGGCAGTGCGTCGCCTCCGTTGTGCCGCTATAGTTTTTTCCTTTGGACTGCTAGTGGATTGGGATGTCTTCGTGGGGGTAGGGTTGTAGTTCGTTTTCATGGCCCAGTCGTTCAAGTCCTGCTCCTCTATCAGGTTCAGCGGTCTGGATTGTCTGCCCGATTGTCTCGCCGTTTGTTCTGCCCTTTGGTTTCGGCGTGGGCAATCGTTGTGGCACTGTTATCTGTATTGTTGGCTCGTAAGCCTTTGTTTGTTTTATTTATTGTTCGCTTTTTATTGTTTTACATCTTGTAAAGCCATCAATTATTTATTTGTATCTTAACTGTTATTATTGATTAATATATTTTTTGATGGCTGGAGCCTTTTGGCTCTATCCGATATATCAAAAAAAAAACACCCCGTACTTAAGCGGGTATATATATAATATTATATATAGGAATATATATATATATATATAATAATAATGTGTATGTGGTTGATTGTGGCCTATAGAAGATCCTATGGGTATGATCAAAGGATTGATGAAGAGATGGGCCTATGGGATTGCCTATGGAGCTTATGCATTAATGGTGGAAAAATGAGAAATGAAAGTGTGCATGCATGCATGGGTTGACCGTGAGTTGGCATGGGCTAAAAAGTCCCATATCGGAAAATTAAAAGAGAAAGTGTGAGTATATATAGAATGTGCCAAGTGATAAGGGTACCTAATGGTCAACCACCCTTTTGATGGCTGCCTGTGGTGGGCAGTTGTTATGATTTTATTTGTTCTTGTATTGCGCGCACGTGTAGTCGCGTGCGCAGCTGAGCGGGTTCGGGGCGTTACAAGCCAGCTCTGATCAATAACCTCAGATCGCGTCAAGATTCGCGCCGTTGTCAATTTATTCGCAAAAAAATCCCTTAAATTCATTTTTAATTCGAAAAAGTAATTTAAAAAATTCAAAAATAATTATTGAAATTCGAAAAAATAATTAAAAATTCTGAAAATTAATTAAAATTGAATTTATTAATTATAAAATTTGAAAAAATGACTTTAAAATTAGGGTAAATTCCAGAATATTCTAGAAAATTCGGAAAAATCCGAAGAACTATGGAAAAAATAGGAAAATATTCACTGTCTACAGAAACCATAGATCAGTTCCAGTTATCTCCGAAAACTCTGACTACTAAAATTATACGCCAGATTCCAAAAAGAAGACATACTACTCCCCGAAGCCAAGAAAATTGCCTTCCGGGAGTGGGTCTTATGATGATGGTAAAAATCGCAGCAAATCAGAGTCGTGTGATTCCTGCACTAATTTCGAAGCTTCCACAGGCGATTAACCATCATAGGCCTCTTTAACAGGTCTCGGCATTCTCCAAGACATGGGCTTCCTTCGAGCCCATAAAAAGTGACAGACTAGGCCCACTAGGAGGGGGGGAGAGATATGAAAGAGATAAGAAATTTAAATCGATCCAACGGACACAAATTAATATCTTGAAATGTCTCTCAGGCCTATAAATACCACTCCCCCTCTACAATTAGAAGGTAATCAACAATTTGTTAGTTTTCACCCTCATGCCCTCTCTCTTTCTCTGGTTCTAACTTGAGTGTCGGAGGGTCTGTCGTCAGGGCCACCCCTGGTGTTTCAGGCTTTTTGCAGGTTATCGGCCGCATCAGCAACCGTCGGATTCAAATCACAGTGGTCAATCAACTATCCAGATTTATTCTCAGGAGCTCTAACCGCTTTTAACGGCCAAGATCACAGGTCAGACTTTTAGTAGTTTCCATCAATTATTAACTCATTATTTGTTTGCTCCCACACCAAAATAAGCAGCAACATGCATATTTTAGAAATGTATACTCCATTCCCTAGAAAATAATATCATTTAATTTTGTTTCCCTCAAAACATGTGGGATTGCTATTTTTAACGGAAATAAAACTCCAAATGACTATTTCATCCCAATTACTTATGTTGACCTCAACCAGTACTACCACCATAGCTGCCCGCCACCGCCGCCACCACTATCGGCGCTACCACCGCCACCACCTTTGTCGCCACCACCACCACTAGGGCCGGTCCCCACCTTGAGGCATGTGAGGCGTCCGCCTCAGGCCCTCGAATTTTTTACAATTTTAGGGACCCTCAAATTTGTATTTCCCTTATAAATATAAGCACGTATTTTGAGCGTAAAAAAATTATATTGTAATTAGGGGCCCCAAAAATAATTATTTGGGCATTTCACCTCGGCTCCCCGGGAACTCAGGGCCGGCCCTGCCACCACCACCACCACCATTTTCGCCACCACCGACGCTGCTGCCACCACCACCACCACCATCATTGTCGTTGCCAACACTACCACCATGACCATCACCACCACCAATATCGTTTCGCCGCCGTCACCACCATCACCACCACCACTATTGACACCACTGCCGCCACCACTATCTACACAATCACCACCATCACCATTGTTGCCATCACCGTCGCGGCCATTACCGCCACCACCGCCTCTGTAGTCGCCACTACCACCACCATCACCGTCGCCACCACCACCACTGCCACCACCATCACTACTTCCACCGCCACCGCCCTTCTCAATTTCTCTCACTTTGCTAAACACAATAATATAATATTCTCAGGAATACTGACTGCCTCCATCATATTTCTGGGAATACTTCATTCCAGGTAATTATTCAATCCGCGAACCAAACACAGAAAGCCAGAAAAATTATATTAGAAAAGTTAAAAATTACTAATCTCACTTTAACAAAAAGAGAGATATTTCGAACAAAATATTTTTTAGCAAAACTTTTCTTCATATTGGCTTTAAATGTGTAAATAAGAGTAGTCAAGGGGGATGCTGACAATTAACAGTATAAAAAAAAAGGGACCTAAACAAATTATTATTAGTTTTTAGAGTAGCCAGATTAGACTTATTAATGAAGTAGAAATCTAAAATTAACTTTTGGTGCGGGAAAATTTTTGCAAAGTTACAGTTTTACCGTATCTTGGGGAGCACTAACCTCACCACACAGAGAGGGAGCTCCTTCCCAACTGACCTCACTGTCAAAAGCTCTGTATCCTTATTCTTTCCGCTCCTTCCTTGATGCCACTTTCTACTACAACCACCGACTATAGGAAATTACAGAAGGGTGGTTTATTTAGTAGGAACTTCACTGTTGGAAAAGAAATATCTAAAAGGAGTACTGTAGCCAGCTTTGTTTGATTGTAAAATGACCTGAATTACACTTCCACCCCAACTATTGTGATATTTCTCCCTCCTAAAGTGCTACTTAATTTTTACTAGAAAGGAGGAAAACATATGAGCAGTTATGGAAATTTCGATTACTTTAGAGCATTTGTAGTGGCGTTAGACTCAAAATTGTAAAAATTTGACTTTTAGAAATAGGATTTTTGAGTTGGGTTGTAGTCATTGAAACCCAAAATTTGGTTCAACTGTGAATAATTTTTTTTAATCTCAGCCGTTGGTTTAAAATATATATATATATATTTAATCCAAATCATTTATAAAAAGCAAAAATTTGTACGAACACATAATAATTCCTAGTCATATTCCATCTTATCCCTTGATAAAAAAATTCAAACCAATCTCAAATTAACTTTAGATGCATAATTAATCCTATAGGGTGTGTTTCATAGGATTTAAATGGACCAAATTTTGGGCAAAATGTTGGGACGCAACATCATGTTGCGTCCGTGGCGTTTTTTCCACTTTTTTCTTTTTCGATTGGACGCACGACCTTCTTGCGTCCGAAACATTCAGTGGAATTTTTATTTTTATTTTGTCCGACGCAAAATGATTTTGCGTCCGACACAATAAAAAAAAATTGATCAGACGCAAGATCATCTTGCGTCTAACCTGTGTTTTTTTTAAAAAAATAAATTCTTCAAACGCAAGATCATCTTGCGTCGGAAACAATTTTTTAAAAACGGACCCAAGATGATCTTGCGATTTCTATATTTAAGGATTTCCTATTTCTTTTTTCAAATATAGACGGCTACTGTAGCGATATTTCCAAAATTTGGAAATATAGCAAATGACTACCGCGTGTCGTTGGCTATATTTTCCAAATTTTGGAAATATAGCAAATGACTACGGATGGTCTTATACACCTTATTGTCTTTTCAAATGCAAAACTTACTCTTCCCCTCTTAATTTCACTCACCTCCAAAGCATTCAACTCTTGGGGGCTGTTTGGATGGCTAGATTTTTACGGTTGGAAAAGAAATCCAGGAGAGAAACATTGTTTACGAATTTGAATGGTTGGATTTGGATTCGCACTGTAGCGCTACAGTAGTTATCACAATCGGAAATCCGAAAAATCTCCTGAACTCAGCGAAAAACTATTGTAGCGCTCTACATTAGCAATTTTTTAATTGTTTCTCTCTCCTCTCTTTTTACACTATCTAATAAAACAATTCTACCTAATTATCTACATTAAATTTCTTTCTTTTTTCTCTCATCTTATATTATAATAAAACTACATCTAAACAAACCATGTCACGCCCCGCTTCCCAAAAATACAGAATACGAGCACGTAACAAAAGCCCAGCGAACGATTATTATCATCCTTAAGCTGTTTCAAGAAATCTTTGCAACACATCACAGAATATATCAGGGTCGGAAACAAAAGGTGAAACCAACATGCAAAATTGAATCAAAATTACCAACAGAAATTTACTTGAAATCAAATACAATATTCCCAAATAAAATTCAGAGTCTGGAGAAAATCATATTCTGGGTCACATCGCCCAAATACAAATAATATCCAACTAAACCAAATACAACTTGTTCATTGTTCAAGCAACAACTAATAAAAAGCAGAAAATCGAAATTTCCAACTTAATAATTCCTTTCGCCATTACCATCAAGCAGCTGTCCAACCTGATCTGCAATAAGTAATTTGCAGGAAAAAGAGAAAAGGTGAAACAAGTACCCGTTAATTGCAAGTCCGGGTCACAAATAGAGTAGGATACAAGCACATGGGAAAAACTAACTAATAACAGGTCATAATGCATCAACAATAATATCTAGCATGGTACCCTAACAGTTCAGCTATTTTGTGTTAAAGGCAGTGTCATAAGGTATCTAACAGTCTCTAGTAACAGCATCTCAGTATATTAGTGAATCAGGATAACAATATATCAGTTTCAGGTTAACAGTATGTCAGTATCAGTGCAACAATCTCAGTATATCAGTCTCAGTTTATGTTCTTATAGTCTTGTGGGTATTACTAACTAGGTAGCACTTCATGTACCATCTTTTTATCACATGGTTGCTACATTCAAAACAATTTCGTTTGTAGATTTCGTATGGGATATTATAGGGCAGTGTACTTAGGTATCAGTAACAGTAACAGTAGCAATAACAGTTCGAACCTAGTGATCCGCCTCCGAGTACACCTTCCTATAGGGAAGTGTGCAGTCAGGTAATCAGTAACAGTAACAGTTCGAACCTAGTGGTCCGCCTCCGAGTACACCTTCCTATAGAGAAACATGTAGTCAGGTAATCAGTAACAGAACAGTCTGAACCCATTGGTCAACCTCCAAGTACACATTTCTATGCTTTCCCTCTACTAGATCCTTCCCATAAATCCCGACTTGATTACTTTTATTATGGTTATTAAACAGGCATGAATGTATGCTAAATGGTGTCAAACTAACATGATATGATCAGGTTTAGTTTCAGGTAATCACATCAAGTATAGGTGGTATAGAGTCACATAAACAAGCAAAATAGGGTATGTTTGTAATCTGGACAGCACGACCAGTCAGTACTAAAATAGAGATACAAAGAGCAACAGACATGCAAATCAAGATCCGTCGAATGATCTGAAAACTAGACATCCACACAATTCCAACGCATATAAATAAGTCACTTACTAGTTCACAATATCTCAACTCAAAACTGAAGTGAACACAGATTTTATGTTCAGCCAGAAAACAGGGGAACGACTTCAAAAGCATGAAAACAACATGAAAATATATCAAATAATTCCACGAAAAATCTGGGGTAATCCCCTATAGATATAGATTCAAAATAACAAGTTTCATAATATTTCATTAAGTATAGATCAAACTTCAAAAATAGGAAGTAACACAAAATCATAGTTTGACGAATCTGGAATTCATCAACATTGCTGTACGAAAACAAGGATATCTCGCAATCAGTGAATCGAAAACCAATTCCGCCAAAACGACGTGAAAATAGATAGATTTTTCTAACTTTCACATCTCACAACTAATTTTCATAAAACATAAGGAATTAGGGTGAAAACTGGATTCAATATAGAACAACACGCAATTTAAATACACCAAAAATCTGGGTAGTCCCTAGTATCATAAGGAAATACTAAGCAAAATATTATACCAAGATATTATGTGTAGCCTAGTTCTTGAAAATAAATAGCTAACAAAATTTACACAAAACTGAATCTGGAAACTACCGACCCGTCTGTACCAAAAACATCATAACTCATTCATACGAACTCCAAATCAAGTAAAGCCAGTGGGGTTTGAAAATAGATTAAATTATCTAGATTTCACTTTTAATTTCCAAGTTGAGATTTAGACCTTAGCCTGGGTGAAAACAGCAAGCTATACAGAACAGCCCGAAAATTCCATATTTCACATTTCTACTTCAAAACATCATAACTTCCACAATTTTGATCCAAACTTAACCAAACTTGAAACACAGCCTACCAATCATCTAAATATCATATTTTAGGGATTCTAACATGTCAAAACCAAATAATTCTCACATGGCAATCAATCAAACATATAGCATGCAATATGTCTCATACACGATCAAAATCAAGTTTGGGTGAAACCTAGGGCATCAACCTATCAATTCTCATGGCATAAGTCATCTATGGCCTGATTTACACAATAGAGACAAAACCCATAAATAAAAATATAATTTTTTGGCCGTCTCTAGACTTAACTACCCTATATATGAACTTTTTGACTTGTATCAACCTAATAAAATTATGTACAAGTTACTTACCTCTTAATGGAGTGAAATACGACGCAAACAAATCCAAGTGCAAAACCCACGAACAAAATAGCCTTCCCACGCGTTTCCAAGCGAACCCACGAACACGAAAAGCTCCTACTATCGAACTCCTTAATGCATGAACCAAAGTGGGGATACCCACTTGACAAATCAGCAAAGGAGAGAGTTTTGGTGCTGTTTTGGATGGGGAGGTGCTGTTTTGGAGATGGCGGGCCACTAGGAGAAGGTTTAGGGTTGTAGTATTGTAGTAGATTGGAGTGTGGATGGAGTAGGGGATGTTGCAAGGTGGGATGGCCGGATGGGAGGATGGTTGCTAGT
This sequence comes from Hemerocallis citrina, assembly GCA_017893485.1. Classification (NCBI taxonomy): domain Eukaryota; kingdom Viridiplantae; phylum Streptophyta; class Magnoliopsida; order Asparagales; family Asphodelaceae; genus Hemerocallis; species Hemerocallis citrina. Next base: position 182,078,314 of record CM030358.1, on the reverse strand, counting down.
TGGTTTGGGGTAGGGAGGAGCAGCCGGATGCAATAATCAAGAGGAGCGAGGCCGGGATACTTGAAAAGGAGTAAGAGCAATTAGGGTTAGGGTTAAGGGGTATTAGGGAGTTATAAACATGGGTTAATTGTGGGTTAATGGGTAGTAAATATCCATATGAATTAATAGGTATACAATTGGGTAATGGGTATTGGGTCAAATTTAAATGGGGATACAATATATAATAAATTTTATGGCTCCTAAAAATCTCCTTAAGGGTCAAAAATCACAATTGGGCAAAATACCACCAAAAATCCATCTCATCACCAAAATAAATAATAATGGCGAACGAGGCCAAGAAAAAGAGAAAAAGAACTCAAAATGGCAAAAATGGGCAAAACGACGAACAATTAGCACAAGGAGGTCAAAAATGAAAGAAAAAGAATATATATTGAAAATAATCCAATATACGGTTTCGAAAAATACAAGAGATATAAAAATACACTCCAAAATACCAAAAATGAAAAACAGGGGTTACAAACCACTTTTTTAGAACTAATTTCCACAGATTTATTTTTTCTCTACAATAATCTTCATAGTTTGGAAATATTTTACAACCAACCAAACACCCCCTTGGGGTTTCACTATCAAAGATATCACGTGTTGTAGTACTTAGAGCATCCACTATCGTTTGCTGAAAAAGTCAAAAAACACATATTTTGGCGATTTCGTCTCAACTATCGTTCGCCAAAAACCTATTTTTTAGAAAAGGAATGGACAGTGGACTGTTTAATATAGCAGCAGATTATAGCAATCGCCAAATATAGAAGACGAAAGAAGATTTTCTGTCTGTGAATTTTTTAATATTAAAAGAGGACGGACTGAAGATCATCTTCCGTCCGCCAAATTCTTTAATGTAGTTTTTCAGTAAAATTGCTAAAATACCATCAAAATAATTACCAAAATGCCATTTGAATAAATAAAAAAAATCAAAAAAAAAAAAAAAACTCGGACGGAAGATCTTCCGTCCAATAACTTTCTCTTTCAAAAATCTTTCAATATTTACCAAATTGCCATCCAATATTTACCAAAATGCCATTTAACCAATTTTAAATTAAAAAAAAATCCAAACGGTTAGACGGAAGATGATCTTTCGTTTGGATTTTTTTTATAAAAAAATTTGGCCAAACGGATCATCTTCCGTCTGACAATTTTTAAAATTAAAAAATAATAATAAAATTGGCCAAACGGAAGATGATATTCCGTCGCACAAATTTTTAATACTAAAAAAGTATTAGGTGGAGAATGTTCTTTAGTCTGAATATTTTTTGACTTTTTTCTGCCAAATTTAGCTTCAAACGATTGCAGCGATATTCGTTCATTGCTATTTTTGAATTGCCAAATATCCATATCTTAGCAGCAATGATAGCGGATGCTCTTATACTCAAAGACAAATCAAAATATTTAAAATGTGGATCAAAGTGCAGTCGTGGTCAAAATGTGGATGCTCATAATGAAGCTAGTGCTACTTGTAATAGCGAATTATTTGGAGAATGGGATGTTTTGTTCATCGCCGGCTCCATATGATGTAAAACCAACCCTAAAATAGAGAATTTTCCAAGAATTTTAATGGGTTAATTTTACCAACATGAAAGTTCTGATCTAAGTTAGAAATTTAAAACAGTTAGCGGATTTGATGGATTTTCAAGAACTGACTTATGCTAACAATTCCAATTAATAATTCAACCTCAATCAATAATTAAATCCCTATATGTTAGCAAGTAATAAGTCCAATATCGATTTGTACTCTAATCTAGCATGTGGATCACTCAACCTCAATTATTTTGTGGTCGACAGATAAATCAGATAATAAACTAGATGATAAGGCAGTAAAGCATAAATACGGAAGAGATGGAAAGAGTATACCGAATCCGAAGAAACCAGTGTCGACCTCCGGGTTGGGCAGCAACAGCAACAAGGTAAGCACAGTCAGCAACGAAGCCACGTAGTGGCAGATCTGGTCGCCGGCGTTGAGGGGAGACGGCGAGCGGGGCGTCGACGGCAGGAGGCGACGGCGCGGGTCAGGGCTGTCGGGCGAAGGAGAGGGAGGGGTAGCGGACGAGGATGAAGTGGTGGAACTGTGGTGGTGGTGACGGATCGTCGGAGTTTGGGGATGAAAGGTGTGGTCGGGGTGAGGTGGTGATGGGGGGTGCCGGGATGTGGGTAGCGAGAGAGGGAGGTGACGATGGCGAGGCGATCTGTGGAGATTAGGGTTTGGGTAGAGTTGAGGTGAGGTTGTGGTCGGGAGAAGATGGGAGAACACGGATGGGTGGAGGGGCGTGGTGGTGATGGGTCGACAGCGAAGGTGTGCGGAGATGGAGGAACTGGAGGATGATGGGTTTGGGTGCTTGGGGTCGGGAGTTGAGCAAGGTTCGGGAAAAGAGAAATGGAAGGGAGAAGAGAATGGGGGAGCGGCTGTAGACGTGGGGGATTAGTTATTGGATTAGGGTTTTGGTAATTGGGGGTTAGGGAAATTGTATTAGGGATTTTAATTGGGGATAAATTTTAGAATTAATCACTAATTCTAAAACTAGATTAGGATTTATCACAAACCCTAATTTGTATCTCGATTGTATCACACAAGGGAGAGAAAATGAAGAGCAAAACTCAACACAGGTTTTTTTGATCAATAATGGCATGCCTTTCTCATTCATCTCAGGGCCTTTAAATAGGCTCAATTACATCTTGAAACACATCTCCAAAATATTCTCAGAATCTAAAATTACAAAAAAGATTACATAAAAATGGAAATAAAATAAAAGTCCTAAACTGTAAAGATGTCCTCATCATTCTCTCCGGGTGGGAGAGAGCTCGACCCAGTCGAGTCAAAACCAGTGATCATGTCATCGTGCTCCAAAAGATCTGGATCCAGTTGCGGGAGCCCCTTACGACCACTGCAAGTGTCATCCGACTTCGGCTTATTTTTCCACCTTACCAAATACTTGTGCATACCACCATCTCTAGTAGAGATTATCTGATCATCTAAAATATTATCCAATTCTTCTGTCGATGGGTAAGTAATATCTGGTAGTGGAGGTAATGGGAGAATCTCACCATTAGGCTGCAGGGTAGGCTCATCTATAAGAAAATTTCTAGGGTTGAATTTTGAGCCTTCATAAAGTACTAGATCCCCAATATTGAAAATTTTACTTATGCCAAAGCCTTCGGGGAGGTCAACAACATAGGCATTATCATTGATTTTATGAAGAATTTTAAATGGACCTGCAGCACGTATGTTCAAGTTCTTAACGGGTCCAACAGGAAACCGTTTCGGATGAATCCGAACCATCACTTCGTCACCAATATCAAAAGTTATAAATTTCCGTCTAGTATCAGCTATTAACTTGTAGTTAAAATTATTCTCATTAAGTTCCTTGGAAATTTCTCTATGCAAGTCATGAATGTTATATGCAAATGTGGGTGCAGACTCTGTGACTTTGTGATGTTCTAATACATGAGTAAAATCTATGGGTTGCCAAGTGACTTGGGAAGGACTGGGTGTCTCGGGTATACTCAATAGAGGTGACTGGATAGGCTGAATACAATTGAGAGACGGGTCATCCTCTTTTTCATCAAAGTCATCACTTATATTAGGTTCATAGGTAAACTCATTGTCGGGCTCATCAGCGATGACTGCGGTACCCTCTACTATATTAATCCTACTTGGACTAGGACAGTTGCCAGCAACATGACCGTATCCCTTACATTTATAGCACTTAGTGAGAGGGTCAATCTTACTGTAATCTCTTTCGGTGTTCTTACCCTTATGTTCATCTCTCTGTGAATTAAAATTTGAATTAGATTTGCTGGGGTAAGATTTGTTTGGGTGCTGAGAGGGAGGCTGAGGTCTAGGTGGGTCAGTAGAGGTCATTCTAGAGGAATGATCTCTCAAGTCGCTGGACCTAGAATCAGAACTAGCTTTAAAAGAATCCATGTCGAGGACTAAGGCGTAGGCTGCCGCTATTGAGTCCACGTTTCTATAGATTAGCTCGTTCCTAAGGTCAGCTCGTAGTCCAGCTCTGAACCTAGAGAGAGTTTGTTCTTCACTCTCTTTACCTAGCGCATTGCACCGAATAAGGAAGTCATCGAATTTATCAACATATTCTTGTGTGGATTTACTTCCTTGATACAATTGGTTCCATGAATCTAGCAATCGGGTGTGGAACGATAATGGTACATACCTCTCAGTGAGCTTCTCTTTCATGGCCTCCCAAGTGGCTATGGGTGCCAGGCCTCGGCCTCTGTGGGCATGTTCAAGATTGGTCCAATGCTGTTGAGCTTTACCCGTTAATTTTATAGTTGCAAATTTAACTTTAAGGGCTTCGCTCATGTCGAACCACACAAAATAGTGGTCCATGGCACGGACCCAATCAAGATAAGCTTGGGGTTCCATGTGGCCTTCGAATTGGGGAACGTCAGCCTTAACGTTCTTTTTATATTGTTTGTCAGGGTCACGTTCTTGACGTCGATCGTCATGAACATTCCCTTGAGGGATCTGACGATGGCCATGAAGCTCAGGGACACTTGTCTGATTTAGCTCCACTTTCTCAAGCCTCTGATTGATATTGGCAAGAGTTGCTTGGATGGCAGCTAGGGTAGTGGAGATATCAGGGTTGTCCATTTCAGGTCTGGGGAGTCTAGGGTTCCTAATTGGGTGATTGGGAAGGGATAGAAAAGGCTCTTCAGGGTCTGTGATGGTGCTGCGAAGACGCATTCACCAAAGGTGGAAACTATGGGGTATGTGTCCTAATTTTTTTTTTTTTTTTTTTTAATTTTTATATATGATTCTGAACTAAACTAAACTAAAATAAAATAAAATAAAATAAAACACTACACGATACTAAATGAATGCAAAAATGATGCCTACGATGCAAGAACTAAGGTTTTGAGAACCTTTGCTCTGATACCAAAATGATGTAAAACCAACCCTAAAATAGAGAATTTTCCAAGAATTTTAATGGGTTAATTTTACCAACATGAAAGTTCTGATCTAAGTTAGAAATTTAAAACAGTTAGCGAATTTGATGGATTTTCAAGAACTGACTTATGCTAACAATTCCAATTAATAATTCAACCTCAATCAATAATTAAATCCCTATATGTTAGCAAGTAATAAGTCCAATATCGATTTGTACTCTAATCTAGCATGTGGATCACCCAACCTCAATTATTTCGTGGTCGACAGATAAATCAGATAATAAACTAGATGATAAGGCAGTAAAGCATAAATACGGAAGAGATGGAAAGAGTATACCGAATCCGAAGAAACCAGTGTCGACCTCCGGGTTGGGCAGCAACAGCAACAAGGTAAGCACAGTCAGCAACGAAGCCACGAGTGGCAGATCTGGTCGCCGGCGTTGAGGGGAGACGGCGAGCGGGGCGTCGACGGCAGGAGGCGACGGCGCGGGTCAGGGCTGTCGGGCGAAGGAGAGGGAGGGGTAGCGGACGAGGATGAAGTGGTGGAACTGTGGTGGTGGTGACGGATCGTCGGAGTTTGGGGATGAAAGGTGTGGTCGGGGTGAGGTGGTGATGGGGGGTGCCGGGATGTGGGTAGCGAGAGAGGGAGGTGACGATGGCGAGGCGATCTGTGGAGATTAGGGTTCGGGTAGAGTTGAGGTGAGGTTGTGGTCGGGAGAAGATGGGAGAACACGGATGGGTGGAGGGGCGTGGTGGTGATGGGTCGACAGCGAAGGTGTGCGGAGATGGAGGAACTGGAGGATGATGGGTTTGGGTGCTTGGGGTCGGGAGTTGAGCAAGGTTCGGGAAAGGAGAAATGGAAGGGAGAAGAGAATGGGGGAGCGGCTGTAGACGTGGGGGATTAGTTATTGGATTAGGGTTTTGGTAATTGGGGGTTAGGGAAATTGTATTAGGGATTTTAATTGGGGATAAATTTTAGAATTAATCACTAATTCTAAAACTAGATTAGGATTTATCACAAACCCTAATTTGTATCTCGATTGTATCACACAAGGGAGAGAAAATGAAGAGCAAAACTCAACACAGGTTTTTTTGATCAATAATGGCATGCCTTTCTCATTCATCTCAGGGCCTTTAAATAGGCTCAATTACATCTTGAAACACATCTCCAAAATATTCTCAGAATCTAAAATTACAAAAAAGATTACATAAAAATGGAAATAAAATAAAAGTCCTAAACTGTAAAGATGTCCTCATCACCATATTGCCACGTATTTCATCGCAATTAGCCAAGAGCCTTGATAAAAAGGCTAAGACGATACTAGTGTTACCCTGTGCAAATTGCACAGACTAAAATAATTTTGAGGAACTCATAAAATTATATATTACTTAAAAATTTAGAAATACCTTTTAGCTATTTCAATCACAATATAATGAAAAGATGATAAATCTATGAATTAACTAATTTACACTTTCAAACCAACCAACATCATTCTATATATCTATTCAATTAAAAGAAAATAAAAAAATAGTCGAAAATTACCGAAATTTAGAGATGCTAAGAAAGAGACTTACAATCTTGTCAGATTCCTCCATTCTAAAGCTTGCTTGCAAATACTCATATTGTCTGTAAAGTTCCTCAATATTTGCTTCCAACTTTTCTATATTACTCCTTAGTTGTGTCTGTATAAAATGATCAAACTATAAAACTTACATACAGTACTATAATTCACCAAAACTTTTCAAACAAAAAAAATATGTAGAAAAGATACCACTATTTGCATGTTGTTTCCCTTCCGATTCCAACATATTCTGAAGCTTCTCTTGCTTCATCAAATTTTCATCTCCTCATTTCATCAACCGTTTGATGGAAGTCCTTAGTTTTCTTATATATTCACTCATTTGTTCACTTTTACCTGAAAATAAAAATAATAAAATACAATAATGATAAAATTGACCAAACTATTCAACTTTCATGCTTTTTACCATTATCTACAATCAATCATTCTTTGTAATTGAAAATTTAATGATAATATTACTTAAAATACAAAAGTTCAAATGAAAACAGATATCAATTAGAAGAAAAAACCCTCATATGCAAGTCTATTCATTCCAATTTCACACTTGACGATCCCCTTGCTTCTAATCCGAAACCTTACATTATTAGGTTTGCATCTGATCATAAATCTCAAAACTTGACCATATTATCGTAAAAAAGCAGAAAAATACTCATACACAAGCAAATTAAATATTACCCGAAAAATGATATAAAAACTGAAACAACAATTCTAATTGAAGAAAGATTGCCAAAATAATTATGAGAAATTGCTAAAAATAAATGAAAATCTCAAGAACTTAACAAAAGTAATTTTTCATGAGAAATAATTATAAGTAGTGAACACAATTACCATCAAATTGAAGAATAAAAATTGATCTTCAGGTAACCTACATCTAGGTTAATTGTAGCGACGGCATGACATACATGCCTAATTGCCATCTCCATAATCTCTGGGAGTACACATTGGAGAGAGTAGTGTAAATCAATGAATAAACAAAAACAAACATATAATCACTTACATTACCTCTTACTTTCCCACAGTTTATTCTTTCCTTCATCTCTTCGCCCTCCAAAATCCCAATTTCTACCATAGCCTCTAAAATCTAATTTATTTGGATATGAAGAAACAAATAATCAAGAACAGAACATTATACTATACCTTAAGCTAATAGGCCTACCCCCTCTCTTCTTTCTCCATTTTGAAATGGAGAGAGGAGAGCAAACGTAGGAAATCACACATACTTTAACACGTGCACACCACATTTTTTTACTTAACAAAAACAAATACCAAAAAAAAAACATTCCTCTCCCAATTCCCCCTCCTCAAAATCCCACTAAACCTTCTCCCCCCCCCCCCCCCCCCCCCAAATCTTAGCAGTCGTCGTTCGCCAACCCGCCTCGCCGTCGACGCTCGCTGGCCTACCATAGGTGATGACACCGCCGGTAAGAATTCTCCTATGAATTAGGGTTTTTGAATTCCTAATTTGTTTTGTAATATTGTATTCATGAAACCCTAATTTACCACCCGCTTTTTCTCTTGATTTCTAATTAGTTCGTTTCAATTCTTAATATTTTAAAATTCAAACCCTAATTATGGATTCAAAAATAAAGATTGGTTATTTTCAGACCATAATTAGGGTTTGTATTTTAAAATATTAAGAATTGAAACGATCTAATTAGAAATCAAGAGAAAAAACGGGTGGTAAATTAGGGTTTCATGAATACAATATTACAAAACAAATTAGGAATTCAAAAACCCTAATTCATGGGAGAATTCTTACCGGCAGTGTCATCACCCATGGTAGGCCAGCGAGCGTCGACGGCGAGGATTTGGGTGGGTTGGCGAACGACGACTGCTGAGATTTGGGGAGGAGGAGGTTTAGTGGGATTTTGAGGAGGGGGGTTGGGAGAGGAATGTTTTTTGTTTTGTTTTTGTATTTTTTTTTATATTTGTTTTTGTTAAATAAAAAAATGTGGTGTGCACGTGTTAAGGTATGTTGGATTTCCTAATTTTGCTCTTCTTTCTTCATTTCAAAATGGAGAAAGAAGATAGGGGTAGACCTATTAGCTTAAGGTATAGTATAATTCCTAAGGAAAAAAAAAATCGAAACCAAAATATCAGAAGATGAAAATATTGGAAAATGGCACTGTATCTTTAACTTCGAATTTACAGTGGAAAAGTCCTTGTATTGGGTCTCACATATTTCACCCACCGAATTCTGAACTCCAAATTGAGGTTATTTTGATCAAAATTTTTAAGTTACTATCACAGTGGGATTGCAAAATCAAGTAACACATTTTCCATGTGATCTCGAGATGCGTGACATCAAATAGTAGCTCAGTTGGTTTTTAGTGTTAGAATACAAGTGTAATTTTCCTTAATCCTTCTAAAACTTCGAAGTTTTAGCATAGTGGCAGGGACTATTACATGGTATCAGAGCAATCCAGGTTCGAATTCCACTGGCTACGAAATTTAAATGCGGATTAAAAAAAAATACCGCTACTTATTGTCCAGGTCTCGGCCCACAATTTGTTGGGTATTTATCTTGTTTCTTTGACCCATAAAAAAAATGGATCGAATGCCACATGAGTAAAGTTGTGCTGGTTGAGGTGGTGGAAAGCACTAGAGCCAATGACTACCCATCAACCTACGAGGATTTGTGGACAGACAATAAATTAACCAAATTTAGACCTGTAATGAAAAACGCTTGGTATATCACTATTACTGTAATGATCTGAGAGTTATGATTAGATAGAAATAACTTTTACTTTTGTAGGACATGTAATACTATTTTTGGCAAACTAACTCAAATCATGTATTTTGTCTCTTTTCGGGTCTCGGTAGTAGTGGCATGACCGAGGGGGGGATTGTCAGTACATTTCTAGTGGACGAGTACGATGACGTGGAAATAAAGATTGGAACGACTATCCAACTGATATTCCCACCCTCCACGGTGGTTGTTGGAGGGACCTCTATTTTATGTACTCATGACTTTTGCTTTGCTTAGCCTTTTTGGTTTTGGTATTGTCCCACCCTCCTAGAGACCATGTGAGAGGTGTCAATATTTTTCACTATTTTATTTAAAGTAATGCTTTAGCCACTACCAATTTCACTACCATTTCATGCACTATCTTAGGTGGCATACTCCTATTGGAGAGTTCTCCCGCCTACTCAATCATTCCCTACCTATTGGAGTGTGCCACCTAAGATAATGAAGAAAAATGTAGTGAAATTGGTAGTGGCTCTAGCATTACTCTTTTATTTATGCTTCTACTTGTATTTTGACCAGCCATTTGTCGGTTTCGTTACTTCTTTATGAATGAAACATTGTGACTATATTCTACACTTTTTATTTCAAAAAAAAAAAACCCTACATGATCCTTAGGACAAAGTTATATTCATTAGTAGAAGAGATGTGGCGAGAAAAAAAAACCAGCTCCGAAATGTAAGAGGGCTGGATGTGCTAAGAAGAGTTCTTTTAGATAACACAAGGGTGTGAATTTTAAAAATGAGGATGTTCCTATCATATGCGTACCAAATCATCAGCATAATGAAGATATTTGTATTTTAGGATTAGCAAGTGATTATGAAATTAGTTTTAATTTTTTTTATCATAGTTTCTTTGGTCAGATGAAGTACTAGAAAGTCTAAAACCTATATATTAATTGAAGATTTTTTGTGCAAACAAAATTCAAACTTCTGATCTCATTGCTCCGATGGAAAAGTCTTAGTAGTGGACCATACTGAGAACATCTCTGATCGTTTGCTATTTTGGCAAAATAACAAAACGCAGCTGCAATCGTTTGCTATTTTATCAAATTTTACCAAACGAAGAACAGTACGTTGCTAAATTTGAGAAACGATTTTGGTAATTGATAAATATAGCAGACAAAACATAATGTTTCGTCTTAATTTCTTTATAATTTTTTTCAGCGATCGGACGAGTCATGTTGTTCCCTCTTAGGGGTTTTTAGATTTTATTTTTAATCGATCAGACGGTGTCTGATACATGATCTACCGTCCAAAGAAAAAATAAACTAAAAAAAAACTCAAGCATCGAGCACAATATGTTGTCCCGTCCGATGCATTTTTTGCTTGGACGGGACAACATGTCTTGTCCCACCATATCAGCCATAATTAACCAAAGCTTAATCCATGGTTTAAGTAATAACTAATTGAATAATTACTATTTTAATAATATTTTAATAGCTAATTACCATTTAATCCTTAATTAAATCATCTTAAACATTTAAAAAAAATTCAGACGGAACAACAGGTTCCGTCCAATTTTGTTTTTTTGTCAAATTATAGCAAACGACATTGGAGCAAAGTACTCTTTTTGCCATTTTATATTTTGCCAAATTGGCAAAATAGCAAAAACGATTGGAGATGCTCTGACAGCTGCAAAATTACTTATGTGGCCAATTTAGGAATAGATGCAGATTTATTTTGACGTTAGTGATAAAAAGGGATATTATGAGAAAAATTCCAATCTCTTAGGGGGCGTTTGGTATGTGGACATGAGAATTCATTGGAATGATCGAATTTCCGGAATTGTGAGGGTAGAAATCATGAATATCGAGAATATTGCAATACTGCGTTTGGTACAAGACATTGCATTTCAGGAAAAAAATTATTACTGTGTTTGATATATACCAATTCATTCCCATCAATTCTTCGTTATAGTGGACATTACCGAAAATACCATTTTGGCTTTATTATTATTTTTTTTAAAAGTATTATTTACTTTAGTAATCGATGCAAATGCGTAACACATGCAAAACCAATGTTGATATATATTTTATAAAACATGAATACAATAACAAATATATGACTCAAAAAGTTATATTATCATTCTATCATATTTCAACCAAGTAGATAAAAAACACAACAAAAAGAAAAATAAAATGCACGGAGTATAAACACATGATCTTAGGCATACATGAATTATAATTATCAATGAAATATAATGACTTTGCAGACATAGGGTTTCCGCTTCAATTTTTTTATTAATAATGGTGGATACTATTGTTAAAATTGATATATTATACTGAAACATATATCATACATATTTAATTCTGTTCAATCTCTAATTGGATATTTATCTTTTTATATAAATATGCACAAATTCTACGCTGATAAGACGGAATAACAAATTTGTTGAAGAGAACATAAAGCGGCAGAAATATTATTAAAAATCTAGACGGTGATTTAGTCACATGATTATCTCAGTTTTTTTTTTAACGTGGAGGAATTACAGTATGAGCCCATGGGGGGGGGGGGGGGGGGGGGGGGGGGGGGGGGGGGGCGCAGAACATCCGACGGCCACCATTAAATCAGGCTACATACCCCCTTCTTTTCAATAACCTAATTCTTCAAACCTCCACTAAATCAGGCTACATACCCCCTTCTTTTCAATAACCTAATTCTTCAAACCTCCACTAAATCAGGCTACATACCCCCTTCTTCTCAATAACCTAATTCTTCAAACCTCCTATATTAAAACCCCCTTTCTCTCTTATTCGGCTTCTAGGGTTTCTCTTTGGCGGCTGCCTCCGTTTTCTTCGCAGGTAACGCAAACGATAGGAACCTTAATTTTATTTCCCTATCTGTTTATTAGTCGAGTACTAAAAAATCAATGGGCTTTTTGAAGTTAAGGTAAGAGATGGCTCCTTCTCAGCCGAAAAGCGGTTTCTTTGTTGGATTGAACAAAGGGCACGTCGTCACTAAGAGGGAGCTGCCCGTAAAGCCATCGAGCAGAAAGGGGGTATGATTTGGAATGCTATGATCTTTTGTTTTGTTTTGTTTTGTTTTGTTGATTATGATACAGAGTTGATTTGGTTTAGACTTTCTTTGAATAGTTTTATGAGTTGTGAATGGTGAATAGCGTTCAGTGAGAATGGAAGCGGATGAGAAGATGAAAAACTAGGAGGGTGACTTTTGAAGTAATGGGTCTATGAGCATTTGTTATAATGAATTTCTAGATGGGTTAGCATGCACTGAATGTGTTTATTGTGATACTTTAGGTAGCGAGGGGCGACAACTATATTGAGTTCAAAATTTTCACTATTTTGAATTAGATGATACAATTAAGGGGTTTAGTAGATCTGACTAATTATGGGCAAGAATATACAAAGCATAGTGGTCTTATCCACTGTTTTATCTCTTCTCTGCTGGAAATTGAAGTTAAACCAACAAATACCAAAAATGCCTATTTCTTACTTTTGGAGAATGTGATCATTTTATAAAATGTAAACATCAGTTACTATATGAACCATCTTACATGCTGAACGTTGCATTGGTTCATGTTTTTTAGATTTTATATATAGTCGTAACCCTTTTTTGAATATCTAGTAATTTTGTCTCCTTGCTCATTAAGTTTCCAAGGTTTAGATACCAAAATATGTAGTCCCATTTAAGCTGCATATCACATCACGTTCCTTTGAACCATCAGTCATTATACTTTAATGTAAGTGATGAGTGACAAGATTTTGCTTAACAGTAAGTTAGACCTTGTAATTGTTATACTTAGCTAATAAGCAAATCTTCCCTGTTTTTGAAGGGTACATTCTGTGTTGTGGTCCAGATTCATGTCAAACACTTGTATAAGAAGTTGTCCTTTATTACTTAGTATCTTACTTTTTGTAGCAAACTAGTTGTGAATTTTTAGCTCTACCATTGAAAAAGGTTTATTGTCCTGCATCTCCAACATGTAGTCCAAGATGCCAATTTTGTTGCACCATCTGATTGGTGGGTGTAGACGCACATGTTTTTGTTGTTGAGGTGATAAATCATCTTTTTCTTTCAAGTAGGCTAGATCAAATAGTTTTAATATACTCTAATTAGGTTATTGGTGACTGTGTTCGACTCTAGAATTCATTATATATTTTATTCGGTGTCAAGAACAAGCATGCAAATTGTGTAATTGCATCTGATGCATCAGACAAGATATTTTCATACCGTTGACATTCAACTAACATTTTTTTGTTCTTATTAATCAAGTGTATATGGTATGAAGGCAAAACTCTGGTCTGGTACTAGTGGATCCTGATCCTGACCCTGAATAGGGCTTAGTGGGATTTAGGTCTGAGTTAATTTCTACAGAACCAGTTAAAAAAGTGAATAAACTTTCTATATTACCAACCTTGTTTCCATGAAGAAAATTGTTTGAAAAATGACAATAATGGGCCAGTATAAATCATACTTCTAATTAGTCATGTAGGCTAATTAGACGCACATGTTTTTGTAGTTGAGGTGATAAATCATCTTTTTCTTTCATGTAGGCTAGATCAAATAGTTTCAATATGCTCTAATTAGGTTATTGGTGATTGTGTTCGACTTTAGAATTCATTATATATTTTATTCGGTGTCAAGAACAAGCATGCAAATTGTGTAATTGCATCTGATGCATTAGACAAGATATTTTCATACCTTTGACATTCAATTAACATTACTTTTGTTCTTATTAATCGAGTGTATATGGTATGAAAGCAAAACTCTGGTCTGGTACTAGTAGATCCTGATCCTGACCCTCAATAGGGCTTAGTGGGATTTAGGTCTGAGTTAATTTCTACAGAACCAGTTAAAAAAGTGAATAAACTTTCTATATTACCAACCTTGTTTACACGAACAAAATTGTTTGAAAAATGACAATAATGGGCCAGTATAAATCATACTTCTAATTAGTCATTATCCAAACTTTATTACTCAAAACTGTTATATAAACAAGGCATATGATTTTCAAATCATGTTGTTTCTTCCTATGAAGTACGGGTACTCAAAAATGGGCCTTGTACCAGTACTGGGTGCGTATCCGGGTCGGGTATGCGTGGATATGCTTCAGATATGTATCGGGTGCATATTCGAGAATTTTTTTAATTACAAAAATAAAAATAATTAACAGGTGCCGGTCAGGTGCGTCCGTGGTGCGAACGGGTGCGTTGGATTGAGTATAATATAATAATAAAAAAATTACATAATATCTGTTTCTCTCTCTCTCTCATTTCCAGACCTGAGCGTCTCTCTCTCTTCAAATCGCTCGATCCCTCTTTCTGTCACTAACAAACCCTAATCCCCAATCGAAGTTATCGCCCATCGTCACAGGCGTTGCGTGCCTCGCCTAACTTCGATTGGCCACTCTATCACCCAAGCTCTGATGGATTGACCACTCTCTCTAGTCTCTAAAGGCCCAAGCCACGACCGATGACCACTCTCTCTAGTCTCTAAAGGCCCAAGCCACGACCGATGACCACTCTCTCTCTCTCCGCCCCCCAAGCCCCGACCGGCGGCCACTCTCTCTCTCTCCTAAGCCTTGACCTGAGTTGCTGTTGTGTGCCAGATTCCTCTCCCCAAATCGACGACCACCCTCTCTCTCTACTGATATGTGTCAGAGAAGTGTTTGATCCGCCTCTTCATGCCTGAAGTGAACTACCAGAGGTGTCAGAGAAGTGTTTGAAGTGTTTGATGCTGATAAGTGAACAGCTTGAGGTGCCTCTTCCTCTTCACCTCTTTGATCCGCATATTCCTGTATACAAATTAGATGAGATCATGAGAATGAATGAGAAGTATGAAATATTGAGTTAATATGGAATGAATGAGAAGTGTTTGGGCAGTGTTAATAGTTCACTGAGCTCACTTAGATGTTAATTCATTCTAATTCTTCTTAGTTAGTTTTGCACTTTTCTTAGTTCACTGAGTTCATTTTCTTAGTTAGTGTTAACATGAATTTGGGGTGTTAATAGTCCACTGAGATGTTAATTCATTCTAATTCTTCTTAGTTAGTTTTTCACTTTTTCTTAGTGGGTTCACCTGAGTTCATTTTCTTAGTTCATTACAATTTACTGACTTACTATTAGTTTTTCATTTTGCATTTTTTTAGTTCATTCTAATTGTTAGTTTATAATTATAAATTGTAATAAATTTTATTACATTTACAATTTATAGATTGCGATCATTTTTCTAGTTATTATAATTTTTTGGATTTTTTTTCTTTTTTAAACATAATATATATTAAAATTATTATTTTTATATTCAACGTACCCAAAAATGTACCCGTATCCTAAATTTTTGAGATATCACGTATCCGCGTAACCGAGTCGTGTCGTATCCGTATCCCATACCCGTGTCAGTGCTACATAGGTTTCTTCAGCCTTACCATTTTGATAATCTTTATTTCAGTGTCTATTAGGCTAGTTTGAATTACTAGGAGGAAATAGTGTCTTTAATGATATTTTGTACAATATATCCCAAATTAGGTAGTTAAAGTGTCTGGTCAGGCAGTACATGAAAGCATAGTTCTCAACGTGCTTTTGAGTCCATCTTGAGGTTCAAGTCATGTCCATAACAATGATTATTTTGACCATACCTGAAAATTTAATGCGTCTAATTCTTGGACCCATCGCATACCACCTGCAAAGTTGGTATCTTACAGTTCTGGTTTTATCCCAGGCTGGACTGAGTTCTGGGTCAGACTACCATCTCTTGGCTTATCATAACTTTTCCATTTGGTATAATTTTCTCAGTAGTTTTATTAATCTGATTACTACTTAAAGGGAAATATGCCTTTTTGTTGTGATCTCATTAATCAAGTTTTCTAAAGAACTTGTTATGAATTTGTGGCCTCGATTAAGTCATATTCATATTTTTTGTTTTGTTTTGGAAGTAGTTATAATTATTAATTTATTAATTGACTGATCTTTGCGTATAATCTCCCTTGCATTTGATAATTCAGGTTCTGCGTCAAGAGGTCTTTTTTTATGCTCAATTTAATACCATTTGTTATTGTAATTTTTTTATTTATTTCCCCTTCGTAAATGTCTGGTTAACTAACTCTGTTTTGATTCAGAAAACAAGCAAAAGGGTGCACTTTGTTAAGAGTTTGATTAGGGAAGTTGCTGGATTTGCTCCTTATGAAAAGAGAATTACTGAGCTTCTTAAGGTTGGTAAGGACAAGCGTGCTCTGAAGGTGGCAAAGCGAAAGTTGGGAACCCACAAGAGGGCCAAGAGGAAGAGAGAGGAGATGGCCAATGTCCTCAGGAAGATGAGGTCAGTACTAAAATCTCTCTTTCCTGAAACTAATACATATAGGAGTAGAGACATTTGAAAGATTTAATTGAGAATTAATTAATGGAGCAGTTTTTGCTGGAAAATGTTCTTATATACGACCATGCAACTTGACGAAGTTACAATGGCTATGATTAGTTGCTAATGTGATGGCATAAATGACACTTAGAGCATCTGTAGTCGTCTTCCAAATTTCTAAATTTTCCAGAATATGAGAATTGAGATGCTGTAGTCGTTGGTCAAAAACCCAAAAACTGGGTTTTTGGTGAACAGTAACCTGCCGCCAAATATGGAAGACGATTTGGGATTTTGGTGAACAGTAACCTGCTGCCAAATATGGAAGACGATTTGGGATTTTGGAAAATATAGCAAAAGGAAGACGATTTACCGTCTTTTGCATCGGACAAAAAAAGAAATTTCGTCAGACAGAATTTGTCAAATCTGAGAAGTGAGAAGTATCGGACGAAATTTAATTTTTCGTCCAATTGAAAAAAATGGTAGGACAGTAATTCGATTTTCTTCCAAATATTAAAACAAAAAAAATCTCAAAACCCACCTAATTCCTTGGACGAAGGAAATATTTCCGTCCACGCCATTAATTGATTTTTTAAAAAATTGGATGAACGAGAATAGATTTCCCGTCCGTTCCAATAATTTATAAAAAAATTTGATTTTTTTTCTTAAGACGATAATTCGTCTTTTGTCTGAGATTTGGGAATTTACGAATACCCAAATTTTGGCAATCGACTCGACGGCTGCAACGCAAAGCCATTTTTTCAATTTCCATTTGCCAAATACCCAAAAAATAGCTGAAGATGACTACAGAAGCTCATAAGAAGGTCAGATGCAGAAGATGAATCATTTGGTCGACCCCAAGGATTTGGGAAGATGTCTTTTGCTGTTGTTGTGGCACTAAAATTGAACTTGATACGTGCAGCAATAATAATGATAAATTATGTGGTCAACTCGAAGGATTTGGGAAAAAGTCTTTTGCTGTAGTTGTGGCACTAAAATTGAACTTATACGTGTAGCAATTAAATAATTTGATTCTCAGAAAAAAAGTTATTTCAAACAAATATGAGTAATCCAGTATAAAGTATCAATTAGTATGCTTGAACTTAAATATTTAGTGTTTACAACAAAATACATAATTCTACAACAGGCTATTCAATTGAACAAAGGCGATACCTAATACATAACTTGAATGCATAGTCCTAAGTCACTCATTGTAAATGGGTGATGTATTTGTTTCTTCTATTATTACATAATATTTCTTCTACTTCATTCAAATTTAAAATTTATTTCATCAAATCATCATGATGTTAGATTGAATATTGTAAAGATCAAATGCCTCAAAACTTTTTTAACTTTCAAAACGTTCAATATGTCTCTACATTTATTATATGATGATCTGCTTAGATTTATTTTAGGATGTAGTGGTTAAGAATCTCAGATACATCATAGTGGTTATCTTTGGTCATTTCCCAACATTGGATAAAAGCACTTGGAAGCTTTTGCAGTGATCATCTAATATAGTCACAAGTTCGGGGTTCAGGAATAATTTGGCGAGATTTAATATTCGGAATTCGGAAAAAAATTCGTTAAATTCGGAATAACTCAGCAAAAGTTCGGGAATAAAGAATACGAAATTTAATGCATCTTAGTACCCATCGCCTAAGTAAATATATATTTAAATCCATAAGTAGGAAAAATAGTAACAAACTTAGAGATTAATTTGTTTTAATTCGTGAATAATTTGAGAAGTGCGTGATTTAAACAGGAATTGGCGATTAAATCGCTAATTTTACTTCGTGAATAATTTGCGAATTTGGCAAATTATTCATGAACTTTGTTACTATGCCTATTACCAGTCCCAATTTTGCACAAAAGCAAATGCAATACATGTGCTAGAAGCCAAGTTCCCAGCTCTGATGTATACGGTTGCTTACATGTATTTTTCTCTTGTTCCTTTCTTGTAGGTCGGCTGGTGTCTCAGAAAAGAAGAAGTGACCAAATGGCAAAACCCTTGCTATGGGGGCAGTAGTTTTTGCTTCCGAATCTTGTTGAAGTCTGTTTTTGACTTTAAAATTTGTTTCCATGAATCAGATGAATTTAGTTATTTATATTTTTGTTTGTTGAAGATTTTGATGTGATGATGTAGCCTTTAATTGTTTTCTGGTTATTAACTTAAATTGCAAATCCTTTATATTTCACTATTCTTCTCAATATTAAAACTGAAATTCTACATGTCTGGAAACAATTATTCGGCGTCATAGTAACACAATCACAAAATAAGAATTGTCTCACAGATCTAGTCCCAACAGCTTCACAGCAATTCTTGCAGTTGCTTTTACTAACAGCATATAATCCAGTCATATGCAAACTGTGCAGTTGACCATCAGAATTATGTACTTCATGAACCAGACTGAACAGCAGTGGTCCAACACCTTATAATTAGGGGTGGTATACCGTATGTTACTATTACCGTACTGGAATATTCCAGGTATTATTACCGTACTGGAATATTCACACATTTTTCTACCATTATTGAGTTAGATAATACCGAAATATTGGTACAGTGATGGCAATATCACGGTAGTACCAGATCTTTAACAATAAGTGCAGAGTCCATATGCATTACTCGGAGTTGCTTAAGCACATACAGAGTTCAATTTGCTATTTGATATGCTTCTGCAACCTGTTAGACTTTTTAACAACATATTTGGAATCTATACCCATTCATCGAAGTTGCTTTAGCAATCTGCAAATAAGCAAGTTCATAGCTCAACTTGTCATTTGACATGTTCCTGAAATTTGTTTAAAACCCTTAAAGACGGATTAAAGGTCCATAATCGTTGATTGTAGTTGCTCCACAAAATATGCAAATAAGCAAGTTTGGAGCTCAACTAGCCACTCGAGGCAACTCTGACGATTCGTTGGATGACTTATACAGGAAGTCCGAAGTCTAACTCTTACCTAAAGTTGCTCATATAACTAGTTAAACACCCATACAACAAGTTTCAAGTCTTAACTCTTTTCTAGAGTTGCTCCTACAAATACCTATGTACAAAACAGACAAGTTTCAACTCCGTCAAGATCTCCGCACATCGCTCGAGCTTCATCAAAAACTTGTTAACTCTAAATAACGAGTTTGGACGCCTTCCTCACCGCTTGAGCTCTGTCGATAACTCATTAACTTCAAACAACGAGTTCGATGTCTTGTTCTTCGCAAGAGCTCTGTCAACGGCTCATCAACTTCATACAACAAATTACACAGCGGGATGAAGCATATAAAGAGTTCTTTATTGTACAAACCACAAGTTTCTCTACAATCGCGGTATTATCATAAATCTATGTCGTGGGTCCAATATCACTACCAAAATTTACAAGTACTAAACTATGAGCCGTGTTACAATTGCCGAATTACAATGAGTCTGCAACTTCAAATAAAAGCAACACTACAAAAGTTAGCTAAAACGTTGAGCAACATAGTAGTCTTGCAAGATAATCTACAACCATTCTTTTGGTTGTGTGGGCGTGGGATGTTCCTCTTAATGGACACAAGGCTCCTCGTGGGCTTTTTGACGGACACCACATTTCCTGGGCCGCTTGAACCCTGGGCGGGAAGCGCCAATCCCGCGAACTGAGTCTGGGGACCATGACCCGACGTACGCGATCCTCCACAGGTAGAAGCCAAATTTGACAACGCAGTCACCCCACACTGAGCATCACCAATATGATGAGGGGCCACCAGTGCAGTCGGGCCCACTCCTCCAAATAGTCAACCCTGCTCCACCAACCGTTGCACCCTTTCTAACACCAGCAGTACGCGAAGTGCTAGCCATGCGCAGTCCCCCAAGCTTCGCTTGGAGACGGTATATCTCCAAATCCTTCTTAACAAGCACATATCTAAAAAAAGCATACTCTCCAACACTCCTTCGTCACTTTGGGGAGCAAGGGCAAACCGGCAAGGCGATCAACACAGAGAAAGGTTAACTCACAACCCCTCTTGACTAGCACTGACTTAAGATGAACTGTTTCTAACCACTCGTCTTCTAACTTATCACGCAAGCGATTAAGTGCTAATTCCGTTATGCACAATCTCTTACAAAGCTACTCAACCTCATCACCCCGGGACCTCTCCCCCGCTCCCGCAATCATCTGCCAACGATAAGATAAAGGATACAGTTACAAAAGAGATAAACAACAAAATGTCGCAACCAATAGTAACTCCAAGTACACCGGAACAATACACAAGTGTTGATGAAGCAAGAAAACATTTTTTCATATAATAAAAGGAATATACAAGGGTGCAGCGGCCAGTCCGCAATATGGCGTCATACCATAAGCAACTAAAAAATACGGAGGATGAACCAAGTGTCCACCGGCTTTGGTGGAACTAAGGGCAATGAGCCCTTAACCGCCTCCTTCTCCTTGATCTTCTTCCCCAAGCCACTCTTCACACCCCCTGCAGGAGTGCCCCCCTCATCTCCATCCTCCTTGCCTCCGTCCCCACCAGGAGCCTCTCTAGGACAAAACACCACGTAGTACCATTTCCTGGTAAATCTGGGAACACGCTCCGCCACATGAGAGATAGCCCGGGCGTAGGGCTTATCAATAACACTCTACAGCTTAGCCTTAGCCTCAGCCTCTACCTTGGCCTCTGCGGCCTTCTCCGCCGAGATCGTCTCAGCCCATGCCTTCTCCAACTCCAACATGAGGTCGGCTACCCCCTTCTCCGATGCCTCAAGCTTGAGACGAGATTCCTTTTCCCTCTTCGCCAATGCCTCCAACTCCATGCATAACTCACTAACTCCTCATCCTTCTTCTTCAATGCCTCTAACTCCGTCTTGAGCCCCTTGATAGACTTCTTCTTGTCCATCTTGGCACGAGAGACTTGCACCCTCAGATCCTTCTCCTCAGCGTTGCAGAAATCGACCAAGTGGCCAAAGTGACACATCATCTACAAATGGAAGATACAAAAGTCAAACTTAAAAAATCACTAGATGTACCATCATCTGCGATCGAGCAGTCTCTAAGACGGATCTCTCTGGTGGCTCAATCTCTCTCCCGATTAGCTGGAGTAGGGAGGTGGCGAATCCCATCCAAGCAAGCGGCTGAGTTGCCGAGGATGCTCTCCTGCTGCTTCATGCCCCAGTTGAGAATGTGAATCATTTCACGCTCGTCGCTAAGAATCGCTGCAGCTTGGGCGATCAGGGGGAGAGGTTTAGCACTCGCTATGTTATCCGCCAGAGAAGAACCCCAACGGCGGCACTAGGCGACGCTCCCAAAGGCATTTCAGTCGGAACGATCAGGGCAGGAGCAAAGGGATCCTGGGGAGTAGGGGATGGCTCGCCGTCCTCTTGCACTTCTTGGGCTCGTTGACCTTTTTGTTGTGGAGGGCCTCTTGATCCTCGATCAAATCCTCAAAGTCTATCCCTACAAGATGCAACACAAAGAGATGAGAACTCACAACGCAAAACAAAGCAATGTGAAATAGCAAAGACATCAACTAAGCAACAAGATATGGAATGAAACGAAAGCAATAAACCGTACTAGGATCAATTGGGCTAAGACCACCCTCAAAGAGTACTTCGTCGGTGATATCTCTCCACATAAACATCTTCTGCACGAGAAGAGTGTCACTAAAACCCTTCTCGGCCGTGGTGACCACCAGTTTTGCCTTCAACATCGATGGAACTTCTCCCACGGTTCAGGATTACAAATGATGGGGAACTTCTCCCTCTAATGTGTGATCGAATCAGGTACCTTCATTCCCCCCCCCCCCCCCCCGGCGTAGATTACTGAGAGAGCAAAGGTACCACCGTTCCTCCATCTTGTTCAGCTGGGCGATCTGAAGTGTTGCCTAAAAATGGTGAGACTCGGTTTGGCTCCGAGCCTACGACACAGTATGACGAATCCCACTATGTGCCTCCATACGTTCGACATAAGTTGCATCAGACACTACCTATATTAGTTGAGCACCTCTTTAACAAAGGGGTGAAGAAGCAAATGAAGCCCTGCATAGAAGACATCACAAGGGAAGGAACAATACTCGTTAGACATCGTGTAGCATGCTCTAACTCCGGGATCCAGGCAAGAGCAACTCATACCCGAAAGGGATCCCGAAAGCTGCTCTAATCATAGCAAGCTATTTCCTCGTGACTGTCGGGGGAATAGTGATAGAAAAATCATCCTCAGTGGTGTGGATTGTGTCTGGCTCGGCATACTCCATACCATTCCTAAGGAAATCCCGATCTACTTCGAAGTATTCCCTAATCAATTCGGGAACTAGAAACAACAGTGTTTTAAGTGCACCCCCTCTATATCTCTCCGGCTCAATAACTGTCTCCATTATAGTGGAACGGCCAACCACGCATTTTCCCTTCACTCTAGTAAAACTGCTAGATTCTACATCACCGTCTACCTCTAAACAAATCGCAACGGAAGAAGAATCGCTTGACGAAATGCCTGACATAACTGATAATAATTGTGAATGAGTTACCTGATCAAGCTCACAAGAACACCCAACATACAACGGCCGCTAGCACCACCGTCAAAACACCAGGCAAACCACTAGCACCGCCCGGTAAACCACCACAAGAGCTAGAGAGAAGACCTAAAAATTATTTAGAGAAGGAAAGTAGAGGAAGTAAATGAGCAAATAAGAAATGGGGTTGGGTCTTATTTATAGGGCCACAAAGATGAAATTGCCACGGACAATATCTGAGCCATCCACAAGATCCAATGGTCGAAGCACTCAACACCCAAGTTAACAAGAACATGCATCCAACAACGAAACGTTCGATCGACAAAACAAGAGAACAACACAATGCTTAGTTGACGAAAAAGTGATTCGGTGTGATAGACCACTCAACAAACACTTGGTGGACAAAAACTCAAGGAACTCTAAACCAAGTTAGATGATAACCAACTTATTCGAAACCCGAAATCAATTAGGGTTTTGAACTCAATGGGGTAGCTGATCAACAAATGCTTGGTAGGAAAAAATGAAGACCCGAATATAACAAAAAGCTTGTTCGAAACAAGATCAACAAAGCTCAAAACAAAGTTCTCCGATGATGCTCCAAAACAAACTCAACAAAGTCCAAGCTTCAACTCTGCGAAAGCTTCAAGAGTTGGCCAAAATTTCAACTCCACCAAGGCTTCAAGACTTGGACAAGAACTCGAACTCAAGTTGGTCAAAACCGTAGTTCCAAAACCCAACTTCGAACTCGGCCAAAATCAAAACCGAACTACAACTTGAACTCCACGAAAGCTTTCAATCCAACTCAAACTCGATCCCGACAAAGAGCTTCAAAGCTCTTACTCCCAACTTGGCCTGAACCCAAGACGGCAGAGAAGAAGAGCGCCAAAAGCCTTGGTCGTTGAAGCGCTCGATCACCTTCTAGTCGCCGGAAGCCTTGGTCGCCGAAGGTGGTTGACGAAGACTCTGAGGTCGCCCAAAAGGTCAATGAGGCTCCTAGTCGCCGAAGCTTATGGTGGCAAAGAAGATGGTCGCCAAGGCCCGAAGTCGACGAATGTGTGTTCGCCGAAACCCTTGGTCGCCAAAGAGCTTTGCTCGCCATGACCCTTGTTACTGAAACACTCAAACACCACTTCCTTGCCAAAGTCCTAGCTCTCCAAAGCTGCTAGTCGCCAAGGCCCGAAGTTGATGAAGCTTGTGTGGTCATCAAATCCTGGTGGTCGACGAAGGGGATTAGTTGCCAAAAACCCTAGCCCACTGCAGTAAGATTGCTCGACGGAGAAGAAGAAGAGAAGGTCGCCAACAAGCTTGGTCGACCAAGCAATTTCTCGAAGAAGAGAAGGTCAACGTAGCATCAGTGGTAACTCAAAATGCTTTCTCGATGAAGGCGGCGGTCACGAAGCCCTGTGGTTGCCAAGATTCTTGTTCGGCAAAGAAGTAGGTCGCCTAAATTGTCGACCGACCAAGCAGGCGCTCACAACCATCGTCGACCCTTAGATCTCTCAGAAGAGCGAGCACGCGCGAGATGGATGCACATGATCGCGCCATGTCATTGCTTCACAGCCGTTCGATCCCATCAGCGCGTGAGCTCCTTCATGATGAACACACCAGATCTCGCCACGTCACCTTCGCTCTTCTGCTCGCTTCACAGCCGTTCGTTTCACTCAGTGCGCTAGCTCCTTCGTGATGGATGCGCACGATTAAGCCATGTCGTCTCTTCATCACAACGACGCCATCACGACCGTCCAATCTCATCAGTGGTGAGTCCAAGCTTGATCAACGCACCAGATTGCTCCAAAAGTCATCCCAGGTTCGATAATTCAATAAAAATCCCCCAAAATTAATTAAAATTCAAAAAGTTTAATTAAAATTCTGAAAAATAATTAATAATTGGGATAATCAATCAAAAATTTCGAAAAAAGAAAATTGTACCCCAGAACTCTGAATCAAGGCAAACTACTTCCAGAAAGATAAGAAAATCATCTTCTAGAGTGGGGGCTTACAATAATGGTAAAAATACAGCAAATCAGAGTCGTACGATTCTAGCATAGATCTTAGATCTTATACATGAATATTAACAGTAACAGGCCTTTTTCATAGGTCCGGGACTTCTTCAGGATCATTAATAAGACATGAGCCGCTTATAAGCCCATTAAAAGTGATTGAGCCCACCAAAAGAGACACCCAGCCTATGAGGGCTGTAAGTTAAACCTCTTGCCCCCATCAAAAAAGTAACTAATTCTATATTTTAAGGGGGAGAATCTACAGGAGATAACCGATTTGTATCAATCTCCTAACTATTTCTCATGCCTATAAATACCCCCCCTCCTTCAGTGAGAAGGTAATCAAAAATTTCTCTCTTATACTCTCTTTTGCTCTCTGGTTCTGACTTGAGCGTCGGAGGGTATGTCGCTAGGGCCAACCCCGGTGTTTTAGACTTTTTGCAGGTCTATTGGGCGCATCAGCAATCGTCGGATTTAGATCAAGGTGTTCATTCAACGGTCCAGATCCAATCTCAAGAGCTCTAACCACTTTTTACGGCGATGATCAAATGTTAGATCTTTAGTAGTTTCCTTCAAAATATAAACTCACATTCGGGGTCATGAATTGTTGGGCAGATAGGAGGCGGATCTCCAATATATACTGGGCTGGAGCAGCACTTGCGGGATGTCTGCACGAAGTGAATTCTGAATAGTCGGGCGGTGTACTCCGGGACTAGAATTCATAATCGCATGATGTCTGAACCTTATTTATGTTACCGTTGTAGGACTTCATATCGAGGTATTGAACCCTATAATAAGGAGTATGTTAAGGGCTTGCCCTCAGACCTATGTAGTATGAGATGAATAGAATTCGAACCAGTGTGCATTAGTGCATCATAAGTGTAAGTGTCTACATTAGGCACTAGGTACATATCATAAACTGACATATTTAGGATAGTCACTTTTCACATTTTGTTTCGCATTCAAGTTTGTGATTGCTAAAGTAGAAGAATCGTTGTATTATAACATTACGTTAGTTGTATGCAACTGACATGCCCACAGTTTTCTAGTTGCAGGATTGGTCTTGACATGAATTTGAAGACACAGTGAGAGATGTCACAAGATTGAAGAGCTTTCATTATCATATATGTATTGTACTTATTTATTTCTGCTGTGATAATGTAAAGAATGATGATGTAAATGAAAAAGTTCTAAATTCCCTGTATTTTTGTACGAAGTTGAAGTAAAAGATCTTGTTTGTGCTACAAATTACATGTATTTGGAATTCGGGGCGTTACAATGTTAGCTTTACAGACGCTGCATATTTTTGTTCATTATGAGCCAATGATTTGAGATTCATGCCATTTACCAAGCCTTTACACCCATGATTCATACTCAGTTCGGTGTGCGCATCAAGGTTTTTTGCTCCAACGGTACTTCTAAGTACACTTCCACTACTATGCGCTCGATTCTCCAATCTCACGTCACCCTTTTCTAGCAGTCTTGCCCTCACACACATGAACAAAATGGTACAAGTATCATCATATTCTTGAAGTTGTCATGACATCTGTCGGCCTCATTAACATTACTCCCTCATCTACCCTATCTGGTAAGCCGCCTCATGTGGCTCTTCACCACTCTCCACCAGACTATAGTATGCTCCATACTTTTGGGTGTACCTATTACGTCATTCTCCCTGCCACTGAACGCACGAATCTGACCGCCCAGGTTGCCAAGTGTGTTCACTTAGGTATTAGTTTTGAGCACAAGAGATGTCATTGCTATGATCCATTGGTGCATCACATCCGTATCTCCCGACATGCCTCCTTTGTAGAAGACTCACCCTACCACTTGTTCTCCCCCGAGGATGTTTGATTTCTCGATTCCTCGGTTTCTTCACCTACCTCCATGGATACATCTTTACGAGTTCCTTTTGATCCCACCTCTCTAGCTCCACTCCAACAGTGGCACCCACACCACCTACATCACCACCTCCACAGCCTGCACATCCACCCACGGTCCGTCACTCTACCCGTTCCAGCAAAGGTATCCCACTGGCACATTTTAAACCAGATTCCACTGGTGTCCTCACCAGATTGGCTTTGCCAAACTAGTGTCTTACTTACCATAGTTCCAAGTATACCTCACTGCCATACACTCCACTCGTGAGCCTAGATCTTATCAGGAAGCTATTCAACATCCAGAGTGGTGGGAAGCTATCGCAAAAGAGTTCAGTGCATTTGATCAGAATGGAACTTGGGATGTTGTTCCACTACTATAAGGGATTCGAGCCTGTTAGCTACAGGTGGATATTCAAGGTCAAATATCGACTTGATAGCTCCATTAAGCGACACAAGACTTGTTTAGTTGCCAAAGGTTTTACTAAGGAGTATGACATTGATTATGATAAGAATTTTGCTTCAGTTGCTCAGATGACCACAATTTGCACTCTTCATGTCATTCCCGTCATTCTCTATTGACCGTTATACCAGATGGACGTGAATAATGCATTCCCTTATGGTTCCTTATTTGAGATTGCTTACATGCAGCTTCCTCTTGGCCTCACCACTCCTCGTCATGTTTATCATCTATGCTAAGCTATTTATGTTCTAAAATAGGTTCATCGAGCCTGATTTGAGTGCTTTCGACATGTCATCACACAGGCAGATTTCAGTCAGAGCTCACAGGATAACTCTATGTTTATGCGATCATCACCGCAGGGGATGGTACTTCTATTATTATATGTTGATGATATGATTATTACAGGGGATGAATCGGCATGCATTACATCCACCTAGAGATAACTTCATCATCAGTTTCATATGAAGGATCTTGGCGGGAAACATTATTTTCTGGGTTTAGAGATTGCCCAGGACCCTCAGGGGACACTCATTTCTCAGTAGAAATACACATCATATTATTTATGGTGCAACTCTTTCTTACAGTCGATTAGCTGATACTCCTTATAGCTTCATGTGAAGCTTTGTCCCAAAGATGGTGTCCTCCCCGATCCCACTAGACACAGACAGATTGTTGGACAACTTGTTTATTTATGCATGACCAGACCCGATATCGTTCATGCATTAGTATTGTCAGCCAGTTTGTTTCAGCTCCTTAATCAGTTCACTACAATGCTCTTCAGATCCTTATATATCTTCGGGGCACTATCTCTCGCTCATTATTCATGCCCTCCACATCTAGCCTGAAGCTTAGTGCATAATCTGATTTAGATTGGGTGGGAGATCCTACTACTAGACGGTATACTACAGGTTTTTGTCTCTTTCTTGGTGATTCATTAATCTCATGGCGAAGCAAGAAACAAGAAGTTATTGCATGTTCTTCTACAGAGGCCACGTACAGAGTGATGGAAGCCACTACTAGAGAGACTTTTCATGTTCGGTGGCTATTATCATATATGGATGTCACCCTTACAGGAGCTACTCTTATTCATTGTAAATACCTACTGCAAGTAACCCGGTCTTTCATGAGCGGGCGAAGTACATGGAGATTGATTGACACTTCGTACGTGACCGTTTTGAGGCCGGAACCATTTCACTTTCTTTCGTGACTTCTTCAGAGCAGACAACCAACTTCCTTACAAAATCCCACAATGTCGAGAGATTACGATACTTAGTAAGTAAACTCACACTATTTGATCCACCGTGAGTTTGAGATGTGGTGTTTGATATATATATTAGATATACGGATGAGATTGTATTTGTATTCTATATATATACTAGCCTCAAAGCCTAATAATATTCATTCATCTTTTCTCCTATTCTCTCTATGTTAACCTAACATAACCAACTCTCCATTCCAATAATTAACTTCTACATTCTGTGCACTCATTTGCAATTCTCTCACTCTTACTACAGTTAACCAATAGTTCTCTATGTGTTCTTTGCGTTGGTAAAAACACACAATTCACGTGAAAACAAAAATCTGCAGTAATTTAAAATCAAACATTGCCATCTAAAATCTCTACTATTATAATGGGAGAGTTGGGGTTTGTAACCAAACAAACCTTAACTTTGTAACCAAAAAAATCCGTGCAATGCACGTCCAAACTAAATCCAACAAATATAAACGTGCACCGCACGTGTAGCCTAAATCAAACATTCAAATGCCCATTCTGTGTCTAATCCTCTCCATCACTGTTTCTCTCATTCTCTCTTGCACCGCAGCACCGTCGCCGTCCCGCTGCCCTGCTCCGTCGACCCCGCAGAGTCCCTTCACCACACCGCACCCCTACCCTTCTTTATCTATTTCTCTTCCTCTCTCTTCCTGCCGCTCCATCGAAGTTTCCGGCATGCTTCCGCCTCATCTCCCCCTCCACCATCTCCATCTCCATTCATGCCAAGCCTAGTTCGAAAACCTCCACGATCACAGGTTTCTCTCCCTTCCAATCAAACATTTCCACCCATTCTTGCAAGAATCTTAAAGTCCTTTACTTTTTTCAGATATCGGAGATGATTCTCTCAGAGTTTAGATCGACACGTCAGCGAGGGACGATGAGGCTAACTTGGCACTTCTCGACTTTTGCAGTTTGGTAAGGTTAGGGCTAGAGTTAGGGTATTTTTATTAATGCGTTTCAGTTAGATTCTTTATTTAATGCAAGAGGGTTCAATCTAGAATGTATTTGATTGAAATGTGATTACATTCCATGGAGATTAGCAACTGGATAGTGGGCAAAAAATTACTGGAAAAGATTGGGCATTACAGATGATTGATATGTTTTATCTGGCATGAACAAAAGATAAAGGGGCGATTATAAGTAAAGGTTGAAAGCTCGTCATAGGAAATAGGTACAATAGTTCGATGTTTATCTCAACCTCATTAGAATTTGATTAATTTTTGTTAACGTAGAAGAAAAATTATTAATCTTTTTTTTCCCTTTTCTTTCTTTTAAGCAGATGAACTACATGATTATGCAACCAATTACAGAAAGCAGATTAAGGTTGTGTATGGTTCAAGTCTGTTTCTCTTATCTAATTTTTTTTGTTAAGTTTAAAATTAAAAACTTAAGGTATCACGTAGGTGTTTTTAACCATTTGAAACAAATATCGATGTGCATCTGTATGTATATTCATGATGTGTTAATTGGAAGGAGTAAAATAGTTCATAATTGCATTTTTGGAGCAGAAAAGTATGATTCTACTATTTGTTTCAACTTGCAGAAGGATAAACATTAATTTTAAAAAAATTGCTGGCTAATTGATCCAAACCATCTTCTATACAGTTTATATCAAAATATAGTTTGTAGCTTTTGGATATAACCTTAGAAGCTTATGTTCCAACTTTGCCATGGTAAGCAATTCCTTTACCTGTTCTAAAATCAGAATCATTTGTTTGCTTTCCTTTTCCTTACGATTTATCATCTATTCTCAATTTTTAAAAATTCAATCTTCATATAACCATGTTTTTTTTTGTTTTCTGCTTATCTTCTTCTATTAAGTAATTGTGCATCTTTTTTAATACATTGTAGCATAAGGAGAGGGAACTCATTTTGGAATTATTAGCAATGGTGATATACAATGAAGTTGTGAAAGATCTTCTCGGTCCAGAAAGTGGGCCCCTTAGACTTCTCGATGATCCATCGGTGAATGATTGTTACTATTAGATGGTGTGAGTAAACCGTGGTATATGTCAATGCTTATCTGTTTACTTTGAACTTTTTTATGTTAATAGAAATGGACTATCGTCGAGAGGCTTATGGAGGAAAAAATAAGGTGTTGACTCTTGGTTTGGTGTGCACAAAATGTGCTCACTTGTACTAATAAGTTTGAATTTAGTGTATCAGATTTTCAGGATTAATTAATATCAAAAAGATATCTTAGAGAGATTCACAAACATACAAATAAGGAAAGTAATAAAGAGAGATTGCATCAACAAGCTAAAGAGGAAAGAGCTCTCAATTAAATAAAGGAAGATTGCATCTACAAGCTAAAGAGGAAAGAGCTCCAAATTAATTGGCCTCCAAGCAATCTATCAAGTCTGGATTTTTAGCATGATTTTCGTGAGATATTTATTGTAATTGATTGATTAAAGAGAGATGAGTTTATGATAAGAAAACAAAGTGGATTCGATCTATACAGCCACGGTCCGGTCGACCGTACCTAATGTATGTTGACCGTCGCAGTCGACCGCAACTTCTATTGGCAAAAACAGTGGTCGACCTTTCATCTCTCTAGCTACGCCAGAGAGCTGAACGGTCGACCGCACATTTTGACCGGTCGACCACAACTTGGCTGTATATCTTTTTTGGAATGTATCGTTACCTCTTTTGATCGATACACTTTCTCTTCTATTAAATAGAACGAATCCATTGTGTCTTCTTCACCTATTCCTTCTAAAAAAATTACTTCGAAATAATCTCTTGATAATCAATTCGAGTGTGAGCGTTGAATTGGTTGTATTCTTTAGTCAAGATCTCAAACGATCTTGAGTTTTATTTTCTTTTCTTTTCCACTTCGGTGAGATTGACGGGACTTGGATTAGAAGTACTGTGGGTGTAATAGGTCTCTCGGCCTGAATCCGAGAATCACTGTACTAAGAATTTTTGAGTATAGTGGAACGCCTGTAGCGGAGAATTGCTACAAGTAGGTGGTGTGGACGTAGACCTGGGGGTCCAAACACGTTATATCGCTGCATCATCTGAGTTTGCTTTTCTTGCCTCTCTTGCATTACTTTGATTTATTTTACTTTAATCTTTTAATTTTTTTATATTCGCACGATCACCCTATTCACCCCCCTAAGAGTGATTAACAGTGGTACCATGCTTGAACCTAAAAACATTAAGGAAGCCCTGCAAGACAATGAGTGGATCATTGCCATGCAAGAAAAACTTAATCGGTTTGAACGGAATCAAGTATGGAGACTTGTTCCTAGACCTCAAAATAGGACCATCCTTGGTACTAAGTGGGTGTTTAGGAACAAGTCAGATGAATCCGGTTCAATAACTAGGAATAAAGCCCGTCTTGTTGCTCAAGGATATAATCAACAAGAGGGTGTAGATTTTGATGAGACTTTTTGTTCCAGTTGCTAGGCTAGAAGCTATTCGTATTTTGCTTGCTTTTGCTGCATACATTGATTTCACTCTATTTCAAATAGATGTAAAAAGTGTTTTTTTAAATGGTTTTATTTCTAAAGAAGTTTATGTAGCACAAGCACCGGGATTCACTGATCCCACACACCCAAACCATGTTTTTCGGCTTGACAAAGCTCTTTATGGTTTGAAGCAAGCCCCTCGTGCTTGGTATGAACGACTGAGTTCGTTCCTTCTTCACATAGGGTTTTCTAAAGAAAAAGTAGACACCACACTTTGTATCAAACATGTTCTTAAAGACATTTTGATTGTGCAAATTTATGTTGTTGATATCATATTCGGGTCTACTAATGAAAATCTTTGCAAGGAGTTTTCAAAGCAAATGCAGGATGAGTTCGAAATGAGCATGATGGGCGAACTAACCTATTTTCTTGGACTTCAAGTACAACAAAGAAAAGATGGAATATTCATAAATCAATTCAAGTACGCCAAAGAACTCGTAAAGAAATTTGGACTTGAGAATGCAAATGCCTACAAAACTCCAATGGCCACTACCACTAAGCTATCCAAAGACGAATATGGTAATAACATCGATATTTCTACTTATAGAGGTATGATTGGTAGTTTACTTTACATCACTGCGTCGCGTCCTGATATTATGTTTAGTGTCCATTTATGTGCACGTTTTCAATCGTGTCCCAAAGAATCACATTTGGTTGCTGTTAAGCGTATCATTCGATATTTTAATGGCACACCAAATACTGGTCATTGGTACCCGAAAAATAGAAATTTCTCTCTTGTAGGATATTATGATGCAGCTGGAAGCTTAACCAATAGAAAGAGCACTAGTGGTACATGTCACTTCTTGGGAGATTGCCTTATTTCGTGGGCATTCAAGAAGCAAAACTCTGTCACTGTTTCTACTGCCGAAGCTGAATACATCGCGGCAGGATCCTGTTGTGCGCAGGTATTGTGGATGAAACACACTCTCAAAGATTATAAGGTATTCTTTGACCACATCCCCATAAAGTGTGACAACACTAGCACCGTACACATGACTAAAAATTATGATCAACACAGTCGTACAAAACACATTGATATTAGGTATCATTTCATTAAAGATCACTTTCAAAAGGGAGATATTTTACTTGAGTATATTTCTACTGATTCACTACTTGCAGATATTTTCACAAAACCTTTAGACGAAAAACGTTTTTATGTCTTGAGAAGAGCATTAAAAGTCATCGATTTTTCAGCATAAAAATTATGTTTATTGGTCGGTCGACCGTACGGTCGACCGGTTCGCCCTTTGTGGCTCCTTATGGGTTTGCGGTCGACCGGTTTACTCTCTGGAAATTCTTTTCAAAAAACCACATGTGACGGTCGACCGTGCGGTCGACCGATATGCTTTCTAGATAATCTTTGCGAAAAAGTGTTTTGCGGTCGACCGGCTCTCTCTCTGGTCTTGTGTTTCAAAATTTTAAACTGATGATTGCTTTCACCAACTTTCCACGGAACTATTTTACTCTATCTATCCCCTCTTGGTGTGTTCCAAAAAGGGGAAGAATTGTTTTGGAATGTTTTCAAATGTTCGAAGGCTTTCAAATGTTTTCAAAACAATTTTCAAACTATTTTCAAATCAATTCATGTACTAATTCTCTCATTCATATCTTATATTTGCTCATTAAGTTCTGTATTACAAGTAATATTATATTAAGGAGGAGTATTCACTCTCATTTACTCTCTTAAAAATTCTATCTAAATGAAAATCTGTTTTACAGGATGTACTAAATTTAGGGGGAGTATCTGCATACTTTGTTTTAATTTTCAAACATTCTTGCATGTTTTGTTCACATCAGAAGGGGGAGATTGTTGACTCTTGGTTTGGTGTGCACAAAATGTGCTCATTTGTACTAATAAGTTTGAATTTGGTGTATCAGATTTTCAGGATTAATTAATATCAAAAAGAGATCTAAGAGAGATTCACAAACATACAAATAAGGAAAGTAATAAAGGGAGATTGCATCTACAAGCTAAAGAGGAAAGAGCTCTCAATTAAATAAAGGGAGATTGCATCTACAAGCTAAAGAGGAAAAAGCTCTAAATTAATTGGCCTCCAAGCAATCTATCAAGTCTAGATTTTTAGCATGATTTTCGTGAGATATTAGTTGTAATTGATTGATTAAAGAGAGATGAGTTTATTGTAAGAAAACAAAGTGGATTCAATCTATACAGCGGCGGTCCGGTTGACCGTACCTAATGTAGGTCGACCGTCGTAGTCGACCACAACTTCTATTGACAAAAACAGCGGTCGACCTTTCATCTCTCTAGCTACGTCAGAGAGCTGAACGGTCGACCGAACATTTTGACCGATCGACCGCAACTTGGCTGTATATCTTTTTTGGAATGTATCGTTGCCTCTTTTGATCAATACACTTCCTCTTCTATTAAATAGAACGAATCCACTGTGTCTTCTTCACCTATTCCTTCTGAAAAAATTAATTTGAACTAATCTCTTGATAATCAATCCGAGTGTGAGCGTTGAATTGGTTGTATTCTTTAGTTAAGATTTCAAACGTTCTTGAGTTTTATTTTCTTTTACTTCGGTGAGATTGACGGGACTTGGATTAGAAGTCATGTGGGTGTAATAGGTCTCTCGGCCTGAATCCGAGAATCTCTGTACTAAGGGTTTTTGAGTATAGTGGAACGCTTGTAGCGGAGAATTGCTACAAGTAGGTGGTGTGGACGTAGACCTGGGGGTCGAACCACATTATATTGCTGCATCATCTGAGTTTGCTTTTCTTGCCTCTCTTGCATTACTTTGATTTATTTTACTTTATTCTTTTAATTTTTTTATTTTCGCACGATCACCCTATTCACCCCCCCCCTAAGGGTGATTAACATAAGGGACTATATAATGGGGTTGTTCTAGCTTAATTGCTTATTATTTTTCTTTATTTTCAGAACAAATTTTAAGATAGCATGATATTTTGGCTATTAAATGCAGTACTATTTCTTTTCTTATTAAATATATATTCATTTAATTTGTTGACTATATTTTTTGTAGGCATGCATCACACGTGCATTATATTAGTCATCTAAAATCAAGAAACAAAATGATTTTAGATGAACCCTAACCCTAAAAATTAAGCAAGTAAATGGATTTATTAAGGGTATTAGTGTAACTATTAAAAGCTAATTAAGGAACATAAACCCTTAATAATACCTCACTCAGTGTCTCCTCCTTGATCAGAGCACATGGAGTGAAGTGCGTCTGAGTGGCAGCGTGATTGGCGATGAGAAAGTCCGACAAGGTGGGATGAGAGAGAGAGGGGCTCGAATATACTCCATAATGTAAGTTGGGATGAGAATTCAAATTTATTGCAAACTGGGTCGAGCTGAGTTGGATCTATGTCAGGCTCAACCCAACTTGTATCTTTAATTCCTAGGATCAACTACAGCCCAAGAAGGTCGCCAGACATAATCCTTGTTCGTGTAACGCCCCGTATTCCAAATATATGTAATTCGTAGCATAAACAAGATCTTTTACTTCAAATTTGTATAAAAATATAAGGAATTTAAAACTTTTTCATTTACAATATTATTCTTTATATTAGTACAGCGAAAATAAATAAGTACAGTACATATATGACAATGAAAGCTCTTCAATCTTGCGACATCTCTCACAGTGAGTTCAAATCCATGCCAAGACCAATCCTGCAACTAGGAAGCTGTGGACATGTTAGTTGCATACAACTGACGCAATGCTATTATACAGCGATTCTTTTACTTTAGCAAACACAAACTTTAATGCGAAACAAAATATGAGAAGTGACTATCCTAAATATATCAGTGTATGATATGAACTTAATGCCTAATGCATACATGCACACTAACGATGCACTAATGCACACTTGTTCGGATTCTAGGTCAAAGGGCAAGCTCTTATCGTACTCCACATTATAGGGTTCAATCCCTCATCATCAAAATCCTACTACGGTAATTAAAATAAGGTTTAGACATTCCACAAGTACGAATTCCAGTCTCGGAATCCACCGCCTGACTATACAGAATTCTCGTCGTGCAAACATCCCGCAAGTGTCGCTCTAGCCCCGGAATATGTTGGAGATCTACCTCCTATCCACCCGACTATTCATGATCTCGGAATCCTACCGCCCGATCAATCATAGTTCCGGATTTAATTAAGGCTCGTCTCGCTCCGCAAGCTACCACATTCCCGGAATCCACCGTCCGAGTGAGTCTATTGTCCCAGAATCCACAGCCCGACTATATAGAAACGCACCACTTATGCTTGCCCAGGTTTTATCATATCTTCCTTCCTAGTAAATGTCCTTAATTCAATTTGTAGTTGTCCTGGTCTAGAATATTAACTAGCTTACCCTGCCGGACTTAAATTCACTCATCAACATTCAGGTTCATACTGACCATTTCAAAAAAAAATTATTCATTAAACTTGCCGGACATTACGGGCCTCGCTTAGCTCCTAGAACTCATCTATCTCAACATAGAGATCATCTAGGTTATTTTTAATCTCTTTTATAATCGACATTTCTCATTCATAAAAAAAAATCATTTCAATTCCCTTATCCATTCTCTTTTGATTTGTCGATCACCAAGCAAACAATGATTTCTTATCTTTTATAACAAACATCTCGATATATGTCAACTCCGCAAAAGCCTTACAATTATCATATGTTTAATTCTCCACCTTATCTAGCATTTTTCATGAGTTCAAATTTAACTCGCTTTCATGCCAAAATTTAAGAGTCTAGAATACACTGTTGCATCCAATTCTTTTAACATGTCGAATTCAAAAATCAAATATCTCAACTTTGCTTCTTAAAATTAATTTAATTTCCAATGTAATTTTTACTAAATGAAATTTTCAAATTTTGTATTTAATCTATTCAAATAATCCACTTTACTTGATTTAAAACAAAACCATCTTTCTTGAATTTACGTTCAAAATAATCGATTTAACACATTATTTAATGTGTAATATATGTTAAAGTTTCCTAAATAAATCTTAGGATTGTATAGGATTATTCCAAAATATTCTAATAGTATGCTAGATTTATTTTACAATTTTCCCTAAATTTTAAAAAAGTCCAAAACCGATTAAAACCAATTTTTTTTATTAAGGGTCTATACCCGGGGATGAACACAAGAACAGCCAAACCCAACCACAACCCACTAACCAAGAAGCCACTCTCAGTTGGTGAAGTAAACCACATTCAGTTCCCTGTATACTTTTCTTTTACTGTTTGACATTTTTTCTGAGTTTTGAAGAAAAAAATAAAATAAAATAAAAAGCCCTACCCAAGCTCGAACCCGAGACCAGGCAGCACCCAACACAGCCCGCCAACCACTAAGTCCAACCCTCTTACTAACTATATATGAGTTTGGAATCTTTTATATCGAACTCTCTGTTTCCATATCGTTTTACTTTATTCATATATTTTATTTTTTTTTAATCATTTTTCTCATAGTTATTGCTCATATATTATACTTCTAAATTTCCAGAGACAGGTTTTTGTTCTCTAATTTAATATATTGTAGCATGAAGTTATACATTGATCAGTTAAAAATGGGAAATTTAAGAACTCCTATACTCATATGTCTTATTAATCAATTTGACTACTAATATTCATATATTTACAAAAACTAGCATGAATATTT
The DNA here is from genome assembly GCA_017893485.1 of Hemerocallis citrina. Lineage (NCBI taxonomy): Eukaryota > Viridiplantae > Streptophyta > Magnoliopsida > Asparagales > Asphodelaceae > Hemerocallis > Hemerocallis citrina. The sequence goes on along the minus strand of CM030358.1, from coordinate 182,040,523 downwards.
TTAGTAATTGTTATGGAATTGTGAAAGATTCTCACATCCACCATCTACTCATAATCTACACATAATTTCACGAATTCTATACATACTTTAGCAATTTTATATACACATACAACTTTACTTATATGATCCTATCATGGTATACTACAATGAATCAAAACACATGACATTATCACTAAGATACTCTAATGAAATTTGATAATTTGAATGCATGACAATCAATTTCTATATTGAAATTTTCATCTATCGTGCATAAAATTTCCAAATTTATCCACCACAAAAACTCTAGATTACACATGAAAATCTAACATGCATCATGTAAAAGATTTAGAACTAAAGAATACCCACAAATTTTTATTTCAAGCACATTCACCTAAACATGAATTCTACAAAGCTATTAGAAAGCCAAAGAAGCACCAACCTCAAAAGAACTCCTAGTAGCTCCGAGCAAAAAGCTCCAAAAATGTCCTCCTAGCAAAAAGAAACCCACAATTCCTCCTTGGCAAGATCCGGAAGCACTCCTCACATTTTATTTTATTTTTTCATGACAAAAGGGTGGGCTATTTATAGGGTTAAAATGAGTGATTATAATAACTTCTCACTTCCTAAAATAGCTCTCCGCTCTCCCACACTCTTACCCACTCTCCCTCTCTTCCAAATTGGTCGACCACTCCCATTTCTTGCTTTTTTGTGTGCAAAGCACGTGTGCATGTATGCACGTGTGCACGTGTTTTGTACAATTTTCAAATTACTCCTATTTCATTATTTTATTTCATTTTAACCATCTTCATTAATAAATAATTATATGAAAATTAATTTTAATATATTCTGTTTACATTAATCTTAACAAAACTTTTAGTGCACAAACTTAATAAAAATAACGTAATTAGCATGTGCATAGAAGAAAAAGCATGTGTAAAGCATGTGTAGCAGAAAAATATTTTAAAGAGAAATATTTCAATTAAAACTAGTTTAAACTAATAAAAATAAAAATAAATATACACACTTCATAAATTTTTATTTTCAAAAATGATACAACCAACACATGCATAGAAAACATGTGCACCGTACGTGTAAAAATATATTTGAGTCAAAATAGGAGAAAAATGAATTTTAATTTATGAAATGAATTCGAACAAGTTAATAAATTAAATAATTGAACACGTAGAAATTTTATAATATTACACGTAATAGTAGAATATACGTAATCGACACGTGTATTGAAAGCATGTGCAATGCACGTAAAAACACAAAGATTAAAATAAATGTTTAGGTTGGCTTAGTAGAGAGTTCTCTGAGGCAACAACTATGGATCAAGATGGCTATCCAATCTACCGTCGCCGTGATACCAAACATTTTTATACTGTAAGGAGGCAGCAGGTTGATAATAGAGATATTGTACCTCGTAATGCGTACCTTTCTAAAATGTTTAATTGTCATATTAATGTTGAAGTTTGTGTTGGGGTGAGATGTGTTAAATATATCCACAAATATATTTTCAAAGGAAACGACCGCCCAACAATTGTGTTGGGAGGAGTAGATGAGATCAAGCAATATCTCGACGCATGGTATATTGGCTCTTCAGAAGTTGCGTGGTAAATTTTTGGATACTCTTTACATGAAGAGGTGCCAGCGGTTGTATGCTTGGCACTGCATTTGCTGGAATGCATCGTGTTGTTTATAATTTGGCTGATAGGATGGACGACGTCGTATCGAAAGCCGAACTAGAAATGACAACTCTTATGGGTTTTTTTGCATGTTGCTCATCCAATTTAGCTGCACGCGCATTCACCTACCAACAGTTCCCACAACATTTTGTTTGAAATAAGTCTTCAAAGATGTGGACGCCGAGAAAGAAGGGGTACGCAATCGGCAGAATGTACTTTGCAAGTCCAAATTCGGGTGAGCGCTTTTATTTGCGTTTGCTACTAACAGTTGTCAAGGGACCAAAATCATTTCAGTGCTTACGTACAGTCAACAATATTGAGTATGCTACTTTCAAATTAGCATGTGTTGCCAGAGGACTGTTGGAAGATGATGGTGAGTGGGTACAATGTCTCCAGGAAGCTGCAATTATAAGTACCGGCTACCAACTTAGAAGGTTATTTAGTGTCATTCTTACGGAATGCTCTCCGTTGGAACCACTTACCTTATGGAACCAATTCTCAGTGCATATATGTGATAATCCTGAACACAAACTGTGTACATTATTTTACATTCCCAATCTTACCCAAGCTCAAGTCCTAGATTATGGTTTATATCTTTTAAACCAGATGCTTCAAGAATCAGGTAAGAGCTTAGATAACTTCCGACCCATGCCCCATCCTATGAAAAATTGGAATACGATTGTTGGTAACAAGTTTATTTGGGAACATAGAGTACTGCAAGTTGAAGCTCGACAAGCTAATATACAAGCAACCATAGATTCACTTAACGATGCACAGTGTACTGCGTATTCTGCAATAATCACATCAGTTATGGGTGGTAAGGGAGCTACTTTCTTCTTAAACAGAGAGGCTGGTACGGGAAAAACCTTTTTATACAAGACACTAGCAACGAAATGCCGTCGTGATGATTTCATTGTTATAACTGTTGCTTCTTCTGGCATTGCATCATTGTTACTGGTAGGAGGTAGAACTGCACACTCAACATTTTCCATCCCACTTGATGTGTTGGATAATTCCTTTTGTGGGTTCACTAAGCAATCACCCCAGACAGATTTGTTCATGGAAGCAAAGCTAATCATTTGGGATGAGGTCCCTATGCAGCATAGGTTTTGTGTAGAAGCCGTTGACCGTGCACTTCAAGATATCCGTGATAATAAAAATCCATTTGGTGGTATCACTGTGGTGCTCGGTGGGGACTTTCGACAAATCCTACCAGTAGTACCGAAGGGGGTTCGAGAACAAATTGTTGGTGCATCGCTAAGAAAATCTTCACTTTGGAATGTTATACAAGTCTTAACTTTAAATGTGAACATGCTCCTAGATTCATCCGATATCAGAAATGTTTCATTTGCAAATTTTCTAAACAAGGTTGTATTCTTACATATTTTTCGTAATAACTAAACAAATCTTTTCTTTTGACTCTTACTGACAAATAAGTCTTCTTTATTATATAGATTGGCTCCAAACTCGATGAGACCGTACAACTTCCTTCAACAATTCGGAGGTGTCGCACATTAGATGAACTTTTATCTACCGTTTACCCGCAACTAAACGTTATCGGCACTATCACTCCCAAATATCTCACAGAGCGGACGATTCTATCAGCGAGAAATGATGATGTCAATTTCATTAATGCTGCTGCATTAAATCTTCATCCAGGGCCGAAATTTACATTTCTTGCTGCAAATAAAATGTCTGAGGAGGATGGAGTTGATCGAAACATCACCAATCGATACCCTAACGAGTTTTTGAACTCTTTAGATCCTCTCGGGCTACCACCATTTAAACTCAAGCTGAAAGTGGGGTGCCCAATCATATTTCTGAGGAATGTTGCATCAAAGGATGGTATGTGTAATGGCACCCGGTTAATTGTAGTCGGTGTGCTCAATCTTCGCGTGTAATTGAGGCTATGATTTTAATTGGAGTTAAAGTAGGAAATTTGGTATTTATTCCAAGAATACCTTTAACCCCTAAACCTTCGTCTTCGGATATACCTTTTGAAATGACAAGACGCCAATTTCCAGTTCGATTAGCATACGCTGTAACGAAAAATAAAACCCAAGGTCAATCTGTTGATATTGTGGAGATAGATTTATGCTCACCAGTTTTCAGTCACAGACAACTGTATGTTGCACTTTCTAGGTGTACAAGTTTTGATCGTATTTTTCTACTCCTACCAGAAGATTGTTTGAGCTCAACAACAAATATTGTTTATCCTGAAGTTCTTTTATAGTTATTTCAGAAAATACAGGTAATTTTGATTGAAATACTAGTAACAAATTTAGGAATTGGATGATCTTTCAATAAACTTTTTTTCATTATTGTTTTACTTTTGTATGACTTTCGTATTTGAACTGTAATAGGACTGGGATACAGCTGACATGGACCTCAAATTTATAAATGCAACTACATTGATCAATTAGGGTTGCAATAAGGTAAATTAATATTTACAACTACACCCTATGTTTACCGTTAATTGCTACTAATTTAATGCTTCTTTTTTTCCCCCGAGATTGTCGTCTACACTCAGAACCGTTATGTACATATTAACATTTTCACTTTTGGAAGGGTGATGAAGAACATGTTTGGTTCAAGGCATTGTTCTGTTTGAAAGGTAATGATTTCAAAACTCTTACTATTGTTTTCAAACTTTCATTGTTTTAATTGTTTATTGTAAACTCTTACTATTTGATTCAAAACTCTTACTGTTTTTTTAGGCTCAATGTTTGGTCCCATTTTTGAAGACTTCAACCATTGTGTTCTCCTACAACCCTGTAATTTTTTTTGGTCATTCAGTTGGTTGGTGCATATTATGGTGGAGGATGTAATAGTTGTAATAGTTGTAATATTTAGCATTTTTTTAGATAATGTAAGTATCTGTATATAATGATGATATAATATAGTTATGTTAATACCCGTACCCGCAATTTTGTGGAGTATTGGGTTCTGTGTTTGGTTTTTGAAAGGTTTTTCGATGATTTTTCTAAAAATTCATTACGTTTTCAAACGAATTTTTGGTTTTTATTATGTATCTTGCATTATATTATGATTTTCCCTCCCATAGCCTTATATATATGATGTCTATGTGATGTTGCTTGGTTTCCCCTAGGGAGGATTGATATTTATTGCCTGCGATATCATATTTTTAATTGTTAGCAGAATTTTGTAAGGAATTGCTGTAAAAGGACTAATATTTTAGGAGAGACTCTGTCAAAATTTTTACTAAATTTTATAAAATCTATTATGTTTTCAAATGATATCTTAGTTTTTATTTTGTATCATTAGTCATATGACGATTTTTTCCCCCCAGGGCCCTATATATATGATGCCTGTGTGATGTTGCTTGGATTGGCCTGGGGAAGATTCATATTTATTGCCTATGATGTTATATTTTTATTTGTGAGCAGAATTCCATAAGGAATTGCTATAAAATGGCTAATATTTTAGGGGAGATTATGTTAAAATTTTTACTAAATTTCCTAAAATCTATTATATTTTTAAACGATATCTTGGTTTTTATTTTGTATCTTTAGTCATATGAAGATTTTTTCCCCCAGAGCCCTATATATATGATGCCTGTGTGATGTTGCTTGGATTGGCCTTGGGAGGATTCATTTTGACTGCCGGTGGTGTTAATTTTTTAATTTTGATCAGAATTCCCTAAGGAATTGCTCTAAAAGAACAAATATTTTAGGGGAGATTCTGTCGACATTTTTATTACAATCCTGCCTGTAAAATTTTAGAGAAGACTGTCGAAAATTTTACTAAACAACTTAATTAATTAATCATTCTTCGCGATAACGTGCCGTAGGAAACAATTTAAAGGTGATTGTATTAGAAAACTATCTGGAAACAATATAATTTCAAAGGAGGCCATAGGAAACAGTTTAAACGTGCCGTTGGAAACAATTTAAAGGTGATTGTATTATACTAACTCAAATAACTATAAATAAATTTATATGCAGTTCTGAATACGTACCATAAGCACGTGCCACGGGCATACTTAGTTACACTATAAAAATCATTGAAAAATAACTACAAAAAAATTATTCATTACAATAGACTTTAATAGGAGATCTGAGAATAAATTTTCATAAAAAGAATTTAAAAGCTGAAAAATAATTTATAACTATACCGAAAATACACAGAAAATACGTATTGGCAGGAATGGGAGTTACAGTGAGAGAGAAGTGAACGAGAGCGACCGAGAGAGAGAAAGGGGATGGCGATGGTGACCAAGGCAGCGGCGGGGACGAGAGTCGTCGATATGCACCTAGAAAGCGTAGGAGAGAATGGGAAAGTTTAGAAAAAAAAGAATTGGGGATCGAGTGAACTGTTAGGGTTCGATTTTTTTTGGGAAATTTATCCCAGACCCAACCCTGGCGTTTCCACTAATAAACGCCGATGTAGGGTGTACCTACACTGACATTTTTTTAAAAACGCCAGTGTAAGGTGTACCTACCCCGACGTTTTTATAAAATGTCGGTGTAGGTTACTAAAATTTTTGAATCTCGTTCTGGTCCAAGCCTATGCCGGCGCTACTACCCAAACGTCGGGGTAGTTTTGCCAGGATAGCCCAAAAATGTTGTAGTGTCCAAGAGTTGTCTAATGCCTTTTAGAATTGTGGTAAGCTAATCATCATGGATGCAAATGTGGATTTAGTTTCGTTTTCTTCCACCATTGGTAATATAATGGAAGATTTGTCGCCTTCTTGGAGCCAGGTCATCCTAGACATCTATCTCCAGTACACACTGTTCTTATCATACTATTTGGCTTGGGAGGATCTCTCCCTAGTTTTAGTTTTGGTGAGTTGTCTAGAGTCCTGTAATATATCTAGTGCATAAATCTTTTCCAGTAGAGATTTCTTTTTCAGTATGAGGTCGTCAAAGGACTTTTGGTTCCAAACTTTCTCTTTCTTACTACAAAATGCAGGGACTTTCCCATTGGTTTTGCACCGACGCTTTTGGTGAATCGTCGGGGTATCTACTCTTCTACTCTCTCCTAAAATCCCCAAATCCCCAAGTTTCTTCACCTTTCCTTTCTCTCAAAGCCCTAAATCGAAACCTAGCCTCAAATCCCCGACACCAACACCACCCTTTGTCACCATCGTCGTCGTCGTCTCCTTTCCTCTCCCTTTCTCCTCGATTCCTGAGCCAGACTTAACCAGGTGCCTGATCTCCATCTCTCAAATCCTAGCTCCTATCCCCATCGTCTTCCTCCCTGTAAGATATTATATTAGATTTGATATTAGTTTAGTCCCATATTGATTATGTACCAGTTTAGTATTCCCCTGTCTCCTATATATAAGAGACATATTGTACTCAGTTTATTAATCAATCAATAATCAATAATAAAGTTTCTCTTCCTATCTCTAATTCTAACATGGTATCAGAGTCAGTATTCCTATAAGGCCTAACTAATTTGATCCTCGTTATCGAGGTGGAGTGATTCTCGTCTTCATCAGAATCACTCCACCTTCCAACATCTCTCCTGATCAAGTCTTCAAAACCCTAGCTGTCAACAAACAACAAGATTCAAAAACCCTAGCCGTCATCAAGTACCTCTACCAAAACCCTAGCCACCATCTACAACAACAACTTCGACAACTCTGGCATCAACAACTCCAACATCAACTTCTTCTCCAAAACCCACTCCAACATCAACTTTAGACCATCATCGTCATCATCATCACAACAACAGTAAGCAACCACCGACCGCGATCAGTGGGAAGTTCCCTTACCCCGACTCCAAACTCACCACCATCCTTCCAATCCCTCGTCACCAACAAGATCGGTGGCGTCTCACCTCACCAGATCTCGATCTCCCTCGTCCGCCGCAGAAAGGCCAGATCGTCAATTCGGCGGAGAGTTCCGATCAACGAGTCGTCGGACTTTGCAGCGATCTGTAGTTCCCCTAATAAGAACCTCGACTCCCAAACAGGAACCCAACCGGATTCTATCGAAATGACGCAATTGCTATCTACATCCTTCCCCGTCGTCTTCTTCGCCTGTGATCACGATGTCGATGTCGGCTCCATCGTCCTTACCTCCAAAAATTGCCTTCTCTGACATCCAAACACTAACCGCCATACTCACACATAATCCTAATCGTAACTTTTCTGTTTCCCTGTCTCTTCCTAACCCCAACTCGAATACAAATACCTGAAACCCACAACTCACACCCGACCCGTGTATGCAAACCTAAATCCCAACCCTAGCCTTCTCCCCAAAAAAATAAAAAATCTTGTAGGTCCTTCAGCTTCTTCAGTCTTCATCAGCAAACTCACACTATGTTTGAGAGGGGAGATATCAACATCATCACAGTTCCCGTCTCCTTCACCTTCCGTCGATGTCCACCATCTTCCGCATCCAGTTCTCAGTTCAGGAACAATTCTCAAGTCAGGAATGAGATCCCAACATGGGCCAATAGTGCGCCACTTCCTTCCACAACATACTAATACGTCTCAAGTCAGGGTTGAGATCTCAACACAATCGCCAATAGTGCACCACCCATACTACTTCTTCTACTTCTTAGTTCGGGGTGAGATCCCCACAGATCGGGATATGGAGATCCCGCCACAGTTCGGGATATGAAAATCCCAACAATGTGCCACCACTACTTCCTTCTACTACTACTACTACTATTCTCAAGTCCGGGGTGAGATCCCAATACATGCGCCATCAAGCACCTTCCCTGTGCCATCTACTTGAGCATCGTTCTCAGTATCACAGTTTTCCCTGTGCCATCTACTTGAGCATCGTTCTCAGTATCACAGTTTCTCGTCCCTGCCACATCAACATTGTCAATATTCCAAACTCATGTTGCTGAAACCAACTTGAATGGGGGTGTCAGATATTATATTAGATTAGATATTAGATTATTCCCATATTGATTATGTATCAGTTTAGTATTCCCATATCTCCTATATATATAGGAGCATATTGTATTTAGTTTATTAATCAATCAATAATCAATAATAAAGGTTCCCTTCCTATCCCTACCCTAATTCCAACACTCCTATCCCTACCCTAATTCCAACACTCCCTTTCTCAAACCGTCACTCCGATCACACCGACATTGTCTCCCTCCCTGCTTTTCTTCCCCAATCGCCATCTCAAAGCCCTCACTCGTGGTAGTCGTCGTCATCTTCGAAGGAGTGAAAGTCGCTGACCCTCTCCTCGCCGTGTCGTTGCCGTCCCTTCCCCCTCGAATCCCAAGCACGACGCCAACCTCTTCTCGCCATGGGTTCTCGCAGTTGGACTTCGGCTATTGTATTTCCTGGTAAAGTTTGGATTTTTATTCATTTTGTTAGTTTGAGATAGATTAGATGTGATTTGGTGGAATTGGACAACTGAAGAGATTGCGTCACATAACTTTAGTTATCATAAATTAATTTCATTGTTTGAGAATACCCATCGATTAGATGTGGAAAATCTTGTGTTAGCTTACGTTGGAGAGCTTCATATTTTGGTCCTTAGGCTCTTGTTGGAAGTGTTTGTGTTATTGCCGAAATAAACAATCTAGCCATTCAATTTGATTATTTTTTTGGTGATTTCTGTGGATTTGAAAATAGTTTTTATGATCATAATAGCGTTACGATTTCTACTTTGCTGCCCAACTATAGTCGCATATTCAAAATTTAGTAGAATAGGAGTGTTTATTATCATAGTAGTTTTTATTACGTAGTGCCATATTCTCCGTAGTAGTGACTAATCTACTTATTATCCTTGCTGATTTATCAGTTGGATATTATGCCGTATTGGCAATTGGCATGCATTAATGCTGGCATGGCATTAATCCCTAATTCAATTTATTGAGAAGTTGGACATTCTTCTCATTGTAACAGAGACATGTCTTTCTCTATTTCCTGTTATACTCAGATAATTATAGAAGATGGCATTTAAGCTCATATGGAATAAACCTTGTGGTTCCTGTCAGAGCCTGCTGTCAAGTGTTCGAGGAGTCTAGCATCTTGATGTTAATTGGTCTCACCTGAAGATCAACTTAGTCCTTGCAAGCTGTTGGTAAGATGGTATTTAAACTTTTTCCTCAATATTTACTTGGCTTTGTTTTCACTCACCTCCTCTATAGCATGTTTGGTACATTAAATCATCCCAGATTTTTTCGGCCATGCATATTAGCTTTACTTCTATAGATCCCATGCTTGGCTGCAGTCGTGAGGAGCTCCCTGATTTTCATAGATCCAACCGAAAGTCTAGGTATGTAGGTCATATGATATTAATTTCTTTAGGGAACTTGGTTTTGTCTAATTTTCATAGATACAAAAGAAAGTCTTAGTATATAGGTGCGATGATATTAATTTCTTTAGGGAATTGGATTTGTCTATGACCTCCAGTCAAGGCAATCTATTTCAGGATTCTGTCAAATGATCCAGGATTGTAAATGAGCTCAGCTATGGAGTATGGTGGGATTGTTGATGTGCTCAGCTAATGCCCATTCTACTGTGCTTGTTGATGACATCTGAGTTTGACATTGAGATGTCATCTTAATATAGGCTTAAATAAACTTTCAAAGATAAGAAGCAAATGTAGTTTAGTATAGCCAACCAAAGTTTAGTATAAGCAAGAAAATAAGTTTTATAAGAATATCGTTGTACAAGTATCTCATTTGGGTTTTCTTGTCTTTTTACAACTTTGTTTTTAACTTTTCTGTAGGCTCATTTTAATTCGACCTTGCTCCAAAAACTCGTATCGGAAAATCAGCAAATTTGTGGCTGAATTGTTATGTATCCAACTTATCTGGCTCACTATTGTTATGGCTGAATTGTTGAGTATTCTGATGAACTTCAGGGTATTTCTGTTGTTGCAATCATATCAAGTTGCTTATGTTTATGTATGTTAATTATTTAGAGTAATATTTACTTGAAAGAATTGCATTGAGTTATGTTAAAAATTATTGTTTATGTTTATGTATGTTAACTTCACATATTTCTTTTGTTGCATTCATATCAAGTTGCTTATGTTCATTATTGTTTAATTTGATTATATAAAAGGTGCTTTCTTTTGATCTTTGCACTTTGATTACATGGATTTATGAATTAAGTATCTTAATCCCTATCTAATATGAGAGCAAGTGATAAAGTTATTTAAGGTATTGGATTGTTTGTTATTTAAAGAAAGATCTAGACATAAATAAATGAAGTAATACATGAGTAGAGCGAGACGAGTGAAGTTAGCAAACAAAGATTATGTGTAGATTTTTTGCGTGCATTACATGGGAAGCATATCATTTTCAAAGTTTATATGAACTTATAAAAATGGTGTTGAGAATGGGATTTCCATCTTAAAGGGTTTAGGTTGAAATATTTGAACATTATGATGTAGGTTTATGTTGTAGTGTATTATAATGTGTATGAGAGTATGTTTTAGTTCCTCTAAAGCTTGATTGTTCCTTATAGGAGTATGTTTTAGTTTCAAGTTTTAATTTTTAATTTTTCAATTTCCCAAACTTGTTTGTCTCTACATCATATAATGCATATATGGTTTCCTTCTATCTACATATTTGCAATTCATATGTTTAGAGTTATATGTCCATTCATACATGATACAAAGTAAAGCTCTTGTATTTTATATAGTGTCACTGTAGCGTTCATTCTCTATGTATTTATAGCTGCTTGAATTAAAGCTCATTCTCTATGTATTTATAGTTTAATTTGATTATTTTTTGCTTTATAGAGTGAGTTACAGATGACAACATTGAGGAGCTCAAGTTTCTATGGCTCTTAGCAAGTGAGCTCAAGTTTATAGAGCGTGTTTTACCTATTTGTGTACACCAATGTATGTTTAAAACTGTACATATATGTAATTATTGGAATCAATTGAATTTGTGGATGATTTGGACCAACTGTTTAATTATTATGCTTACTTATTGGAATGAATTTGTGCTCTAAAATACTTTTATATTGTTTATTATGTTTAATTTATGGATTTGTGGAAGTTATAATGAATTCCTAAAATGATTCTAAATTAAATTACAAGTATTTTGATTTGATAAAATGAACAATAACAACAACAATCACCACCCAATTATTCGTTAAAAAAAGTCTATCATGGTGTTTGTAAACGCCGGAATAGACTTTTTAATGGAATTTTTTTAAAAAAAATGAAAATTAGCCTATCACAGTGTTTTCAAATTCCGGGATAGCTAATAAGGCTACCCCGGTGTTTGCAAACGCTGGGATAGCCCTTTCGCATCCACGGCGGGGGTATCCCGATGCTTGCGGCAACGTTTTTCGAAACGCTGCCCGTATTAAGCCCGACATTTAAAAATACTGGGATTGGCAAAAAAAATGCTGGGATTTCCTCTTCGTTTGTAGTGTTAAGAGATTTTACCACCAAGGATGTCGAAACCACTACAATGACTGCATGCGAAATCCCTCAACCGATCTGAAACCAGAGATGTGAAATGAGGAGTTATGAATCATACATTCTCAAACCTCAAGTAGTTAACCCTAAGCGCAATGGCCAAAATGTCCAACACAATTACGCAGTGGTCTGAAGCAGCTATGGGAAGGGAGTATCATTTAAAGAGTTATATTTTGATATGATACCTTTAACCTCTGTATAATTCATACTTTGATATGGTCTCTTTACAAATTTATGTTAAATTAACTAATACAAGTCGTTCCCACATTTGGTTGGGTGGAATTAAATCATAGTTACTTCTTTAAGTACTTTTTAATAATTAAATATTACTAGTATTGTACACGTGCGATGCACATATTAATATTTTTAAATTAAAAAAAAAAACTCTGACGTAATGAGGATTTGAACTTGAAACATCTTTCATATTAGTTATGTACATGCGTTACACGCATTGATAGATTTATAAATGACACTAAGGCATTCTCCCATTATAATATTAGAGAATTAGAGATTTATGTATTTGATTGTTTAATTTAATGATATCCATGTCACATCAATCATCTTTAAATATTACTTCTTGTTAACACACTTACCAGTTATATCCCTCTTTATATAGCCATCACATATTTAAGGAGAGATTTCCCAATCTATTATAGTTTTATCTCTATACAAATTGCTGAACAAAAATGCTATAAATCTATCTCTAATTTCTAATAATTATAATACTGAAACTGAGTAGATAAGAAAGAAAAATTAGACAATTCAAGTGCTATATAATCTAATCTCGCACTCTCATACCAAATGATTATAATTATTTCACCCACTCTTTCAAAACTCAAAAGCGCGGTATAGTTCTTGGCATGAGATCCATGCCCTAAAACATTTGTGTATAAAAATCTAAATTGCCAATGTCAAAAGCAAGTGTACTTATCGAATTTGGCAAAGTCCAAATGTGACATCACTACTATATGGGTAAAGATCACACCTAATTAGGGTGTCGTATGATTCAGACACAAATTTCAATATTTAGGGGTAGAACGGTAATTTCATAGAACCCGCAGGTCCACTAGAAGAATATGGGCCATCTCCAGGCCAATCAACTCAACCAGGCCGGCATTTAAAGCTTACTTACAATCTAAAAAAGAAGGATTTCCAGCTAATCACAACTGACAATCATATCTCCCAAATTAGGAATTAAATAACTAATTCTTTCTCTTAACCAGGGCAATCTTAAACCAAATCTGAAGGAGAAATCATCTCAAGTCTTTCTTATGAAGCAAGTCTCTCAGCCTATGAATACACTCTCTCCTCAATTAGTATCGGGTAATCAATATTTTTCCACCAAAACTCATCTCTTTTTTCTGGGTTATTGACTTGAGCGTCGAAGGGTTTTTCGCCGGGGCCAACCCCGGTGTTCAGACTTTGTTTAGGTTTGCCAGCAATATCTCAGCCATCCATCCCATATCCAAGCGCTATCAACAGTTCAAACTCATATCAAGAAGACGTCATCCATTACAAATTCAGATATGATCGACAGTCAAGATAGTAAGTTTCCTCTTTAAAAAGAACTCACTATCTAGATTGCTCCCACACTAGAAAAAATCAGCAACAAATTGGCGTCGAATGTGGGAAATTACAGATCTACCTATCTGATAAGATCTTGCCCACAAAAAGCCAGTTCTATCATGCCTCTGATCAGAAAGACGAAGGCAGCGACTACTGCTAGCCGCCAGGGGGACCCTCCCCCTCAGGTGTCACAACCTTCTAGTCAACCGTCACCACCTCTGCGTCTGTTGCCGCAGCCTACCCTCGGCAGGGCCGCATTGGCAGGTTCCTGTATCAATCGTCCCGATCCCGTCCGATCGAAAACCAGGGGGTCGGTAAGCACATCCACTTCCTCTACGGAATCCCCTTCGTAGACAAACATTCATGACGTCATCAACTCACGACAATAGGGACATATCTCCACCGGCGCTTAGTACAAAAGCACGACCGAGATGAAGTTCCCCGCTCAGAGTATCAAGAGAGCAGGAGAAGCCGTTCACTTCGGCGGCAGAATTTCCATGAATGCCCTTGCCAAGAAGGGGAAGAGACGTGAGGATCCCAACCTCGATTAGTCGGTAGGCTCCCAAGAAGAACAGGGAAGAAGAGGTACTCATCACCCGGACTGAGTTCCGTGACTTCAATGACCAAGTCCTCAAAGCTCTTCAAGTTGACTCGAACCGAGACCGTCAAACAAATGATCACCATCCTAGAGCTATGCAACAAGAATAGTCCTACGGGTTGACTTGATCCGAAGGATGGGAATAATTAGTCTATAGTCACCTCCAGGAGATGGAGGATCACCTTGCTCAAATCATTCAAGAGGATGATCGCCAGAGCATAGGCTATCAACCTAGCCGACCCCTTTTCTCCATATCAATTTTTGAATCCCCCATTCCAAAGAGCTTCAAGCCCAAAACCTTCGAGCCTTACAATAGAGAATTCAACCCAACAGACCACGTTGAGAGTTTTATAACTTGCATGACGATCCATCGAGCCTCTGACGTTCACCTATGTAGAACGTTCCCAGCAACCCTAAAGGGGTCCACACGGGAATGATACTCTCGCCTCTCCCCAGGGTCCATCTGCTCCTTCGATAAGCTAGAGAAGCTTTCCTCACCCCTTTCGTCAACAGTTGTAATGCTGAGAGACGAGCGCTTCCTTGCTCGACTTGAAGCAAAAGAAGGAAAATCCCTTCAAGGATTTTGTCTGATGCTTCACAGGCGAGTCTCGGTCCATCCCTTCTCTGGATTTGGCAGAAGCGGCCATTGCCTTCCAACATAACGTCTGCAACCTTGACCTCAAAACGTCCCTGACAAAGAGGCTCGATCGGACTTCTCTGAACTCTTACTAAGGAGTGACAAGTGCATCCGAGCTGAAGAAGCGCTTTGTCCCCAGAGCCAAGAAGAACCCTCATCAGAGAACAAACAGAAGAATACTATTGAAGAAGGACCCAAAAAATCCCAGAATGATGGGTCGGGCCAATGTCGCCCTCCTCCGGTGCCTCCCCTCAACACCATCATCTCAACAGTCTTTTTAGAAATCGAAGGAGATGGATTGCTCCGTCCCCCTCCTAGGTTGAACACTCTCGGAAAGAAGAGGGACGAGAGCTTATGGTGCTGATTTCATAGGGAGCATGGCCACAATAAGTCAATACTGACGACTACCTGGCACTCAAAGACACGATTAAAGTTATAATCCAATGAGGCTACATCTCCAAGTACACCCGTAAAGATAAGGTTGAGCTGTCCTTTAGTTCGGGGAGCGAGCAAGCACATAGAGAGAGATTCCGAGCCCTAAGACTCGGAACCCATGGCGGTCTTCCACTTTATCCACAGAGGACCCCGGGAGGGGGGGGTGTAGCACCCTGAATTTCTAATATGATATCTTAGAAATACGTGGCACAATTCCAGCATCAACTTCAATTGCAATAGTAAATACAGCCAAAAATACAGATAATTTTATTTTAACTTTCATTACAACAATTGTTTACAAAACACAGCGGAATACAAAACACCTTGAATTACAAACTTTTCTTTTACAAGCACTTTCTTTTACAATTTACACAACCTCTATTATCTTTCTAGCACAAGCATCTAAATCCCAAGCTACAAGCACCTACCTGTAAAATATGAGGTTAGAGATAACCCTAACCTCAAAAACTACAGGGGTCAGCCATAACTGTGTGAGTGACAAAAAACAAGACAACAAAAGTAAAACATGAAACATGGAATCATAAACAATATGTACTAAAGACGAGAGTAAATGAAATGAGGAATAACAATAAGTAAAACATGAAAACATCAAGGAATATACGATAGTAAATAGTAATACACGAAAATATCAAGTGAATCTAGACTAAGTGTCAAGTGTAGGAAAAAAAAACAGGAAAACACAAGCATAAAACCAAGTCAAGAAAACACAATCTCTATATGCTGACTCTCTAATGCATACTTGTCGGATTCTATGCATTACATAGTACATAGATCCGGTGCAAGTCCTTAACGATCTCCACTTTATAGGGTTAAATCCCTCGTTATGCAACTAATCCTACTACGGTGATGGAAAACAAGATCCAGACTACTCCGCGAATAGGCACCACAGTCCTCGACGCGCAAGCATCATGTAAGATAGCTAAAAAACCGAAGAATCATCTCTCTGCCGTGTATCCTACGAATAGGCTTGTAAGGCCCTCGACGTGCAGATACACCTGGTACATTTTGTGAATAGGCCTGCCGACCCTCGATACGCGAATGCACCCTGCATGCTCCGTGAATAGGCATGCAGACCCTCGACACGCGAACATATAAATGTTCTCTCGAGACAGAACACAACAAACAGTCCTGGAACGCATCCGTTGGACTAACAAAACCATGAGGCTATACTTACGTTTTCCAAGTTCCATTACATCTCCACTAGTGCCTGTCCTTAAGTTGGTTATTATTAAAACACAAGAATTCCTTCTCTCTAGAGTTAGTGTATCCTGCCGGACTTAATTTTCACAAAACAAACCCAAGACCCCTCTGGTCTATATCCACAAATTCTCATCTGCTGGTTCACAAGACTCTCACTCAACTCCTAGAGATTCACAACACAACCATAATCTCTTCATTTTATTTCATTGTTCATTCACAGTGAGAAAATCTACTCATTGACATTGTTTGTATATTGGTATATATGTATATATGTAGAGCAGGTCCTCAGGTTTAGTAAGAGTGCATAGGAGTGTGTATGATTCTTTACTGATTGAAGTGTACATTGGTACATATACAAGGTGTAGAAGACCCTTCACTGGAGTTGAGTACACACAGGATGTGGAGGTAAACTCCCTTTCTCTGATTGTAGAAGTATATGCAGATAAATGAAGGTAAACTTTATTTAATTGGAACATATGTATACATTCATGTAACTGATATATGGAGAAAACTCCCTTATAATGATTTGAAGTAAAACATATATATATATATATATATATGTCTAATTTCTAATAATTATAAATTAGAGATAGATATAATGCTATAAATTCTGCTAGTGACCGACAGAATTTGTTTGAACTATCGAACCAAATGTTCATTATCAGAAGTGGCAGAGATATGAACTGGAATACAGACCCAGTATCAAAATTTATGCTATTATAAAGGAATGTCCCTTATTTCCGTATAGTTGATAAAAGATATTTGAAAATAGATAAACACACCTTACTTTATAACCAATATATTTAGAAACCAAACACGAAACCCTATGGCTGAATTCTTACCATGCACCAAAATAAATTGATTCATTGGGTGGTTCTCATACACAATTAGAAGTAATAAAATTTATAGAGGACAACACCTTTCCATCAAAAACTCAAGCATTTTGAAGCACTAAGAATAAAGATGGAAGAACTTTATACACTCATCCAAATCAGAAAAGACCAACAGTCTAAAAAGTAAATAATCCCGTATGGTCTACTAAGCCATTTAAACACTTGAGTCTGCGAATTTCAAATTCAACACAAGAAAAGAATATGGCAGTTATACAAATGTCAGTATACACAGGATATAGAAGTTGGATCATGTGCAGGTTATAGGAGTTGGTCTCCCAATGCAAACACACAGCAAACTACCAAACACCATACTTATGACTACTACTTAAACAAGATACTGGATGTTCATATGAAGGTGAACTTTTTTATGTGTGCACATGCACAGCAGTAGCAATCTGCAGCATTCTGCAGTTTAAAAAAAGAAACTGATACATACTAATAGGGATAGAGCTAGTTTAATTGATGATTGATAAAGTGAAATTAGGGCTTTTAAAGCATTAGTATACTACTGAATTTATGTGATCAATCTGAATAAAGGGAAGGGATTCATGTAATTAACTTACACAAAGACATGAACTTAAATGTTTATATAATACTCTGTATGGGAAAATCTCAATCAATTCTACTCATGATTTAAAAATAGGTTCTTTAACAATCTCAAACCATCCACATGTAATTTCACTCATAAATAACTAGGTTATCACCAAAGATCATTTTTTTTTTTTAAACTCATCAATTCATCCAATCCATCATATATGTTCATATCAATCCCTAGCATGCTTTCTAGTAGATGAAACACCACACACAACATTCAAAGGGACAAAACAAAACAAATTATATCACTCACCTCTTTTGAAGAATCAACCGACGAAAATAAAGAATAAGAAAAAAATCCCTCCTTCGCAAGAAAACCAAGAATCCACGTTGAAAGCTTCAAGAAAATAAAAATAAGAAATCCCATTCGTGTTGTGCAGCAAAGACAGGCTGCACTCCACCTTTTAAATAGGTCGGGATCCAAGTAAAATTAGGGTTTGAATAGATTTGTAAAATACCTCTTACAAATATATCTTTACATATATTGATCCATATACTTGGAAATTTGATAAAACCAATTTAATTGAGTTCCAAAAAAAAAAAAAAAAATCCTATAACCAGCCGACACTGTAGGAAAAATCCAGAAAAACAAATTTCCACTTTTACCCCCTCAAAATGACAATTTTGCAAAAAGATCCTCTTTTATCGAAACTTGTAAAATAAACCAAATTCATTAAAAAAAAAGTAAACTCTTTAACTCTGAGTTGACTAGGCATTATACCCAGCCCAAAAATCCAAAAATCTGGTGTTTTCACTCTATTTGGTAATTTTGCGCAAAAGTCCTTTTTGTAATATTTGCAAATAAGTTCAATAAATATCAGAAAATCCAAAAAAATCACAAATAACCTCAAATAATAAATAATATTTTTCCACAAAATAATTTTGGCTTTTGAACTTTCCAAGAAAACAATTACACGTGTAAGAAAATAAATCTTTAGAAAAATATTTATTAAATCTCCAAAAATTATTTTAATTCATTTATAAATCTTTAAAATAATATTTTAAAATATGGGGTACTACAGGGGGGATCTAGCTTTTTCCGGAAGGCATACGTCTGAGAAGTAAACTTAATGCACAACTCCCTCCCGCCAAGAGCTTGGGAGTTCCAGTAACTTTATCTAGTAAGGCCCTGGAAGGCATCTGAAAGCCTCATTGTGATACGCTAGTAATCAACCTCTGCATGGTAAACCATGAAGTGCACCGCATCTTGGTAGATAACGGAAGCTCAGTGAACATCCTCTTCTTGGAAGCTTTCGAAGGCCTTAAGCTCTCCAAGAACCACCTTAAACCTGCCGAGTGCACCCTCTATGGGTTCTCCGGTGCCCCGGTCCAAATCAAAGGAATGGTCGCCTTGATGTGACTGCAGGAAAGGTCTCAGCTACCTGAACTGAGGCAAAAAATTTATGGTCATCAATGTGAAATCTGCCTACAACATCATCCTCGACCGCCTAGGCCTAGCAGCCCCCCATGTCGTAGCCTCCGCCTTCTACATGAACATGAAGTTCCCCACATTTTCGAGAGTGGTAAAGAGCCAAGAAAAGGCTCGTGCATGTTACACAGCCATAATGAGGGGCTCGGTCTACCCCCTTGATGCAGTAGAACTCCTTCAAGAAAGGAGTCTTGTGTAATACCTCTGGATTGTACAATACTTATATATATATATATATATATATATATATATACATTGTCTGTATGCATGCATATGATTGCAGTATTTTGTTTGATTATATGGTGTTGGAGTGCGGTTAGGTCTGCGGGGCGGTCCATGAGGGTGGTTGCGTTTTAGATGGTGCACGAGAATGAGGAGGACCGATACTACTACAGGTACTAGTTATAGGTATAGTACATATGCAAATATATCTTTGTATGATACTACAATGAGTATACTTTGTGTACACTCAGTTTAACCTCTCATCTCTCATTTGGAGCTTGATCAGAACCAAATTAGTGCAGCCCAAGCATTGTACTCAAAACAATGAGCCAAGAGACCATTGTTTTTACAAAACCACCCTAGCCTAGTCTACCATACCCCTACCCTAGGCCGGCCTACACCCCCCCCCCTTCTGCCCCCCCCCGTCTCTTTCCTCCCTCTTTCCTCATTCCCCTTCCCATTAAAACCCTCTCATTCTTCTCCATAGTTCTGAAATTTTCAGAACACCAAAAAGAAAGAAAAGAGACAGAGAAGGAGAAAAAGAAGGGAGGAATTGAAGAGGAGCTCTCACTTAGAGTGGATTCTTGGAGGAGAAAAGCTCAAGACTATCACCTTCTCTCAAACTAATTCAGGGTGGGGAGTTTCTCTAAACTTTTCTTGTTATTTCTTGTTGATTCTTGTATGCATGAGTAGTGGTAGGAGTTTAGAATGGTTGTTTAAGAGATTGAATGTTGAATCTGAAACTAGAACAGAAAATCTTGATCTGCATGTCATTTTCTAGAATTTTCCGAGAACAAACTACATGAAATTTGATGATGAAATTTTCACGGATTGTTCCCTTACATGTCTAGATGATGCATAAATTATTTCAGAAATTTATGAGGTTTTTTGGCATTTTAATAAAATATGTTTTTGGAACAGAGCTGTAAGGCAGAAGCAGGATCTGTTCACTGTGATACCTGAGATTGAGGGAATTCTTATAATTAATTGCCACATGATCTTATTCTGAAACTTTTACCATGTTTTCTTACATGTATCTAGACCCTAAGGAAAAATCATTAAATTAATTGGATGAAGTTACATGCATGTTCAAAATTAGTCTATCAACAGTAGTTAGAACTGTAACTGAAGAACAGTATGATCTTTATGCTTATTTAAAGCATATAGAACTCAGTGAATACTTAGAATTTGAGCATGAACCTTTTGCATGTTGTTCATTATGATGTCTAGTTTCGGTAGTGCAAATTTGGTGACTATTGGATCAGTATATAATTTATGATGAATTTTATAGCATGTACTTTGCTTAATTCAGTCAGAATGGATACCTTGATAAGATGATACATTTGAGGCTCTATAAGAGCAGATTTTAAGAAAGGGTTCTCTTAGAGAATTGTAGTAGACATCTAAAGCTTTCTAACAAGCCTTATTTGAGGTGATTCCTGTGAGTAGATGATTTAATATGATTTTTACAAGACTGGACAGAAACCACGTGTTGAGTTGAATGCTCTGTTTGAGTAAAGACTTAGTGTGTGATTTGGTACACATGAGAGTAATGTATGTTTTAAGGTAATAAAATGGCATAATTTGGATTGGTGATCAACTAGGGAGTTTTAGAGGACACCCACACCTTTCCATAGAACCTGGGTTGGTAGCTTTCTGATGAGTAGGTAGTGTTTTAGGCTACCGGTAAGGTGCAGCCAATGTACGGAAAGTACACAGGTTGAGGCTTGAGAGGCCAATTTGAGGATCTAGTTGACCGAATCTGAGGTTATGACCAACTAGGAAGTTGTAGCCTAGGTCTTTAACTTTCCAGATTGTGCTTGAACACCCAAATCTGAGTTGTATTGTGGGAGTTATGATCTTTTTAAGTTTCGGGCAGAAACACCATAGGTTGCTTAATCTTGGCTCTGACTAAGTGTTGAGAGGACCTTTCCCCTGTATACATAAAGAGTTGATGACTCGCTATTTGGGGACGATTGGTGCCTATTGCTGGTTTTGTTTGACTCCCATGGCCATGGTGGATTTGGTGACTCGAGTCAGTCACTAGGGTAGAGTGATGCCCTACGTCTGTCGACCCTAAGTTATGAACTTCCACCGAGGCGTAGGACGTCCAAGCTGGTGTCGTCAATTTAAATTCATTGCCTGGTTGGGGGCTGAATGCATGCCATGGTGCTGGACAATTCCAAGCCCGGGCAAGTGGCATGCCGGACTGTGTCGCCAGGGTCAGAGGTCAATATGCAGGATTTTTAGAGGCAATTATATTTTTACCCAAGTGATTAGAGTAAGACTGGGATTAGAGTGATGCATTAGGGATATGTAACTTGCATTAGTACTAGCAGACTATAGTCGGATGTTGTATTTTTCTGTCGTAAGGATACAGACCCGGTTTGTCAGGTTTTGGTTCACAGGTCGAGTATCTCAATCTGTTAATTCCCAATGATGTTGTGGAAGGGACGGGAAGAGCACTCCTGACAGGTAGGGGGATTGGACCCTCGAGTACGGCAGGTCCCTATGTGCATGTTTTATTTTATATATTATGACGTCAATTTGTTACCGGAGAGGTACATGGTCTTGTTTTCGGAAATTGTCACGGCTTTCCGAGTGAGGTCCGTTAGCGGGTACTGAGTGGAAAACGCGACCACCACTCAGGCACTACAGTGGTGGAACTAGACCGATCAACTGCAACCTTATAGGACACGAATAATCTATTGGGAACAGGTTGAGTACAAGAGTAGGATGCATGGTCAGGGTTTGAATCCCTAAACTGTGGAGAAAGACGACCAGATTTGGGGGCGTATGTAGTATGGGATGCATTCGTTCTCTAAAGTCTTGCTTGTATTAGAATCAGGCATGTGATTTGTTGCATCTAGTCGTAGGATCATGATATACCACTGCACTAGAACCTGAATCCATTAAACCCTTGTTTGCCACATCACTTTTTTCTTTGCATAAAATTATGGTTGTGATTGTAGTTTAGAGAATTGGTGTCATTATCAGCTTTGCGTCAGTCGAAGTACTGATGTTCCCCACCTTGTAGGTATGCGGAGCCGATTTGCAGGTACTGCAGAGCTCGAGTTGGTCCAAGCATCCAAGGGACATATGCAAGTGTTATTATATTGTTGTAAATATTGTAATTCTTATTTGGATATTGTAATAATTGTAAATGTAACATTTATGTGGAATAAAAGTTTTAAATTTTCCTGTTCTTTCTGTGAATGTGGCTATTTTGAAGTTCGACTCCTGGAGTAGGGTCTCAGATTTCCAGTATGGGGATTTAAGGCGCTACATCTTGACTCCAAGCACGCTGATAAACTAGAAGAGGTCCCCTTTGTAACACCCCGCAAAATAGAGTTATGAAAATTTTGCCGACTGGTGTTATGCACATGTATTTTGTACTGTTACGAGTAGTGTCCGTAACATATTTTAAAATAAATGTTTTCTACGTATTTTGTATTTTGATTCTTATATATATATATAATTCTCTCGAATTAGATTATGTATTTGAATTTAATTTTTAACTCAAATATTTAATATTCTATTTTTATGTGCATTGTACGTGTTTTCAATACAAGTGTTGATTACGTATATTTTTTTCGTTACGTGAAATATCCGTAACTTTATTAAAATAAATATGTTTACGTAGAGTGTATTTCGATTTCTCTGTTGTTCAAATCCCTTTTGTTTTGAATATTTATATATACGTGCGATGCACGTGCTTGCAGTTCATGTGTCAGTTGTATTCCTTTTCAAAATAAAATTTATTAAGTGTGTATATTTATATTCTTTTGCTTAATTTTAATATATGGAATGATATATTTTTATATTTTTGAACATTTTGGCTGCACGTGCTTTACACGTGCTTTTCTTCTATGCACGTGCTAATTACATTGCTTTTATTAAAAGTTGCGCACTAAAAATTTTTTGTAAACAAAATATATTAAAACTTAATGATTAAAAATTTTAATATAATTATTTATTAATAAAGAACGTTAAAATGGAATAAAGTACTGAAATAAGAGTATAATAAAAAATGTACACAACAAGTGCACACATGCACATGTGCATTGTGCACTATTTCCAATAGTTAGCTGCACATGGAGAGAGTGGGGTGAATGAGTGGTGTGAGTGTGTGAGTGGGTGTGTGAGTGGGTTAGTGGGGTGGTTAGTTGTTAAAACTACTCCCAAATTCCCATATAAATACCCCCCCCTAATTTGACCCAAATGAACACAAAATTAAACTAAACAAAAGAGAGTCAGGAGAGTGTCTTTTGGTGTATCTTGCGGGTTTGCCAAGGAGGAGAGGCCGAGTTTTTTTTGTGAAGAGCTTTGGAGCTTTGGAGCATTAATTTCTAGGGATTCTACCACTAGGAATTCTTTTTTGAGGTGGGTGTTTCTCCAACTTTCTAGTATAATTTTATTAGTAGAATGCTAGATTGTAGAATGTATATGTATAAATTGTTAGATGCATGATAGCCTATATAAATTGAGTATTCATCTTTAGATTATGTGTTGTTGATTAAATGTGTGAAATTATGATATGATTGATTTGGGGACATTTTATAAGTTTCTGTTTTAAGTTTTAGTTGTACTTCAGAAAATCATTACTATTAAAATACTTAGAATCTAGAGCTAAAATTTTTATAGGAGTATCCCGTATATGTCAAGAGAATATCCTTAAAATTTCATAATATTTGGATGTCGTTTACTATTTTAATAAAATCCAAACTTAGGACTTGTTGGCAGTTGGCTAGTTACTGGAAATTTGTACACATTTCGGATTTTGATCATTTTGGCATCTTAGATGAAGTATTTTGAGAAAGGTTAAAACTAAGAAGATGAAGTAGACTCGTTAAAATTTCTTTAGAGTCTTTCATGAAAAACAGAATTTATAGTGAATTTTACAAGATTGAACAATTGCAATCTGTATAACATTTCGACCCTACGGTGCATTTCGAAGAATTTGGGGTAATATACTCAATATTTGGGGGAAAATTATAACTACAAAGTTATAGTAGACTTGTATACCTTTAATTTAATATAAATATCACAAAGTTTCATTGAGGATATAATTTTCTATGATTTTTACAATTAGTATGAGCTGCAGTTTTCGAATTTTGAACATACTATTTTGCAAATGAATTTAGATGAAGTAATTGAGGATGAATTTAGATTATCTTAACCACAAAGTTGTAGTAGACTCATTTATATTTACTATGAAACTATGGAATCTATTTTTGGAGTAGTATTGGATATTATATGATTATTTTTAATATCATTGGGTTGATATCTTTCATTTAGTTGTCTTAAAACTTTTACAACGTATAAAATTGGTTTGAAAAATTGGAATGTTAGTAAAATGTACCTTATGAGGAATTAAGATATAATTAAATGATGAAGTTGGAATGTTAAACATGTGATGTTTATAAGGGTTTTAACTCATCAACTGTTATTGAATGTTGCTATAAGAAGTTGGTTACTTCATGATTGATAATAACAAAAAGAATAGATAAAAGAAGTTAAAAGATTTTTAATGAATGGAAATTTTTATAAGAGGTTAGATGTAACCTAGTTGATCTCTATATTGAGATGGTTATTGGAATCTAGAGGCTGAGCGAGACCCGTAGAGACTGGCAAGTTATGATTTGAGAAGTAGCCAGTGTGGGCTAATATTTCTCCGTGTGTTGATTTAAGTTCGGCAGGGTGAGCTAATTAAAAAGCATGATAACTAAAATTTAAATTAAGAAAAAGCACTAGAAAAGAAGATGTGATGAAAACTGGGCAAACGTAAGTGGGGCAATTCTATATAGTCGGGCGGTGTGCTCCGGGACTGTGATTGCTATGCGTAGCGAGATGAGCTTCAATTAAATCCAAAATTATGAATGATAGGGCGGTGTACTCCGGGATCATGAATAGTCGGGCAGATGAGAGGCGGATCTCCGATGTACTCCGAGCCTAAAGCGGAACTTGCGGGGTGTCTGCACGAGGTGAATTCTGTATAGTCGGGCGGTATACTCCAGGGCTGGAATTCATACCTGTGGATGTCTGAACCTTGTTTTGTTACTGAGTAGGAGGACTTTATGACAAGGGATTGAACCCTATAATGAGGAGTACGATAAGGAATTGCCCTCAGACCTATGTAGTATGGGATGCATAGAATCCGAACAAGTGCATTAGTGTCATCGTAGTATGAATATCTGCATTAGGCATTAGGTCATATCATACATTGACATGTTTAGGATAACCACTTTTTCCATTTTGTTTTGCATTCAAGTTTGTGTTTGCTAAAGTAAAATAATCGCTGTATTATAGCATTGCATCAGTTGCAGCAACTGACGTGCCTACAGTTTTTTAGTTGTAGGATTGAATTTAACCTGGACTTGAAGTTACTATGGGGAATGTCACAAGATTGAAGATTTTCATTTCATCATGTGTTGTATTGTATTCATTTATTTCTGCTGTGTTGTTGTAAAGAACATTCTGATAATAAAAAGTTTTAAATTCCTTGTATTTTTGTACGAATTAAAGTAAAAGATCCTGTATTTGCTACGAATTACCGGTGTTTGGAATTCGGGGCGTTACACCCTTCTTCCAAGAAGAGTAGCCAAATGTTTTCGAGTAAGCATAACTCTCCCTCACAGATTCAAAGAACAACTTATCAGTTGCATGAGGAAGAACCGAGAATTATTTGCTTGGACCGCCACCGACATGCCTAACAACTTAGAATACTTGATCATGCACCATCTCATTGTTAATTTGTACATCAAGCCGATCCAGCAAAAGCACCGCAAGTTAGCTTCCGACAAACAACAGGTAGTCAAGCAATAGGCCAATAAACTTCTAGCCTGCCCGATTCATTCACGAAGTTAGTTACCCCGAATGACTGGCCGACATAGTCATAGTGAAGAAAGAAAATGGCAAGAGGAGATTGTAACGACTTCATCGATCTCAACAAAGCATGTCCAAATAACACTTTCCCTCTCCCTAGCATTAATGGGTTGATCGATGTCACATCTAGGCACGAGTTCCTCAGCTTCATGGATGCCTTCTTAGGATACAATCAGATCCGAATGTTTCCTCATGACATCCTGAAAGACATCCTTTTTCACCGAACAAGGCCACTATTGCTATCGAGTCATGCCCTTCGGGCTGAAGAAAGCCGGGGTCACTTACTAGCGCCTGGTGAAACAAGTCTTTACGGAAAATTTGGTTGTAATATGGAGGTCTACGAAGACTATATATTTTTGAAGTGCGTCGAGAAGGATGACCATGTGACCAACCTCCGAGGAACTTTCAATGTCCTCTGAAAGCACAATATGAGGCTGAACCCTTCAAAGTGTGCATTCGGCATCTCCTGGGGAAAATTCTTAGGATTCCTGGTTAGTCAGAGGGGGATCAAAGTTAACCCTGAGAAAAGTTGAGCTATACTCGACATGTCTCTCCCGTCCAACATCAAAGAAGTCTAGAGACTTACAAGGTGCATCGCCGCCATCAGACGCTTCCTCTCCAAGTCAGGGGATAAGTGCCTCTTGTTTTTTAAGGTTCACTGGGGAAAGAAAGGCTTTGAGTGAGGGAAGGCACAACAAGAGGCCTTTGAACATCTCAAGGCCTATCTCTTCAATCCCCCACTCCTGAGCAAGCCCAGCTGGGATAGGTGCATTGCCTCTATCTGACCACTTCAGATTATACCCTCAGTGTTATCTTAGTGAGAGGGGATGAAAAGATTCAGAACCTGATCTACTATGTGAGAAAATCCTTCATGATGTCGAGCTTTATTATTCCAAGATTAATAATATGGTCTATGCTTTGATCATGGCCGGTCGGAAACTACGCTCATACTTCCAAGCATACTTTATCTTGGTCCTCACAGACCAACCCCTCAAGAAACTGCTTAACAAGTCAGAGAACTTCGGGTAACTTATGAAATGGTCCATCAAGTTGAGCCAGCACGACATCAGCTACCAACCGAGGATGGCCATGAAAGGGTAAGCTTTGGCTAAATTCATCATCGAGAGCACTATCCCTGATTCCCCCGATGATGACAATGACCCCCCTTGTCTGGAGTGTCGACATCGGTGGCTCCTCTTTCACAGAAGGAAGTGGTGTCGAGGTCATCCTGCTCGGCCTAGATGAGTTCACCCTATAATACTCAATATGCCTTAACTTTTGGGCCTCCACCAACGAGGCTGAATATAAGGTACTAATTGCCGACTTCCTTTTAGCTCAAAAAGCAGGGCCCCAGAAAGTAAAAGTGTTTAACGACTCCCAGCTGGTGGTAAACCAGATCATAGGAGAATACAAGATCAGGGATGATCGCATGGTCAAGTACTTAGCTTGTGTGAAAAAGCTCTTAGCTACATTCAAGGGGGACGAAGTCACTCGAATCACCCGCGAAGAAAACAGGAAAGTAGATGCCCTTTCTATGCTAGCCTTCTCTTCCTTCGAAAGACTCGATCACATTGTGCTCATTGAAGTCCTACTCAATCTAAGCATCGAAGAGGAAGCCTTGGAGATCATGATTATCACCCCATAGGCACCTGGGGACGAATGAATGAAACCCTTGGTCAACTTCCTTGACAAGGGAATCCTCTCAGCATATCCAAAAGAAGCAAGGAAGATCTGAGCGAGAGCACAATGATATACTTTATGAAGGAGTCCTGTGCAAATGCTTCTCCTCTTATAGATAAAAAACCTGACTTGTGATGTCTCTCCCCCGAAGGTGCCAAGTATGCTTTCATATTAGTACATTAGGAATTAGCGGCGGCCATATAGGGGCAAGATCCCTCGCTCAGAAAATTCTCAATCATGGTTATTATTGGCCCTTGTTCCTCGACGATGCCCAAGAATACATCCTTCAGTGCGTTTCCTGCCAGAGGTTCTCCCCCATTAAGCGGGTTCCCTAAGCCGACCTCAGCTCCATATCAAGTATGATACCCTTTGCCATGTGAGGAATGGACTTATTTGGACCGTTTTCCCCCACTACTGGACACAAGAACTTCTTAGTTGTAGTTATCGACTAACTCACAAAGTGGATCGAAGCAGAACCATTAACATCCATCACTAAACATAAGATTCAACAATTCTTCTGGAAGAACATAGTATGTAGGTTTGGGATCCCTAGGATTCTTGTCATTGACAATGGAATACAATTTGTTTCCTAGAGATTTCGCAAATTATGTGCTGATTGAACATCATTTCACTCCCATCTCTCACCCCCAGGTCAACAGCCAAGTAGAGAATGCCAACTGACTGATTCTTGATGGGTTCAAGAAGAGGCTAGATGAAGCTCCCAAAATGTTATGGGTCAAAGAACTTTCGAGTGTGCCCTAGTCCTACAGGACCACGAAGAGAATCCCAACAGGATAGTCCCCATTCAACCTCACATATAGCGACACATTAATTCCCTTGGAAGTCAGGGCTACATTCCCATAGCCTCCTCTCTTTCAATGAAAAAACAGAACTCATATGACCTTTGAGGAAACGTTGATCTCATTGAAAAAGTTCACGAGAAGTCCACCCTATGAAGACATATCTATCAACAAAAGGTGGAGAAATTCTACAAAAAGAATGTATGACCAGCAAAACTCAAAGAGGGAGGCACTTTCCTATAAAATCTAGAGATATCTGACCCATGCAAGAAGGGAAAGCTCATGCTAAACTTAGAAGGACCATACAAGGTCTACGAAGATGTCCGCCCAGGGGCGTACCAACTAGAAGACCTCGGGGGCAAGAAGATACCCAAGACTTGGAACACCAATCTGTTGATGAAATTCAACGAGGGTACTTAACGCCCTCTACTAGTTTTTTATGATTTGTAATAAGACCGATCTATATAATGGTCAGAGCATGTAATAAAGGCTAACCATCAAGGCATCAACTTAGATTTAAAAAAAATTAAAACTAAGCATTTTTCTTCAAAAATTATTTTAATACTACCTGGATGATGACAACGAGTTAGGCGTTCATCTCATCTCCTAAGCTACACCCACAACTCGTTAAACCCACGAATAGCAAGTTCAGAGTTTAACTGTTCCCAAGAGTTGCTCCCACAACTCGTTAACCTCACAAACAACGAGTTTGGAGTCCATACTTATGACTCGAAGCTATTCCCACAACTTGCTAATAAGCATGTTTGGAGCTGGAATCGTCATTCGAAGATGCTCCCACAACTCGTTAACCTCTTGAACAACATGTTCGGAGTCCAAACTCATGGCTCGAAGCTACTCCAGCAACTCGCTAATAAGCAAGTTTGGAGCTGGGCCTAGTCATTCGAAACTGCTCCCAAAACACGTTAACCGCTCAAACAACAAGTTGGGAGCTCAAACTCGTGGCTCGAAGTCGCTCCCACAACCTATGAACAAACGAGTTAGAAGCTTGACTCACCACTTGAAACTGCTCGTGCAACTTGTTAACTCTTGAACAAGCAAGTTTGGAATCCATCCCATCCCTAAGAGATGCTCACGCAAACTCCTAACTAAAAATATAGAGTCCGAAGCGTAGCTTGCCTATAGAGCTACTCCAGGGACTCCTAAACTCTAGATGAACACGAGGACATCAAATCACAACAAGAAGGAAATACGAGACTACACTTTAAGAGTTAGAAAGATCTTCATTTCATATCAAATATCTTATTACAATATTGAGGATATATTTGAAATATATTAATTCACTTTTACACAAGACTCTAACAGCTGAACACACGTTGAACCATCCTACATTCTATCCTTACTCCGATCACTGATTACCACTCGGGTGAGGAATACTCGGTTAATAGTTGTGGTTCTTCTGAAAAGTTTCCTTATCAGAGAGGATTCACCATGACCACCCAAACAATCAGAAGGAGTGCAAATTCGACGGATTGAGTTTGGACATCATTGTGGATAGGATGCAGCCCACCTCTGGTAGATGCCATGCACAATGACCTAGCCACTCTGCTATGGTCATCTCTTGGGTTTCTTGGCGCCACTCGGGCCCCCATGAATAACTCTTGGGGTATCGTCCAACCACTAGGATGAGGAGTGCTCCGCATTTGCAAACCCCCTAGCTTTGCCTCTAGACGATAAATGGCCAAGTCTCTCTTGATGAGTAACCCTCTTAGCAGAAATACCTCGCTGTGGCTACCTCTCTCCACCGAGGAGGGCAACAAAAAACCTATGGGACGGTTCCCACTATAAGACCCTGTAAAACTGAGTTATGATAATTTTGCTCCCGCATATATTATGCATGAGTATTTTGTTCCTGTAACCCCCATTCCCGACAATAGGTATTTTTCGTGTATTTTCTATTATTTAATTTTATAAATTTATTTTGTGCTAAATTCTGTTCGAATCTTTTATTAAAGTATTTTCTAAACGAAAATTTTAATTATTTCGAATAATGGTGTGTTTTGATCTTACTTCATATTTCTTATTAATCAGATATTTATATTCGAGTCTAAATCAAATATATTATTATTATTGATTATTTTAATGAAATTGTTAAACCCGAATATTAATTTGTTATATAATTTTATTTTATTATGATTAAAACTATTAATTGTTATTACCTGATTATTTATTAAAATTCATCTATCAATTTATTTTGATCTATTGTTCTTGGCGAACCCTAAATTATTTTCAGGCCAACTTGTATTGTTTTCATTTTACTATTTATTTATCTAATTGGATTTCAATTTTTGGTTCATGAGCTATTCTTTTCATCTTGTTGGACTACCCCTTTTTTGTTAATTTTATTTTATTGGATTGTGAACTCTATTGCCTTCAAACTCATCTCTTGTTGAACCCTAAAACTCAATTTCAATTGTTCTTTACCCAAAACCGCTATTATTGGATTCTAAACCATTAACCCAACACCCTAATTGTACCCTATAAATACAAATCTATTGCAAAGCCTAAAAATAGCACACAATTGAAACCCTAAACTAGCTGCTTTCTCTCTCTCCCGACCTCAATCTTTCCTGCCTAAAACCCCTGTTCACCTTCTCCGATCAGACCCCCGACCACCTCCGGCGACCACCACCTAGTCGTCGACCCCCGACCCTCCCAGCGCCGCCCTCCAGTCGACGCCACCACCAGACCAGACACCCCCCTGTTTTCCCTGTTCCGTCAATAGCAGTGTAACCTCCGTTCCCGTAAATACGTATTTCCTAAATATTCTCGATATTTTGATTATTTATAAATTTATTTTGCGCTAAATTAGTTTTGAATCTTCTACTAAGTGTTTTACAATCGACAATTGTATTTATTTTGAATAACGATGTATTTTCTATTTATAATTGATCGAATATTTATATGTTATATTATTATTGTTTGGATTTTAATAAATTTGTTAATCTCAAATCCTACTTTGATACATATTATTATCATTATTATTGTTATTATTATTATTATTATTATTATTATTATTATTATTATTATTATTATTATTATTATTATTATTATTATTAGTATTAGTATTATTATTATTATTATTATTATTATTATTATTATTTGATATGGCTAAAAATAGGGATTAATCAGAACCGTCCAAATCAGGCTCGAATCTTGAAGCCCAGGGATAAAACGGTAATTTCACAACAAATAAGGTCTGAGATGGGTACTGGGTCTCTCTGTCAAAAACTCAATAACCCACAAACGGATCCGTTTCAATCGGGCGCGGGTTTTAACCAGCGATGAAGCCCGATCAGAGGGATAGAATCAAGGCCCCTGATTAGATCCTAATCAACGGCCCTGATTCATGCCTATCCCTCCACTGGGGACTAGGGATTACATTCCTGATCTGTATACAAGGAGAATATTCCTTATCAGATCACGGGAATTACATTCCTAATTTGTTCCCTAAGACGCCTATAAATACCCCCAAACCATCTCCATTAAGAGGTAATCAATCTTTCACCAGTTTTTGCGCTCTCTCATAGTCTTCCAGATTACTGACTTGAGCGTCGGAGGGTGCGTCGCCGGGAACAACCCCGGTGTTTTGCACTTTTTGTAGGTGTACGGCGGGAGCGACGATCAAACCCCGACGGAACATGTATACAGGTTTACTATTCAGTTTTCCTAAGAATCCACAAATACTATCTGTTTGCCCCCACACCAAATTTAGTGGCAACAGATTGGCGCCGTCTGTGGAAACTAACGAATAGAGACCTCTCCTCTTCCTGGTGAATAGATCTTCTCCAGCCATGCCTCCTAGGAAAGTCAGATCAAGGGGATCCAACCGAGGACCCAACCCTGATCAGCAGCAAGAAGTCCCCCCTAATCCCGCTCAGCAACAAGGGCAACTTCCCCCTACAGCAGAAGACCCGCTCCAACAGGACCTTCCTCCTCCTAATCAGCCGCCTCCAAAGGGTCCTAACCCTCAGAAACAGCCTCTTCATCAGGACCACTTCTCCATCCACAACGCCTCCTCGGACTCCATGGCCTCCCATCATCCCCGAGCCTCCGGACAGCACAACACCGTCCTCAACCACCAGAAAGATGATGATCTACGCCGCCACCTGGATGAAAAGCAGGCCCGAGAGGGAACCTCCCGCCAACACCGTCCGGGTGAGCGGTCTCCTCGCCACCGAGAACACGAGAGGTCCCCTGCCAGGAGGGGACGGAGAGAGTCACCCGAGCATCACAGAAGAAGACCATACTCCCCCGCAGGTCGACAACAGCCTAGGAACAATGAGGCACCCATCACCCGTGTCGAGTTCCAGCAGTTCCAAGCGACCGTCCTGCAGGCTCTCAACCTCCGTCGGAACCCTAATGAGCCAAAGGCCCCATCTCCTCCTCCAGTCCGAAGTCCTCGCCGACGATCACCATCTCCTCTTCCGGTCCGAAGCCCTCGCCGACGGTCCCCATCTCCTCGTCCTGCTCCTACCAACTCCCGGCGTACCCCAAGTCCTCGTCGCTCCCGAAGTTACCATCGCCGTAGCCCTCGCTCTCCCTCATACGAAGATGAGTCTAGAGGCTCGGCTGATTACCGTCGGAGGGATGACACCATGTACCGCCGTCTTCATGAAGTGGAGAGGCGCCTGGGTCAGATAGACCGAGAAGAAGAGCTTAGGGGGAGGACCCTACGTCCTAGCTGACCCCCTTTCTCCTGAACCATAGTGGATGCACCAGTGCCGTTCGGCTTCAAACCTCCCCAATTTGAGACTTACACCGGGGAGACCGATCCCGTTGATCACATCGAAAGCTTTAAGACCTTGATGCTCCTCCATCAAGCTTCCGATGCCCTCCTCTGCAAAACCTTCCCCGCAACTCTCAAGGGCCCAGCTCGAGAATGGTACTCTCGCCTTGCCCCCTCCTCAATATTCTCCTTCGAGCAGTTCGAGACCCTTTTCGTCACCCATTTCGTAAGCAGCCGCAGAGCTGAGAAGACCAGCATCTCCCTATTGCACCTCCACCAGAAGAAGGGGGAGAAATTGAGAGACTATGTGAAGAGGTTCACAGCTGAAGCCAGATCCATAGCATCCCTCGACCAGTCGGTCGCTGCGGCAGCATTTCAATCTAACGTCCTCAATTCCAACCTCCGCTCCTCCCTCGCCAAGAAGCCTCCACAGAACTTTTCCGACCTCCTCCTTCGCAGTGAAAAGTACATCCGGGCCGAAGAGGCCGAGCAGCGACCCAACTGGGAGGGGTCCTCCTCCGGGTTTAAGAGGAAGGGAACAGAAGAGGAAGGAGCCAAGAAACTCCAAAAGGATAATGCCGGCCAGCGCCGACCTCCCCCCAGATTCGAGAAGTTCACTCCCCTCACCACTAATGTCTCAACCATTCTCATGGAAGTCGAAAAGGAAGGGATCATACCTCCTGCTCCAAGGATGAACACCCCCGCCAAGAAAAGAGATAAGGAGAAATGGTGCCGTTATCACCGGGACTATGGGCATGACACCAACGATTGTCGCGCCTTAAAGAACGAGATAGAAGCCCTTATCCAGAGGGGGCAGCTGACCAGGTTTGTAAGAAAGGACCGAGCCGAACTTTCTCCCCCGCCTCGGGGGGCTAACAAGCGTCCGGAACGAGAAGAGACGCCTGACTTCGAGGAAGAGCGAGTCCTCCACCTCATTCATGAGGGCCCAATGGGGGGCTCCTCAAACTCCTCTCGCAAGGCATTCATAAGAGAAGTCAACTCGGTTCGAACCACCCTTCCTCCCAAAGGCCTCGGAGTGCCTGTCACGTTCTCCGACGAAGATCTTGAAGGTGTCCGCACCCCCCATTGTGACGCACTCGTCATCAGTCTCCACATGGCGAATTTCAAAGTGGAGAGATCCTAGTGGATAATGGCAGCTCCGTAAACATCCTCTTCCTCGCCGCTTTCAGAGGCCTGAAGCTCTCCCGAGATAGACTCAAGCCCGCCGGCTACACTCTCCATGGGTTCACGGGAGTGCCGGTGACTATCGAGGGGGTGATCACCCTCGATGTAACCGCCGGCCAAACTCCTACCACCCGAACGGAGCCAATGGACTTCATGGTGGTGGATGTTCCTGCCACCTACAACGTCATATTAGGTCGGCCCGGCCTTGCAGCTCTGGAAGCCGTCCCCTCAGCATACCATCTTAAGATGAAATTTCCCACCCAGTCCGGGGTCGGGGAAGTAAGGGGCAATCAGGAGCAGCCCCGCAAGTGCTATATGACCTCTACCCTCGGCCCCGTCCTCTCCTTAGAAACTCTGGAAATCCCTCAAGATACTGCTCGGCCGACCTCCGAGCCGGTGGACGAATTGGAGGAAGTGCTCTTCTCTGAGCAGGAGCCGGCCCGTAAGTTCTTTGTCAGCAAGACCCTCCCGTCCGCCCTATACTCAGACATTGTACAATGCATCCGAAGGAACCAAGACCTCTTCGCTTGGTCAGCTGCAGATATGCCCGGCATCTCCGAAGAGCTACTGGTCCACCGCCTAAGCGTTGATCCGGGGTCCAAACCGGTTCAGCAAAAGAGGCGCAAGTTCGCCCCCGAGCGCCAGCTCGCTATAAAAGAGGAGGTAGACAATCTCTTGAAGGCCCGGTTCATACAGGAGGTGAACTATCCTGAGTGGCTATCGAATGTAGTAATGGTAAAGAAGTCCAATGGGACTTGGAGGATTTGTATTGATTTCACTGACCTAAACAAGGCTTGCCCCAAGGACCCCTTCCCTCTTCCAAGTATTGACACTCTGATTGATGCAACCTCGGGACATGAGCTCCTCAGCTTCATGGATGCCTTTTCAGGCTACAATCAGATCCGGATGTTCCCCCCGGACATCCTGAAGACGTCGTTCGTGACCGACTAAGGCCTCTATTGCTACAGAGTCATGCCGTTCAGCCTCAAGAATGCAGGTGCAACGTACCAACGCCTCGTCAACAAGGTATTCCAGGCCCAGATCGGCCGGAACATGGAAGTGTACGTTGATGACATGCTTGTGAAAAGCATCCGAGGCGTTGATCATGTGACCGACCTCCAAGAAGCATTTGACGTTTTGAGAAGGCACAATATGAGACTTAACCCGAACAAGTGTGTGTTCGGCATCTCATCAGGGAAGTTCCTCGGCTTCATGGTTAGCCAACGAGGAATTGAAGCAAACCCGGAGAAGATCAAGGCCATATTGGACATGGCCCCTCCTAGAAATGTTAAAGAAGTTCAGAGATTAACAGGCCGCCTCGCCGCCATAAGGCGCTTTCTCTCAAAGTCCGGGAAAAAGTGCCTCCCCTTCTTCAAGGCCCTCAGGAGGGCAAAAGGATTCGAATGGGGGCAACAACAACAGGAGTCCTTCGACCAGCTCAAGGCTTACCTCGTCAATCCCCCTCTCCTCAGCAAACCGATCCCTGGCGAACCCCTCTACCTCTACCTGGCAGCCTCCGAGCAGACCCTCAGTGCAGTCTTAGTGAGGGAAGAAGACCGGGCTCAGAAGCCCATCTACTATGTCAGTAAAGTGCTTCGGGATGCCGAGCTCCGGTACCCGAAGATAGAGAAAATGGCTTATGCCCTAGTGATGGCCGCGAGAAAGCTTCGTTCATACTTTCAGTCCCATTCGGTGGTCGTTCTTACCGACCAGCCGCTGAAATAGGTTCTTCACAAGCCCGAGACTTCGGGTCGCCTTATGAAATGGTCAATCGAGCTGAGCCAACACGATATAACTTATCAGCCTCGGACCGCAATCAAGGCTCAGGCGCTAGCCGAATTCATAGTTGAGACTACTATCCCCGAGTCCAGCCAAACAGTGGAGGGACCACCCGTCTGGTCAGTTTATGTAGACGGATCCTCCTGCAATGAGGGAAGTGGGGCAGGAGTCATCCTGGCAGGCCCAGATGACTTCATCCTCCAATACTCCCTCCATATAAACTTCAGAGCCTCGAACAATGAAGCTGAATATGAGGCATTAATAGATGGCCTTGGAATGGCCCGAAATGCAGGGGCGCAATGCCTCCGAATCTTTAGCGACTCCCAGCTAGTCGTCAACCAGGTCCTCGGCGAATATGAAGCACGTGATGACAGGATGGTTAAATACTTAGCCAAAGTCAAGAGTCTCATGACACTATTTGAAGAGGCCATCATCCAAAGAATTCCCCGAGAAGAAAATGCTCAGGCCGACACCCTATCCAAGTTAGCCTCCTCTTCCCTTCAAGGCCTCGAGCAGACGGTACTGATAGAAGTCCTTCTGAAGCCGAGCATAGAGGACGAAACTCCCAACTCTGTAGAGACATTGCCTGTCCTCCTCGAAGACAATTGGATGAAACCCCTCATCGAGTTTTTAAGGGACGGACTCCTCCCCGAAGATCCCAAGGAAGCACGAAGAATTAGAACCCGAGCCGAGTGTTACACCATGATCGGAGACATCCTATATAAACGCTCCTTCACCCAGGTGGACGGTCGGCCCTACCTGAGGTGCCTCTCCCCCGGGCAAGCAGACTACGCCCTGCAAGAACTTCATGAGGGCATCGGCGGGGCCCACTCAGGTTCAAGAGCCCTAGCACGCAAAGTATTGAACTACAGATATTTCTGGCCCACTCTCCTACGGGACGTCGAACGACACGTTCGGCAGTGTAGCTCCTGTCAGAAGTACTCCGACATCCGGCGTCTCCCGCAAGCACCACTTGCCTCCCAATCAAGTCCGATCCCATTCGCAATGTGGGGGATGGATTTACTGGGGCCGTTTCCGCCAGCTCCCGGACAGTTAAAGTTCCTAGTCGTGGCAGTCGACTATTTCTCGAAATGGATAGAGGCCGAGCCCCTGGCTACGATCACCGAGCATAAGGTCGTTCAATTCTTCTGGAAAAATGTGATCTGCCGATTCGGCGTTCCCCGGGTCATAGTTACAGATAACGGAACGTAGTTCACTGGGGCTACCTTCCGAGCTTTATGTGAGGACCTCGCCATACAACACCGTTTCTCCTCCGTCTCTCACCCTCAGTCGAATGGCCAGGCCGAAAATGCCAACCGACAGATCCTCTCAGGCATTAAGAAAAGGTTAGACAAGTGTTCCAAGGGCTTATGGGTCGATCAGCTGCCCAACGTGCTGTGGAACTACCGCACCACAAAGCGGACCCCAACAGGCGAGAGCCCGTTCAGTCTCACCTATGGGTCCGAGGCCATCATCCCCCTAGAAGTCGGGTTACCCTCTCCTCGTCTGATGGCTTATGAAGAAGAGCAGAACGCTAAAGAGCTCAGAACAAGCCTAGATCTCATAGATGAAATCCGAGAGAGAGCTGCCATACGCCAACAAACTTACCGAAGAAGGATTGAGCTAGCATACAACAAAAGAGTCCGCCCAACGGACCTCAAAGAAGGGGACCTGGTCCTCCGAAAGTTGGCCATCTCATTCCCAGGTCAGAAAAGCAAATTGGCCCCGAATTGGGAAGGACCTTACAAAATCTCCAAAGTAATCCGCCCCGGCACATTCCGACTAGAAGATCTCGAAGGCAGGGAGATTCCCAGGGCTTGGAATGCCGACCATCTCTTAAAATACCAAGAGAAAGCGACAACGCCTCTCTAAGTAATTCGAGATGTCGAACCATTCTTTTCCTGTTACTTGTAGTAATTTTCTTTCGTAGTAATTTGCTTTCATTTTTCCTTGTAATAACGGCTAGCAACTTTAGAAGCAGCCGATCATTGGATATTAATAAATAAAGTTTTCTCTATATTTTTGCTACTATGTACATCTCTCTGCTTTTAACTCTTCACTTTTCCGATGGTTCGGAGTCCAACACTTGGCTCGATTCTACTTCGCAAGTTCGCTTCTGAGCGAACTAGGGGTAGTTCGCCATTCGGAATTGCTCCCACAGCCGTTGAACAATCTCACCGATGGTTCGGAGTCCAACACTTGGCTCGATTCTACTTCGCAAGTTCGCTTCTGAGCGAACTAGAGGTAGTTCGCCATTCGGAATTGCTCCCACAGCCGTTGAACAATCTCACCGATGGTTCGGAGTCCAACACTTGGCTCGATTCTACTTCGCAAGTTCGCTTCTGAGCGAACTAGGGATAGTTCGCCATTCGGAATTGCTCCCGCAGCCGTTGAACAATCTCACCGATGGTTCGGAGTCCAACACTTGGCTCGATTCTACTTCGCAAATTCGCTTCTGAGCGAACTAGGGGTAGTTCGCCATTCGAAATTGCTCCCGCAGCCGTTGAACAATCTCACCGATGGTTTGGAGTCCAACACTTGGCTCGATTCTACTTCGCAAGTTCGCTTCTGAGCGAACTAGGGGTAGTTCGCCATTCAGAATTGCTCCCACAGCCGTTGAACAATCTCACCGATGGTTCGGAGTCCAACACTTGGCTCGATTCTACTTCGTAAGTTCGCTTCTGAGCGAACTAGGGGTAGTTCGCCATTCGGAATTGCTCCCACAGCCGTTGAACTATTTCACCGATGGTTCGGAGTCCAACACTTGGTTCGATTCTACTTCACGAGTTCGCTGCTACGCGAACTAGAGGTAGTTCGCCATTCGGAATTGCTCCCACAGTCGTCGAACTATTTTACAGCCAGTTCGGAATCCCGCACTTGGCTCGATCATAGCTCGCAAGTTCGCTCCTAAGCGAGCTGAAGGTAGTTCGCCAATGGTTCGGAATTACAGCTCTGACAACCCCCAACCCGCTCGACGCTAAACACTGAGCGACGGTTGGTTCGAACCAGCCTCCAGCCACGATCGCTTCGGCCATCGAGCTGTATAAGCACCAAGCAAGAACCTACCCTCAAAAGGAAGTTTAGATTAAGGTTTTAGGGGACCTTTGCCTCGGTTCCGGACGTTGGTCATCACCTCATCCACCATGATCTCTCCTGACCCTGACTCCCGTATCGGAGCCATCAGAGTCAGGAGAAGATCATGGTGGAAGAGCGACCACCTATCCTCCTGAAGAATCTTTCCCCCGGGACCGGACTACGGTCGCCAGCACTTCTGCCTTGTCCTCCCCCGACCCTGACACCCACATCGAGGCCATCAGGAACGGGAAAAGAACAAGGCAGTAGTGTGACCACCCTTGCGAACCTCTCGAGACGAAAATTTTTCGCAAAGCTGGCATCCGCCCAAGGGCAGACACCATCGATGCCACTAAAGTTCAAGACTGCGATAACTTATATCGCAAAAAGGGGGTGTGCGGTACTTATAAGCCATCCCCCATGAGTATCATTATGAACCTCGGGAGCCCAACAGTCACGCCTAGGAAATTGAAGCACGTAAGACTGTCATTATGTCCCTTGGGAACTGAAGCGCCGCGCATTTATTAAGGGTCCCTACTCTCGACGCCCTCGGAAAGGTGAAATGCCCCACAGATCCCGAAGCATCACTTAATGCTATTGGAAGTCTGCTCCCGTTCTTTCAGAACGATGCTTGAGCGACCGAGCATCCGCACTCCAAATCAGAGAGTGCTTCGAAATATGCCGAGTAAGATTAGGGACCCCGGCTAGAGCATGCCGGCCGAAGCGAACACTCCCCTCGCGCTTCATTACAAGCCTACCTTTGGCTAACACAATTACAATAGAAGACAGTTCGAGACGGCACTACAAGATTAAGCAAGCCGAAAGTGGTTCGCCCCCGTTGAACTAACCTAACGACGGTTCGGAGCCTGACACCTGGCTCGATTATACTTCGCATGATCGCTTCCAAACAGGCTAGGGGTAGTTCGCCATTTGGGATCGCAATCATAGCTGCCGAACTACTCTAGCAACAATCCGAGGCCTAGCACTTGCGCTTTGACGCAGTTTGAGAGCCAGCCGCCGAACTTGCCTCATAAGACAGCATGATCGGGCATCAGAGACTAAGCTCGGCACCACTGGCCGGACATTCCCCTCACCGATCAACAAACAAGTATGCAGCCGACTTAGAAGCCTCGGTGCAGTAGACAACAGTTGCGAAAGTAAAAAACACACAAGTTCGGCAACAACACTTTTATTGATGAATCAGATGCGGTACAAAGACGGACACAGCAGGATTACAAGTCGTCAAAGAAAAAGTTACAATGCCGACTTATTACACTTAGCAAAAAAAAAATAATATACAAAAGCTCTCGGAGTCGACGACTTCAGCGCTTTTTTGGAGCCGGAGCATTCCGCTTCAGAGACACTCGAGAGTGACGATGCTTGTCCCCGGAGCGCGACCCCAAGCCAGCGAATTGAGATGTATCCTCGGCGCCACTCCTAGTAGCCACTCCGACGGATGCTCCGCTCGACGAAATTGCTACCGAGCTCTGCGCGTCCCCCGGACTAGGATGGCCGATCCGCTGGCGGGTCGCCATCTCGTAGAAAGTAATGCCCCGATCACTCTCCGCGCGAGTGCACGACGTGCTTCGGACGTTGATAGGTCCCGAGTGCGGCTTAAGATGAGCCACTTCCGCCTCCAACTCCGAGATCCGATCACGCAACGAGTCGTCTTTGACGTTAACTTCGAAACGAGGTGGTATCGCGGAGTCCGGAACTCCTGATCGACTGGCTATGAGGCGCCGAAGATGGGTAACCTCGATGCTTTTATCCACCATTGCTCTCTTCAGCGCTTTGACCTCAGTTGTCAACTGGACCCGTTCGGTCGTCAACTTGGCCACTTCGGCCGTTAGCCCTTCGACCTCGCTCCGAAGCTTCGTCTCTACGGACTGCAGATGGTGTATCTCGGAAAGCAAGTCGTCCTTCTCCTGTTATTTTGGACAAGTTATGATGGATGCATTGAATCCGAATCTCATTACTGAAAGCAGTTGGCGAACATTCACCTTCTCCTGTGGGGGTCAGCTCGGCGATCCTGCTTTCCAAATGACAAATCTCGATATCTCGCCAGCCGAGGACGAGCTGGAGATGGTTCCGCTCGCTTTCGGCTCGGCACAATCCAAGCTCGACTTCGTAGAGCCGCTCTCGGCACCTCGCCAGACATAATCTCGTCGTCCCCAAGCCAGCCTCGGCTCGAACTTCCTCATCCGAGCGCGTGGGCTCGAAATCTTGGTCAACCACCACGAGCTGAAAAAAGATCAAAGTAATCAGCAAAAAGATCGAACACTGCCGGAGCACCACACTTAAATTTTCAAAAAACAAGAAACCTTCGAGACAAAAAGAGAATGTTTGACGAAAAAGGGGCAAAAGACGGAGATCCGAACACCAATACTTCAAAAGATTTTCTTTTCATTCATTTCAAAAAGGCAGCGGTGGCCAGTCCGCTATTAGGCGTTATAATGATTGAAAAGAAAAACAAAAAACAAACAAACAAACAAAACAAGAAAACGAGGAGCGGAGTCAAGGCGTGACCTCTTTCCCCGGGCGACGAGTTCGGGTGGGAGTCGGCTGCTCCGAAGGGGTCTCCACCGCCAGCGGAGTGACCACGATACCGGGGACCTCCTCGGTGACATCGACCTCTGCGTCACCTTCGTCATCCCCTTCCTCCTCCTCCCCCTCGGACTCAGGGTCGAAGCCTTCGACGTGGCAGGGGAAGAGCCTCCACCCCGAGACGTCCACCTCGGGGTACTCCTTCGACACCCGGTCGATGGCTGCGGCGAAGGCCTTCGCCATGTTCTGGGTGAGGAA
This sequence comes from Hemerocallis citrina, assembly GCA_017893485.1. Classification (NCBI taxonomy): domain Eukaryota; kingdom Viridiplantae; phylum Streptophyta; class Magnoliopsida; order Asparagales; family Asphodelaceae; genus Hemerocallis; species Hemerocallis citrina. Next base: position 181,997,929 of record CM030358.1, on the reverse strand, counting down.
CCCCTGCGCCTTCTCCAGGGTCGCATCCTCCGCCGCCTTCACAACCGCCGCCTTGGCTGCCTCTGCTTCGGCCAGCTGCTTAGCCGACCCCTCCTTCTGGCGAAGGAGCTCGCCCTCCAACCTTGTCACCTCGGCCTCAAGGTGAACCATCCTCACCGACCAGCCCTCGTGCTCAATGCGGAGCTTGTCAAGCTCGTTCGACAGCCGAGCTTTTTCGTTCCGAGCTTGGTCGGATTCTTGCTTTAGCTCCTTCTCCAGAGCTGTCAACCTCTCGGTGAGGTGGCCAAAGTGAACGATGATCTGTAGCAAAGAAGAACCAAGAGAGTTAGAATTTTTGTGCTAAAGGAGTACGATGAATAAGGGAAGCTCAAGGCTTACCGACACCGCCGATCGAGCGATCTCGATTACGTCGTCGCCCTCTCTCCCGGCCTCCATGGCGGCTCGGTCTTTCAGAGTGGCGAGGTGCTTGACGGCCTGCATGCTCGCCAGCGAGTTCCCGAGGAACCCATCATGCCTCCGGACTTGCCAGTCCGGAATGTGAAACCTCTTGTGCTCCTCCGTCAGGAGCTCCTCGGCTGCCACCGCCAGCGGTGGCGTCGTCATGCCGAGGGCGGCGGCGATGGGGAACTCGCTACCTGCGACCGAAGCCGAGGTCCCCTCCACGACATCGATGGGACTGTCGAGGACCTCCACCTCATCGGCCAGAGCCGTGATCCTCGGGGCCTTCGAGGTCGACGGCAGCTTGGTCACGACCCTCTTGCGCTTCTTAGGCGCCTTGCTCGCGAGTCCCGCCCTTAGTGCCAGCACTGCGTCGTAGTCCATGGTTTCTGCATCAAGAGCAAAAATTGATTAACACTTTGCAAATAACAAGAGAGTACGGAAATCAAAAACATAACGAGAGCCGCGTACTGGGATCTACGCGGCAGAGCCCTCCCTTGTAGAGGATGTCCTCCGTGAGCTCCCTCCAATCGAGCTTCGACTGATCTAGGAGAATCCGGACCGCCTCTTCTTCTTCTACAGAGAGCTTCGGGAGCGCCCTCGCCCTCTTCGGCACCCCTTCTATCCAGTCCGAGGGGATCGGCCATGCCTCTCGACTCCGCACAACGACCCACTTCTCTCACCAGTGCTTAATGGAGTCAGGGCATATGACGAGCCTGCCACCGTGCCTCGGAGTCAAGTAATACCGGTACTCTGACTTATTCCCTTGGTGGAGCCGGTATAAAGTCCGAAGCACGTTCAGCTGCGGCTCGATCCCTGCGGCCTGGCAGTGGAGAACAAAGCCATTTATCACTCGCCACGCGTTCGGCATGAGTTGGATGGGGCTGACCCCGAACCAACTCACCACTGTAACGGCGAACGCGTGGAGAGGTAGCCGAGCCCCGGCGATAAAGGCATCGACCGGCCAACAACACATTGTCACTGGCAGCGGCGAATTGGCCCTAACCTCGGGACCCGGCAACATGAGCTCGAACTCCTCCGGGATGTGGAAAGAGTCCCGGATCACTGCTAAATCCTCCTCGCGCAGGATCGACGCCGCATCATCCGCCTCCGTTGTTTCCCTCGCGGCATTCTCCTCGAAGGACCTCCCCCTCCCATGAACAATTCGCTCGGCCTGATCCTCCGGAAGCTGCCTAACTCTATGGAGCCCCGTCAGTGGCTCTGGCAGTTGTCCAAACTCCCCCATCCTCTTCGGATCCACAACAATCGAATCCTTGCCGAATACCTTCTTGCCCTTCGTCGGAGTCGACTCCTCGACCTGAAGGGAGGGCTTGGACCAAGATATCTCTTCGGACAAAGAAGCTACAGACATAATTTAGAAGTTACCTTAAAGAGAATGGCAACCGGAAAACTTTGCCGGAAGCAAACGTTGATCACCGGAAGAAATCGCCTAAGCACAAAAGACCGCCTGAGCAAAAGAGTGAAGAAATGAGAAATGAGGAAGGGGGTGGGGATTTATAGAGAGATGCACGCCAAACGAGGATGATGGGCCTGTACGACCGGCCCATATACACAAAACGACAAAGCGACCTCAATCGTCGCATTGTTTGCCACGCCTAATCATGCATTGCATTTAATGCGCGTCTCATCTGATGGAAGCCCAGAGGTCACCGCAATTAATAAACGTCCCATCTGTCAGAGTTGTCAGAAGTTGTCAGAAGTTCAGAAGACGCACAGTAGATGCAAACTCCTATAACGAAAAACGACAAGTTATGGACCTCGGCACCAGCTGCCGAGCGTTCTCGGAACCGACCCCGTTACGGGGGAAAATCCGAGTTCGGCACCAGGCTGCCGAGCGTTCTCGGAACCGACCCCGTTACGGGGGAAAGATTCGAGTTCGGCACCAGCTGCCAAGCGTTCTCGGAACCAACCCCGTTACGGGGGAAAATTCGAGTTCGGCACCAGCTGCCGAGCGTTCTCGGAACCGACCCCGTTACGGGGGAAAAATCCGAGTTCGGCACTAACTGCCGAGCATTCTCGGAATCGACCCCGTTACGGGGGAAAATCCGAGTTCGGCACCAGATGCCGAGCATTCTCGGAACCGACCCCGTTACGGGGGGAAAATCCGAGTTCAGCACCAGCTGCCGAGCGTTCTCGGAACCGACCCCGTTACGGGGGAAAAATCCGAGTTCGGCACCAACTGCCGAGCGTTCTCGGAACCGACCCCGTTACGGGGGAAAAATCCGAGTTCGGCACCAGCTACCGAGCGTTCTCGGAACCAACCCCATTACGGGGGGAAAATCCGAGTTCGGCACCAGCTGCCGAGCGTTCTCGGAACCGACCCCGTTACGGGGGAAAAATCCGAGTTCGGCACCAGCTGCCGAGCATTCTCGGAACTGACCCCGTTACGGGGGGAAAATCCGAGTTCGGCACCAGCTGCCGAGCGTTCTCGGAACCGACCTCCTTACGGGGAAAGATTGGACCTCGAGTCGTACCGAACTCCCTCTCAGCACTCATAACCGTGCCGAACTCTCCCCCCTCTTCGGAAAGATGGGCCGAACCGCATACAGACCCCGGCCCCCTAGTAAGCGAGCTCTAGAAGGGGTTGGAAGCATGATACGAGCACAGGTGCCCCTCAACAAAGGAAAAAGGTCGAACCATCCGCCAAGAGATCGCGAAAAAATAATTAAAAATTTGGGAAATCAAGAAAGAACTCCTGGAAGGCAATTGTAAAAATGGGGAGCGCCTTCTCGTCCCCAAGCAAGCAATTAGTGCCAAAGACCATCTTCTAAGACCCCCAAACGTCGAATTGGCACTTCGCAAAGTTAAAAGGATATCCCTGCAAGAACACCACATGACCAAGAAAGCTCAGGGGTGACTCAGAGCTCAACTCACTTGAAAAATCGCCAAAATACCTCCTTCAAGACTCAAAACCTTCCATTTGGGCTCCGATACAACCCCACCAGCCATTAAAACAGTTAAACTACTCCACAAAGGCCGATCAAACTCAGCCTTTAGGAGTGGGGGGCTCGTGATATGGCTAAAAATAGGGATTAATCGGAACCGTCCAAATCAGGCTCGAATCTTGAAGCCCAGGGATAAAATGGTAATTTCACCAACAAATAAGGTCTGAGATGGGTACTGGGTCTCTCCGTCAAAAAACCAATAACCCACAAACGGATCCGTTTCAATCGGGCACGGGTTTTAACCAGCGATGAAGCCCGATCAGAGGGATAGAATCAAGGCCCCTGATTAGATCCTAATCAACGGCCCTGATTCATGCCTATCCCTCCACTGGGGACTAGGGATTACATTCCTGATCTGTATACAAGGAGAATATTCCTTATCAGATCACGGGGATTACATTCCTAATCTGTTCCCTAAGACGCCTATAAATACCCCCCAACCATCTCCATTAAGAGGTAATCAATCTTTCACCAGTTTTTGCGCTCTCTCATAGTCTTCCAGATTACTGACTTGAGCGTCGGAGGGTGCGTCGCCGGGAACAACCCCAGTGTTTCGCACTTTTTGCAGGTGTACGGCGGGAGCGACGATCAAACCCCGACGGAACAGGTATACAGGTTTACTATTCAGTTTCCCTAAGAATCCACAAATACTATCTGTTTGCCCCCACACCAAATTTAGCGGCAACATTATTATTATTATTATTGCTATTGTTAATATTATTATTATTATTATTATTATCAGTATGATTATGATGATTATTATTACTGTTATTATTATTATTATTGTTATTATTATTTATTATTATTGTTATTATTATTATTATTATTATTATTATTATTATTATTATTATTATTATTATTATTATTATTATTATTATTATTATTGTTATTATTATTATTATTATTATTATTATGTATTGTTATTAGTATTATTATTATTAATTTTGTTAAAACCCATTAGTTTTGATCTATATTATATTATTTAATTATTTAAATTGAAGCTCATCATCTAAAGCCCAATTTTTTATTTATTTTGCATTATTTGTTTATATATAACCTGAGCCCAACCCAAGCCCATCTTCTATTAGATGCTAACCCAAACCCGCATCCTATTGGATCCCAAACCTGGACCTTTTAACCCAATTCTTCCCCTAATCTGCTTTTGACCATATCAACCCCCAACTGCAAATCTCCCCGTATCTCCTGATTTTGCTCCTCACGCTCCCCACTATCTCAACTATTCCCATTATAATATTTATATTATATGTATTAAACTCTCTCTCTCTCTCCCCTCACTCTTCCCCTTCCCGTTCTCTCTCCCAAAAGACAGAGCTCCCTCTTCTCTTCCCCGTTCGCTGCCGAAACCCAACTCGCCCACCTTCATCTCCAGTCGCGACCCCGCTCAACATCGTTGCTTATCCTCCCTTCCGTCGAATCCCCTGCCTGAACCCATCGAGCACCCCGCTGCACCTCACCGCGCCCTTGCTACCCCCTGCCCCGTCTCCTCCTTCAATCCCTCTCCTTCGACCCCGCTACCGTCGTCAGCCGCCTTTTCCACACCCAGGCGCCATTGACAGCCCCTAGCATCTTCACCTCGTCGACTCCACAACCAGTCCCGCCAGCACCACCCTCGTCATCGTCGTCTCCATCTTCCACCATCCACAGTCGAGCTCCATTGCGGCAGTCGAGCTTTGTCAACTTCCCTGCAACCGCTCGAGCCTCCTAATCTCCACCAAACACCCCCAGTCACCGTTGCCTCCACCTGAACCCATCGCCATCTTCATCCCCGTCGCTCGCCCTCGAGCTCTCCCTGTCGACTACCAGTGCCACCTTGCTGCACCACTCTCATCCTCGCCGCCTCCCTCGTCTCCAACCTCCATCCCCTACTCCTCGACTCCGTCACCGTCTCTTCTCGACCGCGACAACTGCAATCGCCATCTCCTCCTCCGTCGAGCCTCGCCCACCAAGTTCCTCTCCTTCCCCCCTCCTCTGTTACCTCCCCGAAATAGAGCTTCCTTATTGCCCTCGCATTCACACCTCGACAGCTGCCTCTTCATCCTCGAACCTACTTCCTCCCGCCACCCTGAGCCCCACCGCTCGTCGTCCAATCGCCTCCTCGCCTGAGCCTCGCCGCCCTCATCCACTAATGCACACCCGAGATCCTCTGTTTGCACCATCGACCATCAACCAATTCGATTACAGTCATTCGATCCCGATCGTGATCGTCATCATCATCATCATCAAGCCATTGGATCTGGGTCGTCCGATCATTAATCATTGCGATCGTGATCACTTCTTGATCTGTCGATCTTGGCTGTTGGACTTTCATTGATCATCATCCCCATCATCATCATCATCATCAAGATCTTGATCTCGAATGTCGGATCTCTTTTGATCATCGTAATCGTGATCATGATCTTGATCTTGATCTTCGATCTCAGCCGTCCAATCATCCGATCTTGGTCCCCATCAACATTCGTGCCCGATCGTGATCATCGTGATCGTTTGCTTGTCGTCGTGTCACCGGGATTCTGATCTCGTTATTCTTCGCACATTCGGATCTAATCGTCATCTAAAGGCAAGTCCACTTGAACTCGTTTAATTTTTCTAGTTCAAGATTATTGATCTCCGCAAGTAGTTCTCTTTCGATTATCATAATATTGCATTGTGCACCTTTCGTTGGAGATATCGAGGATTTACACAAGCTAACCCAAAGTATTCTTGACTTTATGCCAATATCCATTGATTCAAACCCAAACTTGCATGCACACACGACATGAACAAGTTGACTAGAAACTTGTATATACTAATGTATAGTGATTGAATACCTGTTGATTGACTGAGATCTCATGAATTGAATCATGACATGATAACTTGGCTTTGTACACTGTAAAAGTCCATCCTAATTGATGTACATTAGTGTTATTGCATTCCATGATTCAAGAACATGTAGATTATCCGTTTTGATGAATATTTATGATGACTTTTTATTATTTCTTGTTGCCCCTTTGTTTTGCACTGAGGTTTCGATCCTATTACAATAAAAATCAACCAAAACTATATAAAAAGGAATTGTAGCCTAATGAATCTAGTTTTCAGAAAATCTTATGGATCTAGATTGCAATCTGTACGCTGTGAGATATTGCAGTTTTAGTCACTGCTGATCTGTATTTCCAGAATTGCAACTTAGTAAAATACCGACACAACTTTTAGTTAAAACACCAGAGTAACAGTAGTGTAATGACATGAATCTCTCCAGAAACTTATTAGACATGCTTAGGATTCATTTTCTAAATTTTGTGGATTTTTATATTGATTTTACACCTTGTTTTCACATATAGAGTTTTGACTATAAGCTGCTGCCAGAACCCTTAAGCTGTAAAGATTAGAGTAATTGACCTAGTTATAGTGAGAATCAATTAAAACTTACTGAATATGAATTGTATCCCCATATGTCTAGTTTACAGCCCTTTTGACGGAATCAAATTTCAAATTATAGTTTGTGAGCTATTGCTGTTTTAGTACTACTATGTCTGCTCTTTTCATATTCACAATTACATGTATATTATCATGTATCACATCATTTTGTTGCATCCTTATCATCGTCTTGATACTCTTATACACATTTGCATAATCATGGATGATTTAATAAAATATTAAACAAGCCGAGGTAATGAGGGTTGACTTAGTAGTGGATAATCACAGAAACTGTACTCGGTAGGGCCCTTCTTGTTTACATGGACTATTGACATGGAAGGTAGAGAAATACTTGTGACCTTGTTATCATGTTATCACATTATCTTGTTATCATGTTATCTTGTTACACCGAGTACACGCTCTGTAGGTCTCACCACTATGTCTAAAACGAACACTGTTTTGCATACACCGAACCTGTGGTATGAGACACAGTAGTACGCGCACTAGATAGGGTAATAAAATGCTAATAAACCTAAGTTGACACTTGTACACTTGATCATTGTTTATTGACATTGTTATTGCTTTTGGACTTTTTTCTTGCTTCATATTCCTTGATGTACCATGTTCCTTTACTCTTTGCTTTTCACTACTTGCTGTCCGTACTTGCTCTAATAGACATTTTTCCCCATTCCAGTTGATTCAACCACAGGTGCACAAAGAGAATTTCCAAAAGGCATTGGTGAGCAGTTCTTCTCGGATTGGAGCAGGAGCTTGCTTTGCAATAAATTATTCCTTCCATGTTTATTTTTATATTCGTATTGTTACTTTGTTGAACTTTGTATCCAGAGCTTTGTTGACCCGTATTTGTTGTTTATTTTCAGTTGTTGGTTCTTATGTTGGACTACTGCATGTTTTATCTCAGTATTTGTTTATGTGATTGTGCTTTTTCTTACGTGGTTGTGATTATTCCTTCATGTTGTTGAGTTAAGACTTGTACAGCTTATGGGTGATGTTAATATCATTCGCTGGGCCTTCGTCACGAACTCATATTCCCGTATTTTGGGAAGCGGAGCGTGACAAGCAGCCAACACCCAACTCCATTGTTGCTGCCCAATTCCGTCGACGCCCTGAGTCGATTTGCTGCTGCCTTCGCCGTTTAACGCCGCCATCGAGCCACGTCGACGCCTCGCCGCCGTTCAGATTTCGAGCTCTCATTACTGAAAATTACTGTGGTGATCGTTCAATACTGTTGCTGCTGTCTCTTCGTGCAGTGTTGCCTCGGGTTCCGTTTGCACGTAGTTTGCACGTATAAGTTTATGTGTTTGTGGGTTCGTTGCTCTGGGATCCTTATCTTGTTATTCTTGGTATTCAATTTCATTGTCAATAAGGTAAGTCGCTGTCCTCTTGAATTGTTAATTGTATCAAATTCAAGTTTTGTTGAAACTCTTGCAAGTAGATCCCTTTGTTATCGTATTTATACATTGTTCATCTCCTTTGTTGGGTCTATTGAGGGTTTACACCAGCTAACCCCAATATTCTTGACATCATGCCACTTTGACTCCAAAAATATTGAATCTTGCATACATCATATAGTATTGATGATACGAAATTTTCATGCATCTCTTAACACGATTAATTATTGTAGGGACAATTGCTAGGTTGTATGTTGTTTGATCGATTGATGTTGGATGTTGTTAGAATTGACGTATGTATGTGTTCTAATTATATTCATCTTGTTAGTGCACCCATCATGCTGATTATATAATTTATTGACTATAGAATTGATACTCATTATATTTAATTAAATTCTTTCATGAAAATACCCTAAGAACCTGTATCTTGCTTGCTGGCTGTATGTTGACTGCTATTTTCGATTCAGTAAATAATCTTAAAATGAATAATTTTTTGATTAAGAATTGTAGCCTTATCTTTCTAGTTTCCAGAACATCTTGAATTTTTGAATTCCGAGTTATGTAGCAAAAGTTATGCCCATTTTACTATAGCTGTGTTTTTACTTTCAGATTTTCAGATTCATGTACGTTTCATGTTTAAACAGTAAAAAGACTGATCAAATGATTAAATTTTACTCTGATAATTTCCAGATTGTTAGTAATCATGATTAGGAGTCTAATAAATATTTTTAATGAATTTAATATTAAGTTTTTACGGTTTCTAAAATTATAATAACTTAAAGTCGAATTTCTGCCTGAACATGAAATGAGTAAAGAACAATGTGATTGACCTAGCTACTGTTGTCGGATTTTGAACTTTAAATATGCGTTGGAACAGTGTGGAAGTATAGTTTTCAAAATTTCTGACAGTTTCAGTTTTTGAGTTCTAGAACAGAGAGAAACTCCATTTTTGTACATACTGCTCTTGCTGTCCAGAATTTTATATTCCAGTTTTTTATAGTTTAATTAATCCTATATCATTGTATTGCATGAATTGAAGTGTATATATTGCATTGCATGATCCTAAAGTCTTATTGTCACCATTCTAATTATCCTATCTAACTTATCGTCCTATTATTCCCTTATTGTTACTATCGTTCATGTAATGTCTCTAGATTGCATATTGTATTGTTGTATTAATAAAATTGTTAATCAAGCCGGTGTTTAAGGGTTGACTCTAGTAGTGGATAATATAGGGACTGTACTCAAATAAGGGGCTCGTGGTTCCCTATATCGTTATCTTGAGATCTTGTGTTCTTGTGATCTTGTGATATTGTGATCTTGTGATCTTGTAGCATCTTATGGATAAATTATCGTTATGGATGGAATATCGTTATCGTACCGAGTACATGAACTATAAAATCCACCACTAAGTCTAAACGTAACTTGTTTGTATGTAGCAACCATGTGTTAAATGAATGGGACGCATGAAGTGCTACATTAGTTAGGATTAAAATGATTAATAGACTTAAGGATCACACGACATCGAAACTGCATATTGATCCTCATTGTTCCTATTGATATCGAATATTGGCTAAGTATTATTTTTATTGATCATTGATTATTGTTACCGAATATTGAATCATTGTTTATAACCATTGCATCGATTATCATGATATTGATTATTGATTATCGTCCCATGTTATTGATTCCTATTGATCCATTGATTCATTGTTATACCGTTATTCCATTGTTTCTTGCTTTCTCTACTTGTTGTCCATGACTTGCTCTAAGGACAATTTTTCTTCTATTTTTAGATGAAGTGTTCACAGGTAATGAAGGAGAATTGCTTACTGGGATTGGAGAACAGACATTCTAAAGACTTAATGCTTTTAATTGCTTATTGTTTTATTGAACTTAATGTATTGAAACTTATTATTATTTAAGATTGAATTATTATTGTATTGGGCTTATGTTCCGGATTTTATTATTGTTCCAAATGTTGGATTATTATTGTATTTGGATATTTTATATTGTTTCATTCCAAGTATTATTGTTCATGAGATTATTATTGTCTGCGCATTTGTTCTGTATTGATTATATTGTTGAGTCAATCGGATACACAACTTATGGGTGACGTTAGTCATTCGCTGGGCCAATGTCATGTACTCGTATTTCGTATTTTTGGGAAGTGGGGCGTGACAGTTCCATTTTGTATAATGTCTTATGTAATACCCTGAATATTTTTAGATATTAGTTTGTGGAATATAAATATTTGGGAATGATCCATATGCATATATAATATACTTTTTGTTGAACTTGAGGACTTAAGAGCAATTGAGTTGGTGACTAGAGATTTGTAGGAAATTGGTATCATAAAAAAGGACCTTAATGAAATTATCCTTTTTTTTATCATGTATGGATCTTGCTGGTTAGTGACATAGGGAAGATTTAGGCGAGGTGGTTAAATGATGTAGGAAGATGTGATTAAATGAAGAATGAAAGTAGACAATGAGAGGATAAAAGCCAAGAATGTCTCCCCTCATTTACCACCATTCCTCTTTTCTCTTCCACCTAAACTGAAGATCTTTGGGTTGAAGTTGAATTTTTCATATGGTTAAGTTTATCGATTTTGGTGTTGGAACGCTTCATGGAGCTTAGAAACAATCGAATTCAGAAACTATAGATGGGTAACAACTTTATTACTCTGATTTCAATTATATTGTATGGTGTATGTATGTTAGAGAAGCTATATTTGTTGTACTAGATAAGTATTCATGCTTAGATTGATTGAATAATGAGTGAATTGTTGTCAATTAATTGTATAAAATTATGGTAAGGTTAACTTGGAAATATTTTATAGTTTCTGTCCTGAATTTTGGACTTACTTTCAAAAATCATTTCTCTTTAACCAAATAGAATCTATAGCTGAAACTTTTATATGTGTACCCTGTATATGTCTATAACAGCTCCATAAAATTTCATGATGTTTAAATATAATTTGGTATTTTAAATAAATCCGAACTCATTCCTGGTTAAGAACTGAAACATCATGACATATTCTATAGTTCTGTCCTGAATTTCATGCTTACTTTCAAAAATCATTTCTCTCCAAATACATAGAATTTGAAGCAAATCTTCTTATATGTAAATCTAGTATATGTCTATAATAGGGTCACAAAATTTCATAAGGTTTGGATATCGTTCAGTATTTTAAACAAATCTGAACTTAGAACTGGTTGACAGTTTTGCCCTGGTTCTGAAAATTTGTACACCTTCTGGTTTCTGATTATTTTAACCCCCTACATGCATTATTGAGGAAACTCAAAATCAAGAATTTGAAGTATATTTTTTAGTCTTTCTTTCGAGTCTAAAAAATCAAATTTCCATGAAGTGTGATACTTTCAGAGATTTTTATAAGTAGCAAAAGCTGCAGTTTTCTGGAACCTGAACCTCCTATTTTGCATGTGAATTTAGATAAACAATTGTGGTTAAAATGAGATTTTCTTAACTACGATGTTGTAGTAGACTCATTCAGGTTTCATATGAAACTAAAAAATCCATTTTCTGATAAGTATTAGAATTTATATGGTTTTTACAAGACTACTATGTTGATCTCTAAAGACAGTTGAATATTCAAACGGTGGATTATATATATGAGACTGAAGATACACCCTATAAATCCACGTGTGCTGGCTACGGGTAAGCCAGTAAGGTCCGTAGTTATGAGAGATCGACTTGTTGGGGTTGTGACTGAGGATCCGCTTGGTAAATCCACGATATGTGGGCTAGGGGTAGGTCGGTAAGATCTAATGTCATGGGGTGCGACTTACACGTGATTACGCATTAGATTATAGATCATTAGGTTTAGGTATTACATAGTGAGGGTTTGAACCCTCTAATTAGAAGAAATGCTAGTATCTTACATTCGAAAACTATGTTGTATGGACGGCATATCGGTCCAAACAATCATGCATTAGAAAATCATATCTGAATTGTGCATGTTAATATAGTAAGTGCATGTTTGACACTCTAGTAAATTAGTTCCATACTCAATCATGGAAAATGTATAATTGACTATTTTTCATTTACATTTAATATATACATTGATTCAAGTTTTTTTTCTATTATGCTGTGTTTTGGGAGTTAGTTGAAGTTGTTGGGATTTTTACCGTCGGCCTCATAAGCTAACGATCCCACAGATTGTGGTTTTGTAGTTAAGGGTGCCTGAGGTGTTAGCATAGAAGTGTGACATCTAAGCCCGTCATCTTATCAATCAAAGTAGTTTGAACTTGTAGTAAGATCTATGCATTTCTCTATATTATATTATATTTATGTGCTCAATTGAAGTAAAAGATTCTGGGTGTGTCACGAATTTTTCAGTTTATGAAATTTGGGGTGTTACACCCACGAAAGAGAGCAACCTCTTGATCCCTCTCGAGCAACCAGTCCATCGCGAAGACGAACGAGTTCAAAGTACAACCTTCAAACGAGTGAGCTCCAACTTCATCTCAGATGAAGCTTTGTGGAAGCGGGCGAGCCCCAACTCAGTCACTCGCAACTTTTTATGAATGCAAGCCACCTCGGCACCTTTAGGGTCCCTCCGGTGTCCACAATGATCTACAATACCAGTAAAGGAGTCATGATAAGTGTAAGACTCAACTTCAAAACTTAGGAGACATAATAAGACTGATCCACAATTTACTTGAATGCAAAACAGTTCGACGAAAAGAAAATATTTCATTGGTAAAAAAGAAAGTACATAGCGGTGGTCAGACCGTAGTTTGAAAAAAAAAATTGAAAATATTACAAGATAAGATATTCAAGCCTTAGGGGGTAGGGAGCACCTTTTTTGCATGCAACGGGGGACTTCGAGAGCTCATTCGTCCCAATCTCCCTTTCTAGAGGAGCCGATGTACCCTCCTCCCCGCCGACCTTAGGTGAATCCTTCTACTTACCCTAGCTCTCCTCGGGATCCTCTCCCTTCTTGAGGAGGAAGCTGTACCCCTGCACCTCAGAAGCCGGGCACCTGCTCCCAGATGTCTTTGATGCCCTTCTTGTAGCCTCGATCCTCACGGTTATGACCATGTCGAAGGCCTTCTTCTGAATAGCCTCCATGTCCACCTCCCTCGCCTTGGCCTCCAACACCTCCATCACCTTCAGCAACCTTTCAGCGGTGAGTGAGATCACCTCCATCGCGATGGCCTTTTCCTTCTCCACCGAGGCATCGAGGGTCACCTTTGTATCGAGAAACTCTTTCTCGACCATCAACTTTGCTCTGGAAGCGCCTCATCTTGTTCATGTTGGCGCCTTATCTGGGCTTCGTGGACAGTGGTCTGCAAAGAAAAATGCCAATGACTTAGAAAAAATTAGTCAAATAAAATAGGAAAAAGTGAAGGGGTCTGCTACTCACCACACTTCGGCCTGGGACCACTTTAGATAACTGGACTCGAATGTCCCGTAAGCTAGTTTTGCCCGATCCCAAGGTGGAGCGAAGTTGTCCATCTTCTCGATCGAGATCCTTGCCTCGGTTACGAAGGCGGCAAACCTTCTAGTCGGGCTTATACATTAGCTCCTTGGCAGTGGAAATAATTATTGTGCCACTGGAGTAAGAACAGGGAGGGGATGTTGACCACGTCAGTGACAGCAAGGGCAGAGGGGCACGAGGGGACCCTCAAAGGTTTGGTTATTTTTTTCTTGGCCGCCACCATTGCTTTTTTCGAATGCAGGAGAGCTGATGTCGAACTGGCATACCTCTTACGACTCTTCTTCGAGCCGTCTGGTTTCTTCCTCGCCAGCTCAAGCATTCGAACAAGGACATCTTCTTTGTTGATCATCGCTGTAAAGAAAAGAAATGTTAGATAAAGAGTTGAACATAAATCAAAAGATTACTACAAAGAAAGTCTACTAGGGTCTGCCAGACTTAGACCTCACTTAACCAAATGCTTCACCTTCAACTCGGTCCACACAACTACCCCCATATCAAACAATCGGTCAAACCCCTCTAACTCCTCCTTCGTGTACTCCCTCTCCTTAGGGGCCTTCACGGTCGGTGCGTTAAACTCCCATTGTGTGGGGATGCCCCATGGTTCGGAACTCCAACCCACGAAATACTTTGATCTCCAGTTCTTGATGGAGTCTAGGTGATCCTTGACCATGTGTTTCTTGGTCCGAGAAGAAAGTAAGTACTGCCCTGATGCCACTTGGAGAGAGCACAAACCAGAACACCGCTAAATGATCTTTAGGCTTGGTGCCATGCCCTTCCTTCTGCACATTAAAAGGAAGCTAATCATATGCTTCCACGAGTTTGGTCCCAACTGCATCGGGTCACCTCAAACCAGTTCAACACCTCCTTGATGAAGGGGTGGATTAGTAGATGCAAACCTAAATGGAATGCGTTGAAGGAGCGAGAAAAATGGCGGTTCGGATGCCAGGTCCAGGGAGGAAGAGATTGAACTCCCTCAAAATGAAGAAGCCGTTCAGAATCGTCAAAAGATCGGCTGTAACACCCCGGATCCCCGTTACCGAACATTCGTGACACAACCCGAATCTTTTTCTTCAAAGGCATCTCAACATAGTAAATAGCACGAAAATTTAAAAACTTTTATTGCCATCAGAGTTATTACATCATTAGTTACAATACTATCTTGTTCTTGAACAAGGATTACAAATTACATAAACCCATTACAACTTGTTACAGATAATCAGACTCCTCCTGAGGAGCAATCAGTTGTCTTCCATAATGATAATTGACTGATCACTGCCGAACTCCGCTGAGTGGTCGACCTGCTTCCGTTGTCCCTCGGCTTGAGTCTTCTGCTGCGCGACTCTAATCATTTCTGTATCTGCTTGAACGGTAGGCATGTACACTGCCACTCCACTTGGATGTCCTGCTGGTCTTGGGTTCTCCTGCACTCGTGACCTGGTATCTAGTACCTAATTAAGTAGGCACGTCAGTAATTCTACTGATGCAATGCTGATAAGAAAACAGCGATCTCCAACCTGCACACCCACAAATCATCTTGAAATGGAAAGAGAAACGTGAATCCTAATATCCTAGTGTTTGTGTAAGCCATGACCTATAGTCTAATGCATAATACAGAGTACAGACACGAATGCACTTAATCTAATGTCAGCAAGACACTGGATACACATGTATCCCATACTACATATGCTCCAGATCAAGTCGTTCATCCAGTTTCAGGGATTTTAACCATCGCCAAGCTAACATTCCACTATTGTACTCAACCTGTTCCTGATAGATACAATCATGGCTGGTAATCCTATAGTTATTA
This sequence comes from Hemerocallis citrina, assembly GCA_017893485.1. Classification (NCBI taxonomy): domain Eukaryota; kingdom Viridiplantae; phylum Streptophyta; class Magnoliopsida; order Asparagales; family Asphodelaceae; genus Hemerocallis; species Hemerocallis citrina. The sequence continues at coordinate 181,982,422 of CM030358.1, read as the reverse complement.
CTGCTATATACAAATATAGTGGTGTCTTGTTGCCACCAGTGCCCCAAATCAAATCATACAAAAATGCCTATGACAAACTTACAGATATACAACTACATATCTATGGTACCGAAGATCCATGGAACAACGGCCTCATGGTCCGTTCGTGTCCACATGACATAAGAACATGACGGCCTCGAAGGTCTAAAAACCCTTATCCGACAGGAAGCTCCCGTTCTTACCATGACACTTCATTAATTAACAGTGCAGGATTCACACAGCAGCACGTGTCCTTAATGACAGGAAGAGACAACCCTGGTCATCACCGCCTACTGCTAACTCTTAGAACGAGTCAGATTATAGGGAATCACCCCTAACACCAATTTGGTCTTCAAGCGAACAGTAAAGAAAACTTAAACAATACAATTTACTAAAAACATGTTATTACTCAAATCATACACTGTGTCGTATCAACCGATGCTGAGCCTGACTTGTCTTGCCAAATAAATAAATAATCATGGTGAATCAACATTCACCGATTCCCAATATCTTTACAGGTCTTCAACCTTAACCCCGGCCCGTGACTCTCAGCGAGTAGTCCATTGGCATCCAAAAGATGCATACAAATTGTGAATGAAGGTAACATATACAAACCCCAATACTCAACCATTGACAGACTTGGGCATCAAGACACCAGTCACCAATCGACCATATAGCTATCCTCTCAACTCACTCATGTCCACCATGAGTACTAGGCATAAAAAACTTGTCTAAGTCCCAAATGAAGTGCTAAACATCTTAAAACTTAATGGCTTGCAATCATCATATTGCGATATGCAGTGAGTTCTCATACTGTCTTCCAATCATGAACAGTTCAAGACATAGTAATAGTTGCGACTCAAGCTACACTCATCGGAATCTAATAAAATCAGGTCTTCTAGGAGGGTAGGAGATTCTACTACAATCCCTTAGTTGACACTACGCTCAAATTCCCCATGGAACTCAAGTCCCCCGAGTTAACAATACTTGAAGTCGATCAAGGCAACAGGTTGCCGAACTTGCAACATTCATATCTTCCAAGATATAATTCGAAATACTTGATATCACCCATTCTGGAAAGCTAAGACCATATACTACCAATCTCTAGTTAACCATTTGCTCAAATTCAATCATCTTGATACTATAAAAATCCCATATACTCTCAGTTGTATATCTCTTCATGCACTTGTTGTACTTCTCTAATAGCATGGAAATTTGCTCACTCATCGGAATTTCTCGATTCCGAATTCTATAGAAAGGTGGGAGTGTGTACTATAACTTTCTAGTTGAACACATCCCCAGATCTATTAATAAAGCCCTTAAAAACACAAGATTCCATCAGGTGCACAAACAGGGAAGAATTGGTTCTTCTAGCAAACACTGCCTTGACTAGGACTAGATCTGCCCCAGTCTTTGAAAAATCATAACTTTCGACCTACAAACTAGAATTTCATAATTTCAGATGTTTTGGAAAGCTACGAATCTCCACTACAATTCTCTAGTTGATCAATCCTCCAATTTCTTAACACAAAATTCGAGAACTACACATCTTTATAGACTAGTCAATCTGAATTAGGCTGAACCTGATCTACTTTTAAATTCCATAAAAAATCAACCCTAAGTCCAAAGATCATGAAATTTTGGATTCTTAATCCACACATATACCATTTCTTAGTGTCCAAAGTAGCACTTAGATTCATCCTCCACAAAGATTTGTGACTCCTCAAACATAGCATAAAATTTCAGCTGCTCTTCAACAGGGTCTTTTTCATTTCACACTATTTATTTTTGAAACCTCATCAAATGTCATCTAAAAATTCTAAAATTTTAGAATCATCAAATAGACTCATAACACAAGCTAATGGATACACAAGTAGTTATGACTAAATGAACTTTAGTCCAAAAATAGACAACTTCAGCTACAACTTCCATACCAGTTGCAATATACGAATTCCTTGAGGTATCAAACGACCTCGGAAAATTATGAAATTTGAAACTATGGTTGTAGACACATACAAGACTATCCATAAAAAATTTTAGCTCAAAATACTCAAACAATAATGAGTTATGATTTCGGAAAGTCATAACAAGTCTCACACAGTGAGCAACTTTTTGACTACTCTCTGTCTAAAATTGGACTAAGTATTTGGGCTATCAAATGGCCTCCAAATATTGTGAAAAAAATTCATGGAAGCTCTAGATACATAGCACAACATGCCCAAAAAATTTGAGTCCAAAATTCCCAACTGTTTATGTAATATCCCGGACGGATATTACCTTGTATAAATTATTATTTTATTATTATTTTGTTTTGACTCCAAAATCGAATTATTTTGGTGATTTTCACCTGGTTTGTTCATAGACATTATCTGTACCCATATACCGGTCAGTATACATCCGTATTGTATCAAATTGATACCGTGATCTTCCGAACTAATAATAGAACTTATTTTATTATTATTTCCGAGATTAAATTATTTTTATACGGATTATGCGAAGATTTTCGGTATACATACATATATGCGCACATATGTGTAGTATGTCGATTAGTACAAAGTATGTGGTATGTATTTTATGGATAAAATTGTTCTCCTTGTCATGACAATCCTAATTAGATAGTTAGGATTGTAGGAGAATTAAACATAGGATTAAGAAGTATGCATGAAGAGATTAAGGAATTCTTCTAGAACTATTTCTCCTCCACATCACCCTCCATCACATAACACCTCCTCCACACCATCACCTCCCCTAGGCAAAACCGGCCCCATATTGTGGAGGGATTTTTGTGCAATTGTGTGTGTGCACATTTGCACTCTCCACCCTTCTCTCCACCTATAAATACCCCCTCCCTTCACCATTGTCTCATTTTTAGAAAGACAAAAAGAAAGAAAGGAAAAGAAAGAGAGGAACCATACTAACTTGAGAGTTTTCCATTGTAGGTTTCATAAGGATTCCTAGGAGCTAAGGATGAGAGTTAGTCTAGTTCTTCCATCAAAAAGAGATTAAGGTGGGGGTTTCTCTTTTGATTGTTTGTGTTGTTGTTTTTGATGCTTCTTCTTCTCATCCTCCTTGTTGTTTTTTTTCATTTTGGGTGCTTTTTGTGATGTTTTTGTATGTGTGTGGTATGTGTTGTAACTTGTATGGATGAAAGAAAGTAACTAGTGGTAATGTCTAATAAACACCTAAAGATTGAATCTTTATGGTTGTAGTTGTTGTTCTTATGTTATTAATTGGACTAAAAAGAACACATGCGTATGGACCTTGTATACAACCATTTTTGGGTTGTAGGACTTGAATGTGAACTCATGCATAAGGCATATGGACTTGTATACAACCATTTTGGTTGTAGGACATACATTGAACCTTGGACTAAAAAGAAAGCATATGGTTGGTTGAACCAAAATGGAGGACTCTTTACTTTATTTTTAATTGTTGTTATTTTTCTTTTATAAAACATAAGTAAAAAGAACCCATTTTTAGATGCTAATTCTAGTATGAAAAAAAGAAAGGAGACTAACCTAAATCACTAGTTGTAGAATGATTAAAAAGGATCTTTTTATGTTCACTAGTAATAATAAGAAATAGATGCTAATAAAGAAGTTTTGGTAGATATTTATAGGAAGTTTAAATAAAATAGTTGTAGTAGGTGTCTACACAAAATTGTAGAAATGTCTGTGTTTTTATAAAAATGGTAGTAGATGCTTATGTGTTAAAATAAAGTAGTTTAGTAGTAGATGTTTATGTTTAGATAAAGATTTTAGTAGGAGTTTTAGTAGTAGATGTTATGTTGTTGTAGATGTTGTGTTTAATTAAATTGTAGTAGATGCAAATGAATATTAAATGGATGGTTATGCTTATATTGAAGTAAGAATCTACACTTAGATGGTTGTAGGAAAGTTGTATACCATGCTAGAGTAATTTACCTACACTTAGATGATTGTAGGAAAGTTGTATACCATGCTAGATTAATTTACCTACACTTGGATGATTGTAGGAAAGTTGTATACCATGCTAGATTAATTTATCTACACTTGGATGTTGTAGAAAAGTTGTATACCATGATAGATTAATTTAGCTACACTTGGATGTTGTAGGAAAGTTGAATACCATGCTAGATTAAATTATCTATACTTAGATGATTGTAGGAAAGTTGTATACCATGCTAGATTAATTTATCTATGCTTAGATGATTGTAGGAAAGTTGTATACCATGCTAGAATAATTTACCTACACTTAGATGGTTGTAGGAAAGTTGTATACCATGCTAGATTAATTGTAGGAAAGTTGTATACCATGCTAGAATAATTTACCTACACTTAGATGGTTGTAGGAAAGTTGTATACCATGCTAGATTAATTGTTAGAAAGTTGTATACCATGCTAGAATAATTTACCTACACTTAGATGGTTGTAGGAAAGTTGTATACCATGCTAGATTAATTGTAGGAAAGTTGTATACCATGCTAGAATAATTTATCTACACTTAGATGGTTGTAGGAAAGTTGTATACCATGCTAGATTAATTGTAGGAAAGTTGCATACCATACTAGATTAATCAATATTCATGCTTAGATGATATCCATGCTTAGATAAGTATATGTTCATACTAAATGTCATTCATAGTAGACGTTCATGCTAAATATTCATGCTTAGTTAGTAGACATTCATGCTTAGATGATATCCATGCTTAGATAAGTATATGTTCATGCTAAGTTAATAGATGATCATGCTAAATCATTATTCATGCTAAGTTAGTAGATGTCATGCTAATTATTGTTTATGTTAAGTTAGTAGATGATCATGCTTAATCATTATTCATACTAAGTTAGTAAATGTCATGCTAATTATTGTTCATGCTAAGTTAGTAGATGATCATGCTTAGATGATATCTATGCTTAAATAGTGTATGTTCATGCCTAAATATTGTTCAAGATCGAGCTAGAAGATACTCATGTTTAACAAATGCCATGTTTAGATTAAGGTAGGAATTAATCTACCATGCTAAGAATGTCGTAGGAGTTATAATTCATGCTTAGAATATTGTAGGAGTTATAATTCATGCTTAGGAATATTGTAGGTTAATGCTAATTATATATCCATGCTTGGGTTGTGATGATTAATCATGTTAAGTAATGAAGATCCATGCTTAAGGTGGTAGTAGAGATATATACTCTAAGTAGTAAGTATTCACAATCAAGTTGTAGCTTATGATTGACTATAGTAAACTTCATGTTTAGACCATAGTGATTATTCATGCTTAAGCTTGATATAAGCACATGCTTAAATCATATTCGTACTTAGGAGTATTGTGGTAGGTGGTTATGTTATGTACCATAATTAGATTGTCGTAGGTAGATGCTTGCAATTGTATGCCATGCTTAAGGTGCTATAGGTTGAAGCAATAAGGAAAGAATCATGTTGAAATTGTAATGACAACTACCTTGTTGTAGTTAATGTTAGTAGGGAGTCCACACATGCTTGAAGAGTATAGTGTGGCATCCTAGTGGAATATTGAACGAACGTAGGTTCTATGTTGTTCTAGTTCGTTTTGAAAGGAAACCGTGAGTTCTAGTGTGTGAGGTTCAAATTAGAATTAGACCCTATCATGGGGACATTCCTCATCCGTAGGGGTAATAAGGATTGGAAAGATCACTAGTAATAGTTAGTTTAATAAAGGTTGTTATGTCGCCTTCGGTTTTTCATTGGTAGAACACCGATCATAAACTATTAGTAGATTCTTCTGTTGCTTCTAATAATAGAAGATCAAGTTTGCTAGTAAGCACGTTTGGTTGCTTCTAAGTTGATTACCTGTATGGTTGTTTGCATATGGTTGTGCTCGTTCGTGGCTCGACTGGCCTGTATGTAGTTGTGGGTCTCATACGTAGTTTATTTGGCTCGTATGTAGGTTGTTGTCTCGTACGCGGCTCGACCGGCCCGTGCATAGCTGTTGGTCTCATACGCGGCTTATTTGGCTGGTATGTACGTTGTTATCTCCTACGAGGCCCGCCTGGCTCATAGGTAGCTATTGTTTCATACGTAGCTTATTGGCTCGTATGTGATTGTTACTCATATATAGCTTGTTAGCTAGTACACAGTTGTTGTACTCGTCTAGGGTGATATTACTACCCTAGGGCTATCGACAATCAAGATATATGTCTTCTTACCCCTAAGGAACTGTGGAGGAGTCACTCCTTGTGTACCGTTGAATCTTAACCAGTGTAGGTTGATCAAGGACCGGAGTATAGACGGAATCCAAGTTCAGAGTAGCGGCATGCATGTATGTTCGCACGGCCGGGGTCTTGGATCGATGGGCCAGGAACCGGATCCCGAAGGGTTCTGGTAAGTCTAGGTTGAGCAGCCTAGTAGAGTTGTCTTGCGAAGTCTAATTTAAGGTCTAGCATGTTGTGTTTATAATATTGTCATCCCTAGGATTGTTCGAGTCAGGGACATCACTAAGGTAGTGACATATAAAGATCATTTTACTTAGACCCTTACCGAAAAGAGAGGAGTTGGTTGTAGGGGGCGCCTTACGACCAACTTGTCCCTTGAGGTAGGCCTTAGGTGGTGATATTGGGTTGTACCTTCCCGTCAAAGGGACACGTACGGTGGCGTCTCACAAGTTGAGAACACGGGTTGCGTATCTCGCGCTGTTAATTCCTGAAGTGTCGTAGCTGGGGGTGCCACAGGATGCATTGTGCAGTCCTGTGCTTGCGAGACCCCAGGGGTGCCGCAGGGTAGGCTTCACGCTACCCTGCGCTTGCGAGACCCTATGATTTTGGATTTTGGAATGACGCCCGATACATTGGGTTCGGCTGTTTTTTGAGTGAGGTCCGGTTAGCCGGGTAGCAGTGGCAAACATGGACACCACTGGCAGACTGCATTAGTGGGACTTGACCACGTCTGCAACCTCATTAGTCACGTTGTATCTGTTAGGAACAGCTTGTGTACAATTAGAATTCATAACGCGGGTTCAAATCCCTATATATGGAGAAACGGCTTGAGATGGGGTCGCATGTAGTATGGGCTGCATGTTGCTTCGGAGACTCGCTGACATTAGAACAGGAAGCATCCTAGTTCTAGTTAAATATCGCATTAGAGTCTAGTCATAGCACTCACGAACACTTAAACTATACCAACACCATTACCATGTTTTGTATGTTGTTTGGGGGATTCGCTGCCTTGTTATCAGCCTTTAAGAGTCAGTGAATACTGACGTCCCCACTTCCATCGGTACTGGATCGCCGAAGTACAAGGGCGAGATTTAGGAGGACTCAAGGCAAGAAAAGCAAGGAGTCAATGTCATATTTAGTTCCGCTGTAATATGTGTGCTGATTATCTATTAGTTGAGAAGTACTCAAGTGAGAGTTACCAAGTGTTGTTCTTCATTCCTTGTACTCTGATGTAAGATGTTGAAGGTTGTAATACTCAGGAATGTGAAGGTAATATTGTAACTCTATTGTAAGGTATTGCAGTTGTATAATATTCAAGACTTGTAATACATTGGGTGTTGAATAAAAAGTTTTAAATTCTCCTGTATTTCTGTGTATTGTGACTAATTGAAGAAAAGGTCTTGGCTCGTGTCTCGGTTTTCCCAGTATTGGAAATCGGGGCGCAACAGTTTATGAGCTAGAAATTCCCAAACTACACCTTACAAGCATGCTTCTTTAATCAAAGCTCATGAAAAGAGTTGTTCTTCCCATACAACTATCTTTTTCTTAGCATGTTAATTTTATACATGAAAAATCGAACTTTCCTTGAATACTACCACATGCTAAAAAATCACATATACATCAACAAAAAAACTAATATTTAGAGTTTTAGAGAATCACCCACCTTGTTGCAAGAAGACTCCTCCTTGTAATTTTTGCTTGCTTCCCTTTCCTTGCTCTTGAAGAACTCGGCTTCCTCAAATCTTCTACTACTCTTCCCTACTACAACTTCCTTCCAAAAGACTTCAGCTTTCTTCTCCTTTTTTTTTGAAGTAGAATAAAACATGAAAAAGTAGGATGAGAAGATAATGGAGTGGGGTGTTTTATAGGAGATGGAGAGTTAGGGTTTTTGGGGAATGGGTCAGCCAACTTGGATGGGGATGGATGGTGGAGATTGGAGTAGAGTGGAGTGAGTGTGGATGGATGGAGGAGATGTTGCCAACACATACAATCTAGAAGATTCATGGAGCTTCTTGGAAACTTCATGAAGTCAACACTTGGTGAATTGTTTCCACCATTGGATCTTCATCACGATTCAAGTCATGATCATCATGATGCTAGGGTTCCTAACCCTTGGTTAGGTCAAGGAACCCTAGGTCACCATACCCTAACCCTTGTGCAAAAAAACAATCCATGTTTAATTCAAGCACTAGCTTAGTTTAGAATAACCAACATATAATTTAAAATCCATAAAAATATATGTTTTATAGAAATTATTATTTTCTCCCGAAAAATTGTCTGGTCAAAACAATCGGGACAAATCTACAGTTTAATCGAGAAGATATTCCGAGCTTATCTTATTGGGTTCAGAATAGCTCATATATCTGAAATTTCTCAATTAAAAACTGATAGTTATTAGAAAAATACGTAATCGTGTGCAACACTCAACTGTGCACGGATTACTATGTAAAAATAGTTGTATGCTATTTTGCAGGGTATTACATCAGCGCTCGACAATATATTTAGTATACGATCAGCTTTGACCAACTGCCTTCCAGGTGAAAGGGGTCAATCACCGTACCGAATCAGATCCTGAAGATCATGAGGATACACTCGAATGAGTATAGGACTTGTAAAATGAGGATAATCCAAGCTGTAGCAATCCAAGTACTCATTGGGCTCAGCCTCTACCATCAAGTTAGCCTTTGAAAGTATCAATTTCTTCTTCTTGCACCTCAGAGATTTAGGAGGCATGAGCTTTATCTGGGTGTCGACCTCCTCTCAGAAGGGAGACACCTCCATTACGTCTTCCTCGGAGGAGAATGACCCATGAACCTCGGCCGCTTCTTCAGACGATGATGCTCGAGACTCTACCTCCACCACCTGTTTTGAGTGGGCCGACTTAGTCTCACAATTTTTTCTGACCAAACATAGAGGCTGAAACACAAGACCGGACCCCCAGACATTTTTTGGAGAAAAATAAATTACCTGAGAAAGAAGATGGTGAACTAACGACGGTTGATATCGAAAATCTCTTCGAAATTGGAAAGTTAGAGAGAGAAAACGGTGACGAGAGAGAATCTCTGAGGGAAAAAATGACCAAGTAAAAAAAAGAATGAAGTGGGGTGAGGGGTTATATAGAAGGGGGGGGGGGGATCTAGAGAGACGTCTCGATATTCGCAAGCATTGATATGGTACTATCTCCACCCCCATGCGCCATCTATCGAACAGTGGAAACTATGGGTCGTGAGAGATGATGTGACCCACCATGATAGTTACATAGATGATGTGGCTCACCTTGATAACCACATCGATGATGTGGCTCACCTAGATAGCTACGGCCATGACGTGTCACAACTCCCTCCATTCGGAAAGCCATAAGCAGAGGATTTTCGCTGTGTGAAGAATTCCGAAAAAATAATTATAAATTTAGAAATTTTAATTAAAAAATCTAAAAATTAATTATAAGCTTGGAAAATTGGTTTAAAATTCTGAAAAAATAATTAAAATTTGAAAAAGGTAACTACAAATTTTGAAGATCCGGAGAAGTCAACAGAAAATTTGAAAAATCTAGAAAAATTGAGAAACATAGTTATTGCTTTTAGAAGCACCAAATGAGGTTTGCATGAGCTCCCATCGTCCTCGAAAATTATGCAAGCTCCCTAGATCTTGCAGAACATGACAAACTACTCTTCAAAGACCACGAGATCCGACATTCAGGAGTGGGGGCTTATGATATTGGTAATAACTGCAACAAATCAGGGTCGTACGATTCAAGCACGCATCTCAAAGCTCCCAGGGGCAGAACATTGCTTTTACAGTAATTGCAGGCCCACAAGAAAAATATAGTCCGTCTCCAGGCCCATTAGTTCAGCCAGGCATGCATATAAGAGCATCCACAGTTGTGGTTTGCTAAAAAATGGATAAATGCATATTATATATATAGCAATGTGAGTTTACTGCAGTCGTAAATTGCTATAATATAGCAAAAAAAATTAAGATCGTACGGATCTTCGAGATCCGTCCCACGATTTTTAAATAATTTTTTTGAATTTTTTAATAATTAAAACAATTTTTTAAGTTTAAAAAAAATTAAATAATGGGCCAAGATCCGTCGGGGGGGGGGGGGGGGGTATTTTTTGAGTTTTATTAATACGAAATAAATTTTTTTTCTTCAAAGCGCCAACTTTGAAGATCCGTCTGAAAAATAAAAAATCATTTTTTAAAGCGACGGACTGTGAAGATCCGTCTGAGAATTAAAAAAATATTTTTTAGTGGGACGAAGATCTGTCCTGTATAATATGCATAATTTCTGTATCCGCTCTCATATATAGCAATCTACTGTTGTGAAATCGTCAAAAATTGCATAAATAGCAAACGACTGCAGCGTTTTTTAAGCTAAAATATGCATAATATGCATAAATAGCAGCGACTGTTAATGCTCTAAGGCTTACTTCTAGCCTAAGAAAAATGGATTTCCAACTATTCACAATTAGCAATCAAATTTCACAAATCAGGAATTAAGTAACTAATTCTATCACTTAATTAGGAGAATCTTCAACCAAATCTGAATGAGATATTCTCATAAGTCTTTCTGATGAAGTAAGGATACATCCCCCCCCCCCCCCCCCCCCCCCCCCCCCCTCCCCCCCAAAAAAAAAAAAAAAAAAAAAAAAAAAACAATGGTGGGTAATCAATCTTTTGCCACCAAAGCTCACTTCTTTTTTCCTGGGGTTACTAACTTGAGCATCGGAGGGTTTTTTCGCCAGGGCCTACCCCAATGTTCATACTTTGTGCAGGTTTGTTGGCGATTTCTCACCCGTTCATTCCGGATCCAAGCGCTCTCAACAATTCAAATTCAGATTAAGGAGAGTTCATCCATTACAAATTTAAATTGATCGACGGTCCGTATTATAAAATTTTTCTTAAAGCAAAACTAAATATCTGATTCCTCCCACACCAGAAAAAGTAATAACAACCACAAAGCAAGCTAACATCTCCAAAGCTATACTTAGGCAAAAACATCATATTAGGCAAGTTTCTTCACCATTTTATTTGACATAAAAACTCAACTCAATGAGGAAAAAAAAAAAAACAAAACGAGAGGATCCAGAAAGGCAACTTATAGTACTAATCACTACCTAATGTAGTAAAACTTATTAATTATTCCAAACAAAAGAATATTCACTGAAGAATATTCTAAAAAAAAGTTGATATTTCCAAAGCGGAAGATCGGAGAGTATACACAGATATTAAGTAGATCTAATGTTCATAACTTCATTCATATAAGATATCATACACCAATATAAGCATACAAAATTTTCTCTTACTTTTTTATTCTCCATCTTTCCTTCTAATTTTTTCCGTGCTTGGGTACCCACTTTTTGAAAATATTGATCAAATTAACCCACTTTTGAATTTTTTTTTACCCAACTCACTCAGTTTTGAATACATCACCATAAAATGCTACTGGTAATATTTATTTTTTCATTGCGGCTATTGAGAATAGCAACATTAGTATTTCTTGTATTCACTTAGGATTTCTCTGGCTTGAAAAAAAAATTGTAAGTAAAAATCGCTTATAATTGATACCGATATTCCCAATAACGACATAAATTAGCCTGATCTCGCTACTGGCAATAACGACATCAGTGTAATTCACAGTGTACTCAAAATTTCGTGTAGGTGCATTAACTTCAAGCCCTATTTCGAGCTTGATGCAACTAGTATCTCTCCAAACCCGAAATATGAAAATTGTAGATCTTTTTCTTGGTGTTCCATAGCATTTTAAATTATCTCAATCGAAGATCGGATGATAGAGTTATGCTTAGATTACAAAGCGATGTCGAAATTGTCTAGAAAAAATGTAAGTAAAAATCGCTTATAACTGATGCTGCTATTCCCAATAACAGCATAAATTAGCTTGATACCGCTACTGATAATAACGACATCAGTATAATTCACAGTGTATTCAAATTTTGTGCAGGTGCATCTACTTCAAGCTCAAATTTGACCTTGATGCATCCAGCATCTCTTAAAACTCAAAACATGAAAGTTGTTGATTTTTTCTTGGTGTTCCATAACATTTTGAATCATCTCAATCAGAATTCAGATGATAGAGTTATACCCAGATTATGAAGCTATGTTGAAACTATAACTGACTCCGGACAGTTTCGACGTCTCTACGTAATCTGGGAATAACTTCATCATCCGAACTCCAATTGAGATGATTCAAAATATTATGGAACATCAAGCAAAAGCTCTACAACTTTCATGTTTTGCGTTTTGAGAGATACTTGCTGCATCAAGCTCGAAATATGGTTTGAAGTTGATGGATGGATCTACACGAATTTTGGAGTACACTGTGGATTATACTAATGCCTTATTTCTAATAGCGGCATCAGTTTAATTTATGCCGTTATTAGGAATAGCGGCATCAGTTATACGATTTTTTCTTTTATAATTTTTTTCTCAAGTCAGAGAGTTCCTAAGTGAATGTGATATGTACTGATGCCGTTACTTCCAATAGTGGTAACTGAATTTTTTTATACATGTACCGCTATTGACAATAACTGTATCAAAATAACAGATGTCGTTATTGCCAATAACGTTTTATACTGACGTGTCCAAAATTAGATGAGTTGAGTAAATATTTTCGAAAGTGGGTCAGTTTGGTGAATATTTTTAAAATTGGTCGGTACGGAAAAAAATTCTCTTTTTTCCCACCATTTTGTCGGTTCGGTACTATCAATGCCCCGCTGGCTTTTTCTTATTCCACAAGCATAAGTCTTCTCTCTTTTTCAGAAAACTCCCTGAACATTATTCAACCCTGGCAATTGGACCCCCTCCAAATTCCCTCACTTCAAAAATTCAACACCAAAACTCAAAAAACCTTCCTCCTTTCTTAATCCTCCCTCAAAATCCTTCCGAAAAATCAAGGTTTTAGGATGCAGACGGAGGCGAGAGTGAGAGAGCGACCTCTCAGCTCCGTCGATGGTCGGGCCCGCAAGTTCTCAACTCAATGGAACCAGCAGCAGCAGTTAGGGACGGTGCCGCATCTTTTGGCGGGAGGAGTCGCCGGCGCCGTCAGTAAGACTTGCACGGCACCGCTAGCTCGACTAACCATTCTATTTCAGGTAATTTCGCACCCCTTTTCTTGAAAATTTTTTGTTTGAGTATAAACTTTTGGGTGTTTGCCTGTTTGGTAATGGAAAAGTACACACTGGGGAAAGTTACAAGTTGGGGTGTTTAGCAGTGGAAATCTGAAAGTATAGGGTATTTATAAACAAATTGGTGTTCTGTTTTTTGGAATTGTATTATTAGTGCTTTCGGGAATTATGGAGTAGCATGTTGGAGTAGAGCCTATAATGGTGATGAATTTTGTTATGTATTGGAATTTGAAGCGTGTGTTCAGGGTTCTGCAGAATGTCCTGTTGAAGGTGTAAATGAGGATGGTTTGCTGGTTGCTTTTCATAAGAGCATCTGTATTTGGCTTTTAGAAATAGGAATTTTGAGTTGGGCTTGTAGTCGTTAAAACCCAAAATTAGGTCCAACGGTGGATGATCGTTTTATTTTTGAATCTCAGCCGTTAGTTAAAGAAAAACAAAATTCAGTCCAAAACATTTATTAAAAAAATTTGTAAGCATACGAACACATAATAATTCATATAGGCCCATTCCAGCTCATCCCTTGTCATATAATCAAACCAATCTCAAATTAACTTTATATGCATAAATAATCTTATAGGCTCTATTCCATAGAAATTAAAATTTCCAAACGGGGGAAATTTTTTTGGGACGCAACATGATGTTGCGTCCGTGGTTTTTTATTATTTATAATTTCGATCGGACGCAAGATCATCTTGTGTTGGATTGATTGAGCGATTTTTTTTTTCAGTCAGACGCAAGATGGTTTTGCGAGATGATCTTGTGTCCGACACATTTTTAAAAAAAAGTTGATCGGATGCAAGATCATCTTGCGTCCGACCTGTTTTTTTATTTAATTTGTTATTCTTCAAACTCAAGATCATCTTGCGTCCGAGACAATTTTTTTAGAACGGACGCAAGATGATCTTTCGATTCTTATATTTGAGATTTTCCTATATCTTCTCTCAAATATAGACGGCTACTGTTCAATTTTTTTTTCCAAAATTTGGAAATATAGGGAACGATTACAGCGTCTCGTTCCCTATATTTTTTCAAATTTTGGAAATATAGGGAACGACTACAGATGCTCTAAGCGTACAATGTGATATTTGGGTTTATTCTGTGACCTAAGGGTAACAGTTTGGTTTTTTATTACTGTTGTTTATGCCACCTTCGATATCCTTTTTGACTCCTGCCAGACCATGGTTTGTGGGGCACTTTTCCCCTTAACAGAACTTGTTGTGATTGATGTTCCTGGAAAAGAAATTTGTAAACATCCAGTCTTTGGCAATTAACAAGTGTCCAAATCTTTTATTGAAAATATATTATTTGAAGTACATTTTGCTCCTTTGTTCGAATGGCTAGCTGTTCTTTTCTTGAAAAAATGTTTCCCCCCTTTGTGAAATTAACCAAATTTATTGAATTTTAGTTTTCTAAGTTGTTTCCTATACAAATAACAACTTAATTTTGTATATGATTTAAATGTACATAAATCACAAAATTGAAATTTATGCTTGTATCTTTGCGCATGGAATATTGTTCTCTATTACGAAGCATGAATAATTGGGTGTGGGTACGGGTATGAGAGACAGATGAATTTGTAAAATGTATGGCATGGGGACACATCTATAATATATATCAGAATTAATTCAAAATGCACCCAACAACATAATTTTGAGTTAGATAATCAACATTGTAAATTACCATTGGGTTGGGGGGGGGAATAGGGTGATTGTGCGAAAATTAAAAACTTAAATATGCGTAAAGTACGGAGATAGAGTTAGAGAAAGCAAACAGAGCAAGCACGCAAGACACAGCGATATAACGTGATTCGACCCCCAGGTCTCGTCCACATCACCTACTTATATTAATTCTCCGCCACAAGCGTTACACTATACTTGAAACCCTTGTACACTGATTCTCGGAATTCAGACCGAGAGACCTATTACACTCGCAGGGTTTCTACAAGCAAGTCCCACAAAATTTACCGAAGTGGAAGAAAAAGAAAAACTTTCAAGATCTAGAACGACCTTGACTGAAGAAAACAATAAAAGCTCTCACACTTGGATCGTTGATTGAATGATTATTTAAGAAGATTTATAATTGCAAGCGGTAAGGAATACATAGTGAATTCGCCTTTATTTATAGAGTGAGGAAATGTATCTTTTCAAAATGAAAAGATATTTTCGAAAATCGTCAAAACTGTACGAGTGCGGTCGATCGCTTTATGAAGCGGTCGATCGTTCACCTTTTTCAACTAAAAGTCAAAGGGTGACCGGTCGATTGACTCACTTTTGAACTAGATGGGCAGTTGATTGTTGTAACGGTCGACCGACATATTGCACGGTCGACCGACATCGTGCAGATTCAACTTTTATGTGACAAATTCACTTTTTATTCTTTCCTTATCTAATTATTCAACAACAATACTTTACATAATATATCCTCTCATAAATAGAAATGAATAAACTATTTTTGTTGGCTTTCTTGAGATGAGGCACATGCTTCTTTTCTTTGATGATTGCAATCTTCTTTGATACATGCCTCTTTTGCTTGATTGCAAATTATTTTGTATCTTTATTGTGATTTTGCTTTTCTTGTAAATCCTGTAAATCTCAACTGAAAATATTAGTTGTAAATGATATGTTTTGTGCACACCAAACTTAAGGTCAACAATCTTCCCCTCTTGGTGTGAATAAAACATACCTTAGAATTTAAGAATAAGATATTCAAGTGCTCCACCTTAATCAAATACTCCTCCTAAATTCAAGCACATTCAAATTAAATAAGTGTATGTTCATGATGCATTAAGTGTATGTTCATGATGCATCCTATATGCATAAAACAAATCATGCACGAAAACATGCATTCAAAAATTTTGTTTTGAGGGAGGCATATGTAAGATACAGATAATCAAGCACAATGAATCATATAGAGAAGAAATCTAGTCATTTAACCAACTTCATCCAACAAGAAGATACATGATGACCATATTACAATGTAGAAATTACATAAGACGAAGGACAACTTTCAAATGGAGTACTATATTTTTAGCAAATAAGAGAACTAGATATGTCAAAAAGAGCATCATCATAAATATTAAATGAAAACTATTCCTCGTCGTCGTCATCATCGCCATCATCATCTTCATCCCCTCTCGAATGCGAGAAATGAGGAGGCACTGGCTCCCATTCATCCAGTTTTTGAACAAGATCTGCTATGCTTAGATAGTATTGATACACATTAGCATGATGTTGTTCAAACTGAGCTTGCATCATAGGAGTGGAGGGAGCTTCATGGCGATGAGAAGCAGAAGAAGAGGAAGGTCTGGTTGATCTGGCTGAGGTTGACGATCTTGTTGGGCTTAACGACAGCGAGCCCATTGGGTAAATGTCAGATCAATACCCATTTGTTGGGGAAGTATGGGCAAAAGGAGGCTTACTAAGAAGATATGTTTCCACTGATATACGAGAGTCAATAACAAGCTTATAAATGAGAGAGCTCAAAGGAAGAGAGCGATTTCTAGTGGATGCAAAATTTATTGTGCGAATAATAAAGGTTGCAAGGTCAAATTTATATTCGCCCAAAATGAGAAAAATTATAAAGGATTGATCTACCCGAATTTCGGTCTTATCATTCTTCTTAGACCATATGTTGGCACTGACAATTTTATTGAGAACACGGGCAACATTCATAAAATTTGTGGGAGCGGGATGGGGAACATGAATAAACTCAGGTTTAACAATCATAGATTTGATGGTAGATTTATCATGACTCGGTTTATAGTTAAGTGTGTTGAAGTCAAGATGATAGGCATCAAATTCGCCTTGGGGAATATCATATCGCGTGTGAAGATAATCGGGAGTGATTTTAACATGTTTGCCAAGAATAATTGATCACAATGTAAGATCATTATCTTGGATGCCCTCTAGATTTGCATAAAAATGACGAGTTAGAGACGCAGAATGGGTGCTTGGTGTAGTGAGAAAGTTTTCCCACCCAAAATCACGAATAATTCTAACCATTGAACTGAATTGATCATCTAAAGTTTCTAGATTAATCTCACGATTTGCAACAACCGGAGCAGAAGAAAGAGATGAAAAATAAAGATCTGCAGAATTTGTATTTCGAAATATAATTCATTCTCTAGTACTATGTTTGGAGGCGACGGATTTCTTACCATTTGAACGATGAGAATAAGAAGAGGGACCATGAGAAGCCATGAGAGACCACGAAAAGAAGCAACGCCCGAAAATTTGAAGAAGAAAGTGCCAAAAAAGATTCAAATTTTTTTGATGGGTTTTGGAGAAAAGGAGCGAGGGTTTTGTGGAGGTTGAGAGAAGAAGAAGAGAGGGTATTTATACTAGGAGAATGGTCTCCACATGTCATAGAGAGAAAGAAACGATTTAAGATCTGATCAGTCGATAGAACCAGTCGACCAGGTTCAAGGAACAGATCGACCACAACACAGAAGAAGAGAGAGGAAGACTGTAAAGTAAGCAGGACGGTCCATCGTGCGGTCGACCGGTCCACTTTCGACCAAAATTATACTTGTGACAGGGAGTTGCTAGAATATGGGACGGTCGACTAGATGGTCAACCGAACTGCATACAAGGAGAACAGTCGACCATGCAGTCGACCGACCTACTGTTTTGAACCGTTTGTAAAAAAATGCATAAAGTCGAAAAAAATGATGCAAAAAATATCAATGACATTTAGTTCTCTTTTTAAAAACATGAAAACGTTTTTCCTCTAATGGTTTTGGAAGTATATCAGCTAATTGCAAATCTGTTGAAATATAGTCGAGAACATCTCCCATTTGAAATTGATCTTTGATGAAGTGGTAACAAATCTATATGGGTTTTGTGCAACTAAGGAGATGTAATAGAAAATTCATTAGTAGGGCATAGTGTAATAGTTTTATCACATTTTACTACTGGGACATTTATAAATATTATTCAATTTATTGACAAGTAGTAAACAGATAACTATTTTCTTGTGTATGCATTTTATTGAAGGATGAACAATGTTTTAGATTACTTACGAAAGGTTTATAATGTAATATCAAAATTGGTTTACCGTTTATAGTTTGGCCAATGTTGTACTCATGTTCTTCTCTTTTTCCTTGATAGAGATGCAGATTATGTTGTTTGTAACTAGTCATGAGTTTCGAGCATCCACCACCAAGGAATCTACGATCTTTTAGGTTGAAAGCGTTGATTCACCTACATTAAAGTTAGTAGGTGTCCAAGTAGAAGTTGTTCCTGCATTCACATTCTTCTTTATCCAAACAAAGTAGTATTCCTTTTTAATGAGCAATTATAAGATATGTATCCTATTTACAACAGTAGTGACATGTAATGTGATTATGCATTGGATCATGCACATTTGAATAACTATGCTTAGATTTGTGTTTATTTGAGTAGCTATGCACGTGTGTGAGAGGATTTGTGTTCATTTGAATAGCTATCCACATGTGTATGACATGATTGTTTAGTATTTTGACGTTGCAGTGGCTCATTGTAACAAGTCATCGATTATCATGATATGATATTGAAATCCTTGTCATAAGATAATTGGGCCCTTCATATTTTTCAACGATCTTTTCAAGCTCAATTATTCTATTACAAAGTCTTTTTCTTATTTTCTCATCGTCTTTAGTGTTCCAACGAAGAGTATCTAGAGAACATCAAGTATCCTATTTTGTTTGAGTGCTTCTTTACAACCTTCCACTACCTCGTCAAATTTTCTTTTGCATTCATTGAGATCATCGGTGAGTTTAACAATATAAGTAGATTTCTCATGAATTTCCTTTAGGTTTTCATTATGTATTGCTAGAGAATTTTTGAATATGTTGTTTCAAACATTTATTTTCTTCTATCAACACATTATGATCCTTCCTAAATGACTCAAATTTTTCAATAAGGACCAAGGAATTTTTATTTTTCAAGTTTTGATTTTTAGCAATACAAGAGTCATGTGTTTCATTAGACATTTGCTTAAATTGTTTCAACTCACGACTTAATTTCTTTGAATAATCTCTCAAGCCATTACATATCAACTAGATCATCATAAGTGGGTTCTTCAATTATCTCTTCTTGGAGTGGTGATTATACCTCACCATCCCCAAGAGCCATGAATCCAAAGTCGTGTTCTTACTCTTCATTGCTGGAGTATGAATCTAGCCATGTTGTCTTTAGTGCTTTCTTTTTACGTTCTGAATTGGAGTGATAAGCTTGATCTCTATCTTGGGAGAGAGGACAATTTGCGCGGATGTGTCATGGTTTCTTGCATTTGTAGCATGTCTTCTTTGTCTTCTCTTCCTTGGGATCGGCCAAATTTTCGTTTGATGTACTTGTTGAATCTTTTTGTCAACAATGCAATTTCTTCGTCAGATTCTTCATGATCTGATTTTGAATATAAGGTTGCTGCTTTCAAGGCAATCGTCTCTTCTTCAGTTTTGGGGATAATCCCAATATTCTGCCGATACCTCTTTGTTTCGGCCATCTCCTCTCATACATCTTTAATTTTCCCTGAAAAGTGTAGTAGTTGAATCATTTCTCTTCAAGCGTCTTCCTTATTACAACAACCTTGATATCCTATTTAGGTGTGAGACAGCTTATGAATTTTTCGACCTTTCAGGTCATCATCTAACCCTTTCCCTAGGCTCTCAAGTTCATGTGCGATAATATCAAAGCGGCTAGCATCTGATCTATGGTCTCTCCTGGAAACATACGAAAAACATCAAACTTATAGAAACATAAAGTAACTTTTGCCTTTACCTCAGATGCGGTTCCTTCATGACGTTTCAACATGTTATTCCAGATTTCATATGCCGTTTTGCAATTTCGCCCACATCGCATTAGTTCTTCGTTGTTTAGTCCTGCATACAATGCTGTCATTAGCTTTGGAGTTAGCAGTCTTTAGAGCAAGTTCCTCTCTTGTGAATGGTTTCTTTCCATCGCTGATAGGGATATCAATCTTGTTCACACAAACGTTCCATATTTCTTCTCCCAACATCTGCAAAAAATGAGACATACGAACTTTCCAAACATTATAGCATTTTTCATCGAAAGTAAGGTGAACGTGTTAGACTTGTTCCATTGGAGATGAATGACTTCGATGTGTACAAGTTTTCGGGAGGAGAGATTTCGGCCATTAGATCTTTTGCTGAAGCTTTTAAGCTATTAATGCACACCTCGCTTTGATACCGATGTAAATCACCCTAGGGGGGTGGGTGAATAGGATGATTGTGCGGAAATTGAAAACTTATATAAAGTGCGTAAAGTAAGGAGATAGAGTTAGATGAAGCAAACAGAGCAAGCATGCAAGACAGCGATATAACGTGGTTCGACCAGCAGGTCTACGTCCACACCACCTACTTGTAGTAGTTCTCTGTCACAAGCGTTTCACTATACTTTAAATCTTTGTACAGTGATTCTCGGAATTCAGGCCGAGAGACCTATTACACCTGCAGAGCTTCTACAAGCAACTCCCGCAAAACTCACCCAAGTGGAAGAAAATGAAAAACTTTCAAGGTCTATAACGGTCTTGACTGAAGAAAACAATAAAAGTTCCCACACTCGAATCGTTGAATGAATGATTAGTTCAGAAGAATTATAATTGCAAGTGGTAAGGAATACTTAGTGAATTCGTCTCTATTTATAGAGAGGGAATGTATCTTTCCAAAAATAAAAAAGATATTTTCGAAAATAGTCAAAACTATACGAGTGTGGTCGATTGCTTTATGGAGCAGTCGACCGTTCACTTCTTCATCTAAAAGTCGAAGGGTGACCAGTCGACTAACTCACTTTTTGAACTAGATGGGAAGTCGACTGTTGTAATGGTCGACCGACATATTGTACGTTCGACCGGCATCATGCAGATTCAACTTTTATTTAATAAATTCACTTTTTATTCTTTTCTTATCTAATTATTCAATCAACGATACTTTACATAATATATCCTCTCAAAAATAAAAATGAATAAACTATTTTTGCTGGCATCCTTGAGATTTGAGACACGTGTTTTTTTAATTTTATTGATTGCAATCCTTTTTGATACATGCCTCTTTTGCTTGATTGCAAATCATTTTGTATCTTTATTATGATTTTGCTTTTTCTGTAAATCCTGTAAATCTCAATTGAAAATGTTAGTCGTAAATGATATGTTTTGTGCACACCAAACTTAAGGTCAACAAATATACGCGATCTATAGTTCACTGAAAAGTGATAATTGATCCGTAGTTCATAGAAAATTACAAAATACTTCAAATTCATATCCGTGCCAAATTTTTTTACTCAAAGAAATGTGAAGAAGTGATTGTAGATTAAGATTTGGTGTTTATGCTATTTGTTTTCATTATAGCAATCATATAGCCAGGCCAATCTTGTTAAACGAACTCATCTGATTTCATCTAGGCCCTATCACTGGAGCCCTTATCTGAAACTATGAGCTAAATTCTTAGAAGTTACTTTAAGGGGGTGTTTGGTTGGTTGTAAAATATTTTCATGGTTGTAAGACAACTGTAGAGAAAAGAAATCAGTAGAAATGAGTTCTAAAAAAGTGGTTTGGTTGGTTGTAGTAGGAATAAGTTTTCACGAAATATTAGATTTGTTTGGTTTGTAAGAATATTGTAGCGAAAGTAATTTAAATTACGTTTTAACTTTTGATTTTATTTGAAATTAATCTCAATTAATTAGGGTTTAAACTAATTAAACTAAATTGATCTTAATTAAATCGAACCAATAAAAAATCGAAACAAAAAAACCCGAAAAATAGGGGACTTTTGGCTAGCTTTGTTTAAAACTCAATGAAAAAAAAACGAAAAAAACTCAAAAAAAACCCCTAAACCGAAGCGGCTGACTTTGTTTGAAATGTGGAAATTTAGTCCCACATCGGCCATGGTGAGGACAGAGTGAGGGTTTAAATAAGATTTCTTATTTTCATTTGATGACAAAGCCACTTCAGAAGTGGAGAGAGAGAGTGAGAGAAATATATGAATAAAATATTGGTGAAGTGTTCTTCGAGTGTTTTCGGAGTAAAAATGGATGAAGTGAAATCGCCTACAATACTACGAATCAAAGTCCAAACATATTCAGCCAACCAAACCCGCGTGAACAGTGTTCTCCCCTGGATTTCAGTTCCTATAGTAGAACTACTGCAAACCAAACACCCCCTAAATGAAAGAATACCCGCAACTTATTTTTAATGTTCCTATCCCCTTAAACTTTCACATAAATGAACAATAATTCAACAATAGAGCAAATTGGACCTCATGGCTCATGATGCATGGGTAGGACACCTCCAAAGAATTTGATTCTTTTTTTCTTACATGTCTTGTAACATAATGATGATGACGAATGATGGGGTTTGTTATCTGAGGGATTATAATCATTTGTATGAAATGTTCATAAAAATGAGGCTGCCGTTTCTTTTTTATATGTATCCCTTTTTATTATTTGTTTTTTTTTCTTCTGATTTTTCTTTTATTAGTTCCTCATTGTTCTTACTGGCTTACTGTCCTAACTTGTGCTGTAATTTAGAATCTCAATATTCTGGCTTTGAACTGTTTTTCATTAATCAGTTTAATCGTATTTTGTATCTTAAGATTCAAGGTATGCATTCTGATGGTAGAAATCTAAGGAAAGCTAGCATATGGCATGAAGCAAGGCGGATTATTTATGAAGAAGGATTTAGAGCATTTTGGAAAGGGAACTTGGTTACAATTGTTCATCGGTTACCGTATTCCTCTATAAGCTTTTATGCTTATGAACGGTATAAAACTGTAAGTAATAGAATCTGTTCAACTTATTTCTCATCTATTCAACTTACAATTAAATATAGTTTATAATGATTTTTTATGTGACTCTCTCTCTCTCTCTTTTATTATTATTATTGAAGTCTCTGCAGCTTGTTCCTGGGCTCGACAAACATAAAGATTATGCAAGTGCTGATATTGGTGTGAGATTAATAGGTGGAGGTTTGGCAGGAATAACAGCTGCATCTATTACGTATCCATTAGATCTTGTGAGGACACGACTGGCTGCTCAGGTAATGATTCACCTGCCATATTCTAGGGTTTGGTAATTAGTTGTTTGAGCTATATAGCTTTTTGCACGTGCTTTGTAGAGGAAGCTGCAATGGGGTCATCAAATATTTGGTTTAGAGACCAGTGTTCAGTTGTTATGATTATGGTTCTGTTATGAAGGCAAGGAAGATGAAATGTCTCCACTAAATGTTGACTGTAGAATACTAAATTGATAATATGGCATGTGACTGCATGTGTAAATTTAGTTTTTCCTTTCTGAGGATTTCAAGTGCATAACATTTTAAGCCAATGGTTTGGTTCTTTATTGATTTTGGAAAAATCCATTCCATATTATTACTCTTATTATTTTGTTTAGATTTCTGCATTGTAGCATGCACATTGTTGTTTAACCTCTTTATCTTTTTAGTATTTTGAAAAGTTTTAGAGTATAATTAAATTTGTTTGAGCTAAACCTTTGCAGACGAATTCCATATACTACAGAGGAATTTCTCATGCACTTTATTCCATCTGCAAAGATGAAGGTGTCAGAGGTTTATATAAAGGGCTTGGGGCTACATTATTGGTAAGTTTAATTATTGAATATAGCCTACTCTGTTTCCTCCCCTTCTCATCTCCAATGATCAAATGGTTAACTGTAGGGAGTTGGGCCAAGCATTGCAATCAGCTTCTCTGTTTATGAAACTCTTAGATCATATTGGCACTTGCAGAGGTAATGAGTATTCTTGAATTTATTTGCAGCTTTTATGGAATCATATCTAATATCAACTTTAAATCTATTTGACTTTCAGGCCTTCGGATTCTCCCGCCTTGGTTAGCCTGGCATGTGGAAGCCTTTCTGGCATAGCATCATCAGCAGGTAAGTGGATTTAGTTGTAATGAACAATTCACGAGAATTAACTTTTGAAATAATATCTATGGTTGAGAATGAGCTAGGTTACATGTGTTTATTTAGTTTGCTATTACATGAAATGTGTGGATATACGCTGAGCAGGCAGTCACTTTAGTCACCGAATTTGTGCAAAGATGTTTTCTTTGGGGTTCTTTCGGTATATTCCCCCAAAACTTCTCTGCTTTCATATTATTTCCAAAAAAGAATGGTATTTGGATGTGTCCCTATTAAATCTGTAAGTTATATGAGTATTAGTGCACATTTTGTTTTGAGTTGGACTACATAGTTTCCATTAACTCAAAAAGTAGTAGTTAACAAATCATATACCCTTCATTTCCTTTAAGATAGGAGCCGGTTAATAGTAGGTAGTGAATATAATAAATGGTGGGCCTAGGTGAATGTGTGGCTAGAGAGGTGTTAACTAATTTTTTTTTGGAGTTAATGGAAACTATGTAGTCCAAGTCTCTTGATTTTGCTTTGTAACCAACCTCATCTACAGCTTATACAGCGAGATGGAACATTTTGATGGTCCTTGGTGCACCTTGTCGTGATAGGGAATGACCGTCTCCCCACAGTTTGTGTTTTTAACAATACTTACTCTGTGAGCGAATCATATGCATATCCTTATTCACCTCGCCCTAGTTACTAAAACACTTGTATTCTTCTTTAGAACCCACTACACCTTAGGTCGTCTTCGTTAGCCTTTTCAAAAAAATTGTTATTTTTCTTCTTTCTGTTTCTTTTTATTGATCTTCTTAGTGGTGAGCAACTTAGTGGATAGAAAAACAAAAGATCTAGATACAATTAGGTGTAGTAAGAGCGAGGATTTAAGAGTCTTAGTAAAAGATGAGGAAATTAAGGAAAGATGACGAAATTATTTTGAAAAGTTATTAAATGAAAAGGTTGTGGACAACTTAAATATAGAGACTCGAGGGAGAGTTGAAAGCATATGTTTTTTCGTAGAATTAGGACCTCGAAGGTTTGAAATGCTCTAGGAAGGATGAAAAAAGGAAAGTATATAGGACCGGATGATATACCCATTGAAATTTGGAAGTGTCTTGGCGATGTAAGAGTGAGTTGACTAACAAAATTATTTAATGGAATTTTGAGAACTAAGAAGATGCCCGATGAATGGAGAAAGAGTATTTTAGTACCTATATATAGAAATAAAGGAGATATACAAAGTTGCTCCAACTACTGCGGGATTAAATTAATGAGTCATACGATGAAAATTTGGGAGAGTGATTGAACATAGACCGAGACTAGTAACTATAGTGTCTGAGAATCAGTTTGGATTTGTGTCTGGGAGGCAACTATGGAAGTAATATATGTACTGAGGAGACTTGTAGAAAAATATAGGGAGAATAAGAAATATCTACACATGGTTTTTATAGATCTAGAAAAAGCATATGATAAAGTCCCTAGAGACATAGTATGGTGGGTGTTAAATAATAAAAGAGTAACTATTCGGTATATTGAGATAATTAAGGATATGTATGAAGGGGCAACGACCACAATTAGAACAACCACATGAGAGACCAGTGATTTTCTTATTACACTAGGTTTACACCAAGGTTCGGCTTTAAGTCCCTACCTCTTTATTTTGGTTATGGATGAATTGACGCGAGAAATACAAGATGTGGTGCCTTGGTGTATACTTTTTGCCGATGACGTCGTCTTAGTGGATGAGACTAGAGCATGAGTTAATGCTAAATTAGAATTCTGGAGAGAAAGTTTGGACGCTAGAGGCTTTAGTATAAGCAGAACTAAAACATAGTATATGGAGTGTAATTTTAGTGATATTCGGAACACAACTGAGGTAGTAGTGAAGCTTGATGATCAAGAGATACCTAAGAGACCGTTTTCGATATTTAGGCCCTCGATTATACAAAGAGATGGAGAGATTTGTGAAGATGTTATACATAGGATCCAAGCAGGATGACTTAAGTGGAAAAGTGCTAGTGGTATTTTGTGAGACAAACGTATACCTTTGAAGTTGAAGGAAAAATTTTATAGGATGGTTGTTAGACCAGCAATGATGTATGGAACAGAGTGTTGGGCAACAAAGAAACAACATGCCCAAAAAATGAGTGTAGCGGAGATGAGTATGCTTAGATGGATGTGTGGTAAAACAAGAAATGATAGAATTAGAAACGAGCATATAAGAGACATGCTAAAGGTAGATCCAATCCAAGATAAGTTAGGAGAGAATCGTCTCAGGTGGTTTGAACATGTCACACGTAGACCTAGTAGTGCCCCCGTTAGAAATAGTGATTTGATAAGAATTGAGGGTAGAGTTAGGGGTAGAGGAAGACCTAAACTAACTTGGGTGAAAACGGTGAGAAAAGATATGATAGCTTGTGACCTTACAAAAGATATTGCGCTAAATCGAGCAGAATGGAAAATTAGGATTCATGTAGCCGATCCCATCTAGTTAGGAAAAAGGCTTTGTTGTGTTGTTGTTGTTAGTGGTGAGCAACTTCCATTTAACTAAGTCTCAACTTAAAACCAAATAGGTTTTCTAATACATTGCTTTCTTCCCTTAATTTTTGCCTGACTAAATTCTCCTAAAGTTTTAACATATCTCCCTAAATAATATGTAGGTTTCAAAAATAGGTTTTTTTGCGTAGACACCACACAAATTTTAATATTATGATTTTTCCACTCTGAATTTTGTATTTGTCTAAATACCACCCACAAATATGTGTATTTGTTTAAACACCACCCACAATTTTGTATTTGTCTAAATGGTTTTTAACAAGTATGCTCCTAACAAGTATGTGAATATTACATATATCCCTCACAAATATGTATTTTCATATTTTTCCCCGAACAATATGTGTTCACCTCTTAGTTACCCCTTTGCTTAGAAGACATTAAAACTGTGGGAAATTTTCAGTTGTGCAATGGGCATATTAGAAAACGACTGAACTATCTTCCGCTCTACGATTTAAACATCTTCTTCCCATTATACACTCGAGCAATTGTAAACCCGTCGAAACCCATCAACTATTTCAAAAATTTCTTCACTTTTTTCCAAAAAAATGGTCAAACTTGTAGTGCACTTTGTAACTTTATATTCTTTATCACGTTTCTTCACCAAATTTTTTATTAGTCGTGTGTTTCTAATGATAGAACATAAGCTTTCTTATTTATTTTTTTTCAAGTCTGTAAAATTCTTAACTCTTGCTCGGTCGATTTTCCATTTTAATTTTTTAATTTTATTTTTAATCATCTGGTAAGGGTTAAACCATGATTAAGTTAAGAATATCTAACCTTAGGGTGAATATGAAATATGGTCTATATTGTTAGGGGCAAATGTGAAATTACAAATTTGTGAGGTGCATATGTGATATTAGCATATTTGTTAGGGTACACATGTAAAAATCCCTTGTCTAATACCACTCACAAATTGAGTATTTCTTTTATAGGTAGGTGGTGTTTGGACAAATACAAATTTGTGGGTGGTGTTTAGACATACAAAATTGAGGGTGACACAATTACAATATTAAAATTTGTGGGTGGTGTCTATGCAAAAAACTCATTAATGAAATCTCTATTATGACCTTCCCCAATTTCATAGTGATGTCATCTAGTCTTATAAGCCTATCACTTTCATTTTCCTCAATCTATTCCTCTTCAACTCTCTGCGTGATCTTACAGATTAACGATATGGGATTTCTGCTGATTTTAGACCATTTAATTCTGACCTAGGTTTTTTTGGGTTGGTTATTGAAACCCAAATTATTTGGTATTTTCTTATTCTTTCTATAATGCACTTGACTACATATATAATCACTCTATTTGAAGCACATGGTTGACCCGTATGTGGTTAAACCAATACTCAACTATTCTAATACTCTTCAAGTTGGAGCATAAATGTCATACATGCGCAACTTGTCACAAATAAAAGAATTCTAGCACATGTCAATGACTTTATAAGAATGTCGGCTAGCTGATGATTGGTGTGCACATGACGTGTCTCAATCTGTTTAGGTTCTTCCTCGGTCTCAACAACCTTGTTGCGTACTATATAACAATCAACCTCAGTGGGCTTTGTTCGTTCATGGAAGACATGATTTGATGTAATATAGAGTGCAGCCTAATTATCACAATACAACCTCATTAAGCTAGATTGTACTACTCCCAATTCACTATGAAGTATCTTTACCCATACAAGCTCACAAGTAATATCCACATGAGCTCTATACTCGGATTCTGCATTTGATCTCAACACCATCGGCTGCTTACTTTTTCAAGACACTAGATTCTTACTTACATACAAAATCCGGCTATAGATCTTCTAGAAATTGGACATCCTGCTCAATCTGCATAAGAAAATCTAGCTATTCGACAATGTCCTCCATCCATGTTAATTAAACCTCGAACTGGAGGACTTCTCAAATATTCAAGAATTTTATATACTGCATTCCAATGAGTAGTGCAAGGAGCCGCTGTAAACTAACGGACTATACTAGTAGAATATGCAATATCAGGACGAGTAAATATAAGCTTGCCAACTAACCTTTTATATCTGCCCGGATCTTTCAATAATTCACTCCGATCTGGTAGTAACTTAAAATTAGGATCCGTTGGAGTTTATGATGTACGACACTAGCATTCTGCATTCAGTCAAAATATTCAAAACATACTTCCTCTGTGTGAGACAAATTTCCGGTGTAGATTGAGCTAACTCGATGCCAAGAAAATATTTCAACTGCCCCAAGTCCTTGGTTTGAAATTATTGTTGAGGATATGACCTCACCCCATGGATACCAACTGCATAATCTCATGTGATTATAGTATCATCAACATATACAACTAGTATGATTCACTTACCCACCTTTTGGCAATAGAAAACTCTGCGTTGCATGCCAAACTTTTGCATCACATCTGCAAATTTGCCAAACCATATCTTAGGAGATTGCTTAAGACCATACAAAGATCGTTTCAAACGGCGAACTTTCTTTCCTTTAATAAAATCGGGGGTTACTCCACGTAAATCTCCTCCTTAAGAACACCATTATGAAAGGCGTTCTTGACATCAAGCTGATATGAAGGCTAATACTAGTGAGCTGCCACAGAAATAAAAATAGGAACATAAGTCATCTTTGCCACAGGAGAAAATGTTTCATCATAATCTACCCCATATTGTTGAGAATAACCTTTAGCAACTAATCTGCTTTTAATCGGGCCAACCAACCATCAAGATTAACGTCAACAGTATACACTCACTTGCAACCAACACAACGTTTATCAGATGGAGGGTGAACCAGATCCCAAGTACCATTTTTCTCAAGAGCAGTCATCTCTTCTCGCAGAGCCTGGCCCCAACGACGATGTGATAGTGCTTCTGAGAATTTTGTAAGTGTCCAAAATAGAGATGAAGGCAGAATGGACAGACAAGTGAGCAAATGAAAGACGACTATATAAAGGATGTGCAGTGGAGTGGTTCCCTTTGCGTATGACAATAGGAAGATTAAGATCAGAGGGTTCACAAGTGGGGGGAGTCAGGTGTCGGTTCGGTGGATGTCATAGGAGGGGTAGATGCAAACTCAACAATATGGTCCAAATTAGGCTATGAGGATGGTGTTTCAGCAGTTGGGGGCGAGAGAACAATAAGCACAATAGCACTAACTTAATCGTAAGCAGTATTTAGACGTCGTTTGTATACTATAGTGGTTGCAGGCCTTATCGGTAATGGCGAGTGTGGTTTCACAGAATCAGGAGAAGCAGAGACCGGAGGACCAGGGTAGGTAAGGAATTCAGAATGACTCATCTGATGGAGGCTGTCATCGGAGTCAAATCAGAAGAAGAGGTAGGAAAATAAGACTGCGACTAAAAAAGGTGACATCTGCATAAATAAAGCAACGACACAACTCTAGACTACAACTACAACCTTTCTGAAAACACGAATATCCTAGAAAAATACACCGAATGGAACAATGATCTAGTTTAGAGCGATCAAGACGGTGATCATGAACAGAACTTAAACAACCATAAATTTTGGGAGGGAGTTGAAACGGATCAGTAGATGAAAATAACATGGAGAATGGTGACCTACCATCTAACACGGACGAGGGCATGCGGTTGATAAGATGACATACAGTAAGGACCACATCCCCCCAGAAACGTTGAAAAACCTGTTTATAAGGGAGTACAGTCCTTGCAACCTCCAACAGGTGACGATTCTTGTGTTCTGCAACACTGTTTTGGTGAGGGGTTTAAAGACAGGAAGACTCATAAAGAATACCACAAGCGGATATAAAACTAATAAATTCAGAAGTAAAATACATTTTGCCATTATCACTATGCAAAATTTGAACGAAAACATCAAATTGGGTTCTTACCTCTACATAGAATGATTTAAAAATAGTAAAACTTCAAACTTCAAACTGAGATTTCATTAAATATAATGAAGGTGCTCAAGAGTAGTCATCAACAAAGGTAACAAAGTATTTAAAACTACTAAACCGAGCCTCAACCGGACAAGGTCTCCAGACATCAAAATGAACTAAGCTGAAAGGTCGACTCGATCGTTTATTGATCCTAGAAGGGTAAGGCGCACGCAAGTGTTCACCTAATTGACATGTCTCACAAGAAAACTCTTTAAGAGATGATAATTCTGGTTTCATCTTCATACTTTGTAAGGACGGATGTCCAACTGACAGTGCATATACAAAGATGTGCAACTAGTCAAGCAGGCAAATGAGGTAGGAACACTATCAAGCTGATAGACCTTCTCACACATGCGAATTCGTTCCAAGTTCTTGAAACACAGTGATCAGGATAACATGTAACATAATAATTCAGTTCTTTGGTAAGTTTGCTAACAGGTATTTGGTTAAAGAAAAAATTTGGTATATGAAGAACATAACTAAGTGGTAAAGAGGAAGTAAGTTGTACATGCCCTACCCCCCCAACTAGGGAGGTAGAACCATCAATAAGTCTAACAGGTGGATGAAAAGACCTACTAATAGAGGACAATATACTTGGATTTTCTGTCTTATGATTAGAAGCACTTGAATTTATTACCCATGATGTCGGAGATGAAGTGGTTAAGCATATGATATCTGTCCTTGCTAATGTGACAAAAGAAGAGCGATGTCGGGAAGCGCGATAGTGCTGGAGAAACTGAATCTCGTCCTCCTATCACCGGACGCTAGTCCTCCTTTAACTGGACTCTAACTGAACTGGAGACTTCATGTGCAATGTGTTGCATTGGATACCTTGATAATGCTTGATATGCTACTTCATATTTCCATGCGGGTCAGGTTTGAATCCTTAGAAACTAACATATTTAAAATCAGAATTAATCGGTAATCGGTCTAGTTCCGATTAGATCATAAGACAATTAATTGGCGATTAATCGGTAATCAAACCTAGACCGATTAGTTCCGAAAACCAATTTTAACTGCTTAGCTCAGAAATGAAGAGAACTTTTCAGAATCGACGTTGAGGAGAATTGGTCGAATTCCTCCCAAAAAAGAACTGATGATGTCAGCAAATAAGGAAATATGATGTTAGTAGTCAAAGATGATGTTGGTAGTCAACTGGTATGGTCTGTTTTTTTTAGGGGGGGTCTGTTTGAGGTTTGATTTGGTCTGGTTTGGGTTTGGTTGGGTTTTGGAGGTTTGGTGTTTGGTGTTTTAGGGTGGTTGAATTTTAGATCTGGATGTGGTTTGGTGTGGGTGTGGAGAGCGGAAGGAGGATGGGTTTGGGATTGGATTTGGAGAGAAGGGGTGTCAGGGTTGGGGTGTCTTCCACCTCGATGTCGCGCCATGGATGAGAGAAGAAGGTTCAAGATTGAGAGATTGGAGAAGAAGGGGGATTAACAACTTTTTTATTGATTATTACCCAAAGAAATACAGCTCATTATAAGGGAAGGGGGAATGGAACAGTTACGCTAGGCGACAAAATTAGATTACGCGCGCAGCGCACTGTTCCCATACCGCCCTTTTTACAATTTAAAGGAAAACACGCGCAGGCTATGTAAAACCCTGATACAAAACAGATACGACCCAAACAAACCCAAACAGACTCTTCTAACAACACTACAGCTATGTTATCTTCTCCGATCTGCCAACCCAACATCCTGACGCTACTCCGGTGATGGCTGGCATCTTGATACTACTCCGATCACCCTGACAATTCCTCCCCTCTTAGCAGCGAGCTTGTCCCAAGCTCGAAGGTTGGAAATTTTTCACGAAAATCATCAATATCCATCCACGAAGTGTGCTCATAGCTTGAATTCTTCCACTTAATCAACAGTTGGACCCCAGCCCTGTTGTTCTTCCTGTACATACGCCTTTCTAATACCACTTCAGGTTCCTCAATGTCGCGGCTGTCAACCCACCAATGAGGGAGTTCTGGAGCTACATCTACTGTGTGTGTACCATAGCATTTCTTCAATTTGGAGACATGGAAGACGGGGTGAATGGAAGCAGTAGGGGGCAATTCAAGGCGATAGGCTACCGTACCCACCTTCTCTACAATTTTATAGGGACCAAAAAACTTCAACGATAGCTTTTGGGGAGAAGGGTGTCGTAAGGAGACCTGTCTATAGGGCTGCAATCTGAGGAAAACAAGGTCACCGACTTCAAACTGCCGCTCAATCCTTCTTTTATGTGCAAATCGCTTCATGCGTTCCTGAGCCAACGCAATGTTATCTTTCAGCAGCTTCACTATCGCATCTCTAGACAATAAAGCTTCTTCAACCGTCGGAAGACTGGATGTTCCACACACATAGTGCATCAATGCTGGGGGAGGTCTTCCATACACCGCTTCAAATGGAGTGAGATTGGTTGAAACATGCCAGTTAGTATTATACCAAAATTCCGCCCACGCCAGCCAGTTGCTCCAATCCGATGGTTTCTGACCACAGAAGCAACGCAGATACATCTCCAAAGCTTTATTTACTATCTCCGTTTGGCCGTCGCTTTGGGGGTGGTAGGCTGTCGAATGATGGAGCTTGCAGTTCTGCTGACTAAAAAACTCCTTCCAAAATTTGCTAAGGAAGACGGGGTCTCGATCACTTACTATAGATTTGGGCATTCCATGCAATTTGTACACATTCTCCACAAAAGCATGAGCAACTGATTGAGAGGTGTAGGGGTGTGAAAGAGCTATGAAATGGGCATACTTGGAGAGGCGATCCACGACTACCATCACCACATTCTTGTTGCCACTCTTCGGAAGGCCTTCAATGAAATCCATGGACAACTCTTCCCATATCATGTTGGGTATCGGCAAGGGTTGAAGAAGCCCTGCAGGTAGCATAGTTTCGCTTTTGTTCTGTTGGCAATGCAGGCATTCTTTAATCATAAGCTTGACATCCCTACTAGCTCCTTCCCAAGTAAAAGTTCTTCTGATTCTGTGCAATGTCTTGTGGAAGCCCGAATGCCCACCTTCATTAGATGAATGGTGATCAAGAAAAATGACCTTCCTCAGATCTGCAGTAGGACTAATTAAAATCCTTCCCTTATAATACCAAATTCCCCCCACATTCTTATACAGGTTGGAGTCTAGCTTCCCTTCTTGACTCTTCTCTCGCACTTCAGCAAAGTAGGGGTCTTGTGTCACCATTTCTTTCACCTCTTCTAGCCATTGTGGGATCACAAAGGTCGTCACATTGCAGTATTCTGTCACTTCTCTTCTCCTAGATAACCCGTCCGCAACTCCATTATCGCTCCCCTTTTTATACTCAACCTTGAAGGTTAACCCAAGTAACTTCCATAGCCATTTCTCTTGGAACTCAGTGTTTATTCTTTGCTCCAAAATGTACTTGATACTTTGTTGATCTGTGCGGATAGTGAAGGTGTTTCCAAGCAAGTACTGGCGCCATTGCTTCACAGCTTGAAGAATAGCCAGGACCTCTTTCTCATAGGTGGATAAAGCCAGGCTCCTTCCTTTGAGTCCCTTGCTCATGAAAGCTATCGGATGTGAGTCTTGGAGAAGAATAGCTCCTATACCCTGCTGAGATGCATCTGTATCAACAACAAAGGGCTTGGAGAAATCGGGAGCTTTGAGGACTGGGGTTGTCGTCATAGCATTTTTCAATGCTGTAAATGCTGTAGAGGCCTCCACCGTCCACTTGAAAGAGTTCTTCTTCAGTAATTGAGTGAGTGGTTGAGCGATGCCCCCATAATCCTTGACAAACTTGCGATAGTAACCAGTTAACCCAAGGAATCCCCTCAATTCTTTCACAGTTCTTGGCTCTGGCCACGTTTGAACCGCTTGAATCTTGCTTGAGTCGACTGCTATCCCCTCCCTACTAATCACATGCCCCAGATATCTCACATTCATTTGGCCAAATTCACACCTGCTCATCTTAGCCATTAGCTTGTTTGCTCTCAGTACTTCCAGTGTCAGCTTCAAGTGTTCGATGTGGCTCTCCCATGTGGAACTATAGACTAAGATGTCATCGAAGAATACAAGAACAAACCTGCGCAAGTACTCCTTGAAGACTTCATTCATTAGGCCTTGAAATGTTGCTGGCGCATTAGTTAAGCCAAAAGGCATGACTACGAATTCAAAGTGGCCGTGGTGAGTTCGAAAAGCTGTTTTTGGGATGTCACTTTCCCTCACCCTTATCTGATGGTATCCAGACCTCAAATCGATCTTAGAGAAGAATTTTGCTCCATGCAGCTCATCTAAGAGATCGTCTATGAGAGGGATGGGGAACTTGGCTTTAACAGTCTGGTTGTTCAACGCACGATAATCAACACACAGCCTCCAACTTCCATCTCCCTTCTTCACAAGTATGATGGGGGATGCGTAGGGACTATTACTTGGTCGAATCAAACCGGAAGTGAGCATTTCCTCTATTTGTTTCTCAATTTCCTTCTTGTAGTAGTAGGGTTGTTTATAAGGTTTGAGGCAAACTGGTTTGGACCCTTCAAGCACCGGAATTTGATGATCTATGGCTCTATGTGGAGGTAGATTAACTTGCTCAGCGAATACATCACTATAGTCTGTTAGTAGCTGCTGTAGATGCACTTCTTCCCTACTCATCTGGTCGATAGCCATCAGCTGCTTCTCCCCTTCCAAGACTTCTTCAACTTGGATTAAAAAAATTTGGCAAGAGTGGTTTCCCAATCTGATCAGCTCATTCACTTCCATACTCTGTAGTTAAGGGGTAGTAATACCCTGCAATCTCTTCACTTGACCGTCCACTGTAAAATCCATGGTCATCTGATTGAAGTCCATCGTCACTGGGCCTAAAGTCCTCAGCCAATGAGCTCCCAATACCATTTGCGCTGGGCCTAAGGGAAGAAGTAGCAATTCAGCTTGGAGGTTTATACCCTGAACTACAAAATTCATGTTGGTAACTTTGCCCTCGCTGTACATGCACTCTCCATTAGCTACCGTTACTTTGTACCTGGGTTCTTTCATAATTGATAAATTGGCCTTCTCCGCAGTAGTTGGGTCCAAATAGTTGTGTGTTGAGCCAGTATCGATCAGTATGTTGACTTCCTTGCCGTTGATCTTTCCCTTAACCCTCATGGTTTGGGGATACAGCTGAGAGCCCACTAGAGCATGGAGAGATATCTCTGGTTGGATGGATGTAGACGAAGATGCTGGGTGGTGGGTTGATTGTAGTACCAGGTTGGGGGGCATCGAATGGTTATCAGCTAACTGAGGAGTTCCTTCAACCTGAATAGCTTCATAGTGCATTTCTTCACTCGACTCCTCTTCTTCCCAACAATCTAGATAGTAAAACTTCTGACTCTTGCACAGATGCCCCTGAACGTACTTCTCGTCACAATTAAAACACAGCCCCTTGGCTCTTCTTTCTTTCATCTCTTGATAATTCAACCTTCTTGGAACAATGTTAGATGTGGGTGCTGCAGAGGAGGGAATGGTAGGCAGTCGGGGTACATTTGGATGTGGGTACTGGGAAACAGGGGAGGTTTTGGGAACGTAAGGAGCTCGGAAACTCTTCTTTAGACAAGCAATCTTCTCTTCGAAACCTCTTGCTAGCCCCATTGCTTCATTCACCTTCCTTGGTCTCTGAGATCGTACATCCCAACGGATCTCGTCTCTCAAGCCGCTAATAAATGTACTAAGGAAGTGTGATTCGGTCCAATCCTTCACAAAGTTAAAGAGTCGATCAAACTCTTGTATGTATGATTCTAACTCACCCTTTTGCTGCAATTTGGAGAGCATTCCCTCGTAGTCTTGAAACTCCGTCGGACCAAACCTGGTAATCAACTCTTCAATGAATTTCGACCAGCTTACTTCGTGGATTTTGGGCTTAAGGTGTCGACGGAACCACTGAGCAGCCCTTCCTCTCAGATTCAATGCCGCATATCGTAGTTTTTGGGATTCGGGTACTTCGTAGAACTCAAGGAATTGTTCTATTCCACAGATCCACTCCGTTGGATCACCCTCTTCAAATATGGGAAACTCGACTTTGAACGGAGTTTTAAAAGAGCTGGGAGGGTGTGGGTTTACCTCAGAGTTTGGTGCTTGAAGATGTGGATTAGGCAACAGTGGTATATGTGCGAGCCTGGACTGAGTTTGTTGCATCAGAGTCATCATCGTCTCCATCCGAGCCTCTAATGACGAAAACCTATCTCCGATCGTCTCCACCTTCTGCGTGAGAAGCTCGTTGCACAACTGCGTTGCCGCCATCTGACTCTTCAAGTTCGCCACGTCTCCTTCCATGGTGGTGCTGCCCTCGTCACGCCCGTCACCATCGGAGCCGCTTGGCTCTGATACCAAATTCTCAGGGTTGGGGTGTCTTCCACCTCGATGTCGCGCCATGGATGAGAGAAGAAGGTTCAAGATTGAGAGATTGGAGAAGAAGAAGGGGGATTAACAACTTTTTTATTGATTATTACCCAAAGAAATACAGCTCATTATAAGGGAAGGGGGAATGGAACAGTTACGCTAGGCGACAAAATTAGATTACGCGCGCAGCGCACTGTTCCCATACCGCCCTTTTTACAATTTAAAGGAAAACACGCGCAGGCTATGTAAAACCCTGATACAAAACAGATACGACCCAAACAAACCCAAACAGACTCTTCTAACAACACTACAGCTATGTTATCTTCTCCGATCTGCCAACCCAACATCCTGACGCTACTCCGGTGATGGCTGGCATCTTGATACTACTCCGATCACCCTGACAAGGGGGGTGGGATTTGGAGAGTTTCTCAAGGCAGCAGCAAGGTAGGAGTTTGTTTGACGGGATGGATTGGAACCGAATTTGAACTTGGATCTGGCTTTCGGTTGAACCCCATAAAGGGAAGAGCAGCAGCAACAGCGAACACACCAGCAAGGGTGGTTGCGGCGGGCGGTGGGGCTGCAGCGGCCTGGTACCAGCGCAGGGCGGTCAGGGCGGCGACGATGATCGGGAAGAAGGAGAAGACCAGGAAGAAGCAGGGTCAGATCTGAATCGAGTTTGGATCCGCTCAATTAAACAAACCCTGAAGAAGATGGGGATCATGATGTCGGCTGGAGGGTCCCATGGCGAGGCCGCGGGTGGCAGTCGACGGCTCACCCTAGCTCTGATACCATGAAACCCAAATTATGTGGTATTTTCTTATTATTTCTACAATGTACTTTTGACTACATATATAATCATTCTATTTTAAGCACATGGTTTACCCGTATGTGGTTAAACCAATGCTCAACTATTCTAATATTTATCATTGAACAACTTGGTAATTGTGTATTTATCTAATCGCATATTCTTTTGATAGGACTTGTAAATTTTTTTTTAATTATATTTTATAAAGGAAACAAGATTATAACCCAAGCAACAAGTTGAAGTACAATACAATCAAACCTACCGAGTCAATTAACCTTATATTCATAAACTAAACCTTATGTCGATCTCTATTCTTTATTCTCTTGCAGTAACTTTCCCTTTGGATCTTGTGAGGCGCCGGATGCAATTAGAAGGCATAGGAGGAAGGGATCGTGTCTACAAGTCAAGTTTATTCGGGACATTTGCGCACATAGTTCGCTCAGAGGGTTTTGGCGGCTTGTATAGGGGTATCATGCCTGAGTTCCTCAAAGTCGTACCTGGTGTCGGCATTGTTTTCATGACATATGATACTCTGAAGTCATGCCTTTCAAACCTATGACTAGAATTCAAATTTTCGCAGATCTTCAGACGGGTAGAGAACTAGAAGAATATTGCAGGCAGCATTTATGAGTCTATTATGTGGTGGCAGGTTTTGCAATTGCTACCTTGAATATGTGGCATTCCTTGTACAGATAAATCAATTGTGGTCTAATTTAATTCTTTTGAGAAGTTTGTTCTGAAATAATGCGTAAAGAGCAGTAAATAGTTATAAATTATTTGGAGGGAATGTCCTTGGTTATTAAGCATAAAAGTTGAAGGGGAAAAAGTTGTATTGTTGCCATAATTATACATGCTGGAGTTTCGTTAAATTTCCTTCCTATGTTCTATGTGATTTATATGTTTTAATTTTGGTTTCGTTGCTCTAACGAGGAGAGGGTTGATGCGAAGACTACATATTTTGGGTTTGATTTTTCGTTTTTGTTTTGACGGGAAAATATAGATGGTAAAGCGATACTGTGAATGTGATAGGATACATAGCCCCATGTAGCATGTTGGTTTTGTTGCAAAAATTGTCTGTAATCTTGCTAATCTGTCGAAACAAAAGAAATAAAAACGGATTTACCGGCCTATGGGGAAGTCGCGCGATACGCACTGCCCTAAGAGTTGATCCGCGGTCTTATGTGTAGACGCTTCGCAGATGCTCCTAGTGGTAAAACCCCCGGTATCACCGGCGTCTCGCTGTCGCACACAACGTTGAGAGATGACCCGAAATTAGCCTTGCCCAGAACGAAGGTGAAAAACGAAAGAGAAGCGGAAGCAGCGAAGGGGACTGCGTTGTTGTGTTGCGGATTGCGAAAGCAGCGAAGCAAAGTATTGTTTTTGTGGATCAGATGCGGTATTTTTCAGTAGTAGCAAAACGGTAGGGTGTTTGGAATATAAATACACACAAACGTGTGAACGTTGGGAGAAAAGAAAGCCAGAAAAATCGGATCTGAGAAAACTGATCCAACGTTCAGGAAGAATTAGTCAAAGGAAAAGTAATAAACAGCAAAAATAAGTTTTGGATCTCAACCCGAACCCGAAGAGCAATTTCGGATCGGCATTCGTGTCCGCAGATGCGGGCACGCACACCCGTGCCCACTACGCCGAACCGAACCGAACCGAACCGGGCCGGGCGGCGGCGGCAGCGCGCGCGTGTGGCCCACGGGTTCTCTCCACACCACACTAGACTACAATGGGATAAAGAGTGGTTTGCATTATATACACTCACAAGGTGGTCTATCCCACCGATGTGGGACTAAAGAAAAGAGAGGGCATCTTGGGTTTGCACCAAAACA
This sequence comes from Hemerocallis citrina, assembly GCA_017893485.1. Taxonomy (NCBI): domain Eukaryota; kingdom Viridiplantae; phylum Streptophyta; class Magnoliopsida; order Asparagales; family Asphodelaceae; genus Hemerocallis; species Hemerocallis citrina. The sequence goes on along the minus strand of CM030358.1, from coordinate 181,942,793 downwards.
GCCAACAATCCCCCCCCCCCCCCCCCCCCCCCCCCCCCCCAAACCCAAGATTCAAAGGCAGTGATAACAAAAGAGTAATGATATAGAAGTTCTGGGCAAGAGTATACTATGCATAGATGAGATGGACTACAGCCTTGAATCTCACGTAGTGACTATTGTCTTTGTCTGAAGAAGTGCTTGATGGACTACGCCTTGAATCAGACTTCTTGACTCAGATTCAGAAAATAGCACACATAGTACGCTAGAGGTTCTTGGGTCTATCGGGTGGCGCTTTTGAATGGCCATGCGCACTTTTCCATATTCATGAGAGTTGTCTGGGATCGCCCTGTCCCATAGTCGCGGCCTTCACGACCTCTCATATAGGTAAGTCCTCAAAGGGTTGGTGATCGGAGTCAACCCTACATAATAATGTTTGGACCTATTAAGAGTTTAGAACTCATCCTAACCAGATCACACAGGAACACTGTCACCATAGGGATGGGATATCATTGTACAACCTCGTACAGCCACCTGGGCATTAATTTATGAGAATTTAATCTCTGAGTCAGTGTTCCATAATAGTCACCAAAGTCCAGCTTGTTTCTACCCATTGAACCGGCTTCTTGGGATCTCCAGTCAGACTCGGTTGGGTTGCCACTGCTGGTGACTTACTTATGGGCTTAACCCCATCCCCCTCGATGATTCTAGGATCAACGTCCTAGACAGACCCTTTGTTAAGTGGTCTGCAAGGTTCTTTTCTGACTTTATATAGTCAAGAACCACATATTTGCCTAATAGGCTCTTGATTGATTTGAAGCGCAGCTGCAGGTGCCTGTTCATCTTAGCATTCACAGAATCATGCTTTAGTAGTTCTATAACAGATTTATTATCACAGTTTATGGAAATTGGAGGAACAGGAATATTAGTAACAGGTATATGCATAATCAGATTTCTTAGCCATTCGGCTTCTGTACAAGTAGTATCCAAAGCTATCATTTCAGAATCCATAGTACTTCTAGCTATGATGGTTTGTTTACATGAACCCCAGGAGATTGCAGCACCTCCTAAGGTAAAGACATATCCAGTTGTGGATTTCACATCATGTGAGTCAGTTACCCAGTTTGCATCTGAGTAACCTTCTATGATATCAGGGTGTCTAGAATAATGAAGTTTGTAATCTATAGTACCCTTAAGATATCTAAATACTCTTTCTAATGCTGACCAATGTGACCGGTTTGGGTTACTAGTATATCTACTAAGTCTCCCAACAGCAAATGCAATATCAGGTCTAGTTCTATTTGATATATACATAAGAGAACCTATCATTTGAGAGTATCTATGTTGTTCTACAGGTGAACCTTCATTCTTCTTGAGAATGATACTACTGTCAAAAGGAGTACGAGCAGGTGTCTTATCAAAGTACTCAAATTTTCTTAGCATTTTCTCAATAGAATGTACTAAGGAGAGAGTATAACCCTCCTTGGATTTGGATACTTGCATTCCTAGAATCAGGTTAGCTACTCCTAGATCTTTCATATCAAACATGCTAGATAAATAATCTTTAGTGTTATTTATTAACTCAAGTGTTGGTCCTAAAATAAGGACATCATCTACATACAAGCATATAATGACACAACTTCCATCAGTGTTTTTAGAGTATATACATTTATCATACTCATTTGGTAAGAAGCCATATTCTAAAATCACTTTATCAAATTTGCTGTGCCATTGCTTGGGAGCTTGCTTTAGGCCATAAAGAGATTTTACTAACCTGTAAACTTTCTTTTCTTGATCCTTAGCAATAAAACCTTCAGGTTGCTCCATGTAGATTTCTTCCTCTAGGTCTCCATTCAAAAAGGCTGTCTTTACATCCATTTGATGAATTATCAAGTCATGAATGGATGCTAAAGCTAGAAGAGTTCTAATAGAGGCAATCCTAGCTACAGGAGAGTAGGTGTCAAAATAATCTAATCCTTTTTTCTGGGTGAAACCTTTGGCTACTAATCTAGCTTTGTATTTCTCTATTGAACCGTCAGCTCTAAGTTTCTTTTTGAAGATCCACTTGCAACCTATGGGTTTACTACCTAAAGGCAGGTCTGCTAAATGCCAAGTACTGTTCTCCATAATGGAGTTGTACTCATTGTTGATGGCTTCTTTTCAGAAAGGTGCATCAGGAGAAGATATTGCTTCTTCGTTAGTTGAGGGATCACCCTCTATCAAATAAGTGAAGAAATCTTCTCCTAAATTTCTTTCAATCCTACCTCTTTTGCTTCTTCTAGGTTCTGAGTCTTGATCAGGTTGAGAGCTAGAAGGTTGAGAATGGGAACTGGTAGAAGGAGGCAGGGAATGACTGGAGGGGTTGGAAGAAATTCTATCTTTAAAAGGAAATATATTCTCAAAGTAAACTGCATCTCTAGCTTCTATGATGATATTATTAGATATTTCATTTACTTCAGAATGAGTCACTAAAAATCTATTGGCATTGCTATCTAGGGCATATCCTATGAATACAGCATCTACAGTCTTAGGTCCAATCTTTCTCTTTTTAGGTTCAGGGATTCATACTTTTGCTAGACATCCCCAGACCTTAAGGTAATGGACTCTAGGAGTTCTACCTTTCCATAATTCATAGGGAGTCTTATCCTTTAACTTATTAGGGATCCTGTTTAGGATGTAACAGGCTGTCAATAAGGCTTCTCCCCACAAGTTATCAGGAGCTCCTGAGCTGAGAAGCATGGCATTCACCATGTCTAACAGAGTTCGATTCTTTCTTTCAGCAACTCCGTTAGACTGTGGTGAGTAAGGAGCAGTCACCTCATGAATTATTCCGTGTTCTTCACAGAAGTTAGTCATTTCGTTTGAGGTATACTCTCCGCCACGATCAGATCTAAGGATCTTAATCTTTTTCTCTAATTGGTTCTCAGCTTCGGATTTGAAAACCTTAAATCTATCTAGAACTTCATCTTTGGTTTTGAGAAGGTAGGTATAGCAATACTTAGAGAGGTCATCTATAAAAGTGACAAAGTATTTCCTGCCGCCTCGGGTCAAAACCCTATTTGAGTCACAAACATCACTATGAACTAGTTCTAGAGGATCAGAATTCCTCTCTATAGATTTGAAAGGCAGTCTAGAATGTTTGGCTTGAACACAAATTTCACATTTGTGTTTATTATCTACAGGAGACTTGGGAATAAGATCTAAGTTCATCATCCTTCTAAGAGAACCCAGATTCACATGACCTAGTCTACCATGCCAAACATTGGAAGATTCTATATTTGAAACAACAGGAGAAGGATCAGATATTTTATTTATAGTGCTGAGAATGAAAAGACCATCCTTTACATATCCTTTCCCAATAAAAGATTCATTCTTAGAAAATACAATTTTATTTGCTTCCATTACAATTTTGAAACCTGACGCTACAAGAAGAGAACCACTAACTAAGTTTCTCCTAACTGACGGCACATGAAGTACATCATGAAGAGCTAGATTTTTCCCTGATGTCATCTTCAGGTCTATTCTTCCTCTTCCTACAATCTGTGCCGTTGATCCATCTCCTAGGGTTATGCCTCCTCCACATGATTCCTGATAGTTTGAAAAATAGGAGCGATCAAATGAAACATGAACATTAGCTCCAGAATCCAACCACCAGTCATCAGAATGGTAAGAAATATTAACAGAAGGTTGGTAAGTCACAGACCTGAAGGAACTAGAAGATCCATTTAGAATCATGTTGACTTCTGGTTTGGTAGAGCCTTTTCCCTTATAAGGAGTCTTCATTGGTTCCTTCTTCCTATGAAAGCAATTGAATGATAGATGATTTGTTCTTCCACACACCAAACAAAACTTTTGTTGGTCCTGAGTCTGACCGAAGTTTCTAGTCCTGTGGTTTTGCTGGTGTTGGCGGTTTTGGTGGTTTTGGTGATTCTGATGATGAGGCTGAAAGTTCTTTCTCTTGAAGGAAGTTTTCTTAGGTTTGTGAGGATTATTAGATTTGGATTTGCCTTGGTTTGACACTACAAGGTTTACCTTTGCTTTAGACTCATTTTTAGGGTTTGACTTAAGCCTAAGTTGTTCTTCTGTTCTAATCTTCTTTAGGACTTGGGCAAAGGTAAGCTCACCTTGAGTATGAGTGAGTTCCTTCTTGACATCAGACCAAGAAGAAGGGAGTTTGTCTATTAGGCAAGCTATCTTATATTCAGTAGAAAAGGTTGTTCCTTTTGCTTGAATATGCCTCACATATTCTTGGAATTCATGGATTTGGTCATTCATCGGTTTGTTATCTACCATGAAATACCTATTGAAAGCTGAAGAATTGAATCTTTCAATTCCAGCATCATCACAACCATATTCATCGTCTAGAGCGTCCCAAAGTTCTTTAGCATTTTTATATTCAAAGAATATGTCATAAAGGGAGTCAGATAAGGCACTTAGAATTCGATGAAAACAATGGAAGTCTATTTCCTTAGGGGTTTTTGGTTTTTGGGAACTAGCGGATTCCTTAGGAGTTTGAGATGACAAAGTGGATTCAGAAACTTCTTTGGTAGACTCAAATTTGTCAGACTCAGTCGTGTTGGGTGTGAATCCATCAATTGCTGAAAGGAGTCCTAAGGTGGTGAGCCAGAATTTCATCTGACTCTGCCACCTTTTAAAGTGGGTGCCATCAAACTTGGCCGGCTTTGCAGAAGCGGTCTCTTCTTTCCCAGTCATGATTTAGAAGTATAATAGTCTAGAGGCTGCAGAAATAATAATGTAGCTACTCAATAAACGTGTCGCGGGTTCTAGACAATAGTTTAATGATTTTGCTAATCAACCTAAACAAATCTTTAGTCTATCAAGTTCTGATTAACTTGGGTTAGCTGTAGGAGTCGGTTCCCAGCTAGCGGTGGTCCGAAGACGCTTAAATACCGTGTCGCTTAGGGCTGTTTACACCCGGTTGACAGAAGGACCCTTTAGGCTTGTTCCCAAATTTATCTTTCCTTTTAAGACCTTTAGATTTCTTTTAAGGAATTTGCAAAATCAATAACTATTCCTTTATCTAAATGTTTAAAGGATACTAAGAAATATCTAGCACCACAGCTAATAATAGTCTTGATATTGTTATGTAGGTAGTAATGCTATTCACAATGTAACAATACACTTAATTATACTAGCAAATTGCAAGCTGATAAAACAAATGAACAGCGAGAAGTATCCAAGGCTTTGAGACTATTAAAGTGAATCTAATAACACAAATTTAGTGCCAACAAATTTTGTGATTTAACAATAAGTTAATAATGTAAGGATTTTAAAGCTATAGATATTCTACAGTGTGGAAATCTATAGTGATGCAACAAAATTTAAATATCTGTCTCGAAATTGTGATTAACGAAGATAGTATTAAAGCTTCAGATTTCACTAGTAATTTATTTATTTATTTAGCCCTTATAATATTAATAATGAAGTGAATTAACAGAATGTACTAAATTAACAGATTAACAATAAGCAATTATGATTATATGTGCTAATTAATCAGTTAATCAATATGTATATACTTAATTGACAGATCCTACAACTAAGTATATACTATGGATCTGTTCTATAGGATTAGGCTGTTCTATAGGATCGAGAATACTATCGATCTGTTCTATGTATATACAATTAATTGACATATCGAGAATACTATGGATCTGTTCTATAGGATCAGGCTGTTCTATAGGATCGAGAATACTATCGATCTGTTCTATGTATATACAATTAATTGACAATTTATGCTAAACTAATCAGATTAACAAGATGGCTGTTCTTAGTTAACAATATATGATAAACTAATCAGATTAATAATATGTATCAACTCTTAGAGTGTTGCAAAAATTGTCTGTAATCTTGCTAATCTGTCGAAACAAAAGAAATAAAAACGGATTTACCGACCTATGGGGAAGTCGCGCGATACGCACTGCCCTAAGAGTTGATCCGCGGTCTTATGTGCAGACGCTTGGCAGATGCTCCTAGTGGTAAAACCCCCGGTATCACCGGCGTCTCGCTGTCGCACACAACGTCGAGAGATGACCCGAACTTATCCTTGCCCAGAACGAAGGTGAAAAACGAAAGAGAAGCGGAAGCAGCGAAGGGGACTGCGTTGCTGTGTTGCGGATTGCGAAAGCAGCGAAGCAAAGTATTGTTTTTGTGGATCAGATGCGGTATTTTTCAGTAGTAGCAAAACGGTAGGGTGTTTGGAATATAAATACACACAAACGTGTGAACGTTGGGAGAGAAGAAAGCTAGAAAAATCGGATCTGAGAAAACTGATCCAACGTTCAGGAAGAATTAGTCAAAGGAAAAGTAATAAATAGCAAAAATAAGTTTTGGATCTCAACCCGAACCCGAAGAGCAATTTCGGATCGGCATTCGTGTCCGCAGATGCGCCCCCCCCCCCCAATGGAGGTTCAGGAGGCCGCCACCTCAGACCCCCGAATTATTCACATTTTTAGGGGCTTCTAAAAAAATTTCTTGTATTTACATCTACGTATTTTGTGGATAATATTTTTTAAGGCCCCCAAATTTAATTTTTTTTGGCTTTTTAAAAAAAAATTAATACTTGGACTAGTTTATTTTGAGGTGGGCTTGAATTTGTATGGTTTTTTTTCCTCGGATCCCTAAATTTCCATCTATTTCTTCATATATATCGTTTTTTAGAATTGTAGCAAAAAAAGTTTCAAAATTTTTTTTAACAACCTTTTTAAAAAAAAAATAAATTTTGTATAGGGTTCCCATTTCGGAAGTTTGCCTCGGACTCCCCGTAAACACAGGGCCGGCGCTGAGCGTGTCTGAAGACAAATCATCCACAAGCACCTTATTGTAAATAAATAGAGGAAGAATAGGGTAAAGTCGTTGAGATCACTTTCCATGTTTCAAGAGTATTCCTACTTCGATTGGAAGAGAGAAGGCAAGAATAACATGTTATCGGTTTAAAAAGAGAGGATATCTTTACTTTTTGCGGGAATAGAAAGATGTCAGTTCCCGACTGCACAAAGAAATTGATTGCTGGCTAATTCCCAACTTATGGGTCATGGTACATTATCCCGTTAATATCAGGAGATATATAATATCCTGTAACATGCTATATGTAGACATCAACGACGCCCAGTCCTAGGGTTATGCTCCAAAGTGGCCTTCCGATTCAAATACCTCTTTCAATACTAGTTAAAACAGGCAATTTTGATGTATATGACAGAAATCGTACTGAACTAGCTACATCAACTCTTTGAACATTAGTATTAGAGGATCATCAAAAAAGAACATTAGTATTATGGACTGTTTGGTTCAAAGGAAGGGAGGGAAGGGGAGGGGAAGGAAAGGTAGGGGAGAGATTTTAATCAAGACTCTGTTTGGTTCAAAAGAGGGGAGCGGAGGGAAAATAATTATCTTCTTATTTGGTTCACAAGGGGCAAGAAGGAATTTTATAATAAATTTACTTTTATACCCTTTTACATTTTATAACAAAACTCAATTACAAAAAAACATCAAGTGTCTCTAATATTTGAAGATCTGAATTTGCTAATTTGCAACTAATTTGCTGTAGGTTCTGTGAGAAGTAGGCAGCGATTGTATACCAAGCTAGCAATAATAATAAAATTCCAGTCGTACTGTTATTACAATTACTTTTGATAGTCAATTGCATTAATTTAAAAAGGAAGCTGAATCTGAATATGTGGAGGACTATGCAAAATCTAAAACCATAATCGAAAGCAGAACCCATGGTTTTGTCACTGCAGGTCAAATAGCAGCTCGGATGTCAACCTGGAAAAAGGGAAGCTGCTATTCAATCAGAAAATGCATTAAAAACAGAAAGCCATCCTAGTAGATTCCATTAAAAACAAAAAGGGAAGCTGCTATTCAATCAGAAAATGCATTAAAAACAGAAAGCCATCCTAACAAAATCATATGACCATGTGAGCCCATGATATTTTTCCAACTTGTATATTAAGCTTATCTCAGAGTGAACTTTCCAATCTAGTTCACCTTTTCTCAAAATTCATCGGAAAAAGGATTTAATCTCAGATTTTACTGAGCGAGTCTTTTTATTAGAATTTGACTCAATGGATTTAGATCTAAAGGGTAATCTAGTCCAATCACTATACAAAAATTTGACTCAATTTCTCTCCCCTCCAAATTCCTCCCCAAAATTGACTCAGGAGGGATGCTGCACCCCTCCATTCCCCTCCCCTCCCCTCCTAAAAAATGAACCAAACAAGAAATGTTTAAAAAAATCTCTCTCCTCCCCTCCCCCCCTCCATTCTCCTCCAACCAAACATGCCCTTAGAGATGTAGAGTCATTACAGATATAAAAAACTGCCAGTCATCTTCAAAACAAGAAAAGTGTTGCTGCTTATTTTGGTGCGGGTGCAAGCAAATAGTGAATTCTTCTTTAATGAAGACTACTAAAATTCTGACATTTGATCTTTGCCGTGAAATGCGAGTAGAGCTCCTGAGATTGAATATGGATCGTTGACTGACCACTGTGATCTGAATCTGACAGTTACTAATGCGGCCAATGGACTTGCAAAAAGCCTGAAACACCAGGGGTTGGCCGTGGGGACAGACCCTCCGACGCTCAAGTCAGAACCAGAGAGAGAAAAAGAGTTTGAGAGAGAATTTACTGATTACCTTTTGATTGTGGAGGGGGGAGGGTATTTATAGGCCTGAGAAACATAACAAGAGATTGATATGAATCCGTTGGATCGATATGAATTCCTTATCTCCTTTATGTTTTCCCTCCTCAAGATATAAGTTATCTTGTTAGGGGATAAGAGATTTGACTCCTAGCCTTCATGGATTGGGTGTCTCTCCTAGTAGGCATAGTCTGTCACTTTTTATGGGCTTGGAAGAAGCCCATATCTTGTAGAGGAGCCTGGAGAAGACCCGGACCTATTAAAGAGGCCAGTTATGACTAATCTGCCTGTAGAAGTTTTGAGATCTGTACTAGAATCGTACGACCCTAATTTGCTGTGATTTTTACCATCTTCATAAGCCCCCCACTCCCGGAAGGCAATTTTCTTGACTTTCGGTGAGTAGTACGCCTTATTTTTGGATTCTAGAGTACAATCTTAGCTGTCAGGGTGCTTGGAGATACCTGGAACTGATCAGTGACTTCTGAAGGCAGTGAATATTTTTTTGGATTTTTCTGGAAATTTTTTCCAATTTTAAATTCAAATTTTCGAATTTTATAATTAATAAATCAAATTTTAATTATTTTTTGAAATTTTTAATGAATTTTCCAAATTTTAAATAATTATTTTCGGATTTTCAATTAATTTTTGAAATTTAAATGGCTTTTTGGGATTTTTTATGAATAATCAGATTTGCGCACACTTTTCGATGCGATCAGAGGCGTCGATCAGGGCACGGCTCATGCACTGATGAGATTGGGTTGCTAGGATGCGAGGGACTTGATGAAGAGCGACGTGGCTCGATCTGGGACGTTGATCACAATCTTGCTTGCACGTTGAGGGGATCATACAACGGAGGATCGAGCAGATCGTTGGGGAAGAAGAGTTGCTACCTGGCTAAATCTCGTGCGTCCATCATGCTCGAGCTCGAATCTCTGAGCTACCGAACTGCTAGCGAGTGCTATGAGCGACCTCATAGCTCAACTGACCATTTCGCCGAGCTTTGGCCAACTTTCTTGAATTTTGAGGGCTTCGTCGTGCTACGGGGGGCCTAAGTCTTTGCAGAGCTATGAGCTCTCGCCCTCGTCGAGCCACCACCATCATCGACTTATTCTCCTCACCGAGATACGAGGCCCTGTTTCTCAAAACTTTTGGCCGAGCTATGGAGGAGTTGGCGAGCTATGGTTACCTTGCCAAGCTATTGGTTGTCGAACTCGCCGAGCTACGAGATTCGTCGACCTCGTCGAGCTATGGCATTTGGAGCGTCGCCGAGCTATGGAGGAGTTGGCGATCTATTGGTTTGTTGAACTCGCCGAGCTACGAGCTCTGCCGACCTTGCCGAGTTATGACGTTTGGAGTGTCGCTGAGCTATTGGTTTGTTGAACTCGCCGGGCTACAAGGGTGACTGTTTGCCGAGTTATAGAGTTTTGTTGCCCCGCCGAGCTAGGAGGATTCGTGCTTCGGTCAAGTTTTGGAAGAAAGGCTTGGTCGAGCTGTGAGGTATTTTGTCGACGGGAGACTCGGCGGGGCTCTTGACGGAGTGGAAGCTCGGAGTTAGAGTGGCGGAGCTAGTCTTCAAGCTCTGTAGGTGACTTTTTTAGAGCTCGCTTCTTTTCGAAAAGGAGGAAGAAGAAGAAGGAGAGGGTTTGAAGTGGACATGGGTTTGGTTTGGATCCACAACCCGTGGACTCGTTTGGCATAAAACCCTTTGGATTCACTACTTTTGATTTTGTGGGTGGTTTTGGGTTTGTGAATCCGAACCCAACCCGAACCCATATTTCTCTCTTTTTGAACCCGTGAGCATTTGTTGGGGGAATTTTGGGCCTGGATTTTTGATTATTGTGAATCTTTTGAAGTTGTGTCATTCTCAACAGAGTTCCCCTTCTTATATCAAGGTAGGAGCACTAGTGTGCTTGGGTTTGATCATCTCTTTTAGAGTTTGAGTCGTCTTTTGAGCTTGAACTTGTACGGTCTTGGGGGACTCCGTAGTGCTAGTAGACTTGGTCACATGGAAGCTTGGTTGGTGATGGGTTTTCTTCTATTGGTGATGAACATGGCGTCCACCAAGTGTTTATGAAATTGTTCGCCCTATCACGATCACCAAGTGTTTGTGAAATTGTTCACCTCATCACACCCACCAAGTGTTTGCGAGATTGTTCACCTCATCACGCCCACCAAGTGTCTGCGAGATTGTTCACCTCATCATGCCCATCGGGAGTTTGTGAAATTGTTCACCCCATCACGATGGCTTCTTTCCTTGTCCGAACGTTGTGACGTTCGCCCGCTTTTTGCCGGTTGACTACCAAAACCCTGTTCTTATTGATCCTGGTAGAGTGTGATCCGACCGTTAGATCATGTGGGTGGCTAGGATATCGCCACACGGCAATTTGGTCTTGAAGGCTCTATAAATAGGAGCAGATTTCACCCCCTCTCCCTCATTTACCCCATTAGCTCTCTCTCAAGAAAATTTTGAGAGCTTCTCTCTCTAGAAGTTGTGGTGTTTCGCTGGGCGGGGCTGGTGGTTCATCTGGTGTTCGACGGTGGTGCTAGTTTCTGCCTCTAGATTCGTCGTTGCTATTACTTTAACTAGGTAACTTTCTCACGATCGTCGTTCATTATGTCTAGCATTCCATCACCCTGCCCTTCCCCTAGATCAGTTAGTCTAGATGCAGATGATAGTATTGTGTTCAGCCCTTTCGCCGGAGGGGAAAGTGGGTGTGATGTAGCCGATCGTTCCACTGTTGTGAAAACGATCGCCAATCCTGAGAGAGATATGGGATGCGCACTTAAGACCCCGTTGTTCTTAGTCTCTAAACTGATTAGGGAGTATCGTTTAGTTGACCGAGAGTTTCTTAGGAGTGGCATGGAATATGACGAGCCAGAGCCCGTTTACACTACTGAGGCTGATTATGCCACCACCATACTTACACGAGAGGAGCTCGTCGTGATTAGAACAGGCTTTGGGATTCCCTACGAGTACACCTTACTCCTGCATCGTCCTGGAGTTAGGGCCTGCTACACTATGTTTGAGGAATACTATTTCTTTCCATGTGATGCCTTCTTCGCGGGTGCTTCACTTGCCCTTTCACCCTTATGTTAAAGAGGTGCTCAACTGGTATCGGCTGTGTTCGGTGCAGCTGGTGCTGAACACGTGGAGGCATGTTGTCGGATTTGTCTTACAATGTCGTTGGCTTGGAGCTGAGCCGAGTCTTGTGGTGTTTAGATGTCATTTCAAACCCATCCAACTTAGCAAAGTGGAGGGACATTGGTACCATAGCCCTCGTAGGAATTGGGGGTTAGTCGATGCTCCCCGCTCAATTAGATGTTGGAAGGAGAAATTTCTTGTTGTTCGCAGCGCTGAGTCGTGGGAAATCCCCACTACATGGAGAACGGTTCCCTCGGTGGTGAGAGCGGAGCTGGTGATGACCTTGGAAGAGAAGAGAATTAGTGATGCCCTTCTTGGATTGAAGGTGTTGGCGTGGCAATACATCACCGACGAAGTACTCTTCGAAGGTGGTCCTAATCTGGCTATTTCTTGAACGGTTTTACCGTTGTTGCTTTCTTGTCGTTTTATTCATGCCTTTGTTGCTTTCATTTGGTTTTACGAGTTTGAACTCCTTCGTGTTTCACCTTATATGAAGAACAAGCATGGATTATGAAGATATTCTAGGAGACTTGGATGCACTACGTAACAAGAGGGATGATGAGCCGAAGAAGCAGAAGAGGTCGGCTACGCATCCTTCTCCTTCCCAGGACTTGCCACCCCTGACCCCTGCCGTGTGGACTGAGCCCCCTTCAGAGGTGCCACCTGCTGCTGATGTAGGTTTTTCCTTGGTTGCAATCGTGGCGAGTGTCGTGTCAGCTCCTTTGACTGCTACGGCTACCACGGTACCTGTTAATAGGGGGATATGGTGTATACTCCTGACTGGAATGTGAAACCCCAAGAGAGAATTTTGAGGAACTCCGCCGCTTGCCTCGACACTAGCCGCCACATTCCTACTCCAGCTGACAGAGAGAGGCTGAAGATGAAGCCCCCCCGAGAGATCAATTGTGGGGATTGCGAGGGCTCACATGACGATATGATTTAGTTCCCTTTGTTCCTTATCTTGCACTTTCCTCCCTTGCATCATTATGTTTCAACTGTTTTCTCATTGTTTTAGGTGATATGTCACTTCGGACATCTGGTTGACTTTTATACGGCCGAGAAGAAGAACCTGAGGGCCCATATCTCTCGCACCGAGAAGGACAAGAAAAAAGCCGTCAAGGAGTCAAATGCGGAGCTGGATAAGGAAGAAGGAAAGGGAAGCGTGCCTTGAGTTGGAGGCATTGGCGGTGAGTATGGAGGAGATGCGCCTTGAGCTAGAGGCGTCAAAGGAGAGAGAGAAGGCGTTGGAGAAGTGGAACACCGACCTTCTACTAGAGTTGGAGAAGGCTCGCACTGATGTAACATCAGAGTTGAAGTTTGAGGTGGCCAAGGTTCATGCTGAGTGTATGTCCAAACTGTAGGGGGTGATGCTCAAGTCTTATGCCACAACAATTTCACACGTGGCGGAGCGTGTTTGCGGTTTCGATGGAAAATGCTACCATGTGACTCTTCGACATGGCGAGCCCCTTGATACGGGTAGGGAGGTTGATGGCGGGATCGGCACTTCTGCGGGCAGCGCGAGGAGCGGCTCTGGAAGGAAGAACAAGGGGAAGGAAGCAGCTGGGGGTTCTTTGTCCATGGTGGCGCCGGAGCAGGTGGATACTTGATTCACCTTGTTATGCCCTTTTTATTTTAGGCTTTCTTTACTTGCCTTTGTTTCGAACTTGTAAATACTTTATGTGATGCCTAATTGCATACTGGCCACCACATTCCTGTATCTTCTTTTTAGTAGTTGAAAAACTATATTCCAGATTTGTTATCGTTTGTCGTATTGCGTTGATGTGCTTTGAAGTGACGCTTGACTGTGATACCTAGTATTTTGTCTTTTTGCTTGACCATGCTTTTGGAATTATTGACAGATGATCGTGGGAACTAGTGAGAAACCCCATAGTGACGAGGTTGAGTGCCTTCGCATGCAACTGCACATAACGGAATTGGTGGTTGACCATTTGCGTGTTCGGTCGGAGGACGAATGGTTGGAGTATGTTCGCCATAAGTCGCCGCTTATGGAGAGGGATTGCGAGTTAACACTCCTGCGTGCCGATCGCCTTGCCAACTTTCCCTTGCCTCCAAAAGTGATTAAAGACAATATTGGAGAGTGTGCTCTTCTCAGGAATGTCGTTGTCGAGAAAGACTTGGAGTTGTATCGTCTTCAAGCGAGACTTTGTGGGTTACGAACGGCAAGCATCTCGCACATCATCGATGCAAAACAGGGAACAATGGTTGAAGTCAAGAAGGACACCACGACTAATGTGAAAGGGAGTGCAACGGTTGGAGGAGTTGGGTCGATCGTTGGGGGAGCGGCCTCGATAGCGTAAGTGCTCCCTCGACATCCTATCAAAGATGCTGGCGGTCAAGAAAGGCGATGTCTGTCAGGCAACCCACAAGGAGGCTCGTATCTCCTAGGAACAACGTCCCTGTCCATGGAGTCGAAGGGACGGCTTGTAAATCGAATTGTATGATTCATAATTTTGTACTTGTAAATATCTATAGCACTATTGGATCAGAACATATGGGTTTGTAATAGTTCTCTGATTCTTGATGAAATCTCTTTGCGTGCTTGATCCTTGTGGTGCACCTTGTTGTCGATATTGATGAACCATCGATTGAATTCTTTGTGGCTAAATAACAGGGCTTCAAGTCTGTTGTGTATAGCTAACGAACTGTCGACGGTGTGTAACGGAGTTAAACGTAGATCTTTCCGTTTGATCCGGCATGTTTGGGGAGTCAGCTCTGAGGCCGGCGTTAGGGATTAAACCTTTTGTATGAAGTTATGGGGTTGTTGGTAGGATTCTCCCTGAGCGAAAAGCGGTGAGCGAGACGTTGAAGCCATTGTTCTGAGTCAACAAGTCGCTGATGGTGCTTGAGTGGTGATCAGAGCGTTGAACTCATTATTTGGGTTCAACAAGTTATTGTTGGAGTTGAACGGAGAGCAGAGCATTGAACTCGTTATTTGGAGCCAACAAAGTGTTTGACCGGGCTTGTAGATACTTGTAGTGACGCTGGATCTAAATACATAGATTTGCGATAGTCTTGCGATTTGAAGAATTCTTTTCATGTGCTTGATCCTTGCTGTCAAGATCGATGTGCCATCGACTGGGTTATTTGTAGCTAAATTACAGGGCCTCAGGTCTGTTGTGTATAGCTAACGAACCGTCGACGGTGTGTGAAGGAGTTTAGAACTTCTCCGCCTTGAACTTAGCTAGTTGTAGGAGCAACTCTGAGGGAGAGTCGTTTTCCAAAATTGTTGTATGGGTCCTCCAAAAAATTGTGAGTCACATCGAGTGGTGAGTTGAACTCTAAGTGTTGCTTTTACAAGTGATACTGGAGTAACTGCGATCCATGATTTTGGACCTCCTAATCTGTCTTCAAGTAATTTTAACTAGTTTCAGGAACAGGTCGAATGGCAAGAAGAACTCTGAACATGCTTAATTGTAGGTTGTTGAAGTAATACCGAGCCATGGGTATGAATTCCGAACATGTTAGTTTAAGTATTAACAGGTTGCAGGAGTAGATCGAATGGTAAAGCGCACTCTGAACTTGCTTCTTGGCAAATTGCTAGAGTATCTTCGAGCCATGGATATGGACTCCGAACCGGTCGTGAAGGCGCTAATGGATTGCAGGAACAGATCGAATGGTGAAGCGAACTCTGAACTTGCTTTATTGCAAATTGCTAGAGTAATTTGAACCATGAGTATGGACTCCGAATTCGTCTTATGGAAAGCTTGTAATGAGTTTTTAGCGCCGCTCTAGGTGTAAGTTGGGCATTTAGCTCGTTGTTTCCTTAAATGAAATTGAACAAGATATTTAAGAATAAACTAGCTAATTTTATTGAGAAATAAACTAAGAGGTTGCTCAAATGGCTGGCTTTTATTACATGTAAGACCGTTAGTGAAAGCGGTCTTTATTGAAAGGAAAAATAAATGGCTTTTATACACGTGTCTTTTATACATGGATTTTATACCGTGTCAATTACGTAAATTTTACCGTCACGCGAAATATCAGTAACATTATCAAAAGAAATATTTTACGTATTTTATATTTCGATTATTTATAAACATTTTTCCATTAATCAAATCTATATTGTATTTGAATATTTGTTTTTACGTGCAAGCACGTGTTTGCAGTGCATGTGTTGGTTCCTAAAGTCATGAATATTTTTTTTCTCATTTTTCTAGTCACAGTTGTGTGATTTATTTTTAATTAAATTCCATTAGGCCTAAATCTATTTTGTAGTCCACTATAATTAATTTAAAGCCCATGATTAATTTTGTGTGCATTAAAGTGTACATTTAAAATATAGTTAGTTTGGTACACTTGCCATGTGTAACACACACATCTAACTTAATAAAAATTAATAATAAAATTTGTATGAAGAGTGTGCACACACGTTGACTACATGTGCACGTGTTTCTTACCATGGTTGAAAATGAGGGAGAGTAGTGCGAGTTAGTGGAAAGTGGGAAGCTATTTTGACCACACAATTTTTCTATAAATAGTCCTTACTTTTGTCATGAACAACACAACTCAAAAAAGAAAAACGGAGAGAAGAAGGCTTGCTGATTGAGGTTTAGGAGGAGCTTAGCTGGGATTCTTTGCTTGGAGCTTTGGAGCATTCTCTTTTAGGAGTTCTACTACTAGGAATTCTACATTTGAGGTGGGTGTTTCTCCAACTTTCTAATATAGTTTTGTCACGTCCCGCTTCCCAAAATACGGAACACGAGTACGTAACATAGGCCCAGCGAATGATGTAAACACCATCCATAAGCTGTACCGGACTAACTCAGCAATAGGATCAACAAATATACAACCACGCATGAAATATAACCACATGAATCAATGATAAAGTTCCAATAATAATGAAATAAACCAACAGTATAAATATCTAACATCCGGGATCAAAACAAAACTATGGGTCATATAGCCCAAAACAAAGTACAAGAGATAACAATGTTCAGAAAATAAATCTAGCAACAATTAATAAAACTACGCAGCGGATACTGGATCCAACACTAGAAACGTTGCTCACCAATTCCTTCGGGAACAGATCCTTCAGCACCTGTAAATTCCTGGTCTAAAAAGAAATAAAAGAGTGCCCTTAGTGCAAGTCGTGGGCGACAAGTGGAGAAAACAAAGAATAATAGGAAAAACATGAATATCAAAGGAAAGGAACATGGTCAAAGACAAAGAACAAAACAAAGAGTAGGCAATATCAAAGGTGTACAATAATCACACATGAAATGCATGATGCCAAGTCAAGTTCAATACAAAATCAAGTATGCAGGTTGTTAAATATTTTATTAACCTATCTAGTGCACGTACTGCTGCGTCCCATCCCATAGGTTCCGCGCAAGCACAGTGATCGTTTTAGACCGATGGTGAATTCACGGTTCGTGTACTCGGCATTGATAACGATAAATTACAATCATGAATCATCAATTAATCCTTGCAATCAATACTCCTCCTTCTATGTCAAGTATACGTGCAAGCAAGAAGGCCTTACCGAGTACATTTCCCGATTGTTCACTACCAAGTCTACCCATAATAACCCCCGGCTTGTTAATAGTTTATTTTTATCCTATGTGAGCATGTAAGAGGGTGTCAATGTTGTATGTTACTATGTGTGACTAATTCTAAGCGTTACAGACAAAGCAGAAAGCAAACACATCATATGAACACATTTCACAAAATCAGGACAGCATGACCTTGCTGTACTAAATCATGGGTTATGGTCATTACACAATAGTAAAACTGAATCCGCCGGAAGATATGGAATGTAGACTTCCACACGGTTCCAGCGAGTATAATTAAGGCACATAAAAGACATAGGAACTAGGGTGAAAACTCTAATCTAATCAGGTTTTATGTTCAGTCAGCATGCAGTAGGTTATATTCCATTAATTAATTCAGGTCAGAAAACTCATTATTAAAATCTAAAAAAATTCAGGGAAGTAGCTATACATGTCTAGGTCCAGCCTAAATTATTTCGTATTTTTTCTTTAGTGTTAACAGGGTCAAATAAAATAAACAACAACAGATACGCATGAAATTATGAGTCTTGAATTACTAACAAAGTTGCAGTAAAGTGATGATATCTAACAGATGAAAATTTGGAATTTAAATCCAGACCAGGGAAAAATTATCTAGACATCAAGGGCTACATTTTATGTTTAGTAAGTTATTTCAAATTAGGTCATTAACATGACTAAAAATCTGATTTAAAGTGAAACTTACAGCAGTCCAGAAATCAAATTAATATAAAAAGATAACAAATAATTCACACGATCACATATAGCATGCAAATTGGTAATCAAAGCAATCCTAGGTGTCAACATGCAGTTTCTAAGGGTTAAGATACATTTATCATGGTCATGGTGTCAATTCATCCATTAAATCCAATTCTAGCATGTTCAATTTTAATGTCCAATCTATCAAGCAGTCCTATGCATGAATCTAGTTGTTTAATGTGTAAATGCATGAAACATTTGGGACTAGGTTTAGATCGAAGAGAAAGCACAATGTTAAGAGTATGTCGAATTAGCTCGTGTAAACCCTTGATAATCTTAACGGAATTGTCAAAAATAGTTTTTGATAATAAAATGGACAGGATCTACTTGCAGGAGATCAAATAATCTTGAACACAAATAATAAAAAGGGTTCAAGAAGAGACTTGCCTGTTATTGCAGATATAATTAAATAGAAACAACGGGATCAGAATCCCGGGCGAAATCTCCCAAAAATATGCGCGAAGAATCAACAGCAACAGCAAGATCCTAGAGCAATTCTTGACACCAGATCGGGACAGAACGCAGAACACCGGAACTGGATCTGGCGCACACAGAACACGTAACACCAAAACAAACCAATCAGAACCACTGCCTCACACCGGATCCAACCGAACAGGGGACAACAAACGTGGGATCGGTTGTGGCAGAACACGGGACAACGAGAACCAACCAATAGGATCCCGACCTCTCACTGGATCAACCGAACATGGGACATCGACTTTTGATCTGATGCGGTCGAACACGAATCAGCGGATCCACCCAATTATGGATCGTCTTCAACCTTCGACGAGGGGGAAGAGAGAGACGACGGCGACTGTGCGGCTGAAGGCTCGACGACATGACCACGACGAAGGCAACGACACCACGGTCGAGAAGCGACGGTGGGGACGACAACTCCGGCGAAGAAGGAGCTCTATTTTCGCGGTTGAAAATAGAGGCGACGGCGCTCGTGACTCCAGGGTTCGAATGGTGGCGCTAGGGGGCTGCACAGGCACGGCGAGAGACGACGAAGGTGATGAGGGTGCATGGAGAGGGAATAGGCGACGAAGAGGGAATTTACGGCAATGGTGAACTCGGCAATGGGTCTCGGTGACGGGGATGGCGAGGACGGGGGAACGAGCGACGGTGATGAGGATGAAGAGGGGATGGAGACGGTGACGGTGGTGGTAATGATGGTGAAGGGTGATCGGAAATGCGACGAGGGTCGGGGGTTTACGGTTGGGTTTTGGGTTAGCGGAAACAAAGAGAGAGGGGGGGTATGGGGAGAGAGAAAGCGGCAGAGAGAGAGAGGGGGGGTATATTAATTAGGGTGAAATTAATAGGGTATTTATAGGGATCAAGAAATTTGGGTTTTGGGTCGATATATTGGGTTCTGGGTATCGGTTTTGACTCTAAAAAAAGACAAACGAATGAAATGAGATGAGACGAACACAAAGAAGAACAAATCAAGTTCAAAATAGAAAAGAGCAAAATTCACAGAAGAACAGAATCCAATCAAAGAGCACAGATTGATCCAGAGAGAACAAAAGAACCCAAGAAAAGACAAATGCACCATAACAATGAGTTCAAATACAATAATCAAAAGAATACAAAATACAATAAAATCTAAAAATAGGGCTTACAAGTTTTAATTAATAGAATGATAAATATGTGTCAATTGTTAGATGCATGATAACTTATATAGATTGAATGTTCATATTTAGATTATTTGTTGTAGATTGAATGTGTGAAATTATGATATGTTTGATTTGGGGGCATTTTCATAAGGTTCTATTTTAAGTTCTAATTGCACTTCAAAAATCATATCTATTAAACTAGATAGAATCTAGAGCTAAAACTTTTCTAGGAGCATCTCGTATATGTCAAGAACATCTCCTTAAAATTTCATAATATTCAGATGTCGTTTACTATTTTAATAAAATCCCAACTTAGGAGTGGTTGGCAGTTGTCTAGTTGCTGAAAATTTGTATACATTTCAGGTTTTGATCATTTCAACATCTTTTATGAAGTATTTTGAGAAAGGTTAAACCTAAGAACTTAAAGTAGACCCGTTAACCTTTCTGTAAAGTCTAAGACATAAATTTTTCATAAAGAGTTGAATTTATAATGAATTTTACATGTTTGAACAGTGGCAGTATGTATAACATTTCGACCCTACTGTAGATTTCGAAGAATTCAGTGTTGTAGACATAATATTTTGGGGAAACTTGTAACTATAAAGTTATAGTAGACTTGTATAACTTTAATTTTATCTAAAGAACACAAATTTTCATGAAGTATAGAATTTTCTATGATTTTTACAAGTAGCATGAGCTGCAATTTTCGGATTGTGAACCTACTATTTTGTAAATGAAATTAGACGAAGTAATTGAGGATGAATGTAGATGATCCTAACTACAGATGATCCTAACTACAAATATGTAGTAGACTCATTCATGATTCCTATAAAACTAATAAATCTATTTTTTGAGTAGTATTGAAATTTATATGTTTTTTTTTCAATACCATTGGGTTGATGTCTTTTATCTAGTTGTCCTAAAACATTTACGACGTATAAAATTAGAATGTTAGTAAGATGTACCTTATGAGGAATTAAGAGATAATTGAAGGATGAAGTGAGAATGTTAAACATGTGATGTGTATAAGGGCTTTAACTCATCAAGTGTTATTGGATGTTGCTATAAGAAGTTGGTTACTTCATGATTGATAATAGCAAAGAGAATGAATAAAAGAAGTTAAAAGATATTTAATGAATGAGATTTCAAAATGTGAATAATGGTTGTGTGCATAACCCATGATGTTGTGAACATGAATTGTGTTGATTCTAGAGGCTAAGTGAAACCCAAGTTACCGGCGAAGTGATGAAAATGATTACTGAAATTTGAGAAGTGGCCAATATGGGTTATCGTTCTCGGTATATTGTTTAAGTCCGGTAGGAGGGTAAGCTAGTTTTAGGTGCTATTATTATTCATGTTTAAACTTAAGGATAGGCACTAGAAGAAGATGTGATGAAACATGGGCAAACGTAAGTGAGGCATTTCTATATAGTCGGGCGGTGTACTTCGGAACTATAGATTAAGTCGGGCGGTGTACTCCGGGACTGTGATGCGGAACGAGACGAACCTCAATTAAATTCGGAATTATGAATAATCGGGCGGTATACTCCGGGATCATGAATAGTCGGCGGATAGGAGGCGGATCTCTGATATTATGGGGCTAGAGCGGCACTTGAGGGATGTCCGTATGAGGTGTATTCTGTATAGTCGGGCGGTGTACTTCGGGGCTGGAATCCATACTTGTAGGATGTCTGAACCTTGTTTGTTCCCGAGTATGATTTGCATGGCGAGAGATTGAACCTTATAATGAGGAGTACGATAAGGGATTGCTCTCCGAACAAGTATGCATTAGTGTCATCATAGTGTAATGTCTGCATTAGGCATTAAGTCATATCATACACTGACACGACTAGGATAGTCACTTTTCCTGTTTGCATTCAAGTTTGTGTTTGCTAAAGTAGAAGAATCGATGTATTATAGCATTGCATCAGTTATATGCAAACTGACGTGCCCACATTTCCCAGATGCAGGATTGGACTTGGCATAGATTTGAAGCCTATATAATGAGTTGTTACAAGATTGAAGAGATTTTCATTATTGTAAATTGCATTGTCATGTAATTCCGATGTGCTGTTGTAAAGAACATGCTATTAATAAAAGATTTAAATTCCTTGTATGTTTGTACGAAGTTGAAGTAAAAGATCTTGTATTCGCTACGAATTGCTGGTGTTTGGAATTCGGGGCGCTACACAGAGTGGTATCAGAGCTTGGTTAGACAAGAAGGCAATGTCGGAAGCATGATCAGGGGTTCTCACAGTGTGATTGATGGCGAAGCATTGACTCTTACCCTGACATGCCCAGGTCGGCTAGCCACCGATGCGGTTGTAACAGTCGAGAGGCTGTTGCATAAAATAAGATCTGAGGTTCCTTTTGTGGCCATTACCGTCCTGAGTGGCAGGCAGCAGTCTACACAGAGTGGTATTAGAGCCGACTTCAATAAATAGTACAAAATTATAAGGACGACACAATTATGGTGAATATTAGAGTGTGAGTGTCAGTTTGGAGTCATGAATGATGTAGCTATTGAACTTGCATTCATGATACTCTCATCGTATACATTAATATGATATTGTATGCGAGCACGTTTCACGTTTTCCTTTGTATCACGAGTGCTATGGTTGGTTGAACCTACATTCATGATACCTTATATGTAGACTAAAATTTTCTCTTTTATTTTTCTTCGTGTATTTTCCTCGCAGTACTTTTCTTCTTTAAAGTTTAACATTTTTTTTCAGAGTTATTTTCTTATACAATTAATTATTTATTATTTTGTCTATCTTCCTTAGTCTTGATCTTTTAAATTTGTTTTATCTGTCTTTCAGTCATAAAATTATATCATTCGTGTTTTTATGTGCCTTTATATTTATCCGTTTATATTTGCTATTACTTTACGTATTTTATTAAGTTTTAAATTACCACTTATTAAAATTTTATTGCAACTATTATTTTCTTTTATTACTATTTCTATTATATTATAAAATTTGAATTTTTGCTTATTTACTTTCATTTTATATATGCTTTGATTTTACAATACTATATTTTCAATTATTTTATGATGTCTTATTTATTTCAGTATATTTTGACATGATTGTAATATTTTAACTTATAAAAATGCAATATACCTTTACACCATAAGATTCCCTTTTATTACTATTTTGTTATACTTATTATTTTCTACCTTTTGTTATATTTACTTTTCACTATTGATATCTACTAAATAATTTTGTAGCTTTACACTTCTCTAATATAATACATACACTCACTATTTATATTTTATCTTTATTTCAATTTTTACCTTTACATTCTTGGTTACTACATATACTTTCCACTGATTTCGATGTATATATCGTATATTTCAATACACTTATTATACATATCATTTTACACCTATCCAATTACTACATTACTATATATATATATAATTATTTATGTTTATTATCATAATTTACTACACTACATAATTATTGTTCTCATTTGTATTTTAGCTCATGCGTATATTTTATTCTATTTTTGTCTTAATGTTATTAATCCTTTTCATTAGTACTAATTTTATATATTCGATATTTAAAATCTCTACTTCTATAATATTTTATCGTTGTATTTTTCTACTTCATTTCCTCCTCTTACTATGCCAACTTTTATATCTTTTTTTTTCTTTCAAAAACATAACACCATACTTAAATTAAACATCCCATATCCAAGTACATATGGAAGATCACATCATTCCGTTCACCGTTTTAATGCAACCTGATGTCGAGAGGGCAAAGATGCAAATAGACGTTAATGGAAGCAAACTTGCAACTGGATATCGGATAGACAAAAAAAAAGAACTACAACCGAATATCCATATGGTAAACTGTAACCGGATGTTGTGGAAGCAAATCTGCAACTGGATGTCAAGGAGGCAAGCCTGCAGTTGGACACCAACGAGGTGAACCCACAACAAAAGAGATTTTTCTAATTTAATAACCCCCACATTTATTTTTATATAAATTTACTTACCACTATTTCATTTTTGTATTAGTTTATAATGTTTTACAACTTAGCTTATACTACTTCAACTTTATTATCTATGATATAGATATACTTATATACGCATTTAATTAATTGCCCTACTATTTATATTTTCTTCTACATCTATCATATGTGTGTTATTATATATATATATATATATATATATATATATATATATATATATATATATATATATATTCAATCTATATTACTGGTTACTATTAATTATTTTATTACTTTGTATTTTATACAATTCCATTTTTATATTTATTGCTAACCTATCTTTGATATGTTTGCTACTCATATAATATGATACTTTCGTTTACTATCTACATTTTATTTCTATCCCAATTAATATTATATATTATTTCAATTATATATTGCTACTTTTACTATTATTTTATTTTGTTTCTCCATTTGCTTATAACATTAGTATTATAGTATGGTTTGTTTCATCATATATTTTTATGCCTATGTACGTGTATAATTTTGTATGTTGGCTTTCTTTTTATACTTGACAACTTACAGATATTATAATAAATACTAATCACTATTTTATGTATTTAATTTTGAATCGTACATATAGTTATTATATTTACCTTACGAATTATTTTTTTGTCGTGATATTAATTTGATATGCATAATTATATCTATCTTATATTGTTTGTAGATTTTGCTAAAATTTAACACTCATTTTTAGACTTTTCATAAGACAATATTATCTTAAATTGCTAACATTCTTTTATCTATTAACATATATTCTTTGTTTACGATTGTGAATCATTCATTTTTCCCATTTCTTTTTAGTTAATTTATCTTTCCTTAAAATTTTGAAATTTTTATAAGCCAGTGCTAACTATTTTTCAATTATTATGCTCTTCCAATTATTTATCGGTTTGCTTGGTATTTTTATACTTTCCCTTATTTCGTTTTTACTATTTATTTCATTATTAAAAAAAAGTATCATTTTTATCTCAGTAAATTTTTGAGCTACTTAATGATTATTTACGTTCTTAGTCTTTTGAAAAAAAATCTACTGCATTATAATTTGTCTATACTATTTCAACGCTTTTATTCCGTGCACTTGCATTTCTCTTCCTTCTTACTTATTTCTATACTTCTAATTTTGTTTTACTCCTTTCTTACTACTTCCTACTACTTTCTTTTGTTTACTATACTTGTTTGTAAAGCATTTTTTCCCCTATAATTTCCTTAATTCTTACTAATTATTTTGTTTCCTCATTTCTTTTACAATTGATGACTTAATTTATATTTTTCTCTACTATAATATCTAATACCTTATCAAATATTATTTTTTGTAGGAAAATTTCTTTCAATCTATACTATCTTTTATGTTATTTTTCTTTTTCTGCAGTTTTTTTTAGTTTTTTTCTTTCGTTCTTATTAATTTTGATACTCATAGTTTTCTTATATAAGTTTACTTTGTTTTCACATTACATACTACATTTCTTTTCGTGGTATTGATAATTTTTCTATATGCAGTAATGATTTTTCTTTGGTGTGTACAAGATATAAGTTTTACCCTAGTAAGTTCTGAGGAAAAAAAATATTCTAAGCGGGGGAGACTGTAACACCCCGCAAAATTGAGTTATGACAATTTTGCCCACGAATGTTACACACGTTTATTTTGTACTGTTACGAATAATATCCGTAGCGTAGTTTAATATAAATATCCTACGTATTTTAGTATTTCGATTAATTATACTCCCTCCGTTTCACTTTAAGTGATATTCAGGAGTTTTGCACACAGATTAAGGAAAGGTGAGATAAACATTTGTTTCCCTCTATACCCTTATTAATAAGTCTCCATGATTTAATTACTAATTCTATTTCCAATACAAATTCTGATTTTAAGAAATTGTAATTAATGTTTTCCCAATTTCAAGACATTCTTTTTACACCAACTCTTTGAAATTGTGAGTTGGCATTAATTTTATGGAGAAAATAAAATCTAGAAAGTTGAAAGTACAATTTTCTAAGAATGTTTGGTAGGATTAAGATGAGTAATTAATATAAAATTTCAACATAAATAAGGGCTTTCTTGGAAAAAATTGAAAAAAAATTGGATAATATCACTTAAAGTGAAACAAGAAAAAATCCCTAAATATCACTTAAAGTGAAATGGAGGGAGTATATTTTTCGTCATCTCAAAATTCTTTTTATCCTATTTTGAGCCAACTCAAATATAAATTCTAATCTTTTTGTGTTTTTACGTGTATTGCACGTGCTTTCAATACACATGTCTATTACGTAAATTTTACCTTTACGCGAAATATCAGTAACATTATCAAAATAAATATTTTACATATTTTATATTTTGATTATTTATAAACATTTTTCTGTTAATCAAATCTATACCGTATTTGAATATTTGTTTTTACGTGCAAACACGTGTTTGCAGTGCATGTGTTGGTTCCTCAAGTCCTGAATATTTTTCTTCAAATTTTTCTAGTCACAATTATGTGATTTATTTATAATTAAATTTCATTAGGCCTAAATCCATTTTGTAGTCCATTAAAATTAATTTAAAGCCCATGAATAATTTTGTGTGCATTAAAGTGTACATTTAAAATATAGTTAGTTTGGTACACTTGCCATGTGTAATACACACATATTACCTAATAAAAATTAATAATAAAATTTGTATGAAGAGTGTACACACACATTGACTACACGTGCACGCGTTTCTTACCATGGTTGAGAATGTGGGAGAGTAGTGTGAGTTAGTGGGAAGTTGGGAGTTATTTTGGGAAGTGGGGAGCTACTTTGACCGCACAATTTTTCTATAAATAGTCCATACTTTTATCATGAACAACATAACTCTAAAAAAAAAAAGAGAAAGAGAGAAGAAGGCTTGCAGATTGAGGCTTAGGAGGAGCTTGGCCGGGATTATTTGCTTGGAGCTTTGGAGCATTCTCTTTTAGGAGTTCTACTACTAGGAACTCTACATTTGAGGTGGGTGTTTCTCCAACTTTCTAATATAGTTTTAATTAGTAGAATGCTAGTATCCTTAAGCTCCTCATGCTAGTATCCTTTAACTATTCCTTCCCCGTTCAAGAATTGTAGATGCATGATAACTTATATAAATTGAATGTTCATGTTTAGATTATTTGTTGTTGATTGAATGTGTGAAATTATGAATTGTTTGATTTGGGGAAATTTTCATAAGGTTCTGTTTTGAGTTGTAGTTGCACTTCAATAAATCATATCTATTAAACTAAAAGGAATCTAGAGCTAAACCTTTTATAGGAGCATATCGTATATGTCATGAACATTTCTTTAAAATTTCATAATATTCGGATGTCGTTTACTATTTTAATAAAATCCCAACTTAGGACTGGTTGGCGGTTGGCTAATATCTAAAAATTTGTATACATTTCAGATTTTGATTATTTCGACATCTTAGATGAAGTATTTTGAGAAAAGTTTAAGAAATCAATTTTTCATAAAGAATTGAATTTATAATTTATTTTACAAGTTTGAACAGTGGCAGTATGTATAACAATTTGACCATACTGTAGATTTTGGAGAATTCAGGGTTATAGACATAATATTTTTGGGAAACTTATAACTATAAAGTTATAGTAGACTTGTATACCTTTAATTTGATCTAAAGAACACAAATTTTCATAAAATATAGAATTTTCTATGATTTTTACAAGTAGCATGAGCTGTTGTTTTCAGATTGTGAACCTACTATTTTGCAAATGAAATTAAACGAAGTAATTGAGGATGAATGTAGATGATCTCAACTAAAAAGATATAGTAGACTCATTCATGATTCCTATAAAACTAATAAATCTATTTTTTTGAAGAGTATTGGAATTTATATGATTTTTTTCCCAATACCATTGGGTTGATGTCTTTTATCTAGTTGTCCTAACACTTTTACAACGTATAAAATTGGAATGTTAGTAAGATGTAACTTATGAGGAATTAAGATATATTTAAAGGATGAAGTTTGAATGTTAAGCATGTGGCGTGTATAAGGGCTTTAACTCATCAAGTGTTATTGGATGTTGCTATAAGAAGTTGATTATTTCTTGATTGATAATAGAAAAGAGAATAAATAAAACAAGTTAAAAGATATTTAATGAATGAGATTTCAAAATGTGAATAATGGGGGTATGAATAACCCATGATGCTGTGAACATGAATTGTGTTGATTCTAGAGGCTAAGTGAGACCCAAATTACCGGGGAAGTGATGAAAATGATTATTGAAATTTGAGAACTGGCTAATATGAGCTATCGTTCTCAGTATATTGTTTATGTCCGTGTCACGCCCCGCTTCCCAAAAATATGGAACACAAGCACGTGACATTGGCCCAGCGAATGACTTGCGTCATCCATAAGCTGTTTACCCTTTAAACTCAACCATAATAACAATTCAAAATAATTGCGTAGACAATAATAACAATCTCATGAACAATAATACTTGGAATAAAACAATATAAAATATCCAAATACAATAACCCAACATCTGGAAAAAAAAAAAATCCAGGTCATAAGCCCCATACAATAATAAATCCAAACACAATGATAATAAGTCTCAATATATTAAGTCCATTGAAATAACAATCAACTAGAAAGCAATAAATCTTTAGAAAGCTTGTTCTCCAATTCCTACAGGTAATTCTCCATGATCACCAGTGAACACTTCATCTAAAAAGAGAAGAAAAATTGTCCTTAGAGCAAGTCATGGACAACAAGTAGAGAAAGCAAAGAAACATTGGAATAACGATATAACAATGAATTCAATGAATCAATAGGAATCATTAATAAAGGACAATAGTAATAATCAATATCATGGTAATTGATGCAATGGTTATAAAGAATGATTCAATATTCGATAATAATGTTAAATGATCGATGTTAATAACACTTAGACAATAGTCGATATCAATAGAAACAATGATGTACAATATGCAATGTCGATGTTGTGTCAATTCTTAAGTCTATTTATCATTTTAATCCTAGCCAATGCACGTACTACTGTGTCTTATATGTTCCATACCACAGGTTCGATGCATACAATCAATTTCATTTAGACTCTAGTGATGAATTCTATAGATCATGTGTCGATACGATAATCACTGATACGAAAATAATACTGTTGCACGATACATTATAATGATTTACTGATACACTGATACGATACACGAAAGATTGGGGTGCCGTAGTCAGCGCTCCAATAATCAATCGATAAAATACTGGCCGACACAGTCTCTATATTGTTCACTACCCAAGTCAATCCCTTAATTATTTTATCAATGCAACAATATATTATGTAATTAGGGACATTAGAAGAACAATAGTAACAATAGAGGAACAATAGGATGATAAATTTGGATGAGACAAATAGAATGGTGACAATAGAACATTAAGATCATGCAATGCAATACGTACACTTCAACTCATGCAATACAATGATATATGTATAATTATATTAAGGAAATCTGAAAAATAAATTTCTGGACAACAAGAGGTCACCGTACAAAAACCAATTTTCCCGCTTCTACAGAAATCGAAAACTGAACCCATCAGAAATTATGGAAACTAGACTTCCACACGATTCTAACGCATATTTAAAATACAAAATCCGACAACAGTTGCTAGGTTAAATACATCATTTTTTACAGATTACATGTTCAGACAAAAATTCGACATCACGTTGTTATATCTTTAGAATCAGCGAAAACTCAATTATAAAATCATTAAAAATATTCTTTAGACTCCTAAACATGTTAACTAACATTCTGGAAATTATCAGAGCATTATTCTAACATTAATTTGGCTTTTTAATAGTTTAAACATGAAAACATACATGAATCTGAAATTCTGGAAATAAAACACAGCAGTAGCAAAATCATCATAACTTTTTCAATACAACTCGGAATTTAATGGTCTTAGATGTTCTGAAAACTAGTGACATAGGGCTACAACTCTTATTCAGAAAATTTTATTTTGAGATCAATTACTGGGTCAAAAACGTCATACAATTTCAAGACAGCACGTAAACATACAGATTTTTGATAGTTTCCATGAAATAAGGCGATTAAACATGATGGGTTCCACTTAAATTAGTCAATAAACTTCATAATCAGCATGGTAGGTATAATAGCATGGTAAAAATCATTAAGAATACACACATACACTAAATTAACCATACAATTCATCAATCAATTAGTCAAGCAATCAACCTAGGATTCGATTCCACGATAGTATCTTTATGAGATGATTATATGGATAACCCTACCACCAATACTACATGGATGCATGAATGATTCGATATTTAGAGTCAATAAAGGCACGAAGTTGAGAATATTTGGGTTAGCTCGTGTAATATACTCAACGAAAGAAGAACAATAGTATATAATACGATGACGGTTGGATCTACTTGCAAGAATTTCAATAAAAACTTGAATTTGATACGAGATTCAATTCAAGTGGAAATGTGACTTGCCTTATAAACGATTAATTCAAATACTAAAGAATAACGGGATGAGAATCCCGTAGCAACGAACCCACAAACAATTACGTGTACACTACGTGCACAAAGAAACCAAGCAACAACAACAGCAAAGAGCGGCAATAGTAATGGGCGGCAACAACAAAAGGGCAGCAACAACAAGAGGGAAAAGGGGTCGACGTCGGTGGTGTAACGCCCCAAACTTCCATTATGGAGAATTCGAGATACGAGCTAGGACATTTACATTCAATTAGTCACAATATACAGAAAACAGGAAAATTTTAAAACTTTTCATTAATTTAATAATACATGCCGAGTGTTTCCATTGATTCAATATATTATATCAGAGTATACATGAATGAAAATGATAAACATTGGGCTTTTCACTTGTAGACCATGCCTTGACTAGAGTCCTCCTGGTTTCGTGATCCTGTATCCACAACTAATTAGAGTGGGGACGTCAGTACATATACTGACGCTTAAAGGCTGATGACTAGCAGCGAATCTCCAAAAATAAACATATAAAAATATGGTAAAATATGTCAATGTAGTTTAAGTGTTTGTAAGTGCAATGGCTAGAATCTAAGACAATGTCAACTAAGGCTAGGATGCTCCTATTCTAATGCAAGCAAGAATCTGGAATCGTATGCATCCCATACTACATACGTCCATATCAAGCCGTTCTCCATATTTAAGGATTTGAACCCGCGTTATGAATTTCTACTTGTACACAACCTGTTCCCGACAGATACAATGTGACTGATGAGGTTGCAGACGTGGTCAAGTCCCACCAATCCAGTACACTCATGGTGTCTATGTTTTCCACTACTACCTGACTAACCAGACCTCACCCAAAAACCAGACGAAACCTCGGAGTTACTGCAACATAGGTTAGCTCGAAGTATCCCCTGTGACCCCCTAAGGCATAGACCATAGTCAATGGCTTGTTCGCTTCCCCGGCATAGAACACGACGGAGTTTCGGGGTCCATCCCCTAGCTCCGCCCGCCCTTATCATGGCACTTCAGGAATTAACAGTGTGAGATACGTAACCCATGCTCTTAACTCGTGAGAACGCACCGTACGTATCCCTTTGATGGGAAGGTACAACCCAATAACACCACCTAATGTTGGCCTAAAGGACGAGTTGGGTCATAAGGTGTCACCCTTAATACCGACTCATCTCTTTTGGCAAAATGGTTAAGTAAAGATCCTTATAAGTTACTACCCAATGTCACTAATCCTAAACAATCTTACAGGATTTTCAACTTAGATTATCATGGTCCAATTCATGGTCCATCGATCCAAGACATTAGTGACGGGATCTCCTTCATTCATCATTACCCCTAACTCGGACCTTATCAACACTCTCGGCTCATGATCAGCCCACACCGGTTAAGATCCGTCAGTGCCCGAGGTGAGATCTATCCATAGTCTCCAAGGTGGTAGGATGGGGTCATGACGGTCGATGACCCTTAGGGTAATTAGAAGACCTTTTATCAAGCTAACAATTATTAGTGACTTTCCCAACCCTTATTATCCATGAAGATGAAGAATGTTCACGTGATATGGTCCAACTTTAATTAGAACCTTATACAACTAGAATCCATGGGTTCTTTTCCCAATTGAACTAGAACTACATGCAACTAGATTCTTGGGTTCTATCTCAAGTTGAGATAGAATGACCTAGAAACTAAATGCATGGGTTCTCTTATCAATTGAGCTAGAACTACCATGGAGCTAGTTTCATGGGTTTCTTTTAATGTCGACTAGAACAACAAGGAACATAGGTTCATTTCAATGGTTACACTAGAACACATAGCACAAGCATGGTTCCATGGGTTCCTTTTAATCTAATACTACCATATACAATTCAAGCCTGGTTTCTTTTAACTAGAATACTACATTATACCATTCAAACATGCATTGTTCTTTTGAATCTAGAACAACTATTCCACTCAAACATGGATTCTTTCTAGGGGATTAACTAGAACGACTTCACAACTCAAGCATTACTACTACAACATGATGGTTCTTTACTAACACTTCAACTACAACATGATTCTTTACTACATTAACCTACAACAATCTAGGCATGGTATACAACTTTAAGCATGAGTTTCTTTACTACATCAAACCTACAACAATCTAAGCATCGTATATAACATGAGCATCAACCTACAAAAATCTAAGCATGGTATATAACATAAGCATCAACCTACAACAATCTAAGCATGATATATATAATATGAGCATCAACCTACAACAATCTAAGCATGGTATATAACATGATCATCAACCTACAATAATCTAAGCTTGGTATATAACATGAGCATCAACCTACAACAATCTAAGCTTAGTATATATGACATGAGCATCAACCTACAACAATCTAAGCATGGTATATAATATGAGCATCAACCTACAACAATCTAAGCATGATATATATAACATGAGCATCAACCTACAACAATCTAAGCATGGTATATATAACATGAGCATCAACCTACAACAATCTAAGCATGGTATATAACATGAGCATCAACCTATAACAATCTAAGCATGGTATATAACATGAGCATCAACCTACAACAATCTAAGCATGGTATATAACATGGCATGAGTTTCTTTACTACTTTAACCTACAACAAATTAGCATGATATCTACTACAACTCAAGCATGAGTATCTACTACACTTTAAGCATGAATAATTACTATAACTCAAGCATGAGTATCTGCTACACCTTAAGCATGGATACCTACTACTAAGCATGGATCTTTATTAATACTTAAGCATGGATGTTACTACAACTTAACATGAATATCTACTTACTACTTTAAGCATGGATGTCACTACAATTTAACATGAATGTCTACTTACTACTTTAAGCATGGATGTTACTTAAATATGAATATCTACTAACTACTTAAGCATGGATATCACTACAACTTAACATGAATGTCTACTTACTACTTTAATCATGGATATCTACTTACTACTTTTACAAAGACTACTTCTCTTTACAATTTACAAGTCTTGAAATTATTACAACAATCTAACTTATGAACTACAAATTATATACAACAAAATTTCAAGGCCTACTTATTACAACCTTCTTTCTTTAACCTCTTAGTTCCCACATACAATAAGGTTTACCCTTTTTATAGACAAGAGTTAGCAAGACTTGATAATTAACAAGTAGAGAGCAATAAATAAATAAAGACTCATTTTTAATAATTATTGAGTTCTACAACCCAAAATGGGTATGTAATAATTCTACTATACAAATTTCATATGCTTATGTCAATAGTCTTTGTTTGAGTTCTACAACCCAAGATGGGTATGTACACAACTCTCCATATGCTTAAGTCCATTAGTCCAAGTTGTTCATTTTTAACAACATAATCCAGATTCTACCATCCATCCTTCTCATGTGGTCATGCCATCATTTCATATGCTTAGGAAATTAGTCCAAGTTGTTAGTTTCTTTTATTAGCCAAAAATAACAATAACAACAATAACCATAACAATTATTAAAGACTTCATCTTTATGTGTTTCATTAAAGTTCTACCATTCACTTTCTTTCATGTGGTCATTTCTTTTATCCATACATAATGTTAGTCCAAGTTGTTTAACACAAACAACATACACAACAAGAAAACAACAACACAACAAAACACCACCTCAAAAGAGAACAAGAACAACACAAAAAGGAAAACAAACACACAAGAATAAGGTTATAGAGAGAGAGAGACCCCCACCTTGAATCTCTTGTAGGAAGAACTAGTCTAAGCACCTTCTCCTTCCCCTAGCTCCTATGAAAAAGCTCCTAGGAAAACCTACAAATGAAAACTCTCTTAGTTAGGCTTTTCTTCTCTTTCTTTTCCTCTCTTTTTTTTTCTTGTAAAATGAGACAAGAGAAGAGTGAGTGGGGTATTTATAGGGTGAAAGAGAAGGGGGAGAGTGCAAAATGCACCAAGAGAATTGCAAAAACCCCCCTTGGGGGTGATGGGCTGGCCATACCATGGAGAGGGGAGGGTGAGGTGGAGGTATGGTGTAAGGGTGAGGTGGAAGTATGGTGAAGAGTGAGGTGGAGGGGTGAGGTGGAAGAGAGAGGGCTTCTAGAAGAACATACCCTAAACTTTTATGCATCCATTTAATCCTAGGTTTAAACCTTCAACCAAAACTTAGCCATCTAAAATTGGTTTGTCATGACAAAAGAGATATTTCCAAATATGGAAAGAAATAAAATAATTGAATAGGTAAATAATAATAAAAAATAATATTATTAATAATTGATCGGGATATTACAGGCGGTCTGGATGGCGTCGAAAGTCAAGGAGGCGCGGCTGGAGGGGGAATGTCGATGACGCTGGTGGCAAGGGGCCTTGGGTCTGCTGCTATATTGACGGAAAGTGGAGCAGCAGCGGGGTCTAATGTCGCTGACGTCTCGACGGGACTGGGGTAGCGTCAAAGATGAGGCTGGGGAAGATGAAGATGGGTTTGGGCGGGAAAACAGTGGTAGACGGCTGACGGGAGAGAAAGGAGAGAGAAGAGACGGCTAGGTTTAGAATTTGTATTTTGTGTTTTTAGGGCTTGCAATAGGGTTGTATCTATAGGATTCAATTAGGTTGTTGGGTTAATGGGTCAGGATTCAATAATAATGGGTTTGGGTCTAGAAATAATTGCAATTGGGTTCCGGGTTCAATAAGAGATGGATTTAAAGGCAATAGGGTTCCAATAAAATTCTCACAATCAAATAAAAATAGGATCAACAAAGAAATAGCTCAACAAGAAGAACATGAGTGATTCATGAACAAAATTTAATTAAGATGATCAAGGGAAAATAGATTATTTTATTCAAATGCAAATAAAATATTACAATGAAGGAAAAATGAAAAGAACGAAAACGTTAGTTAAAGTCCAGTAGGAGGGTAAGCTAGCTGTAGGTGGTATTATTATTCATTTTTAAACTTAAGGATAGGCACTAGAAGAAAATGTGATGAAACTTGGGCAAACGTAAGTGGGGTGTTTCTATTTAGTAGAGCAGTGTACTCTGGGACTATAGATTTAATCGGGTGGTGTACTCCGGGACTATGATGCAGAACGAGACGAACCTCAATTAAATATGGGATTATGAATGATCGGGAGGTGTACTCCAGGTTCATGAATAGTCGGGCAGATGGGAGGCAGATCTCTGATATTCCGGGGCTAGAGCGGTACTTACGGGATGTCCGCATGAGGTGAATTCTGTATAATCAGGTGGTGTACTCCGGGGCTGGAATCCATACTTGTGGGATGTATGAACCTTGTTTTGTTACCGAGTAGGATTTGCATGACGAGGGATTGAACCCTATAATGAGGAGTACGATAAGGGCTTGACCTTGGACCTTTGTTGTATAGAATGCATAGAATTGGAACAAGTATGCATTAGTGTCATTGTAGTATAATGTCTGAATTAGGTATTAAGTCATATCTTACACTGACACGACTAGGATAGTCACTTTTCCTGTTTGCATTCAAGTTTGTGTTTGCTAAAGTAGAAGAATTGCTGTATTATAGCATTGTGTCAGTTGTATGCAATTAACATGCCCACAGTTCCCAGATGCAGGATTGGACTTGGCATAGATTTGAAGCCGCTATGATGAGTTGTTACAAGATTGAAGAAATTTTCATTATTGTAAATTGCATTGTATTCTTTTAATTCCGCTGTGTTGTTGTAAAGAACATGTTGTAAATAAATGTTTTAAATTCCTTGTAAATTTGTACGAAGTTGATGTAAAAGATCTTGTATTTGCTAAGAAATGTCGGTGTTTGAAATTCGGGGCGTTACATAATCTGCCTTTAGAAGCTTTGAGATCTGTGTTGGAATCGTATGGCCCTGATTTGCAGTGATTTTAAAAATCATCAAGAAGATAAGATTAAGAACTGCGCATTAACCAAGTGGAAACACCGGTTATAATATTTTATGCTAATTAGAGCATATCTTCAATGAGTTTGTAGTTGAATTCTTGTGCCCACTTCACTCAACTCTCAGTGACTTTACTGCTACTGATAAAACCCCTTGCACTCAGATTTACTCGCTAATTAAAGCATACCCTCATTTAATTTGCTGGTGAATTGCTAGCCAAAAGACAACACAACATTGTGACCAATTGTGGGTTCTGCAACTATCACTTGGAATCGTTGAACCACTTATTCATTGATTACCATTGGAGTAAGGCAACATAGGTGGAGGTTCTGCGTGTCCTGGGAATGAGCGAGTATCCCAACATGTACATATGAGAATTTCTGGATTGGTCCCAAATTCGCCACTACACATCACGAGATGAAAGAAGCGTGGTACATCGCCATTCTTGCTACGATATGGGTTTTATTGCTTGATAGAAATAACTTTTACTTTCATGGGACCTGTAATAGTACTTCCGATATTTTAAATCTTATCACGCATCTTATTTCCTTTTTGGACTTTAGCTGTTGCCACATGTAACACCCCGAACTTTCTATATGGAGAATTCGAGTCACGAGCCAGGACCTTTACATTCAATTAGCCATTATACACAGAAAGTAGGAAAATTTCAAACTTTTTATTTAACATAATATTTTACAAGACGAGTGTCACCATCGTTTCAATAATTACATCAGAGTATACATGAAAGAAACAAATGAACTTGGGTTTTGTACTTGGAAGCTATACATTGCCTAGAGTTCTCTCGGATTAGTGGTCTTGTTCCCACAATCTAATTAAGCGGGGATGTCAGTATATATACTGACGTTTTAAGGCTGATGACTAGCAGCGAATCTCAACATTAAAAAAACATAATTTACGCATGGTAAAATGTGCAGGTATAGTTTAAGTGTTCATGGGTGTTATGATTTAGAGTCTAATGTAATATCAACTAAGGCTAGGATGCACTTATTCTAATGCACGCGAGAATCTGGAATCGTATGCATCCCATAACTACATACGTCCATATCACGTCGTTCTCCATATTTAGGAATTTGAACCCACGTTATGAATTCTACTTTTGTACACAACCTGTTCCTCACAGATACAACGTGACTGATGAAGTTGCAAATGTGGTCAAGTTCTACCAATGCAGTACGCTCATGGTGTCTATGTTTACCACTACTACCTAGCATACCGGACTTCACTCCAAAGCCAGACGAACGCAGGGTATCCGAAGCACAGGATAGCACGAAGCCTACTCTGTGGCACCCATAACTCATAGAATAGTAGTCTATGGCCCTTTCGCTTCTCCGACATAGAACGTGATGGAATTTCGGGGCCCATCCCCTAGTTCCAATAGGAGAACCTCCCCTTCTTATTATGGTATTTCAGGAATTAACAGAGCGAGATATGTAACCCGTGCTCCCAACTCGTGAGAAGGCACCGCACGTATCCCTTTAACAGAAAGGTACAACCCAATAACACCACCTAGTGCCGGCCTATAGGATGAGTCAGATCATAAGGTATCACCCTTAATACCAACTATTCCCTTTTGGCAAGATGTAGATAAAATGGTTAAGTAACAATCGTTACAAGTCACTACCCTAATGATGTCACTAATCCTAAACAATCTAATGAGGTCTTCAACCTAGACTTTCTTAAGATCGTCATGGTCAAACTCGTGGCCTATCGATCCATCAAGACTCGTATTTTACCCTAGGGGCCACGAGTTGGACCCACTCTTCCCTTTTGGCAAGATGTAGATAAAATGGTTAAGTAACAATCGTTACAAGTCACTACCCTAATGATGTCACTAATCCTAAACAATCTAATGGGGTCTTCAACCTAGACTTTCTTAAGATCGTCATGGTCAAACCCGTGGCCTATCGATCCATCAAGACTCGTATTTTACCCTAGGGGCCACGAGTTGGACCCATGACGATCTTAAGAAAGTCTAGGTTGAAGACCCGTTAGATTGTTTAGGATTAGTGACATCATTAGGGTAGTGACTTGCAACGATTGTTACTTAACCATTTTATTGGTATTAAGGGTGATACCTTATGATCCAACTCATCCTATAGGCCGACACTAGGTGGTGTTATTGGGTTGTACCTTTCTGTTAAAGGGATACGTGCGGTGCCTTCTCACGAGTTGGGAGCACCGGTTACGTATCTCGCTTTGTTAATTCCTGAAATACCATGAAAAGAAAAGGAGGTTCTCCTGTCGGAACTAGGGGATGGACCTCGGAATTCCGTCACGTTCTATGTTGAGGAAGTGAATGGGCCATAGACTACTGTTCTATGAGTTATGGGTGCCATAGGGTTGACTTCGTGCTATCCTGTGCTGCGGATACCCTACGTTCGTCTGGCTTTTGAGTGAGGTCCAGTACGCCGGGTAGTAGTGGCAAACATAAACAACATGAGCATACTGCATTGATGGGACTTGACCACGTCTACAATCTCATCAGTCACGTTGTATCAATCAGGAACAGGTTATGTACAAAAGTAGATATCATAATACGGGTTCAAATTCCTAAATATGGAGAATGACTTGATTTGGATGTATGTAGTTATGAGATGCATACGATTCCAGATTCTCGCGTGCATTAGAATAAGTGCATCCTATCCTTAGTTGACATTGCATTAGACTCTAAATCATAATACCCACGAACACTTAAACTACACCTGCACATTTTACCATGCTTAAATTATGTTTGTTTGAAGTTGAGATTCGGTGCTAGTCATCGGCCTTAAAACGTCAGTATATGTACTGACGTCCTCGCTTAATTAGATTGTGGATGCAGGACCACTGATCCGGGAGAACTTTAGGCAAGGCATAGCTTCCAAGTAAAGAGCCCAATGTTCATTTGTTTCTTTCATGTATACTCTGATGTAATTTATTGAAACGATGGTAACACTCGGCTTGTAATATATTATGTTAAATAAAAAGGTTTTAAATTTTCCTGCTTTTTTGTGTATTGTGGCTAATTGAATATAAAGGTCCTGGCTCGTGACTCGAATTCTCCATATAGGAAGTTCAGGGCGTTACAGAGTGGTATCAGAGCCGACTTCAATTTATAGTCCAACACAGTTGGAAAATAGACTTGGATGCCTTGTAGGGGTTGGGTTTTTAGCTTGTTGTAGATTATTATAATTCATAATGTTGTTTCTTTCAACTTATATTTTATGATATTTCTATATTTGGGCTAACTCCCATGTTTACTCCTTGTGGGATGGCTGACGGTGCGATTCCCCATGGGAATGGGTGGACAAATGGGATAGTGGTCGAGGTGGACTCAGATCTGGAGCCCATCACAGATGGTCACCAGTAGGAGCTGGGTTGGCGAATAGGGACACAACAATTATCGCAGCAGGGGGTGCCCCTGCAGATGACCAGATTCCTCTACCTCCACCCTCGCCACCGCCCCAGCCGACTGCAGTGAAGCAGGCCTTTGAGAAGGTGTTTCGCAATCTCGGGACATGGGGATGGTGCCATGCATGACTTGAGAATAGGGTGGATTCCTGTGAGTATGTGATCCTCAATACTGAGAGGGAAGTGGCAGAGTTGAGGAGGGCCAAGGCAAGGGCCGACCGTAGGACAGTGATCATGAAGCACACACACTGAGTGTAGTTTGTGCATCTGGAGCGCAAGTGTGCTGAGCTTCAGGCACAGATCACCCAGCTACAGGCGCTGTTAGGACCACCACTTGCTGCAGGGAGCTCTGAAGGAGACACCAGTAGTAGTGATTAGGTGGATAGGTGCCTATTGGCTATCTTGTTGTTTTGTCATTTTGCTGTTTACATCTATGTTGTAATGTAAGGGGAAAATGCAAATTTTAAGATAAAGGGTTTTGTTTTAATGAATTTAAGTATATCCTTGCGTTTTCTACAAATCACATGCACATTATGAGATTGGATGAATGTTATTTTTGCAATATCAAAATATGATGGCTATGTTTATTCCATTATTTTCTACTAGATGTCTCGTAGAACCAGGAGCTGTAGAATCGACCCGAACGAGGGCGAGGGTAGTGGAGGAAATGGCACACGTCTTGATATAGGGGCAGAGTTCACTCATATGTATCAGGCATTCGGAGACCTAGATGAGGAAAGCACAAACAACGTGCAGCAACAATGAGCACCCGTAGGTAACTGGGGAGTTGCAGCTGCCGACCCTATCAAGATAGTCGAATCTTTCCGTAGGATGAGGCTGCCTATTTTTGAGGGCCAGGCAGACCCAACAACAGCTAACGACTGGATTTGTCAGGTAGAGACAGTGTTTGAGGTGATGCTGACACCGGATGACAGCAAGGTCAGGTTAGTCAGGCTAGTATTCTACTAGAGAAGGATGTCGGGGTCTGGTGGTAGTCAGTGAAGAGGGGCATGGGCGAAGGACCCATTGCCTGGGAAGACTTCTTACGGGAGTTCAGGTAGCACTACTTTCCTTTGGATGTGCAAAAAGACAAGGCCATGGAGTTCTTCAACCTGAAATAGGGAAGCATGATGGTTCGTGAGTACGAAACCAAGTTCACTTAGCTTTCCCGGTATGTTCTAGAGATGGTACAGGACGAGGTCAAGAAAGCCAAGAGGTTCGAGCAGGGGCTCAGGCCCATACTTAGAACCAAGATGGTACCCTTATGCATCTGGAGGTTCGTGAAGTTGGTTCACCGTGCAGCAATGACAGAGTTAGATATGAACCGAGGACCAGAACCGCAAGTGAACATTGGAGGATGGAACAAGGGAAAGAGGCCTGCACTAGCATTGAGATTCAGGAACTAGGGTTAGAATCAGAAATTCCAGAAAACTGTTGGCAGAACCAAAGGTGCCAAGACAAGGAGCTGTTTCCTATGTGGCGAGCAAGGACATTTCAAGAGCCAGTGCCCGAAAAGAAACTCTCAGAGTGATACCCGTACATGTTACAATTGCGAGAAGATTGGTCATGGTCGGCCAGATTGTCCCCAGCTTCAGAGGGGCAATAGTAGGCCAGCTCCGAAGATGAACAACAAGGGGAAGGGGATTGCCCGCCAAGGGTGAGTATTCGCGCTTATGGAGGAAGACGTCGATGAAGATGAGGGATTCATCACCATTAGGTGAAGAAAAATTATGACTAAGTTTACTATAGTTTTTTGAATATTTTGGCATAAGGCAATGAATGATGTAAACACTTTTGTAACAGGATAGATTAATATAAATGGAATCCAGGCAACTGTTTTATTTTATAGTGGTTCATCGCATTCTTTTGTGTCTGAATTGTTTTCAAGGAAGTTGAGGTGCACCCAGGAGGCAACTCCGGATTTGGTTTTATTGGTTGCTACCTCATCTGGAGCAACTCTCCCTACAAAATTTGTGCTATAAGGGATGTAAACTCCGGATTGGCGGAGAGACCCTGAGTATAGATTTGCTAGAGCTGGGCTTTGCAGGGACGGGCGTGATTATTGGAATGGGTTGGATGTCTAGACATAAGGCTAACATCGATTGCAAGGAAAGAAGAAGCTGAAATCCTTGCAGCTGCAACTGGAGTACGTGTGCCAGGTGAAGTCAAGGAGATACTAATTGCACGTAAATTTTCTTACGTACTATTGGAAGAATTACATGGACCCCCCCCCACACAGGGATGTTGAGTTCAGCATTACTATTCAGCCAGGGAGCGCGCCAGTGTCAAAGACACCGTACCGGATGGCACCAGTGGAGCAGAAAGAAGTTAAGGAACAAATTCAAGAACTGCTACAGAAGAGATTCATCAGGCCGGGTGCTTCACCCTAGGGAGCACCCGTACTACTTGTTAAGAAGAAGGATGGAACTGTAAGGATGTACATCGATTACCGGGAGTTGAACAAAGTTACTATTCGGAACCAGTACCCAATTCCCAGGATCGATGACTTGTTTGATCAGCTCCAGGGAGTGGCTGTGTTCTCAAAGATTGATCTGCATTCAGGTTATCATCAAGTTCGGGTCAAAGAAGAAGATATACCCAAGACAACATTCCGAACCTAGCACGGTCATTACGAGTTTTTGGTGATGCCATTCGGAGTGACCAATGCTCCAGCGATCTTTATGGACATGATGAACCGTATCTTGCGGCCATTCATCGATTGATTTATGGTTTTCTTCTTAGACGACATCTTGGTGTATTCAAAAACAGAAGATGGGCATGCTGAGCATCTTACTATAGTATTGAGCAAACTGCGAAAGCATCAGCTTTATGCCAAATTGTCAAAGTGTGAATTCTGGAAATCAGAAGTGGCGTTCTTAGGCCATGTCCTTTCTAAGGAGGGAGTGACTACAGACCTGCAGAAGATCAAGGCAGTAAAGGATTGGCCTCAGCCAAGAACTCTGAAGGAGGTCAGGAGCTTCTTAGGCATGACGGGGTACTACAGGAAGTTCATCCAGAACTATGCCAGAATTGCTGTACCACTTACAGCACTGACCTAGAAGAATGTAAGCTTTGATTGGACTGAGAAATGTGAAGGGAACTTTCAAGAGCTGAAGAAAAAATTGATTTCTGCACCGATTCTGGTTTTGCCTCAACCAGATAAGGGGTACATGATCTACAATGATGCTTCATTTTTGGGATTTGTATGTGTTTTGATGCAAGAAGGGAAGGTTATAGCATACGGATCGAGGCAACTTCGACCGCATGAGAAGAATTACCCGACGCATAACTTGGAATGGCAGCGATAATTTTTTGCTCTGAAGTTATGGTGGCACTATGTCTATGGGACCAAAGTAGAGATGTTTACTAACCATAAAAGTCTAAAATATATCTACCAGCAAAAGGATTTGAATCTCAGGCAGAGGCGATGGTTAGAGGTTTTAGAAGACATCAGACCAGAAATCTTATATCATCCAGGAAAAGCCAATGTCGTGACGGATGCGCTCAGCAGAAAGAGGAGTATAGCCGTGATCATTGCAACAAGAAGGGAGCTCGATGACGAGATCAGACAAGCCAGCATTGAAGTGATTGTTCAAGATTTGAGCACAGTTTTGGCACGTCTGGAGTTGCAACTGAGTCTGAATGACCGAGTCAAGAAGGCTCAGATAGAAGATACATAGATTGAAGCACTAAAGTGGCAAGTCAATGAAGGAAAAGTCTCAGAGTTCAGTGTGAAGGAAGGGTCGCTTTGGTTTGGAAACAGGTTGTATGTGCCTAAAGTTGATGAATTGAGGGAAGATATCATGAAGGAAGCACACTCCACCTTACTCACAGTTCACCCAGGAAGCACAAAGATGTATAAAGACATAAAGCAGCATTTCTGGTGGACTGGAATGAAGTGGGATGTGACAGGATTTGTGTCCAGATACCTTACATGTCAGAAAGTTAAGGCAGAAAACCAGAAATCGGGAGGTCTATTACAACCATTGCTCATTCCGAAGTGAAAATGGGAGAATATCAGTATGGATTTCATCACAGGACTGCCCATAAGTTCGAAAGGGAATGACTCAATTTGGGTTATAGTGGACTGTTTGACGAAGTCTGCACATTTTCTTCCAGTGAAGATGACTTGGTCGGTAGAGAAGTTAGCGGAGGTCTACATCAAGGGCATTGTAAAGCTACATGGAGTGCCAGTGT
The DNA here is from genome assembly GCA_017893485.1 of Hemerocallis citrina. Classification (NCBI taxonomy): domain Eukaryota; kingdom Viridiplantae; phylum Streptophyta; class Magnoliopsida; order Asparagales; family Asphodelaceae; genus Hemerocallis; species Hemerocallis citrina. The sequence goes on along the minus strand of CM030358.1, from coordinate 181,899,093 downwards.
TGATTGTTTCTGATCCAGATGCAAGGTTTACATCTCGATTTTGGCAAAGTCTGTAAGAAGCATTGGGAACTAGATCAGAGCTCAACACAGCTTTCCACCCACAGACTGATGGACAGATGAAGAGAGTTAACAGAATTCTCAAAGATATGCTGGGGGCAAGTATAATGGACTTCGGAGGGAGCTGGGAATGAAACTTAGCATTGGTAGAGTTTGCGTATAATAACAGCTATCAAGCAAGTATTGAGATGGCTCCATATGAAGCATTGTATGGGAGGAAATGTAGGACGCCCGTGTGCTGGTTCGAAGTAGGAAAAAGGCAGATGTTTGGGCCTGAAATAGTGCAGCAAATGGTCTAATTCATCATATTTTGCTCTCGGGTAAATCCACAAAATGGTACTCCGAATCAGTTTTTCTAGTTCAATTCTGACTTCAACTTTCAACTCTTAGATGATCAACCCTATACATCCTACCATACATGCATGCAATCAAAATCAATTAAAAGACAAGAAAATAAGGTTTAGAGTAACTCCCCACCCTTGGTTGTAGTAGAGGAATGATCTTCTTCAAGCTCCTTTCTTAAAAATCTCTTCTTGATCCTTCTTCTTCACTTTCTTCTTCTTTCTCTCCTATTTCTCTTGAAGGGGTTTTCTGATTTTTCCAGAGCAAAGAGGGAGAATAAAGTGGGAAAATGAAGGAGAAGGGAGGGGGTATATGGGCCGGATTTTATGGGGGGTGTAGCATAGGATTGTAGGGTGGTTTTTGGCAAAATCATGGCTTGTAGCCAATGGTTTTGTGGCTGAAGTGTTGGCTGTCCAAATAAACCTTAATGAGTTCCAACGAGTGTGAGACGAGCCCTTTAACTAGCACATGCAATGTTATATTTGCATGGGTGTCGTACCGAAAACTAGTGTTTATACTAGTATCGGTCCTCCTCGTTCTCGTGCATCTCTTAGAATGCAATCCTCTCATGAACCGTTCTGTAACCCAAACCATCCACCACGATATCAAAATCAAACAAAACACTGCAATCGTGTGCACGCATACAGTCAATATACATACATATATATATATATATATATAAGCATCGTACAATCCGGGGTGTTACATCACTCCCTCCTTAGAGTCGTTCTGTCCCCAGAACGTTCCTAGTGGGAGAAAAGAACACAACAAACAAAAGAAGATAAACACGAAATACTTAAAATAAATCTCGACATAAAGCCTTCATGCGGCTCTCCGGCTCCCACGTGGCTTCTTCCACGAACTTGTTCCTCCAGAGAACTTTGACCATCGGGATAACCTTGTTTCTCAGTACCTTGTCCTGATGATCAAGTATCATGACTGGTTTCTCTCTACAGGAAAGATCTATCTGTAAATCTTACGGAACCTCTAGCAATCGATGGCTCGAATCCGGCACATACTTCCGTAGCATAGAGACGTGGAACACGTCATGCACTTGAGATAGCTCGGCCGGCAGCTCCAAATTATAAGCTATCCTGCCAATCCTCTTCAGAATCTTGTATGGTCCAATATATCTCGGAACTAACTTCCCGCCTTTTCCAAACCTGATAACTCCTTTGGTCGGCGATACCTTGAGAAATACGAAGTCGCCTTCCTCAAATTCCAACTCTCTTCGGCGATTGTCCGCATAGCTCTTCTGCCCGCTTTGTGCTCCTTGAAGCCTCTTCTGAATAAGCTTGATCTGCTTCGACGTTTCTTGCACAATTTCTGATCCATACATCTGCCGCTCTCCTACCTCGAACCAACCAACCGGCGTCCTGCATCTTCGTTCATACAAAGCTTCATACGGGGCCATGCCAATGCTCGCCTGATAGCTGTCATTATAAGCAAACTCTACCAAGGCTAAGTACTTCTCCCAACTTCCTCCGAAGTCCAAAATGCATGCCCGCAACATGTCCTCGAGAGTCCTGTTGACTCTCTCCATCTGTCCATCCGTCTGTGGGTGAAAGGCTGTGCTGAAGTCTGTTCTAGTTCCCAACGCTAACTGTAGACTTTGCCAGAATCGAGATGTAAATTTTGCATCTTGGTCGGATATTATCGACACTAGCACTCCATGTAGCTTCACTATGTTCTCAACGTAGACCTCGGCCAACTTCTCGACTGTCCAGGTCGTCTTTACTGGAAGAAAATGGGCTAACTTGGTCAATCGATCCACAATCACCCATATTGAGTCATTTCCTATAGGGCTCCTGGGTAATCCAGTGATAAAATCTATACTGATGTTCTCCCATTTCCATTCTGGAATAGGTAAAGGCTGTAACAATCCTCCTGGTTTCTGGTTTTCGGCCTTAACTTGTTGGCATGTCAAACACTTGGCGACAAACCTTGCTATATCTCGCTTCATTCCTGACCACCAATAGTGCTGCTTTACATCGCAATACATCTTGGTGCTTCCGGGGTGAATCGTAAGTAATGTGGAGTGAGCTTCCTTCATGGTGTCTCCCCTCAACTCCTCGTCCTTTGGTACACATAATCGGTTACCAAACCATAGTGAACCTTCTCTTATACAGAATTCTGCCAATTTTCCTTCATGCACTTACTTCTTCATGTCTTCCATCTCTGGATCTTTGGTCTGAGCCTCTTTCACTCGCTCATCCAAGTTTGGTCGTAACACCAACTGTGCCAGAACTGTACTTATGCGTTGTGTAACCACTTCGATGCCTGCCTGCCTGATCTCTTCATCTAGCTCCCTCCGGGTTGCTATCAATGTAGCCACACTTCTCTCACACTTCTCTTCCTACTGAGCGCGTCTGCTACCACATTGGCTTTCCCTGAATGATATATAATCTCAGGCCTGATGTCTTCAAGTACTTCCAACCATCTCCTCTGCCTTAAGTTGAGATCCTTCTCTTGGTAGATACACTTCAAGCTCTTGTGATCAGTGTAAATTTCCACCTTTGCTCCGTAGACATAATGCCTCCATCTTTCAAAGCAAAAATTATTGCTGCAAGTTCCAAATTATGGGTTGGATAATTCTTCTCGTGTGGTCGTAGCTATTTCGAACCATAAGCTATAACCTTGCCCTCCTGCATCAGCACACGTCCGAACCCCAAATACGACGCATCACTGTAGATGACGTAGTCCTTGTCTTCCTGAGGTAAAACCAATATAGGTGCAGAGATCAAACGGTTCTTCCGTTCCTGAAAACTTTCTTCACACTTCTCCGTCCAGTCAAAACTTTGGTTCTTTTTGGTCAAAGCTGTAAGGGGTACAGCTATCCTTGCATAATTCTGGATAAACTTCCGATAATACCCAGTCATACTCAGAAAACTCCTTACTTCCTTCACCGTCTTTGGTTGTGGCCATTCCTTGACCGCTTCTATCTTCTGAGGATCCGTTGTCACTCCCTCCTTAGAAAGGATATGGCTTAGGAATGCAACTTCTGATTTCCAAAACTCACACTTAGATAATTTGGCATACAACTGATGCTCCTGTAACTTGCTCAAGACTGCTGTCAGATGTTCAGCATGCTCCTCTTCTGTCATTGAATATACCAAAATGTCGTCGATGAAGACCACGACAAATGAGTTGATAAACGACCGTAGAATTCTGTTCATTAAGTCTATGAAAATTGCTGGAGCGTTAGTCACTCCAAACGGCATTACCAAGAACTCATAGTGTCCATGTCGAGTTCGAAAAGCTGTCTTAGGTACATCCTCTTTCTTGACTCGTACCTGATGATATCCAGACCGTAGATCAATCTTCGAAAAATACTGCTGCTCCCTGAAGCTGATCGAACAAATCGTCGATCCTGGGAATTGGGTACTTGTTCCGAATAGTGACTTTATTCAATTCCCGATAATCGATACACATCCTGGACGACCCGTCCTTCTTCTTAACAAGCAATACTGGTGCTCCCCAAGGCAATGCACTTGGTCTGATAAATCCTTTCTGCAAGTACTCTTCAATCTGCTTCTTGATCTCATTCTGCTCTACTGGTGCCATTCGATAGGGTGCTTTGGATAATGGAGCGCTACCTGGTTGAATTTTGATGCTAAACTCGACATCACAGTGTGGGGGAATTCCAGGTAAATCCTCCAAGAATACAAGTGGAAAATTCCTCACCACTGGTATCTTGTTCACCTCTTTTGGTACCCGTACTTTGCTAGCAGTTGCGAAAGTCATTACCTTTGATCTCTGCTCCCTGTGGGATACAAGTTCCACTCCTTCAGCTGAGATGATCACCTTCTTCTCCTTGCAGTCAATGCTTGCCTTGTGCCTCGACATCCAATCCATGCCAATAATGACATCTGTTCAGGAAAAACCCAACTCCATCAAATCGATACTTAGGGTTTCTCTGCTAATCTGGAGCTTACATCCCCTATAACATAGATCTGTAGTAAGGGTTGCCCCTGACGGCGTAGCTACCGTCAAAGCTAACTTCGGGACTGCCTTTTGTGCATCTTAATTTTCTCGAAAATGATTTTGACACAAAAGTATGAGTCCATCCACTATCAAACAAGACCGTAGCCAAAATTTCATTTATATATATATGTCTTGTTACAACAGTACATCGTCCATCAACTTCCAAAAACCCAAAATACAACATAAACTTGATTACATTACTTCTTCACCTTCCAAAATATCTCAAAATATGGTAGGTCCACATAACATTTTCACCTTGTTATTTCTCCGGTTACTCGTTTGATGAGCATCCCTTTTGTAATTCTGGGCAGCTTGACTTGACATGCTCAAGTTCTTTACAGTTGAAACAACCCTTGATCGCTGCTGGGCAACGCGACTTGTAGTGTCCAACTTTGCCGCATTTGTAGCAACTCTTAGTCGCAATTGTTCTTTTGGGGTATTCTCCTTTAGAAGGTTTGGTGATTTTCCCAGTAGTTTTTGGCTTGGGGCCTTTCTGAAGTCCCCACCAGTGGTTCTGAGGGTGTGTCATACCGTCTTGAAGCTGCCTTCGTTCTTTCTTCAGGTGTGTTATCTGTGCCTGATGAAATTTGATCTGCTGCTGGGCCCGATGGATCGCCTTGTCCCTGCGTTCCCTTGCCCTTTTCATTTCCAGATACCCGATGGCTATCCTCTGCTGCTCTGCCTTTGGGTCTAGCGATGGTGGAGGTGAGTTCTCCTCACCTTCGGTCTTCTGTAGCACTTTTTTCATTTCTGCCTCGATCGTCATCATTTTCCTTGTAGGTATTGGCTTACCTACTGACCCATCCTGCATGAAGATATCTTCGAACACCATCTGCAAAACATAAACAGGGTTTAGTTTCGGAATCACAGACACATCTTGTTCTGTTTGCCTCCACTAAGGTCTGGTAACAGACTAGCCACCGTTTGGACTTACCTGCACCAAGCTTATTAGTAAAAATGAAGTAACCTAAGACTGGTTCACATATAGGGAAGATCATAATCATAAGTTATAGCGCTACCATATGATTTATAATCATCCTATTTGTCAACTAGAATCATTTTATTTGGCCTTCAAGTCTAATTTCCTACCGTGTTAGACTGCAATTTGAAGTCAGCTCTGATACCAACTTCTGTAGCGCCCCAGATCCCCGTTACCGAACATCCGTGACACCTTCCAGAATCTTTACCTTCAAATGCATCTCAACATAGTAATAACATGGAAATTTTAAAACTTTTTATTCGCCAAATGAGTCATTACATCATTGATTACAACCGATAACTTGTTCTTGGACAAGGAGTACAAATTACATCAATTCATTACAACTTATTGCAATTATTTACAGACTCCACTTGTAAAGCTATCAGCTGCCTCCTGGAATGGTAATCGACTGATTACTTGCGGAACTTCGCTGAGCGGCCCATCGGCTCCCCCGGGACTTGCTCCTCAGCTTCAGGCTTCTGCTGCGCAACTCTGATATCTCTGCACTTGCTCGAAAGGTATAACCGATACCTAAAAGGTGGGGAACGTTAGTACTTCGACTGACGCAAAGCTGGTGACAACAATGATCCTCCAAAATTCAATCACAACCAATAATTTATGCAAAAAGAAAAAGTGTTGTGCCAAAACAAGGGTTTAGTAGATTCGAGTTCATGTGCTGTGTTATGCCATGACCCTATGACTAGATGCAGCAAACTCACATGCCTGATTCTAATGCAAGTCAGACTTTGAGGCACGAATGCATCCCATACTACATACGCCCCCAAATCTAGCCGTCTTCCTCCACAATATAGGGATTTGAACCCTCGCCATGCACCCTACTCTTGTACACACTCTAGTTCCCAATAGATTGTCCGTCACCCGAGGAGGTTGCAGCGGTCGGTCTAGTTCTGCCCTGCAGTGCCTAAGTGGTCACCGCCAGTTGGTACCCGCGCACGGACCTCCTTAGAAACCGCGTTGAACCTGGTCCTTACGACCCTTGATTCCACATGTCCACCCCGGGACTGACGCATGCGTGTTCACCCCTCATCGGGTAATGAACTTATATATACCAAAAAACACAAAACACAAAACCCGCGCTTTAGGGACGTGAGCACCACGGGAGGTCAAATCCTCTGGGCCTCCCGCACCTTACTTCGGCAAAACTTTGGGAATCAACAGATCGAGATACGAGCCGGAGACGCAATCCATTAGCGACCGAGAACGTATCCCTACGACTGGAAGATACAACACCGACTATGGTTTACTAGGACTAATACAATTTCTCAACCCCTTAATAACCATTCTAACCCTTACCTTACTCTAATTATTTCGGGTAAGAATGAACTGCTTCCACACTTGTCTATCAGCCTCTGGCCCCTGACGATACCGGTCCGGTTCGCCACTTACCCAGCTTGGACTTGTCCAGCATAATGGCCTACGCCTGCCGCTACCCCGGCAGTAAATATATAATTGTCCCGTGAGCTCCACTCACTGGCATGCTCAGATGTCCTACGCTCGGCAGAAGTTTAATGATATAGGTTTGATAGGTGCAGGGTATCCTTTACCCTAGTGACTAACTTGAGCCACACATCCCACTCGGGGGGGGGGGGGGGGGGGGGGGGGTCACAACCTCAATAACAGAGATCAAACATTCCTAGACACGAGCCATCGACTCAGATAACACACAAGGGAAAATGTCCTCACAATACCTAGTAAAAACCCAGACTAAGTGACCTACGGGTTTCTACCCGAATTATAAAATGGTCATAACTCTCTCGATACAACTCCGATTGCAGTGTACGAGCCCAATCTGGAAAGGTAAGATCCTAGGCTACAACTCCCTAGTTGATCACGAGCTTAAATTCAAACATCTAAGTCCTCGAAATAGCCTCTTAAGCTCCAGCCTGCGTGCTTCCTGTGCACGGACTGCACCTTACCAGTAACACAAAATCCTACTCGTTCATCAGAACGTCGCAAACTCAATTTCTATAGAAGGGTGTGGGTGTCCTCAACAACTCTCTAGTTGGTCACGAGTCCAAATTATATCATTAAGTCACCCTAACACACTCATCTATCACCGATACACCAATTCACACAATGGGTCTCTCCAATTCAGAGCACTCAGCTCTACCCTAGGTCTCTATCCAGTCTTACAAAAATCATACTAAATCAACCGTTTACTGGAATTGCCTCAAATTGGTCTTGTTGGAAAGATCTAGGTGTCCAACACAACTCTCTAATGAATCAGGTTCTCAAAAAGTGCTCCTAACAAGTCTCAAATTCCCAATTTCTACAGAGTATCCAAACTGACTGAAAACAGCACAGTGCTTAATCATAAAATCATAGTAAATTGTACACTGGTCCAAATGACATAAAATTTATGGTGGAGAAACTAGATATCATATCCAACATCATGCAAAAGACCTCATGTCAAAATTGCAATTATACAGTGAGTACTATCTATTGCAATTTAGCACAGAAACCATCAAATTTTCTAATTCAACTTCAGCTACTGATTAAAGCTCGATTTTTCTCATGTCTATAAACTCATCCAAATAATTTCCTGATTTTTGTACGTAATCAAAATGCATGCAGGAACATTGGGTAAAAATATCAGATCAATAGCATGCTTCAATAAATCATGAACATTCCTACAATACCAGCCATTCTGTTTATCTTTTGCTGAATCTGCCTTACGACACAGTTCCATCTCAGATTTTATTAACATATCAAATGACCATAGAAAAATCTGAAATAAATCATGAACGATCCTAACACATATATGAACAAAACCTTTAAATTTCATGGTCTAATTCATCATATTTTGCTCTCGGGTAAATCCACAAAATGGTACTCCAAATCAGTTTTTCTAGTTCAATTCTGACTTCAACTTTCAACTCTTAGATGATCAACCCTATACATCCTACCATACATGCATGCAATCAAAATTAATTAAAAGACAAGAAAATAAGGTTTAGAGAAACTCCCCACCCTTGGTTGTAGTAGAGGTATGATCTTCTTCAAGCTTTCTTTCTTGAAAATCTCTTCTTCATCCTTCTTCTTCACTTTCTTCTTCTTTCTCTCCTATTTCTCTTGAAGGGTTTTCTGATTTTTCCAGAGCAAAGAGGGAGAATGGAGTGGGAAAATGAAGGAGAAGGGAGGGGGTATATGGGCCGGATTTTGGGGGGTGTAGCATAGGATTGTAGGGTGGTTTTAGGCAAAATTATGGCTTGTAGCCAATGGTTTTGTGGCTGAAGTGTTGGTTGTCCAAATAAGCCTTAATGAGTTCCAACGAGTGCGAGACGAGCCGTTTAACGAGTGCACGCAACATATATCCACTGTAGCATCATACAGTGTTATATTTGCATGAGTGTCGTACCGAAAACTTGCGTTTATACTAGTATCGGTCCTCCTCCTTCTCGTGCATCTCTTAGAATGCAATCCTCTCATGAACCGTCCCGTAACCCAAACCATCCACCACGATATCAAAATCAAACAAAACACTGCAATCATGTGCACGCATACAGTCAATATACATACATACATATATATATAAGCATCGTACAATCCGGGGTGTTACATCGAAAAGGGTAAAAAAGAAAAGAAAAAAATAAAACGGATGGTTCTGATGCGGCTATGCTTGAAGAGACCAGAAAGTTTAACTCCTTCTATATAAAGACACAAGAACATAGGATACATGCGACAGAAATGAAACTTGCATTGAAAAAAAAAGATCAAGAAATGAAAGTGCAAATGGAGGAAGATCGGATAATGGGGTTGGACTTGAGTCAATATTCTGACGATCAACGTTATTATTTCAGTTGTAGACAACGTGAAACAATGCAAAAAAGAGGTTACAGTAGGGATCGACATGTAAGTCTAGGTTGGTCTTGTTGTAGTTAGAACCCAGTAAAAAAAATTTACCTTATCCTTAATTGATTCCTATCTACCATTTAGAGAAATATTTATTTGATATGTATCCTTTTCATTATAACAATCTTATGTACTGTATGCCTACTTTTAATTTTATTGTATTGTATTGTATTGTTTCTTTTTAAATGAATTTTATCTTTCCAATTGCAACCTGGAATATATACATTTGCATTCCAAAGGAGGATAAAGTTTCAGTACATGTAAAACAAAACAACAATATGGCAACATTGGGTTCAAACTTCTACAAGTTTATGAACGGATATGATTACATTAACAAAACTTCTGTCATTCAAACATGAAACTAAATTCTACCGTTAAATTAAAAAAACCAAGGATAAATAAAAATCTGATCGTGTCTTACAACAATCAATCAACATCCCCATATTATTCCAAGTATGGTCAACTAAATCTTGTCACAGTAGATGATGCTTCTGTCGATCATGTAAAACAACATTGTGTGCCATTCGAGCTGTCTGTTCACTTGGAGAAGTTGTATTAGGTATTACGGCTATAGTTGAAGAACTTTGTTCGTAGTCATAATCATGTACATCTTCTTCCGGTTCGTCCTCAACAATCATATTATGTAAAATAATACAAGTCTTCATTATATAAGACAAACTATCTGCATCCCATATTCTAGCCGGCCCTTTCACTATCGCAAATCTAGCCTGTAAAACCCCGAAAGCACGTTCGACGTCTTTCCGTGCACCTTCCTGCATTTGAGCAAACTTTTTCTTCTTTTGTGTGTCTGGTGCAGTGTAGGTTTTTACTATTGTGACCAACGGGGGGTAGATTCCATCTGCCAAATAGTATCCCATGGAGTAATGGTGATTGTTGATAATATAATTAGCTGAAGGTGCACAACCATTAAGAATATCATTAAATAATGTAGAACGATTTAGTACGTTCAAATCGTTATTGCTGCTCGGCATTCCAAAAAAGAATGCCAAAACCAAATATCATAGGATGCAACTGCTTCTAGTATGATTGTAGGATCACGGGCATGACCCGTATATTGGCCATGCCAAGCTGTAGGGTAATTTTTCCACACCTAGTGCATGCAATCTACACTACCCAACATACCAAGAAATCCACGAGATTTATTCTCTTCGAGGAGTCTGTTAACATCCTCTGCATTGGGTTTTCTTGTATATTACGGACCAAAAATATTCACAATTACAATACAAAATCTACGTACCGTGTTTAACACTGTAGTTTCCCCAATTCTTACATATTCGTTGACTGCATCAGCAGAAGATCCATATGCTAAACATCGCATTGCAGCTGTTATTTTCTGTATAGAAGACAAGCCAACAGCGTTTGTAGCATCTAGCCGTTGTTGAAAGTATTGATCATACCCAATGCATGCTTCAAGTACCTGATTGAATAGAACCCGTCGCATTCGAAATCGACGATGGAAAATACTATCAGGGTAAATTGAATTATTACAGATATAATCCCGCATCAAATGGTTGTGGCCTTCCTCTCTTTCACGGCGAATATAACAGCGATGCATATCTCGTCGTGAAGCGTGCATACCCAAAGCTCATTGCTGCATGCGTTTGTTATACATTATTGCAATATCGTCTTCATGATCTCATTCATCGTCTGAGTCAGTGGAGGTTGAAGAAGAAGAAAAATGAGACATTTTAGTGGCGATAGGTGTAGATCTCAGAATATTATGAAGACCAACTTGTTGTGGTTGTTTAAATAGTAATAAAAGAGTTGATTAGGAGGCTGGTTCACGTGAAACATAAAGCCACAAAATGAAAAAGGAGATTGAAATGCGTTGGTTTTAAAAATATAAGGTAAGATTGACGAGAAACATCATTCATTACATTCCAAAAAAAGTATTGACCAAACTTTTGGAAATAATTTATAACATAATACCCAAACTTAGGGATGGCAAACGTGCCGGGTCTACCCGCAACCCGCCCGCGACCCGCTCGTTTAACTCGGCCCACGAAATTCCGGTTCGGGTTCGGGTCAAACCCGTTAACAAAAACGAGTCGACCCGGGTCGTAAAATAGCGAATTTAACCCGGAAAACCTGGCCCGATAACCCGGATGCACAGTACTCGACCCGCCCGCGACCCGCAGGTTGCGAACCATTTGACCCGTACGTTCGACCCGCGCGGGTCGATCGTTCGACCCGAGAGTCCAACGGGTTGATCCCCCAACCCGAAAGCCTTCAACGGCTCTTTTAGCCGTTATTTTTGGTTTTTTTTTTGGGTTTTCCCCCTATAAATACCCCTAATACCTAAACAAAAAAATTCACACCTTACTCTCTTACTCTCTCTACTATTATTACTCAATTCATTTCAATTTGTGAACAATTCAACAAACAAGGTAGCAAGACATATACACGATCAAACGACAAATTCTGATCGTATCGAACTCAAAATTCAACTACATCTTCTAGTCTTCAACTCTCCTTCAAGTGATCAAGTCTTCAACTCTCCTCCAAGCTCTCTTCAAGTCTTCAATTCCGGACTTCTACTTCTACTTCTATTCTTATTTTTACGGGTTTTTTTATATACGAGTATCCACGGTGAACGGTATCAAAATTTAATGTCTCTCTTCTTCTATTTTTATTTTTTTTATAGTTATAATTTTTTGTATCATATTTGTTTGTTGGATTTTTTATCTTCTCTCTCACAACCCTCTTGTTTTCTAGATTTTTTTTGTAACTTATCGCGCCTACATTGCGTTTAAATTTTTTACATACACTACTACATATCAACATGTCTAGATCACGCGATAGCGGCCGTAGACAAAGTGGATAAGATTCCACCGGCACTTCCCGTAGACCTCCAATTGTCCCACAAAATGACCCCGTCGAAGACTACCCTAATCCTCCTCCCTAACAATGGGGTACACACGATGAGTTTGTAGGAGACATAGAATTAGAAGAAGAACCACAACAACATGCCACCGAAACAACACAACCGGCTACTAGTAGGAAAACTAGAGGGGATAGTAGTGATTGGCACAAATTTTATGATTATATTCCGGACGAAAATGTACCGGGTATAGGTTTAAAAGTGTGTAAAACATGTTCGAAGCATACAAATGGAAGAGAGGTGAGGACACGGGTAGAATTAAGCGATACATCCTAAATGTGCATAAATAACTTCTTGTTGACCTACCCGGCCAACAAAAATCTACCCTAGGACCGGTCTAGTTGATAGCCACCCTTATGATCCCGAACTTGTTCATCGGAAAATGGCCTGATTAGTAATCAAGGAAGAGTTACCATTTTCCTATCCCGAGAGTAGGGACTTGAAAAATTTTAATCAAACCGCCTTAAACCCTCGTTTTATAAGAATCCCTAGGAATACTTGCAAATTGGATTGTTTTAAAATGTACAATGAAATGAAGGAAGCTTTGATTGCAATTTTATGGAGTTTAACTTGTAGAGTTAGTTTAACTTCTGATTGTTGGACGGGTTGCAACAATATTCCAATGATGGGAATAACCTGTCATTGGCTCGACAGTGTTTCGATTCTTCAAAAAAGAATCATCTCACTTGCTGCGTTGCCCTATCTCCATAGTGGCAATGAAATTGCAAACCGTATTTTAGAAATTTGTGATGTTTTTCATATTCGCGATAAAAAAAATGTGTATAAGTTTTGATAATGCATCTAACAACAATGCATCAATTAGTATTTTAAAAACCGCATTAAACCCTCCATCTGACAATATTTTTCATGTTAGATGTGCATGTCATATTTTAAATTTATGTGTTCAAGATGCATTAAAAATAGCCGAACCATATATAGTTAAAATTATAAATTGTGTACATTTTATTGCATTAACTGGCACCATATTTTAAGAAAGGAAAGCTTGGTGTTGGCTTAAAAATGTCCCTTTTAGAAAATTTCCAAAGGATGTTAAACATCGATGGAACTCTACTTTTGATTTGCTACATGTTGTTACTGAATATAAAGCATGTATAAATAATTTTTGTATTGCAAAAAATATGAAAATTTTGAAATGACTCCTGTCGATTGGTTTTATGCCGAATCTTTGTTGAAATTTTTAGAACCTTTTATAACCGCAAATTTCAATTTTTCAAAATCTTATGAATCTACTTCTAGTAGCATATTTATTTCAATAGTTACTATGATGCAAACTTTAAAAAAAATGATCGATGATACTTTTGTTGGTGATATTGTAAAACCTACATACACAAAATTTTTGAAGTGTTTTAACCCTCCTCCTATGTTGTATTGTGTTGCTACTGTGATGGATCATCGTATAAAATTAGAAGGTACGAAGAGTTTAATTGAAATGTTTTTTAATTTACTTGGGGATGATGACAAAGAAATTTATTGCGCTTCTTTTTTAGTTAAATTTGAATCGACATTAAATAACTTGTATAATTATTATGATAGATGTTTTGCTTCTAGTAGTAAAACTTCTTTAGTTAGTTCTTCTTCTGCTACTTCTAAAGGTAAGGGTATGAGTAAATTTTACTTGCACAAATTCAATCAAAAAAACCTATGACTAATCAACCAAATGAATTAAATTGGTATAACCAACAAGATTCTGAATCTTTTAGTTCTTCACTAGATATTTTACAATGGTGGAAAAACCATGAACACACTTATAGTATTCTTAAATATATGGCTAAAGATCTACTAACTCCTCCTGTCTCTACAGTTGCTTCTGAAAGTGTATTTTCTATAAGTGGCAGGGTTCTAACTAATTACAGGAATCGCTTAAAGCCCCAATCGTTAGAGTTGCTCGTCTGCACAGAAGGCTGGCTGAAGGCTGAAGATAGGACCCAAGGAAAAGCATTATTGACGCCCACAAGTGGGAGCACCTCGCCGGAAGAACAACAACAACCACAACAACAAGTCAACAACAACAAATTGAAGACAATTGTAAATAGATAAAAAAATTGTATTAAATCTTTGCTTGTTATTTAAAATTAGGAAATTTGAAGTAAATTGAAATTTTATATAAGAAATTTGTTATTGTATAAAACAAATTTGTAGAAAATCTTTATTTCTTATTGCAAATTGTGAAACTTGTATAAGTTGAAATCATATGAATAATATCTTTTTTTGCCAATTTCACTCTTTTAATCTTATTATTATTATTACAATTTTTTGTGTTTATTATTAAAATTACATTTTTTTAAGTAAAAAAAAATTAACTCTAGCCGGGCCAACCCGCGACCCGACCGACCCGGGTTGGACCCGAAAGGGTTCACGGGTTGGGCAGGTCGCGAATTCACGTCTTCGACCCGGCTCGGCCCGTTTAACACATCGACCCGACCCGAACACGCCCAAGTTGGGTGCGAACCCGGGCGGGTTCGACCCGACCCGGCCCGCCAGATCTGTTTGCCAACCTGCCCAAAATACCCTACAACTTCCTTTATCATCAGTAATACAAACTAATATCATTACTAATCATATTGGGTTGAAGGTACAAATGATGGTGTACGTGTTGAATCTTCTGAACCTGAAACTGGTGTCTGCCACAATGTAGAAGGCTGATGCTTTGATACCAATCTCCTACCTGAAACTGTTGTTGGGGGAACTGATTCTCGTAGGACCATTTCATCCGTTATAAATCTTCTTAATAGATAATTATTTTGTTGACACTGTCTGTACAACTCCTCCTACAAAAAAAGTAGAGATATTTCAACACATTAATCAACATTAGCACCGACAAAATAAAAGGTAAGTCAGTTTCTCACATATGATTGATCCCGCGCAATTCAAATTCCAAAATTTCCTAACCAAGGTTTGTTGTCACTGTACCACCCGTGAAAAGGGGTGCTTCAACTATGAGCTCACTATACAATGCTAGTCTAGCAAGTTGCGGTTGTGTTGGATATTGCGAGGGCAACCAAGAATGAGGGGCTGGAAATGGTAATTGGGCAGATGGATCACTGCAACTAGCTGCCCTTATGAAATCAACGTTAGCTCCATGCGAGAAATTCGGCATAATAGGACCCACTGATACCTTAGACCAATACTGATCATATAAACTTTGTGGAACGTGACAGACAAGTGTAGAAGTGTAATATCCCGATTGGATATTATATTTGAATAATTATTATTTTTAAAATTAAAATGTTTTTATGGAAATTATCTAGTTTTATTAATAAAAACTTATCTGTATATATACTAGTAAGTATATATATGTATTGTATCGATTTTGTGCACTTGTACAAAATCCTGTAAAATGTGATTTTGAGAAAATGTCTGGAAAATCCCGGACAGATATTAAAAATTATTATTTTATTATTATTTTATTATTATTTTACTTTTATTTTCAGAATTGAAATGTTTTTTGGGGATATCACCCGGTTTTGTTAATAAACATTATCTATACGTATATACTAGTCTGTATATATCTGTTTTATATCAAATTGATAATGGAATCTTCCAAGCCGGTAATAAAACTATTTTATTTTTATTTCTCAGAATTAAATTATTTTTGTACAGATTGATTCATTTTAACTAATAAAAATTATCTGTATAATCATATATATGTACGTATTTGAATCATATCGATTTCGTACATTTGTACGAAATCATGTAGTATGTGATTTTGGGTAAATGTCTCTTATTTTTTATCAATCATGATCAAATAGAATGTTAGGATTGGATTAGGATTTGATTGCAATTTAAATTTGCAAATTGAACGGATTAGGGTTTAATTGCAATTTGATTCCAATTGTTTTGAGACACAAGAGGAAGAGACAAGTGGCTCTCTCTCTACCACATCTCTCTCCCTCCCTCTCCTATAACTTGGCCGGCCACAACATGAAGGGAAAAAGCCCTTTCATTTTTTATGTCTCTCCCTCTCTTTCTCATCTCATTCTTTCTATTTTTGTTTTGTTTTAAAGCTTAGAAAAAGATTGAGAAGAAAAGAAAAGAAAAGAGAGATCAAATTAAAAATTTGATGGGTTCTCTTTCATGAAGTGTTCTTGAAGAGGAGCAAGAACAAGGAGCAAGGAGGAGAAGGATCAAGCAAGTCCTTCAACCCGATTTTGTGTGGGGGTTCTCAACACTTTTGATTGTTATTATTATTGTTATTTGCTTATTATGTGTAGATCTTGGACAAATTTCATGTGCATATGATGTTTGTGGACTAGAATAAAGCATGTAAATATTGAAGTAGTAGAACACAAAATAAACCCTAAAGCTTCAATCTTGTAGGTTGGATGGTTAGAATTAATTTGTTATGCTAAAGTTAAAATCTTGAGCCCAAATTAATTGGAGAGGTTCTTATATGTGTTATTATCATGTTCTATTTTTTATAGATTTTTTGGGGTTAATTTGATGGGTGAAATCGACGTTTCCCTCAAAATAGCGAGTTTTCAAGCAAAAATAGCGAACTGCTGTTTTGGGTTAACGTCGACGTGTGTTCAAGGGGCTATATCTTGATGTTCCTTGCGGAATATGGAAAAGTGACCAACTAGGAAGTTGTAGTAGACGTTATCACCTTTCCAAAATGCCATATTTGGTTAGATTCCGACAAGTGGTGCAAAAGTTATGACTTTTACAAAAACATAGCAGCCAGCTTTTGGGCTAAGTGCTCGCTGTTTTGATTGCTCGATGTTTTGTATCCTTTTACTTAGTGAATTTGGGAAAGTGTTCAACTAGAGAGTTGTAGTAGATGTTCCCACCTTTCCAAAATGTCCTATTTGGTTAGATTTCGATAAGCGGAGCTATGACCATTCCAAAACACAGCAGCCAGCTTTTGGCTGAATGCTTGCTGTTTGGATTACTTGATGTTTTTGTAACTCTTATTGATTGAATTTGAAAAATTGTTCAACTAGAGAGTTGTAGTAGAGTCTCTCAACTTTCCAAAATGTCTTATTTGGTTAGATTCCGACGAATATAGAAGAAGTTGTGAGCTTTACAAGTTTTCAGCTTGTGCTGTCTTTCGTTGTCTTTGTGTTGTGTTCAAAGGACGGTGGATTGAATTCCACAAGTAATCTGAAAACGTAATTAACTAAAGACCTTTACAAATCATAGCAGTTGACCTTTTGGCCGAAAGCTCGCTGTTTGCATTGTTTGAAGTTTTTACACCTCTTATTGATTGAATCTAAAAAAGTGTCCAACTAGACAGTTGTAGTAGAGTATCTCACCTTTCCAAAATGCCCTATTTGGTTAGATTCTGATAAGCGGAGTAGAAGTTACGACCTTTGCAAGTTTCAGCTTAGCTGTAGCTTTTGGCTGTCTTTTGTTGTTTTTGCGTGTGTTCAAGGGACAGTGGATTGAATTCCAAAAGGAATCTGAAAAATTCATCAACTAGAGAGTTGTAGTATATGTTTCCACCTTTCCAGAAAGTATAATTTGGTTAAATTCCGACAAGTAGAGCAAAAGTTACATGCTTTCAAAGTTTCAGCTTTTTGTTAAGAAATTTGTTGTTAGTTAATTTTTGCGTGTTCAAAAGATGGCGGATTGAGTTCCATAAGGAATCTGAAAAAGTGTTCAACTAGAGAGTTGTAGTATATGTTCCCACCTTTCCAGAAACAATAATTTGGTTAAATTCTGACAAGTAGAACAAAAGTTACAAGCTTTCAAAGTTTCGGCTTTTTGTTAAGAAATTTGTTGTTGGTTAATTTTTGCGTGTGTTCAAAGGACGGTGGATTGAATTCCATAAGGAATCTGAAAAAGTAATCAACTAGAGAGTTGTAGTATATGTTCCCACCTTTCTAGAAAGTATAATTTGGTTAAATTACGACAAGTAGAGCAAAAGTTACAAGCTTTCAAATTTTCAACTTTTTGTTAAGCAATCTGTTGTTGGTTAATTTTTGCGTGTGTTCAAAGGACGGTGGATTGAATTCCATAAGGAATCTGAAAAAGGCATCAACTAGAGAGTTGTAGTATATGTTCCCACCTTTCCAGAATATATAATTTGGTTAAATTCCGACAAGTACAGCAAAAGTTACAAGCTTTCAAAGTTTCAACTTTTTGTTAAGAAATCTGTTGTTGGTTAATTTTTGCGTGTGTTCAAAGGACGGTGGATGGAATTCCATAAGGAAACTGAAAAAGTCATCAACTAAAGAGTTGTAGTATATGTTCCCACCTTTCCAGAAAGTATAATTTGGTTAAATTCCGACAAGTAGAGCAAACGTTACAAGTTTTCAAAGTTTCAGCTTTTTGTTAAGAAATCTGTTGTTGGTTAATTTTTGCATGTGTTCAAAGGACGGTGAATTGAATTCCACAAGGAATCTGAAAAGTAATCAACTAGAGAGTTGTAGTAGATGTTCTCACCTTTTTAAAAAGTCTAATTTTGTCGAATTCTGATAAGCGCAGTACTATTTGCTTCTAGGTTGTAGAACACCTTTTATGTAACTTTTATGTACTCATTAGTAGTATACTTATATTAGGTTGTTAGAAGACTCTTCTGTTGCTTCTAACTGTAAAAGAACAAATTTTTGTTAGTAAGCTTATGCACGAAATTCTAGTTCATGTTAACTAGAGCTGTCATGAACTGTTTGTAGTTTGAAACATGTACTTGATTATGAGTAACAAGTATTCCTTGTGCTCATAAGTCATGAAATAAGTTTTGGTCTGTTTCATACGTAGCTCACCTAGCTCGTATGAAGTTGTTTATTCATGCGTAGCTCATTGGGCTTGTATGGAGTAATTATCTTGAATTGATAGGCGATGAGTGGATCCGATGAGATCTTGTGAAGTCTAGGTTGAGTCTTGGTAGATTGTGTCAACAATTGTTACACTCTCTTGAAGAGGGACACATGTGGTGTTTTTTCATGATAAGTTGGAAGCACAGTGACATGTCTCGCTTGTTTGAATTTTTTGGTGCCGTCTCATGGCAAGTTGAGAATACGACTCCAGGTTGAAAGTACCTTGTAGCTTGTACGGACCCATTTGATTGGTTAGGGTTAGTGACATCGTTAGGGTAGTAACTGTTACTTAACCATTTTTACCTATGAATTGCCGAAGAGTGAGAGTTGGTGTTAGGGGTGATACCTTATAATCTGACTTCTCTTCTAGGCCAACACTAGGTGGTGTTATTGGGATGTATTCCCCTGTCAAAGGAATATGGGCGGTGCTTTTTCATGACGAGTTGGGAGCACGGGATTTGTATCTCGATTGTTAATTCCTGAACTGCCATGATAAAAATGGGAGGTTTTCCTAGGGAAATAGACCCTACGATTCCATCACGTTCTATGCCTTCTTATGACGAGTTGAGGGCACGGAAGAAGGTTGGCTAGTATCTTGTGGTTCGTGTTGGCTTTTGAGCGAGGTCCGATTTGCCGAGCAATAGTGGAAAATGGGGACACCACTATTATACCGCAGTAACAAAACTAGATCGTACCTGCAACCTCATCAGTCATGTAGTATTGTGTCAGGAATAAGATGGGTACAAAAGTAGAATTCATAACGCTGGTTCAAATCCCTATATATGAAGAAACGGCTTGATATGAGGCGTATGTAGTATGGGCTGCATACCGTTCCAGAGTCTTACTTGTATTAGAATAAGTGCATTAGAATAAGTGCATCATTGTATTAGTTAATCTTGCATTAGAGTCTAAGTCATAGCATACACTGACACATCAATTATATATACATGTTTCTCTTTTCATCAATCTAGTTGTTTAAAGTTGAGAATCACTGCTAGTCATCAGCCTTAAAGCGTCAGTATATGTATTGGCGTCCCCACTTCAATAGATACTGGATTGCAGAGCTACAGGTACTGATTTAGGAGGACTCAAGGCAAAAGAAGCAAGTATTGATTTATTTCAATTGTAATATTTGTTGTAATTTAACTGTTGAGAAGCATCCAAGTGAAGTACCAAGTGTTATGTATTATTTATTGTACTCTGATGTAATTCTTATTGAAAGTTCATAACACTTGGGCTTGAATGACATTATTGTAATACTGATGTAATGTATTGCAGTTTTATAACATACGGACTTGTAAAACATTTATGTTGAATAAAAAGTTTTAAATTTTTCTGTTTTTCTGTGTATTGTGGCTAATTGAAGGAAAATATTCTGGCTTATGTCATGGTCTCGCAGTGTATGGAAATCGGGACGTTACAAGAAGCATCAATTGGGTTACAGAACTCATGTGATTTCATTCGAGACATAATAGTAGGAGGATTTGCTGGGATAGCAATAACCCTAGTTATTTGGTGATAACATTGATCACCGAGATACCAAACTCCCTACATTGAAATAATAATTAGCACAACAATCAGAAGAAAAATAAGCATTGAAACAATAACTTTATAAAGTATTACCTGATCGCCATATTGGAAGATAACATGGTGGCGGGATAAGATGATCGCACATTGAATATTATACTCATTCTCATATGACGATCCATTATATGGTTGTCATATAATAAATGCTGATGACCTCATCTCCAACTAACTCCGGGACATGGAGATATTGTAACGGATCAAATCAGTTCTACTCTGATCCAAATTTTTGCAATTCCACCGTGCAACTTTAGGTTTAATATTTGCATTTTGTAAATGAATCGCAAAATCTACGGTTCTATCACTCATCGGTGTACAAATACTTGTGTATTCATATGCCCAATACTGAAATAAGACCATCATATTAATATGTATTATTAATATTCCAAATACTAATATTATATAGTTTAGATATTGTTACGACCATATTATTAATATTCCGTAAAATTACCTCGAGTACTTGCCACGGACCGTTAAATATTTTGACTTTCAGTCTTTTACAAGATTCCAGAGACATATATAGCAATGCCAATGTGGGACTTCCCCAATCATGCATGCCAACTAGGTTCAGATCTTCAAAAACAGTAAGGAAACCACATCTCACTACTAAAGAAGCATTGGGCAGAAGAAACTCACCCACAAAGTACATGAAGAAAGCTCTGGCAACATTCATTGCCACTTGAGGATCTAGCTTAGCGGCATCGATCCGTTATTTTTGAAATTACTTCTTTAAGAACGAGCAACGTATACCATAGGATTTCCAATCTTCTGACGTAATTTCTGCAAAGAACCTAGACTGGACAACATCGAAGGTGTATGCATCATCGTTACACAGCGGTACATCACTGACTCCAATAGATAATCCCGTTAGCATTGCCCATTCTAACGGGGTAAATCCCAACTCGCCCCGTGGAAGGTGGAAAGTGTGGGTCGTGTCCCACCATCTCTCAACCAAAGTCTCAACAAGGCGCGCCGAGGACTTCTCCGTATCGAAAGTAAAAAAATGGTTCCAGCCGGCAATGATGATCAACTACTTAATTAGAGGGACAGTGCAAACTAGCTTGGAAGCTTTTATCGGACCCTTCCAATTCCCTCTGAATGTAACAAATCTACCGATAGGAAGCTCGGCAATTAGCTTATGTACGTGTTGTCGATCATCGACAACTCTGATCCACTCCGATGGATCGCTATAATTCTCAGACGCAATAGTTTCTTCTTCACTTCTGTTGTGTGATTGTGCGGACTCTGATCAATGTCAATATTTGACTCTCCCAATAAATCTATTGATTCTTGAAGACAGTTTTTTTTGTATGGAGAACAGAATTTCTATTGGGAGGCGGAGAGAAATTTTTTGAAGATTAAGATGAGAAGTGGCACTACATTCTATGAAGTTAGGATAGCATGCAATTTATATGAACTAAAAGTGAACCCCAGGGGTAAAAATGTCATTTCACTTTCAATTAAGCATGGGGAACACAATAATTTATCTTTAAAAAAGACTAAAGCGTCGAACGAAATACCCCATTCTCGTCCAAAAGCAAAATTTCACCCAGCAAATTACGGACGGGACAACATGTCCCGTCTGTCTTGAAATTTTTTTTTTTTTGAAAAAGAGACGGTACATGTCTCTCCTAAAAAAATTTTAAAAATTGCGTGGGACGGACCGTCCCACGCAATTTTTAAATTTTTTTTAGGAGAGACGGGACAACATGTCCCGTCTATTGCGATTATTAAATTAAATTTTAAACTTTCATTGATAGACGATACATGTATCATCTACCTATTTTTTGAGAATCTTTTAGTAAACGACCACTGCACACATTAGCTCTAATTCCTATTTCTATTTCTGCCATATTCTCAAATATGAGAAACACCATTGTAGATGCTCAATAGACTATAATAGATAGATAGAAACTCTTGGCGTTTTTCTCTTTAGAAGGGTAAGTTTGATATGCAAGTTCAACCATCCAAGTTTTATGTAAGTAGACCTGGCAAACGGTCGGGTCGGGTACCCATGGGTACGGGTCACCTGACCCGCGGGACCAACAGGCCGAGTCGAAAAGTGACTGTGAAAAAAAAATTATTTTTGTCTCGACCTGGACCCGGCCCGCGGGTACCCGCCAATATTTTAAGGGTTTTTAAAGTTTGTTTTAGGGTATTCTAAAAAAAATTTAAAAATATTAATTGAATAATTGATTAAAAACATAACCAACATATTATCATTTTAAAGAAAAGTGTAAAAGCAAAAATTGAATAACTGAAACAACAAGCAATGTAATCAAGAATCACGAATGATCACTTAATAAGCTTCTTTCTTGTTGCCTTGGTAGGCGCCTTGTTCAAATAAATATATGATATCAACATTCAAAATTCAACTAGTACTTCAATTTATCATTTCATCAACCAAAACAGAAAAGTAAAAAATTTTCCAATCATGTAAAGAAAGAGCTATCAAGTTTCAAAGCATGCAAACATAATGAAATCATATGACAAACTAGTTTAATCAAAACATACAACAGAAATATCAAAATAATGAAATCATATGACAAACAAGTTTCTAAAGTCTCAAAATTAATTACATTTGAACAAATTATAACTCAAGTTCGTGAACATTTAATTTAGTTTAATTTATTTAAATACCTGGGTACCTACAAGTACCAGTGTGTATAACCGACCTGATCGTGGGTTTACGGGCCGGGTTGAAAAGTAATCACTTTTTATATAATAAAAAAATTCTTTACCCGTACCCGGTTCGTACAGGTACACCTGTGGGTACCAACGGGTCATGGGTCGGAATTGCAAGGTCTATATGTCCCGCAAACCCTCGAAAATTTCCCTAGGTTTTTTTTTCTTTCAAAAAAATTATCTATATAATAAATTACAAAGAAAGCTATCAAATGGCTCACATTCAATCTCCTCTAAAATCAATGGTCTACATTGATTCTCACAAAACATATTTTTTTGCTCAAAATTTCAAACCCCAAAATTAAAATTTTCCCCCAAAACTAAAAAACTCATTACTTTATTACTATCTCTCTCTTCTCTCTTCAATTTTTCAGATTTCTCTCTTTCTCTCTCTCCCCCTCTCTCCCATTCTTTCTTTATTTACTTAGAAATTTAGATTTTGAGATTTCAGGTTTGTAAAATTTTTAGAATTTTTATGATTTTTTTTATTGCACATGTTATATTGAAAATAGCAAATATTTCTTCAATAGTTAAATTTCATCATTTTCCACACTTAAAGTTCTAAAAAGTTGGATTTTACACCCTCATTTATAATTATTTTTCAACATATACTAATAGAAACATAGACTTTTATTTACAACTAATTATTATCATACTATTTAAACTTGAACTACATAATTGTTATTTTACTGTTTACAGGGCTGTTCGTGTGTTGTATCATTCCGAAGACGTGCCGTAGACACGTGTCCACGGGCAAATCTAGCTTATTAATATAACTGCTTAATTTTTTATTTTTAACTCAAAAATTTTCCAAATTAGAAAAGAAATTGCAACTTCCAAGACAAATTCCAATAAGGGTTCAGGTTAGGTTCCCTAATAATCTAGATGAACACCACGTGCATTCTCCCCTCCAAAACTAGTTGTATTCATTTTCTTCCACCCTATAATTGTTTGAATTTTTCCGTTCTGACTCACCTTTTGAAAATATTTAGCACACCAACCCACTTTTCAAAATATTGTCCAAACTAACCAAGTATTGGACATGTCAGCATAAAACGCTATTGACAACAACAGCATATATAATTTTAATGCCGTTGTTTTCAATAGCGGCATCTGTAAAAAAAATAAGATCATGCCGCTATCTAGAGTAACGGTATCACTACATTTCATCTCATTCGTGAACTCTTTGACTTGGAAAAAAAATACTTGATGTCGTTATTAAGGATAACGGTATCAGTTCAAAGAAGTTTTTAAAATTTTCTCTTTAAAAAGATCTAAAATCAAAATCTAAAAGCTTTTTTAAATTTATGCCGCTATCCTCAACAGCGGCATCGAAATACCCGATGCCGCTATTGGGGATAGCGACATCAGTTCAAAGAAGATTTCAATTTTTTTCTCGTTAAATATGTCTGAAATCAAATTTTGAAATATTTTTTGAACTGTTGCCTCTATTTATAATAACAGCATTAAGTATGTCGATGCAGTTGTTTGGGATAGCGGCATCAATTATAAGATGTTTCCACACTTGTAATTTTTTTCCAAGTGTGAGAGTTTATGATTGAGAGAAAACGAACTGATGCCATTACTCAAGATAGCGGAATTGTCTTTTTTTTTTTTTCACAGATATCGCTCTTGGTAACAACTGCTTCAAAATAACATATGTCGTTGTTGCAAATAACATTTTATGCTGCCGCGTCCACACATGGGTCAGTTGGGTAAATATTTCCTAAAGTGAGTCAGTTTGGTAAATACTTTCAAAAAGTGGGTCAGTACAGAAAACTAATTTCTCAATCTTAGTAGAGAGATATGTTTGGTAGTTTCGTTTTTTTAGTTCTTTGTTTGAAAATTCACTTTAGGTAATCTTACAAAATTATGGGAGAAAAGAAAATGAATGCTCCTCCACTCCATTAACAACCAGACTATTAGTGAACTATAATGATCCACTTCGATCAGAACCTAACCCAACGTGACCTACAGTCATACTTTCAGCCATCCAAATACTTGCCCGTTAGAGCATCCAAAGTAGTTTGCTAAATTTCTATTTTATTCATATTATAGCAATTGCGACTCTGCAGTCGTTTGCTATTTATTTATATTTTGGCAAAACCGCTACAGAAGAATGCTATATTTGAGAGGCGATATGAGAATATGCATATTATAGCGGACGGATCTTCAAGTTCCGTCCCAAATAAGATTTTTTTGTTATTATTTTTTATGTCGGACAGATCTTGAAGTTCCATCCCAAATAATAAATTAATTTTTTATTATATCGGACGGAACTTCAAGTTCTGTCCCAAATATTAAAATGATTTTTTTTACTTTTTTACCTTGGACGGAACTAGACCATCCGTCCCATGAAATAATTTGTGTTGGACGGAACTTCACCATCCGTCCAACTTCAAGTTAATTAGTCTTGATTAAATATATGATTAATTATACTTAGTCTTAGTTAAATATACTAAGGTAATTAATTAGGGGTTAATTAAGGGTTGATATTAATTAGAGCATCCACAGTCGTTTGCTATTTATGCATAATATACATATTTTAGCTAAAAAATTGTTGTAGTTGTTTGCTATTTATGCATATTTTGATGATTTTGCGACAGTAGATTGCTATCTATGAGAGCGGATATAAGAAAAATGCATATTATACAGGACGGATCTTCAAGATCCGTCCCACTAAAAAAAAAATTATTCGTCAGACGGAACTAGACAGTCCGTCCGACCTTTATTTTAATAAAAAAAAATTGTAAAAATTGTTTTAGGCTGAATCCCCTCAAGTGATGGGGGCCCTTTTTTTTCAACAAAAAAATTGTTTTAATTATTAAAAAATTCAAAAAAAAATTATTTAAAAATCGTGGGACGGATTTTCAAAGTCCGACTGACGTTTTTTTTTGTTTTTTTTCCTTTCGACGGATCTTCAAGATCCGTTTCTAACGAAATTTTTTATTCAATAATTCATTTTATATACATTTCGCCCTACGCGGATCTACAAAGTCCGTCTGATATTTTTTTATATTAAATTGC
Source organism: Hemerocallis citrina (assembly GCA_017893485.1). Classification (NCBI taxonomy): domain Eukaryota; kingdom Viridiplantae; phylum Streptophyta; class Magnoliopsida; order Asparagales; family Asphodelaceae; genus Hemerocallis; species Hemerocallis citrina. Next base: position 181,872,881 of record CM030358.1, on the reverse strand, counting down.
TATAAAATAGCATTGGACGATTGCAGCAAACGCTCAATATGCTATATGGAAATATGCATTTAGCCATTTTTTGACAATCACAACTGTGGATGCTCTTAGTGGCCAATTTAGGGGTAATAATGTGGGTTTAAGAAGGTTGAAAGTGACAGCTCCCAGGGACGGAACTTCAAGGGTTTTTTTTTCCGCCTCCGACGGAGCTTCAAGTTGCGTCTGATGCTTTAAAATTATTTTTCGCGGGAAGGAACTTAGAATTCCGTCCGATCATTTTATACTTTTGATTGCTATATTATAGCATTTCACTACTGCTGCAAATGATACTTTGCTATATGTATAATATGAAGATTGCTATTTTTTAGCAATCACGACTGTGGATGCTCTTAGACCCATTTCCGGGAGATGGGTTGGTTGTAAATGCCGCAGTCGCAAATTACATAACAGTTGTTTTAACTCTTATCCATCTTTTATTCAAATATTTCAGACATAGATAGATATACAATATGTAAGCATCCACTCTACACAGTGTGGAACCAATTAAGTAAAGCGATCCTCTTAAAAGACTACGCATACAAAGAGTTGTACCAAGTGTAATATAGCTAGCGCATAGATTGTACTCTTATAGACTGTTTGGTTCAAAGGAGGGGAGGGGAGGGGAGGGGAGGAGAGAGAAAGGGAGGGGAGGGATTTTAATCAAGACTCTGTTTGGTTCAAAGGAGGGGAGGGGAGGGGAGAGAAAATAATTATCTTCTTGTTTGGTTCAGAAGGGGAGGGAAGGAATTTTATAATTAAATTACTTTTATACCCTTTCATATTTTAGGAGAGCCTATGTTTTATTGTTTCTAATTCTAATTTTGAAATATAAACAAAATAATGAAGACCAATAAGCAAAATAATGAAGGCAGATTGATTGATAGTACTTGAACAAATTAAATCAGATTCTGGCCCCAAATGCTACATGCTCTGAGACCACCAGTTGGCTAAACCACTACTGTAAGTCCAATATTTATGTAATATTATATATAAACAAAAACAGTAACAAGAATCAACTCATCTAGCTCATAAGAAAAAAATACTGTAATTTGTATTCTTTCAATTCACTTTTCGTGATTGAAGGAGCACTTCTTGCTGCCTATGTGGACGGAAAAGGATATCAAAGTTCAAACTATGCAATGTATCCCCAACTGTTAACAGAGAGACCAAGTATTATTCAGACTCTTGCATTTCATGCTAAAGCTTTAACATACAATTATATTTTTGCTTAAAAAAGATAAATAAATAAATAAATAAAATAAAACTGAAAATGTCGGGAGAGAGACGAGTCGGGAGAGAGAGGATATCTGCTCCTCACCTCCGCAACGAGGAGGGGGAGAAAGAGAGAGTGCGAGTGGGAGAGAGAGAGTCGGGAGAGAGAGGATATCTTTTTTATTTTAGGGATTTAGATCTAAAAATGACAGTTTAGTCCAATCACTTTAAAAAAATTAGACCCACTTTCTCTCTCCTCCAAATTCCTCAATATTGGAGGGGAGCCAAAATTGGCTCAGGAGGAATTCTGCACCCCTCCATTCCTCTCCCCTCCCCTCCTAAAAAATGAACCAAACAAGAAATGTTTTAAAAAATTCCTTCCCTCCCCTCCCCTCCCCTCCCCTCCATTCCCCTCCAACTAAACAGGCCCTTGGAGTAGAGCTTGAACAATGAGCCTCAAGTCATCAAGATCAACAGCTCCATCTCCATCCCCATCCATTGAGGCTACAATATCGAAGCAATCCTTCATGCTCAACCTCCCCATGCAACTCAACACCTCGTAAAGCTTCTCCCCGTTCACTGTTGTCGATGCAACCTCATCATCCACATCATCCACATCGAGAGCTGATAAGCCAATCTCGAGTAGCCCACTTAACTCACCTAGATCAAGTTGTACAATATTAATCAGAATCCTGAGGAACTCCTCGGCACTCATGAGCCCATCTCCATCGCCATCTCCTCAGCTCAACATCTCTCTAATCTCTTGGCGAGTTGTGTTGTATCCGAGGGATCCCATGATGCCCCCAAGCTCGTCTACAGAGATCATGCCGTCGTTGTTAGAGTCAAAGGATTTGCACGCCTCCAACATGCCATTGATGTAGCTCAATGTCTCGAGGTTAGCAGAGAGAGGAGTTGTTGATTGTGAAAGGGATGAAGCCATTGATGCAACGAATGAATGTTTTCTTATGATGTATATATATATATATATATATATATATATATATATATATATATATATATATATATATAATAAAACACAAAGAAAGCTATCAGGTGGCTCTCCTTCAATCCCCAAAAAAATCAAAGGTCCAGATCTAACCGCACAAAACATATTTTCCCCTCAAAAGTTTCCCTATCAGGTGGCTCTCCTTCAATCCCCCAAAAAATCAAAGGTCCAGATCTAACCGCACAAAACATATTTTCCCCTCAAAAGTTTCCCTCCAAAACTCAAATTCAAATCTCCCACCCAAAACAACTCTTATATTTATTTAATTATTATTTTTTCTCTCTCTCTCCCTCCCTCCCTCTTCTATTCAAAAAATTAAGAAAATAAAAATTTTAAATTTTTTTACAAAATAAAAAATTAAGAAAATAAAAATTTTAAATTTTTTTACAAACTAAAAAAAAAACTTTAAAACTTTAAAAATAATTCAAAAAAAAATAAATAAAAAATCATATACTATATTTTTTGTTGGACCCCCAAAAGTTTCTCATATAATATGTTTGCTACTTCAATTAATTTGCTGGACCTCCAAAACTATTTTATATGAGCAAACACGGTGCACCGTTCCGAAGACGTGTCGTAGGCACGTGTCAACGGGCGAACCTAGTATATATATATATATATACTATTTTAATGGGAGAGTTGGGGTTTGTAACAAACAAACCCTAACTTTGTAAATACACGTCCAAACTATATCCAACAAATATAAAAGTGATACACCCAAATCAAAATATTCAAATATAAACTATTTTTTTCTTATTCGATATATATTCATTTAATTTGATGACTTTACTTTTTGTAAACGTGCATCGCACGTACATTATACTAGTAATAATATTATAATGGGAGAGTTGGAGTTGTCATTTGTCAATATACAAACCCGTGCGTTACACGTGCAACTCCAACTCTCACATTAATTACAACAAAAATAACCAAATAAAAAATTTCACCTATTTAAAACGTGCAATGCATGTGTAAAACAATTTGATAATATTTTTTCAACACTAAACATACACTTATGTTGTACGTACAACTCAAATTCTACTTATAAACACGTACATTGCACGTACAAATTATAGTTTTTCCTTCAAAATATTTTTCCCAATTACGTCCAACGTATGTCCAACTCCAAAATTATTTCTTAACACGTATACCGCACGTGAAAATCATCCAACTCTTATCAAAACGTGCATCGTACATGAAAAATACTAGTATACATACAACCTGAAACAATTCCCTTCCCTTTGGCTGCTTTATGACGACACAAAAAAGAAAGTAGTGGAGCATCTTATACCCCCTAACATTAATGCATGCAAATGGATCCCGGTTCAAATGTTCAGAGAGAAAAGGGAAAAAGACTGCCAATAGTAGCAAGTGGGTGCGGATCTGATCCTCATACTACGCAATGTTCACGCCATTGCATCTATTAGATATTGTATTATATATATTTAGTTCCATATCGGATATGTATCAGTTTAATATTTGGTTCCCTCCTATATATAGAAGTCATTGTACACAGTTATATTAAATCCAATAATCAAATTATATTTTTCAATCTCTCTATTAACCTTATCATGATATCAGAGCACAATTATACAAATTTTCATTTGCTTAATTTCCCTATCAAAATCCTAGAATCCCAACAGCCAAAAAGAAGAAGAAGAAGCAACACATGAAGAAGCCGACGAACTCAACATCGGCCATCATCGTCGATGTCATCCTCCAGTCGACCCTTACCCTGTCCCCTCCTTTCTCCTCCAAAATCCCATTGCATCCAAAAGCTTCCTAAACCCATCTCCCGACCACTCTCCATCACGAAACCCCCCGACGACACCAAAGATTGTACCGAATCACCACATCCCGACCACTCTCCATCCCGAATCCCGAATCCCGAATCCTAAATCCCAAATCCCTCAACCCATCTCCGACCAACTCCGAGCCGGCGCCAATCGTCGTCGACCCTTGCCCTGTCACCACATCCCGAATCTCCTCGCTGAAACCCTAGCCGCACTCTTTCCCTCTCTTCCAACTCTAAAACCCTAGGCGCCACTCTACTCAAACCCTAAATTTAGAATCATCATACCCATCTGTTCCTATCCACAACCCTCAAACCCGTACCCAGGCTCTATATCCCAAACCAAAATCCATACCCTATCTCTACTTCCATACCCTACCCGTACCCTATATTACTCGAAACCCAAACCCTCCCCTAACCTGTTTTTAGTTTTCAAAAAATCAAAAAAAAAATCAAAAAAAAAACAAACAATCAAAAAAATAAAATAAAAATTGAAGGTGCTCTTTCTACTCTAGACACATGCAGTACCGCCATCATCCTGACTCCGGTCTCCTCCCTCCTACTTCAAGCATCATCCCTCACAATGCACCACCACTGCTTCCGCACCCGATAGCACTATCCAGCTCCCGATCCCGACACCAGCAGCAATTTCGCTCTCACTTTGATCCCTGCCACAGCGACATCAGTTTTATTCCTCCTCGCAACACTTCTTCCGTTACATCCTCGGTCATGACCGTTACTTCAGCCTTATCAACTTCTGCTGATTGGGCTAATCTATAACTTCGCCTTGCTCAGCTGGAATTCCAGCTCTTCGGTCAGTCTATCACTACTGACCCCTCTGTCCCTGCATTCTCTATTACTTCCGGTATGAATTCTTCTTGGATTTTAAATTCTGGTGCTTCACATCATCTTACTAGTAATTATACACTGCTCACCACCAGCACTACACTTCTCTCTCACTCTCCATCCCTACACACTGGCGATGGCTCACACCTTCTCACTACACACTCCGAGTCTATTAGCTCTATCACTCTCACATTGCCCTATGTTCTTTATGCCCCTTATTTATCCATGAACCTTATTTCCATTAGTGCACTATGCGAGAGTAGTCTTGTCATTAGTTACATTTGATTTTGTCGATTGTTCTATTACTGACTCTCATACGGGCCAGGAGTTTCGGCGTGCTAGTCGACAGGGTCGTCTATATCACCTAGATTTTTTTCATGCACATAGATCTCATCACCATTTTACTGGTGTTGTACACTCTGATGTTGATCTGTGGCATAGACATTTAGCGCATATTAGTGCATCTCAACTCAAGACTTTAGCCCATAGTGGTGTCCTTGGTTCTCTTTCTTTTACTCATTTGTCTGATTGTCAAGGTTTTCATTTGGCCAAACATATAGCCATCCCCTTTATTCACAAAAGTACTTCCCAAACCACCCACCATTTTCAACTTATTCACTCTGACATATGGGGATCATCTCTTACACCTTCTTATAAAGGCTAACTCTACTATGTTTGTTTCATCGATGACTTTACTCGATACACATGGGTGTTTCTTATGCGCCAACACTCTGAGATACCTGACATTTATCAGTTCTTTACAAACATGGTTCACACTCAGTTTGGTGTGCGTATCAAAATCTTTCGCTTTGACGGTGCTCGTGAGTACACTTCCACTACTGTGAGATCGATCCTTCAATCTTATGGAACACTCTTTCAGCAATCATGCCCTCACACACATGAACAGAATGGTGTAGCTGAACGCAAGCATCGTGACATTCTTGAGACGGCTCGCGCTCTTTTACTCTCCTCTTCTGTTCATCGTTCTTTTTTAGCCGAATCTGTCATGACGTCTATCAGTCTCATTAGCATCACTCCCTCGTCTGCTCTATCTGGCACATCACCTTATGAGGCTCTTCGTCACTCCCCGCCGAACTACTGTTTTGTCCTTCTCCCTCCCACTGAATGCATGAAGCTCACAGCTTGAGCTACTAAGTGTATTCATCTAGGTCTCAGTTTGGAACATAAAGGTTACCATTGTTTTGATCATGTCACGGGTCGTGTTCGTATTTCCTAACATGTCTCCTTTGTGGAAGACTCTCCCTACTACTTAACCTCTCCTAAGGATGCTAGTTTTCTTGACTCCCCTGTTGTTAGGCCTCCGTCCCTGGCCAGACCTTCACGCATTCCATTTAATCACGCTCCTTTAGATCCCTTCCCCTCATATACTGACGTTCCACCTATTATTCCTCCTACAGAGACACCACCTATATCCCTACAACATCATGCCCTTCACCACCTACATCTCCACTCCCGCATACACTCACACAACCTACCTCACCTCCTCACCTTGTTTATCCACAACCGGTCCATCAGTCTGCACGTTCTACCTCGGGCATCCCACCGGCTTGTTATACACCTGATGCCACTAGCCCTTCTGACCGGTTTGGTTTTGCCACCCCAACCTCTTACTCACCACAATTTCATGCGTATCTCACTGCCGTACATTCTACACGTTAGCCCAGAACCTACCAGAAAGCTATTCAATATCCTGAGTGGCAGGAAGCTATTCCAGAAGAGTCCTATGCATTTGATCAGACTGGCAGTTGGGATATTGTTCCACTACCTGTGGGTGTCCAGCCTGTCAACTGCAAATGGATTTCCAAGGTCAAATATCGCCCTGATGGCTCCATTGAGCGACATAAGGCTCGTCTTGTTGCCAGAGAATTTACTCAAGATCATGGTATTGATTATGATGAGACTTTTGTCCTGGTTACACAGATGACTACAGTTCGCACTCTCCTTGCCGTTGCCGCCATTCGTCAGTGGTCGTTATACCAGATGGACGTAAAGAATGATTTTCTTCATGGTACCTTATCTGAGGTTGTTTACATGAATCCTCCTCCTGGTCTTATCACACATCCTCGTCATGTTTGTCGTTTGTGTCGGGCTATATATGGTCTGAAACAGGCCCCTCGAGCCTGGTTTGAGTGTTTTTGCCATGTTAACACCTAGGCTGGCTTCAGTCAGAGTTCACATGACCATTGTATGTTTATGCGTTAATCACCGCAGAGGAGGGTCATTTTATCATAATATGTTGATGATATGATTATTACTGAGGACGATCCTGCAGGTATTGCCTCTACACAGAAGTACGTTCACCAGCAGTTCCTTATGAAAGATCTTGGCAGGCTACTTTCTGGGCCTAGAGATTGCCCATGAGTCTCGGGGGATACTTATTTCTCAGCAGAAATACATATCAAATATTATCTCCGCTGCTTGTCTCTCTAACAGTTGATCGGCCGACACTCCCTTAGAGCTTCTTGTGAAACTTCATCCCATATATGGTGAGCCACTTCCTGACCCCACTAGATACAAACAGATTGTTGGACAGCTTGTCTATTTATGCATGACCAGACCCGATATTGCCCATGCAGTCAGTATTGTTAGTTAGTTTGTTTCCACTCCTACATCAGTTCACTACAGTGCACTTCTTAGGATCCTCAGATATCTTCAGGCACTATCACTCGCTTATTATTCAAGCCCTCCACATCCAACCAAGATCTCCGCGCGTATTCTGATTCAGATTGGGCGAGTGATCCTACCACCAGACGATCTACCACGGGTTTCTGTCTATTTCTTGGTAATTCATTGATCTCGTGTCGAAACAAGAAATAGGCAGTTGTACAATGTTTCTTCAACTGAAGCTGAGTACAGAGCAATAGCATCCACTACTAGAGAAATTGTTCATTGGCTATTATCAGATATGAGTGTAACTCTTACCGGCGCTACTCCTCTTCATTGTGATAACTGGAGTGCATTGCACATTGCAAGTAACCCGGTCTTTCATGAGCGAACAAAGCACATAGATATAGATTATCATTATGTTTGTGAGCGCTTTGAAGTAGGGACCATTTCACTTCACCCCGTTACTTCTTCACAGCAGACAGCAGACTTCTTCACCAAGTCTCATACTATCCAGATATTTCATTATTTGGTGGGCAAACTCGCAATGTTCGACCCATCGTGAGTTTGAGATGGGGTGTTATATATTGTATTATATATATTTAGTCCCATATCGGATATATATCAGTTTAGTATTTGGTTCCCTCCTATATAGAAGTCATTGTACACAGTTATATTAAATCCAATAATCCAATCATATTTTTCAATCTCTTTATTAACCTTATCAGCATCACAAACGAGTAAGAATAACTTCATCTGAAATGTGGCTCCCTGTAGTTGCACTACTAGGGACTGTACAGATAAGCCAGGTGAGTCTACGAAATAGTTTGTGTTTTCTCTTATGCACAAAACATGATGTCGGCCCTTTGACATAACGTATAAGGTGGAAATAGTATGTTACTGAATTTGTGGAAAGCTCGTGGCTCAACCAAAGCTCGCTTTTACTTGAAAAGCAATAGTTGATATTGTGGAGTGGTACAGTGCTAGTTAACATAAATAGCCTAAATTGGGGTTGCAGTTGTACCAGAAACCACTAATAAAGCAACAAAACATGAAAAATATTGGCTTAAAGCTAATATTTTGTTTTAGGAATTGCGCCTCTCACCGATCAAGCAAGTAGTAGGCCTGAAGTTTATTACCATATATTATGGACGAATGGGAACAAGGTTTTGCAACTGTTATGTGCTTAAAGCAGTCGGTTTCTGATATCGCAGTTTTTTGTTGTATATTCAGCTGAACAAGGCATATTCACAGGATAAAGGTCCTTGTTAGATTCAGAGATAAAAAAGAATACTTTATTCGATTGATTATAACCGAGTGCAATGCTTTTTATATATAGAAGAGAAGAAAAAACTAAACTAATACATATTCCGATATGAGACTAAACTGAATAATATAATATATAATATCGAACACCCTCCCTCAAACTCATGGTAGGTCGAACAGTATGAGTTTGCCCACCAGAACATACTAAAATTTGGTGAAGAAGTTTGATATCTGCTGTGAAGAGGTCACAAAATGTAGTGTGAACTGGTCCATGCCTCAAAATGCTCACAGACAATGACAATCAATCTCTATGTACTTCGTCCGTTCATGATAGACCGGGTTACTTGCAATATGCAAGACACTCCGGTTATCACAGTGAAGAGAAGTAGGTCATGTAAGAGTTACGCTCATATCTAATAATAGACACCGAACATAAATAATCTCTTTAGTGGTAGCTGACATCACTCTGTACTAAGCTTTTGTGGTGAGGCCAAGGGGAGGCTGCATGTAAACAACCTCAGATAAGGTACCATGAAGAAAAACATTCTTCACATCCATCTTATATAATGGCCATTGTCAGATGGCAGCAACGGCAAGGAGAGTGCAGATTGTAGTCATCTATTCAACAGGAACAAAAGTCTCATCAAAATTAATGTCATGTTACTGAGTAAATCCTCTAGAAACTAGACGAGCCTTGTGCCGCTCAATGGAGTCTTCAGGTTGATATTTGGCCTTCAAGATCCACTTGCAACTAATATGCTCGACGCCCACTGGTAGTGGAACAACATCCTAACTGCCAATATGATCAAATGCACGAAACTTCTCTGCAATAACCTTCCGTCACTTGAGATATTGAATAACTTCCTAAAAAGTTATGGTCCCACGTGTGGAGTGTATAGCGGTGAGATATGTATGGAACTGTGGTGAGTAAGAGGCTAGGGTGGCAAAACCAAACTGGTCAGAAGAACTTGTAGCATCAGGTGTTTAACGTGCCAGTGGGATGCCCAAAGTGGAACGGGTAGAATGACGAACCACTGGAGGTTGTGCAGGGTGTGGAGGTAAGATCGGTGGTATGGGTTCTTGGGGCTATGGTATTGTGAGTGCATGTAGCTATGGTGATACAGGTGGTGTGGCTGCATGTGGCTGTGGCGGTGCAGGTGGTGTGGGAGGGGCCACTGTAGGTATGGGATGCGTAAGTTCAATATGAGAAGGGATAGAAGCTAAAGGAGTGAGATCGAATGAAATTCATGAAGATGTGCCAGTCGGGGTAGTCGAGGAAACCGGGAAATCGAGAAAATGGGTATCCTCAGGGGAGGACATGTAGTAAGGAGAGTATTGCACAAAAGAGACATGACGAGAGATACAGACACGACCCACCAAGGGATCAAAACAACGATATCCCTTGTGCTCAGAAATGATACATAGGTTAATACACTTAGGGGTCTAGATGGTTAGCTTTGTGCACTCAGTGAAAGGGAGAAGGACATAACAGGTGCACCCAAAGGTACGAAACATACTGTAGTCCAGTGGAGAGTGATGAAGAGCCTCATGCGGCATCGTGCCAGATAGGGTAGAAAACAGAGTGATGTTAATGAGGCTGACAGAAGTCATGACTAGCATTGGTATAAATACCTGGACCCGACCTGGACCCGACATTGGACCGAAACTGACCTGGCCTGTCCGGGTCCAGGTCCTAAAATGGGACCTATTGTACTTTTGGGTCTGGGTCCGGGTCCACTCAAAAGAGACCCGACCTGACCTTGACCCGGACCCGGACCCGTTAAAAAAAACCCAAAAAATCAACATAAAAATAAATATTCTATCCTCATCCCTCCCCTCCTTCCTCCCCAATTCTAAAACTTCCTCTTCCAAACTCAAAACTCATGCCTTTTTCTTCTCTCCTCTATTCTAAATCCTCTACTTGCCGCCTCCGTTCGCCCCTCACACTCCCACTCCAACCGAATGGGTAGGAATATTTTAATAGGACCCGGACCCAGAACAGGACCCGGTCCTCACGGAACCGGACCCGAAATGCAGAACCGAAATTTTTGGACCCGTAGGGGACCGAGTCCGGGTCCGAGTAGTGAAGGACTCGACCCGACCCGACCCGATACCAATGCTAGTCATGACAGCTTCAACCCAGAAAAGATGAGAAACAGAGGAAAAGAGTATAGGAGCACGCATCGTGTCAAGAATATGACGATGCTTGCGTTCAGCTACAACATTATATTCTTGTGTGTGAGGGCATAACTGTTGGAAAATGTTGCCGCGAGACTAAAGAATCGATTGCATGGTAGTGAATGTGCACTCACGAGCACCGTTTGAGCAAAAAATCTTGATCCGCACACCGAACTGAGTGTGAATCATTGTCGTAAATATCTGGTAAATATTAGGAATCTCAGATCGTTGGCGAATAAGGAAAAACTAATGTGTATCGAGTGCAGTCATCTATGAAGGTAACATATAGAGATAGTCTTTACTAGAAAGTAGAGGAGAGCGTCCCCATATTTCAGAATGAACAAGTTGAAAAGGATCAGTGGTCTGAAAAGTGATTTTCTTATTAAAAGGGAGTGCAATGTGTTTGGCTAACTAACAACCCTAACAAACAGGCAAACATGTGAAAGAAAGAAGACCAAGGGCACTGTTACCGCTAAATCTGGTGTGGGGGTAAACAGACAGTATTTGTGGATTCTTGGAAAACCCGAATAGCATACACCTAACCAGTTCTGCCGGAGTTTGATCGCTGACTCCCGCCGTTCACCTGCAAAAAGTGCGAGACACCGGGGTTGATCCCGGCGGCGCACCCTCCGACGCTCAAGTCAGTAATCAGGAATGATTATGAGAGCGTAAATTGGCAAAAGATTGATTACCTCATACTGGTGGTAGGTGGGGGATATTTATAGTCGCCTTAGGGATCAGATTAGGAATGTAATCCCCGTGATCTGATAAGGAATATAATCCTAGTAATCAGATAAGAAATGTAATCCCTAATTCCCAGTGAAAAGATAGATGTGAATCAGAGCCGTTGATTAGGATTAATCAGGGACCTTGATTTTATCTTGCTGGACTGGGTGCGCAGTGGGTTGAAACCCGCACCCAGTTGGAGATGGATCCGTTTGCAGGTTAATGGGTCTTTGGGAAGGAGACCCTGTACCTGCTTTGGACCCCTTCGTAGGTGAAATTACCATTTTGCCCCCAAGCTTTAAGATTCGTGTTCGATTTGGATGGCTCCGATTTAACCCCATTTTTAGCCATATCACGAGCCCCCCACTCCCGAAGACTGAGTTTGATCAGCCTTTGGGGAGTAGTTTTACTTTAATGGCTGGCGGAGTTGTATCGGAGTCAGAATAGAACGTTTCGAATCTTTGAAGGAGGTAGTATGGTGATTTTTCAAGTTGGTTGCTCTCTAGGTGGCTGTTGAGCTATTCAGGTCATGTGGTATTTTTACACGAATTTCTATTCATTTTTCGAAATATTTATTTAATTTTGCGAAGTGTTGATTAGTCGTTCGGGGTCTTAACAGATTGTCCTGGGCGATAATTATTTACTCGGGGGCTCGAAAATATTTCCCCAATTTTATAATTATTTTCCAGGATTTTTAATTAATTTTCCCGAATTTTTAATCATTTTTCCGCAATTTTTGAATAAATAAAACGGTTAAAATAAATAAAAATTAATTTTAAATACCTAATTATGGCGTGGCGCTATCTGGGCCGTTGATCTCGTGCGAGCGCGAATTTCTGAAAGATCGGATGGTCGTAGTCGCTCGGCAGCTTTTTTCCGCTTTTGGAGCTCGGATCGTGACTTGCTCAGCAGCGAGCGGAGGGCGAGTGGCTCGGAATCCCGAGCGACGTGGCATTATCTGAGTCGTCGGATCTTGGCATGGATCTCGAGGTGGGCGCGGTTCCCAAGAAAACATTATCTTGTCTTTTAGTGCACGTGGCGCGATCTGGAGAGTCCATCATCCTTAGTGCGAATTTCCGGATGATCCAACGGTTGGAATCGCTCGGTAGTGTTTTTCTTCACTTTTGTGGGTCGGATGGGCACTTGCTCGGCTGCCGAGCAGAGGACGAGTGGCTGAATGGTTTGCTCGGTGGCCGAGCATGTAGTTCGGATCACTGGTTGCTCGGCTCAAACTGCCGAGCGACGTGGAGCGATCTGGGTTGTCGGATCTTGGTGCGGATCTCGAGACGGGCTCAGTTCCCAAGAAAATACTATCTTTTTGTTTAGTGGTGCTGGCAAGATCAGGGCCGTCCGATCGAGATCTTACACGAATTTTGAGGGGAAAGTGGTTTTTCTTCGTTTTGCAGCTCGGATGGGCACTTGCTCGGAATCCGAGCCAGTCTCTTCAATGTTAGGATCGGATCGCCTGTCGCTCGAATTTTGGTTCGGAGGGACGTGGGGCGATCGGAGCCGTTGGATGGTGGCACGAATCTCGAGACGGGCTCAGTTCCCAAGAAAACACTATCTTCTCGTTTAGTGGTACCGGCAAGATCAGGGCCGTCCGATCGAGATCTTACACGAATTTTGAGGGGAAAGTGGTTTTTCTCCGTTTTGCAGCTCGGATGGGCACTTGCTCGGAATCCGAGCCGGTCTCTTCAACGTTAGGATCGGATTGCCTGTCGCTCGAATTTTGGTTCCGAGGGACGTGGGGCGATCGGAGCCGTTGGATGGTGGCACGGATCTCGAGACGGGCTCAGTTCCCAAGAAAACACTATCTTGTCGTTTAGTGGTGCTGGCAAGATCAGGACCGTCCGATCGAGATCTTACACGAATTTTGAGGGGAAAGTGGTTTTTCTCCGTTTTGCAGCTCGGATGGGCACTTGCTCAGAATCCGAGCCGGTCTCTTCAATGTTAGGATCGGATCGCATGTCGCTCGGATTTTGGTTCCGAGTGTGCTGAGTTATTTGACTTGTATCGAAACGTTTGCTTTTTTTGCCAACTGTTGCCGCTCGGTTACTTAGTCGTTTGGGCTTTTGTAATGCTTCAAGGGAGGCCCAAGAGTTGCGCCTTTACGTTACAAAGCCCAAGAGACTTTTCTTTTACTATAAGTTTTCACCCCCTCACTCTTACCCTCATTATTCACTTTCACTTTCTCACTCAAGATTTTACTCTTCATCATCGAAGTTTTTAGCTCCCGGGTTGCGCTGCTAGCTGTCGCGGCGAGGCATTTTCTACTCCGGCAAACTTTTCCGACCGTACTAGTCACTTCAAGGTCAGTCTCTCTCATCCCTCTTTAGAAAATGGTTAAGATTTCTTCTTCGGATGAGACCCCCGCCTCGGACCAAGTCATTAGCCGAGCGGGTAAAGAGAAGGAGGTGGTAGAGCCGACTGAGGAAACCATGGTCAGGCCGAGCAAAAGTGGGGAGGTCGCCGAGCTACTCCAGGAAGTCGCAACCAAGTCCCGAAAGGGCAAGGGAGTGGTGACTGTTATCGAGCATCCGTAGGCGGCAGAGGAGCTAGGTCGGCGGCCGATCGTCCTGTCGAGCGTGGGGGGAGTACGGAGCTACTCCGGAGAGATGTTGGAAAAGGTGATGCAGGGCACCGCCTAGTCGGTCGAGGAGAATGAGCCGAGAGAGACGTCCGAGGTGGACCAGATCTCTTCAGTCCTGACCGAGGCGGATCTGCATCCCCGCAGAGTATGGGCTTCTTCTCCCTGGTCCCGGCTTCCGAGCATGCACGTCGTCTTCGGCCGACACGTGTATTTTCCCGGTTGATTCTTTGACTGCCGGGCTTCGTCTGCCGCTGCACCCGTTCGTAGTTGAGGTGCTTCAGTGGTACGGCCTGAGTCCGGCTCAGCTGATGCCGAACACTTGGCGGCACGTTATGGCGTTCGTCCTTCAGTGCCAGGAGATCGGCGCTCAGCCCAGCCTGTTCATTCTTCGGAGCCTCTACCGTCCTTGCCAACCAAACAGGAACGAGCAGAAGTACTATCTCTCGCCGAGGCAAGGCATGAAGCTGATCGAGAACCCAGACTCGATCAAGCATTGGAAGGAGAGGTACTTCCTCATCTGAGCTCCCGAGCCGTGGACGATTTCGACAGTCTGGTCGAGGGACGGTATGCCGAAGAGGGCGAAGAAAGAACCCGTGCTCAGCAATGAGGAGGCGGACGTCGTGGCGAAGCTCCTCGGCCTGCCGACCATCAGTTGGAAGGACATCACCGAGGAGGCCTTGTTCCGTGGGGGTCTCAGTCCGATCGACCCCAGTATGCCTCTTGTATTCTTACTTTGTCTTTGAAATTTTTGAAAATTTTTCTGACTCTTTTCATTCGGTTTGTGCAGAGTCTCCCGGTATGGACTACAGAATGTTGATGGCGAAGGCCAAGGCGGCAAGCGAGCAGGATGCAAGAAAGAAGAAGAGGACCTCGACAGGGCCTCAGGGCGGCCGAGCGCCGAAGATACCCTCGGTCCCCAAGACTGCCGGCCTGCAGATAGTCGAGGCCCCCCGCGCCGAGCCTGACCAAGGCCAGGTTGTGGCCTCCGATCTTCCATCCTCAGATGTGCCGACTCCCACGGTGCAGACTGATGCTCCCGGATCGTCGAGCGGCGCGTTCAATGTGAGCGCGGCGCTAGCTCTTCAGGTTCCGCCCTTCACTGCGGAGGCGGAAAAGATCTTGTCCGAGGAGCACAAACAGATCTTCGTCCCCGACTGGCAAGTGATGAAGGTCGACTGTTTCTTAGGGGACGGTAATATTTGTATGCAGGCGGTGAAGCACCTGCCGACCCCGAAAGACCAAGCGGCGCTCAAAGCCGGGGAAGTTAGGGACGCCGCGATGCAGATCGCTCGGAACACAATGTCGGTAAGTTAGCCGAAGATTTCTCTTTAAGAATTTTTTCTTTAAATTTTCTAAGTTTTTAGGTTCGGATTCTAACTGCTTCTTGTATCTTCAGACCCTCTGCCACTTCAATTATTTGCTCGAAGACTTCGTGAGCAAAGAGAAGGAGCTCACAGCGCTGAGTGACCGAGAGAGGTCGGAGTGCACCAAGGCGGTGAAGCTGTTCGAAGCCGAGCAACTGCTTTCGGCGAAGCGCGCTGCCGAAGTGGCGGGCTTGGAAGCGAAGCTGGCCGAGCACTGGCGCAGTCGGCAGACGAGGCCGCCAAGCTCGAGGCCTCAGAGAAGGAGAAGGCCGAGCTCAAGGAGGAGCTAGCCAAAGCTCGGGCGGAGGTAGAGAAGGCTTGGAAGACGACCGAGAGGGTCATGGCCAAGCACAAATCGAAGGTGGCCAGGGCGAAGAGGGCTGTTCAGGCCGATGCCGAGGCACACATGTTTAAAAACATGGAGGATGCCTACGGCCGAGCCCTATTGCACATCTCGGCTCGGAACCCGGGATTCGACACCTCCTCCTACCACTCCTACGACCCTGTGGAGGGGGAGGAGGAGCTTCCTTTGGCGATGCTCGGCCCCGAGGGACAGGGCGACGGCGTCGAAGGCATGGGTGAGACGGAGGCCGAGGATGAGGAGGAGGACGATTCCGAGGACGAGGATGAAGATGTGGAAGTCGTCGAGGGGGCGGTAGTCCCGAGCGACAAAAAGTTCGACCCCTGACTTAGTCGCGTCTTTAGTTTTTGTCCCCTCTTTTTTTTGTAAAGCCTAATTGCGGACTGGCCACCACTTTTGTAAACTTTTGAAGTTTTTAATGAATCACTCTTTTTGTTTGGCCGAAAATTCTCCAAGTGTTAGACCTCGGATTTCATGTTTGAAAAGTTGCAAAATTTCTCCAAGTGTTGGACATCGGATTTATCTTTGCTTTTCAGGTCAAGTTTGGCCCGATCATGGAGGTTTCTCATCTTCGTAAGGAGCTGAAGGAAACTGAGCTGGCTCTCTCTCGCTGTCATGATAGGCGGTTTTATGGCTTCCTGAAGCTGGAGGAGATCAAAGCCGCTGCAAGGGGATATTGTCGCGAGTTGAAGCAATTGCGGAAGCAATCCCGAGAGATTCGTCTTGAAGGTGAGATAGAGCCGCTTCGCAAGGAGCTTTCTGATGTCAAGCGAAAGAATAGCGAACTACTGGCGGAGATTCGCCACTTGGAGGTAACGGAGGGAGAATGCTCAGGCGGAGGAAAAGAAGCTACTTCTGAAGGTGGAGAAGTTGACGTCTGAGCGCGACGGCTTGGTGGCAAGAATCGACAAACTGAGGAGGATCACGATTGACAGGGGTATCGAAGTGACTCATTATCGTCGTCTTGCGACCGATAGCGCCGATGCCTCAAGCTCGTCTAAACCTCCTCGCTTCAAGATGTCGGCAAAGGACGATGTTCTAAGAGATAGGATAATCGAGCTGGAGGAAGAGATCGCATCGCTGAAGCCTCTGCCGGAGAGGGCCAATGTTCGTAGTACGTCGTGTACTCGCGAAGAGAGCGAGAGAGGAATCACGTTCTACGAACTTGCGACTCGTTCGCCTGCCGTGAGGCAGAGTCCTGCTGACGCTCAGAGTGGTGTAGCTGTCTCTGTCTAGCGGCGCCTCAGTTGGTGCCATAGTTAGAGTTAGCGGCGAAGGGGGGTCTCGCTTCGCTGGTTTAGAGTCTAGTTCGGAGGTTAGGCGACGCCGCCCCCGTGTGTCCTTGAACTGAAGCGTTCCCCTTCCAAAGAAGCAATGAACAAGTTGTATTATGCTCTTTTAAGTTATTGTAACGCTGTTGTAGTGTCGGTCTCGTTGTATGTAGAGCCCTTTAACTTAATAAAAAAAGTTTGTCTTGCATCTGATTGTTCGAAAACTCCAACTTTTGTCTACTCAAAATCAGAAGCAAATCTTCCTTCTTATGGGCGAACCACTTCCGGTTCACTTAGGAGCGAGCTTCCGAAGTCGCCACTAAAGTCTGTTCAACGGTTGTGGGAGCAATTCCGAATGGCGATCCACTTCTAGCCCTGCTTAAGAGCGAGCTTGCGAAGTGGAATCGAGCCAAGTGTTGGACTTCGGAACCATCGTTAGAGTTGTTCAATGGTTGTGGGAGCAATTCCGAATGGCGACCCATTTCTAGCCTGCTTAGAAGCGAGCTTGCAAAGTAGAATCGAGCCAAGTGTTGGACTCCGGAACCATCGTTTGAGTTGTTCAACGGTTGTGGGAGCAATTCCGAATAGCGAACTACTTCGAGCCTGCTTAGAAGCGAGCTTGCAAAGTAGAATCGAGCCAAGTGTTGGACTCCGGAACCATCGTTAGAGTTGTTCAACGGTTGTGGGAGCAATTCCGAATGGCAACCCACTTCTAGCCTGCTTAGAAGCGAGCTTGCGAAGTAGAATCGAGCCAAGTGTTGGACTCCAGAACCATCGTTAGAGTTGTTTAACGGTTGTGGGAGCAATTCCGAATGGCAAACTACTTCTAGCCTGCTTAGAAGCGAGCTTGCGAAGTAGAATCGAGCCAAGTGTTGGACTCCGGAACCATCGTTAGAATTGTTCAATGGTTGTGGGAGCAATTCCGAATGGCGAACTACTTCTAGCCTGCTTAAAAGCGAGCTTGCGAAGTAAAATCAAGCCAAGTGTTGGACTCCGGAACCATCGTTAGAGTTGTTCAACGGTTGTGGGAGCAATTTCGAATGGCGACCTACTTCTAGCCTGCTTAGAAGCGAGCTTGCGAAGTAGAATCGAGCCAAGTGTTGGACTCTGGAACCATTGTTAGCGCGAATAGCAAAAAGCAGAGAGATATCGACATTTGTACAAGTAAAATACGAAAATCTTTCTTTATTGAAGACTACTAATTCGGCTGCTTCTGGGTTGCGAGCCGTTATTACATATGAGAAATAAAAGAGGAAAAATACAAGGGAAAGGAGAGGAACGGTTCGACATCCCCGAATACTTAGAGTGGCGCCGGGGCGCTTTCTTGGTATTTCAAAAGATGGTCGGCATTCCATGTCCTCGGGATCTCTCTGCCATCGAGGTCTTCTAGGCGGTAAGCTCCAGGTCGAACTACTTTTGTGATCTTATAGGGTTCCTCCCAATTCGGGGCTAGCTTGCTTTTCTGACTAGGGAAGGAGATGGCTAGCTTCCTGAGGACCAGGTCCCCCTCTTTGAGGTCGGTGGGACGGACTCTCTTATTGTACGCCAACTCGATCCTCCTTCGGTAGATTTGTTGGCGGATTGATGCTCTCTCCCGTAGTTCGTCAATCAGGTCTAAGTTTGCCCGAAGGTCTCTGGAGTTCTGCTCTTCTTGGTAGGCGGCGAGGCGATGAGAAGGTATTCCGACTTCAAGAGGGATCACAGCCTCGGACCCATAGGTGAGGTTAAAAGGGGACTCTCCTGTGGGGGTCCGTTTCGTGGTGCGGTAGTTCCACAGCACGTTTGGGAGCTGATCGACCCATAAGCCTTTAGAGCACTTGTTCAGCCTCTTCTTAATACCCGAGAGGATCTGTCGGTTAGCGTTCTCCACTTGACCATTTGACTGTGGATGGGAGACGGAGGAGGATCGTTGCTGGATGGTGAGGTCCTCGCATAGAGCTTGGAATGCGGCCCCAGTGAATTGGGTTCCGTTGTCTGTTATGAGGACCCGGGGGACACCGAATCGGCAGATAACGTTCTTCCAGAAGAATTGGAGTACTTTGTTCTCGGTGATAGTTGCCAAGGGCTCGACCTCTATCCACTTCGAGAAGTTGTCGATCGCTCCGACTAAGAACTTGAGCTGGCCCGGAGCTGGAGGGAATGGCCCTAGTAAATCCATCCCCCACATTGCGAAGGGGATAGGACTTGATAGGGAGGTTAGTTGAGCCTGGGGGAGGCAACGGATGTTGGAGTATTTCTGACAAGAACTGCATTGCCGAACGTGTCGCTCGGCATCTTGGAGGAGAGTTGGCCAGAAGTACCCGTAGTTCAATACCTTTCGAGCCAGGGATCTGGATCCCGAATGAGCCCCGCCGATGCCTTCGTGGAGCTCTTGCAAGGAGTAATAGGCTTTTTCTGGGGAGAGGCATCTCAGGTATGGCCTGCCGTCCACTTGCGTGAAGGAGCGTTTGTATAAGATCCCCTCAACTAGGGTATACCGCTCTGCCCTGGTTCTTACTCGGCGAGCTTCCTTAGGGTCCTCGGGGAGAAGTCCATCCCTTAGGAATTCTACCAATGGTTTCATCCAGTTGTCTTGCAGTAGGACCGGCAGTGACTCCACCGAGTCGAGAGTTTCGTCTTCTATACTTGGTTTTAAGAGTACCTCAATCAAGATGGTCTGCTCAAGACCTTGGAGGGAGGAGGAGGCTAGTTTGGAGAGGGCATCGGCTTGTGAATTCTCTTCTCGGGGGATCCGCTGGATGAGAGCTTCTTTAAATAGGGTCATGAGACTTCGGACTTTAGCGAGATACTTCGCCATCCGACCGTCTCGTGCTTCATACTCGCCTAAGACTTGGTTTACCACAAGCTGGGAGTCACTGAAAATTCGCAGGCATTGAGCCCCTGCTCTTTGGGCCATTCCGAGGCCAGCAATAAGTGTCTCGTACTCTGCTTCGTTGTTGGAGGCTTTGAAATTAATACGGAGGGAATATTGGAGGGTGAAATCATCTGGGCCTGCCAGAATGACTCCGGCCCTGCTTCCCCCGTTGCAGGAGGATCCGTCTACGAAAACCGACCAGATGGGGGGTCCACTGGTTGCTTGGCTAACTTCGGGAATGGTACTCTCAACGATGAACTCTGCTAAGGCCTGAGCCTTGATCGCAGTCCGAGGTTGGTAGGAGATGTCGTGCTGGCTTAGCTCAATGGACCACTTCATGAGTCGGCCGGAGGTCTCAAGTTTGTGAAGGACTTGCTTCAGCGGTTGGTCGGTAAGGACGATCACCGAATGGGACTGGAAGTAGGGGCGAAGCTTTCTCGCTGCCATGATTAGGGTGTAAGCCATCTTTTCTATCTTCGGGTAGCGGAGCTCGGCGTCCCTAAGTACCTTGCTCACATAGTAGATGGGCTTTTGAGTCCGGTCTTCTTCCCTTACTAAAACGGCACTAAGAGTCTGCTCGGATGCAGCCAAGTAGATGTAGAGGGGTTCGCCTGGAATGGGCTTGCTGAGTAAAGGAGGGTTGACTAAGTAGGCTTTCAGCTGGTCGAACGACTCCTGTTGCTGTTGGCCCCATTCGAAACCTTTAGCCCCCCTAAGGGCTTTGAAGAAGGGGAGGCACTTCTCCCCAGACTTCAAGAGGAAACGCCCAATAGCGGCTAGGCGGCCGGTTAGCTTCTGAACTTCCTTAACATTCCTGGGAGGTGCCATGTCTAATATGGCCTTGATTTTCTCTGGATTAGCCTCAATTCCTCGTTGGCTGACCATGAAGCCGAGGAACTTTCCTGACGAGACTCCGAACGCACACTTGTTCGGATTGAGCCTCATGTTGTGCTTTCTTAGCACGTTGAATGCCTCCTGTAGGTCGGCCACATGATCGGTCCCTCGGATGCTCTTTACAAGCATGTCGTCGACATATACTTCCATATTACGACCGATTTGGCTCTGAAAGACTTTGTTGACAAGGCGCTGGTAAGTGATGCCAGCGTTCTTCAATCCGAACGGCATGACTCTATAGCAGTAGAGGCCCTGGTCGGTAATGAAAGAAGTCTTTGGGATGTCCGGGGGGAACATTCGGATCTGGTTGTAGCCGAAAAAGGCATCCATGAAGCTGAGGAGCTCATGGCCCGAGGTGGCGTCGATGAGGGTGTCGATGCTCGGAAGAGGAAATGGGTCTTTGGGACACGCCTTGTTCAAATCAGTGAAGTCGATACATATCCTCCAGGTTCCATTTGACTTCTTCACCATGACCACATTGGAGAGCCATTCGGGGTAGTTAACCTCCTATATAAAGCGAGCCTTTAGGAGCTTGTCTACCTCTTCTTTGATGGCTAGTTGTCGCTCGGGAGCGAACTTCCGCCTCTTCTGTTGGACCAGTTTGGACCCCGGCACAACGCTGAGGTGATGAACTAGAAGATCTTTGGAAATACCCGGCATGTCAGCCGCGGACCAAGCAAAGAGGTCGCGGTTCTTTCGGATGCACTGGACAATGTCGGAGCATAGGGCAGACGGGAGGGTCTTACTAATAAAAAACTTTTGGCTTGGTTCCTGCTCAGAGAAGAGCACTTCCTCCAACTCATCTACCGGCTCAGACGTCGGTCGGGCACTCTCCTGGGGGATTTCTAGAGTTTCGAGGGAGAGGACCGGACCCCCAGTCGAAGTCATATAGCATTTCCGGGCTACCTCTTGGCTGCCCTTGACTTCCCCCACTCCGGCCCGGGTGGGGAATTTCATCTTTAGGTGATATGCTGAACGAACGGCTTCCAGGGCTGCTAGACCAGGTCGGCCTAGGATGACATTGTATGCAGCAGGGACGTCAACGACCATAAAGTCCATCGGCTCTGTCCGGATGGTAGGAGTTTTGCCAGCAGTTACGTCGAGGGTAATTACCCCTTCAATAGTTACTGGCACCCCCGTGAACCCATGGAGTGTGTAGCCGGCTAGTTTGAGTCGGTCGCGGGACAGTTTGAGCCCTCGGAAGGCGGAGAGGAAAAGGATGTTTACAGAGCTCCCGTTATCTACTAGGATCCTTTCTACCTTGTAGTTTGCCATGTGGAGATTAATCACTAGGGCATCACAGTGGGGGGTCCTGAACCCTTCAAGATCTTCATCTGAGAACGAGACCGGGACACCGAGGCCTTTGGGGGGAGGGGTGCCGTGAACTGAGTTAACCTCTCGGATGAACGCCTTTCGAGAGGAATTGGAAGAGCCTCCCATGGGGCCTCCGTGAATAAGGTGTAGGACGCGCTCTTCCTCGAAATCAGGAGTTTCATCGTGATGCTCAGGACGCTTGTTAGCCCCCCGAGGCGGAGGAGAGGAGAGGTCGGTTCGGTCCTTTGTTCTTACGAACTTAGCCAGCTGGCCCCTCGGGATGAGGGCCTCTATTTCGTTCTTCAGTGCCCGACAATCGTTGGTGTCGTGGCCATGATCCCGGTGGTAGCGGCACCACTTCTCTTTGTTCCTCCTCTTGGGAGGGGTGTTCATCCTCGGAGCAGGAGGGATGACCCCCTCCTTCTCAACTTCCATCAGAATGGTGGAGATATTAGCATTGAGGGGAGTAAATTTCTCGAACCTGGGGGGGAGGGCGGCAATGACCGCCATTATCCTTCTGAAGCTTCTTAGCCCCTTCTTCTTCGGTCGACTTTCTCTTTGTCCCTGAGGTAGACCCTCCGAAGCTTGGGAGGTAGGCGACCTCCTCGGCCCGAATGTACTTTTCACATCTGAGAAGGAGGTCGGCAAAGTTCTGTGGAGGTTTCTTAGCAAGAGAGGAGCGGAGGCTGGAATTGAAGACGTTTGATTGGAAGGCGGCTGTTTCAACAGATTGGTCGAGGGAGGCGATGGACCTGACCTCGGCAGTGAACCTCTTCACATAGTCCCTTAACTTTTTGCCCTTCTCCTGTCTGAGTTGGAGGAGTGAGATGCTAGTCTTCTTCATGCGTCTGCTGCTCACGAAGTGGATGATGAAGAGTGTTTCGAACTGCTCGAAGGAGAATATGGAAGACGGGGCGAGGCGGGAGTACCATTCCCGAGCTGAGCCCTTGAGAGTGGCAGGGAATGTCTTACACAGCAAGGCATCGGAAGCTTGGTGGATGAGCATGAGGGTCTTGAAGCTTTCGATGTGATCTACAGGATCCGACTCTCCTGAGTAAGTTTCGAACTGCGGGGGCTTGAAACCTCTCGGGATGGGTGCCTCCATGATGGTCCGGGAGAAGGGAGGTCTACTCGGATGGACGGCCCTACCCCTCTGTTCTTCATCTCGGTCGATCCGGCCGATGCGCCTCTCCATCTCGTGGAGACGGCGATAGAGAGCATCGTCCCTCCGATGGTAGTCAAACGAGCCTCTGGACTCGTCTTCATAGGAAGGGGAGCGGGGACTGCGGTGACGATAACCTTGGGAGCAGCGAGGACTATGGACATGTTGCTTGTGGCTCGGAGCTGGAGGAGGAGTTATGGACCGGTGGCGAGGACTTGGAACCCGTGGGGGAGTAGGAACCCTTTGGGCATTATTGTTGTTGGGACGGAGGTTGAGAGCTTGTAGCACTGTTGCCTAAAATTGTCAGAACTCGGCACGAGTGATGGGTGCCTCATCGTTCCTAGGATGCTGCCGACCGGCAGGGGAATGGGGTCTTCTTCTATGATGCTCGGGGGATTCTTTCCGCTCCCTTCGGGTAGGGGACCTTCTGTACTCACGGCGGCAAGGAGATCGCTCATCCGGATGTTGTTGGCAGGAGGCTCCCTCTCGGGCCCGCTTCTCATCCAGACGGCGGTGAAGATCCTCATCCTTTTGTCGGTTGAGGACGGTATTGCGAAGGTCAGGAGCCTGAGGATTGTGGGAGGCCATGGAATCCGTAGAGGCGTTGTGTATGGAGACGCGATCATGGTAGAGAGGTTGCTTCTGCGGGTTGGGACGCGAAGTCCCCGTAACGGTATTCTGAGGACCGGCGGGGCCCTTGGGGGGTTGTTGATTCTGGATAGGAGCTTGGTCTTGTTGGAGAGGGTCCTCTCCTTGAAGAGGAAGTTGTCCCTGCTGCGGAGCAGGTTGAACAGGGACTTCTTCTTGCTGTTCGACGAGGTTGGGCCCACGGTTGGACCCTCTGGATCTTACTTTCCTAGGAGGCATGGCTGGAGAAGATCTGACCAACAGGAAGAGGGGAGGCTACTATTCGTTTGATTTCCCACAGACGGCGCCAATCTGTTACCGCTAAATCTGGTGTGGGGGTAAACAGACAGTATTTGTGAATTCTTGGAAAACCTGAATAGCATACACCTAACCTGTTCCGACGGAGTTTGATTGCTGACTCCCGCCGTTCACCTGCAAAAAGTACGAAACACCGGGGTTGATCCCGGCGACGCACCCTCCGACGCTCAAGTCAGTAATTAGGAATGATTATGAGAGCGTAAATTGGCAAAAGATTGATTACCTCATACTGGTGGTAGGTGGGGGGTATTTATAGTCGCCTTAGTGATCAGATTAGGAATGTAATCCCCGTGATCTGATAAGGAATATAATCCTAGTAATTAGATAAGGAATGTAATCCCTAATTCCCAGTGAAAAGATAGATGTGAATCAGGGCCGTTGATTAGGATTAATCAGGGACCTTGATTTTATCTTGTTGGACTGGGTGCGCAGCGGGTTGAAACCCGCACCCAGTTGGAGATGGATCCATTTGCGGGTTAATGGGTCTTTGGGAAGGAGACCCTGTACCTGCTTTGGACCCCTTTGTAGGTAAAATTACCATTTTACCCCCAAGCTTTAAGATTCGTGTTCGATTTGGATGGCTCCGATTTAACCCCATTTTTAGCCATATCACGAAATCTGTTACCGCTAAATCTGGTGTGGGGGTAAACAGACAGTATTTGTGGATTCTTGGAAAACCTGAATAGCATACACCTAACCTGTTCCGCCGGAGTTTGATCGCTGACTCCCGCCGTTCACCTGCAAAAAGTGCGAGACACCGGGGTTGATCCCGGCGACGCACCCTCCGACGCTCAAGTCAGTAATCAGGAATGATTATGAGAGCGTAAATTGGCAAAAGATTGATTACCTCATACTGGTGGTTGCGCGAGACTAAAGAATCGATTGCATAGTGAATGTGCACTCACGAGCACCGTCTAAGCAAAAAATCTTGATCCGCACACCGAACTGAGTGTGAATCATTGTCGTAAATATCTGGTAAATATTAGGAATCTTAGATCGTTGGCGAATAAGGAAAAACTAATGTGTATCGAGTGCAGTCATCTATGAAGGTAACATATAGAGATAGTCTTTACTAGAAAGTAGAGGAGAGCGTCCCCATATTTCAGAATGAATAAGTTGAAAAGGATCAGTGGTCTGAAAAGTGATTTTCTTATTAAAAGGGAGTGCAATGTGTTTGGCTAACTAACAACCCTAACAAACAGGCAAACATGTGAAAGAAAGAAGACCAAGGGCACCATTACGGGCTAAAGTCTTGAGGCGATACTCACTAACATGACATAAACGTCTAAGCCACAGATCGGCATCAGAGGACACAACACCAGCAAAACTATGATGGGATCTATGTACATGTAGAAAATCTAGATGATATAGACAACCTTGTTGTCTAGCATGCCCAAAACTCATGTCAAGTGTGTGAATCTTTTATAGAACAACCTAAAGAATCGAATGAAACGACAAGACCCCTATCGCACAGAGCACTAATGGAAATAAGGTTCATGAATAAATGGGGAGCATAAAGAACATAAGGTAATGTGCAAGTGTGAGAGCTAATAGATCCAGAGTGTGTAGTAAGAAATTGTGAAGAGATAGAGAGTGAAAGGACAGTGCAGTGCTGGTGGAGAGTAGTGTATAATTACTAGTAAGATGATGTGATACACAAGAATATAAAATTCAGCAATAATTCATACCGGGAGTAACCCAAGAGCTTGAGTTCTAGCTGAACGAGGTGATGCTGAAGATTTACCCAATCAGCGGGAAATAGAAAAGCTGTAGTAACGATCAAGTCAGAAGATGTCAGGGAAGAAGTATGGCGAGAAGGAATGCGACTAGTAATGCTGTGGCAGGGATCAAAATGAGGACGGCGATATTGTTATTGTTGTCTGGTTCGGGATAGGGATCAGGATGTTAATACTATTGCTAGTGTCGGAAGAAATGGTAGGGTAGGGATAGAGATGATGCTGAGAGGAGGGGGAGGCCGAAATCGGGATGATGGCGGCGATGCTGTTGCTATCGGGATCTGGATCTGGATGGGGATGGGGATGGGGATGGTGCTGTTGTTGCTGCTGTTAGAAGGTGGGAAGATGCATGGATCGAGAAGATATTGTTGTTGTCAATGCCGGGATCAGGGATGAGTGAAAGAGGAAGATGTAGTATATGGAAGGCAATAGAGACGGGAAGATACTGGCGAAGTTGTGGCTCCATTGGAGAAGTACTAGTAACTGCAATTTATTAATTGGATTTTTTAATTTTTATTTTTTAATTTTTTTAATTTTTTTATTTTTGATTTTTGATAACAGAACCGGGTCGGGTTTGGATTCCGGTATTAGGGTTTTAAGTATAGGGTTTCAGGTATTAGGGTATTAGGGTTTCGGGTATTAGGGAATGGATTCGGGTCGGGTTTCAAGGATTCGGGTCGGGTTTCAGGGATTCGGGTATAGGTATTAGGGTTATATGATTAGGAAAAAGACATCCGGTTTTCTTTTCTCTTTATTTTTGGATGAGGAGTTTGAGTGGGGCAACAAGCGTTTGGGGAAGTGAATTTGGATTAGGGTTTTGGACTTGCAATTGATTTTGAGGAGAGGGATTGGGGACAAAAAACAATACCAACAGGGAATTTGGATTCAGGTTGGAGTGGTCGACGACAGCAGCAACAGCGAGAGGCGGTGACGGCAACAGCGATAATGGCAGCGGGTTGGGTTGGCATCGGGTAAGCGCGAACAAGCCGAGGAGGAGAGGGCTTGAGTTTCAGTTGGGATGAGATGGGTTCAATGGAGGGAGATGAGATAAGGGTCTGTTTGGGTTTCAACGGAGGTGAGGGTTTGAAGATGGTGTTGGCTGTGTGTTTTGGGATGGAGAGATTACGATAAGGGATTAGGATTTGGGATTTGATTAGAGATTAGATATTATTAGATAGGGAAGGGAGATTAGGGATTAGGATTTGGTATTGGAGCTCTGATACCATTTTAGATTCATAGATATAAAAAAATACTTCATTAGATTGATTATAACTGAGCACAATGCTTCATATATATATAAGAGAAGCAAAAAACTAAACTAATACATATTTCAATATGGGACTAAACTGAGTAATATAATATATAATATCTAACCGTCCTACATATAATTAGCATTTGTTAAAGCAACAGGTAACAAAACTTTGAACTCAAATAGAGATCATATATGTTTTACAAATCTTATAAAAGTAAATATGAAATAGTACAAAATTAATGGTTACGATTTTATGCACTCACTTAGCTTACAGATGCAGTATATTTGTATTTGAGATAAGCTTTGATGAATGATTGCAAATCTCCATCCATCACAGAAGCAATATCAGAAGTCTCACATCCAGTTCGCAAATCCTTCACAAGCTTGTACGGGTGGAAAACGTAGTTCCGTATCTGCTGCCCCCATTCTGCCTTTACTGCATCCCCACGTATTTGCTTTATTTCGGAAGCTCGCTGCTCTTCAGCTATGACAAGCAGCTTGGCTTTCAAGCGGCTAAGGGCCTTAATCCGATTGGCCAATTGAGATCTCTCCTCTAAATTATATCATCAAGTTATTTCACAACCATTCAATACAATAAAGAAAAGAAAACACATGAAAAACGTTCTCTGAAAGCTGTAAGTGCATGTATGTTAACTCCTGGTTAAGTGCCAGAGCATATAAATGACTGTTAAATCATAACTACATCAATTTTTTCTTCAGTAAAATTGGGTCAATTATTCAAAAGTATTCCGCAGGTAATTTACATACAGGCTCAAGTAGTGGAGTTTTGTCGACAAAATATTACTCTCGGGAACTATTATGGAACACAATCAACTGCCAGGTGACAAATGGGGCATAACCAGTGAAGTCGGTTGGCAGTAAGGCCAATCTAGCTGAATGATTATGAACGGAACTTAATTTCGGGGAACCTATATATAGATATATAGATCTCCATTATGAGTGTCATAACTCACTCTCCTTGCAATTCTCATGTATTTTTTCTCTCCAAAAAGTGGTCTTCCAAGTGAAGTAACTTAACGGTCATGTTTAAATTACCTAGTACTATGTGAGCGTGAATTAAGGATCAACAGTGTAGTAACTCGCTATCTATCATACTGTATTTTTTTTCTCGAAGGAGTGATCTTTCAAGTGAAGAGGTTGTGTTTAAATCACCTAGAACACACGCGCAAAGAATATTACTACACCATCTGTTATGTTTTCAAGTAAACAATTCAACATAGAAAACTTGAATGTTCTTGGATGTCCTCAATAAACAGGAATCAATTTATCTAGCACTCACACAGCTTAGAGATGCCAGCTCTGGTTGACAACAGATTATTAGGATCATGGCATGGACGCAGAAATCAACATTAAACTGATTCAAACTTCATGCACATGCATATAATGGTCAGTTGGTTTTTTTTCAGATGCACAAATGCACTAAAAACAATGCATATATGGCTTGGGACGAAATGTCTGATTTGTTGGATTCCAAGGAGACTGCTTCTCAAATTTGTGGTTTGAATTCATGACTCTGTTCGTTAAGTGCTCTTTCACTATGCTCAATTATTTGCAAAAGAAACTTGAAATGTTGAGGGTTTTTGCCTCCAACAAATCTTCGCGGGGACAGAGGAGAACGAGAATGAAACCTAAGTTTCACCTTGCCTAGGATATGGCTGGGATAGCTTTGATTTGGGTGGTTTCGCATGAAGAAATAACAGTGCCCTCTGAAAAGAGGATTCTTCGGCTAACATTCTAGAACGTTTCTTCTGTCTTACGCATTTTTTCTTAGGGCTCCTCTATGTGAAGGGTAAGGTTGATTACTCCATATTGCATGACACAATTCCTTTGCCCGTTAGAGGTAGACTTGAGCTTCTTATTCTGTTTCTAGGATTACAGATACTCAGGCTCAGGTGAGTGACTAATTCAAGTTCTTCTGATGCTCAATTGAAAGTCGGAATGGCTGCTTCAGTTGGGAACGCATCTAAAAAGCTTTCATTGTGTTGCATCAGCGATGTTCCCACTAGTTTTTTTGTTGTTATTCTGTCATTTATTCTTTTGTTCTGCCCTTGTGGCAAAACTAATTTGGAGGACTCGGCTGTTATTTGTACTTCTTTGGTTCATGGCTGAAGACTTTCGGCTCCATCTGGACATCAAACAAAAAACAAAAAACAAAAAAAAATGCAAAATAGAATATGCATGTCCACGACTTAAAACGACATTTCCTACATCAGTGGCAACTGCAAAATGTGTACTCAACATTATATATGAGCGCCAATGAAGCACGGACACTTTGAAGCTATGTCGTGTTGGACGCTTGTCGGATAGTCGGATACTTGCGAGAATGTATCGGATATGGCATTAGCTATTTCAATGTAGTTTTGCAGAATTTTCCCCATGTCAGTGTGTTGTACCTGTGGCTCTTTAGATGGAGAGGCTTTAATACTCCCCAGTGATAACCAACTTAAATGTGCCCAACCACCAAGCTGCACTATGGGTTCTTTTGATGGGTGGTCCTCATCTCCAAGGATCCATTACAACTGATTTGTTGGACTACTAACTAAATTATCAAAAGAACTCGTTAGTAAAATTATTGGACAATCATTCATTCAGCAATCACTTATCACTGGGAGTAACTTTAAACAGTCTCAATGTTGATGTATTTCATCAATGAAGTCTTAAAATAAGTAGATCAACATAAACTCAGTGCAGTTTCCATTGAGATGTGACCCATGCAAATCAAAGTGAATTATAATCTGGAAGCTTAAAAAACTTGTGTACACTTGCGTCGTATACTGTGAACGTGGGAAGGGACGGTTTTTATTCTTCTGAAAGGTTATGATAAAACAATCATGAATCTAGCCCTCCTCAAATGACTATCAAAAAGGCCATTATTTTGTAGACAAATCAAAACAAGAAAGACGATAGCCTGCCTGTCTTAAAAGGTAAGCCAAAACTATGACAAACCTGTGCAACGAACTGCAATGCCAGTGGGAATATGAACAATCCGGACAGCCGTTTCAACCTTGTTGACATTCTGGCCTCCTTTCCCTCCTGCTCTTGAATAACCTATCTCTAGATCCTCTTCTGGTATTTCAACATTTAGAGAATCTTCTGGAAGGAGGGGCATAACTTCAACACCCGAAAAGCTTGTCTATGAGTATCATCGAGAAAAAGATATTCAAACAGGAATCATTTATAAATTACAAACTGATATATTATTGTTCTTTCTGCAGAACTCAAAACTTGGTCATGGTGAGAGTGATATGGAATATTACCTGACGAAGACCTTTAGAATTAAATGAAGATTGACGAACAATCCTGTGTGTTCCTTTCTCCCCTGAGAGATACCCATAAGCGAAACGACCTTCAAATTCAATCGTAGCTGATTTAATTCCAGCTTCTTCTCCCATAGATTTCTCAACCACTTTTGTCTTGTACCGTTGCTTCTCTCCCCATCTTACATACATACGGAGAAGCATGTCAGCCCAATCCTGTACTGAAGAAAAAGCAGAAAGTATTACAAAGTTGTAGAGAACCAAAATATTTAATTGGAATTATTTCTGAATAATGTTACAGAAAATTGAATAATTTTATCAATACTGAGAACCTACTGAGAGTCGAGGGGTAATCATGGGCAATACACTTATAAGTGAACATCAAACTACCTGAAAGGTCATTATACTCCTTACTAATAAAGACCATATACGCTGCAAAGAGCAAAACCCTTCAGTGCTATAAATTTATAATATCTCGAAAAAAATTCTCTGAACTATGGTTTATATGGATTCCTATAGACCAGTGGCATTTAGGGCTGCAACGGATTGGATACAAAGCAGATACTAGTAATTTTATATTCATATTTGTTCTTTTAGTTCGAATACGAATACAAATATGGACTTTTACCGGTCAAGAAACTCATGACCATATTTGAAGAAAACAGAAACGAATATAGAATGAATACTAATAAAAATGAATACGCATAAATTTGGTAAGGATACTTGTATAATTTGTCATTGTTGATACAAATACAAATATAATTCTGATAAAATCACTATCCACACCCTGATTTCTACAACAATTTATTGCTAATGAAAATTTTATTAACATATGAAATAGCGATAGCAACTTGTGAAGAGAGGGAGAATAAGATTAAACTTTTTCTTGATAAGAAATAGGAATAATACAGAGGAAATGGAATATACATATACATTTATAATCAGCTACACCATAACGAGTGACTAACAAAAATAATATTGCTTAAAAGTAATATTGCTTGATTTGAATAGTTTCCTTAAAAATATAAATATATAAAGTGGTAAGTTATATTCTTTTGAAGAAACAAAGCTTGAGCGTAGAATATGGTTATGAGACACTTGCTAAAATTGCAACCAATTATAGAATGAAATTATATAATATATAAATACTATCTACATATATGTATAATGACTCACTATTCTAATTTTTTCGGATAATCCAGATCAGATCCGAATTTTTCTTTAGAACCATATTAGTATCCCGATCTAAAAATATTCGGAAAATCACACTGGACTCGGATCCAGTTTTTAAACAGTATGTATTTCTCTTATCATATTCGCCAAAATTCAAATACAAATCCGAATTCGGTCGGACTCTTCTAGATTCGTTTGCGGCTCTAGTGGAATTACATTTTCTTTCAATAGAACGGCGGTTTTTCAGGACACACTCTTTACATGATCTCCTTCAATTTTGGGGAGACAGTACAAGACTACTACACTTTGTGATGCTCCTCACTCCATTCAATGGCAAAAACCGCTGGTTTATAGGAAAAACAATGAACCATTGTTCGGCAAATTCATTTTCCTGGTCACTCAAGTAATGTTTGATCTGATAGTTTCACTGGTCGCCAATCAAAACAAAGAGGACAAACATGTTCCAATAATATCCAGATTTGCATGCAAGATATATAGTTTAATAGCAAAAGAATTATTAGACAAGCAGCTGCTAGATGTAGTTAAGCACCCTCAAGCATTGTCCTTATTATGAAAGCCTTGACTTGTCTTCCTCTCTACAATAACGGATTAGGATTCAGATTTCGCTGGATAAGTTGTAAAGTTAATCAACATAATATAAGAAATTAAGTCCAAATAAATAGACCTAACACATATTGGTTACAGAAACACAAGAAAAAAGATAAACAACTTAACAAGATAAACAACTTAACACTTTCTTCTATCGAATTCACAAGCACTCTTAAGGGAAGGTTTGAGATAAACAAGTCAACAAGGACAAGCAAAAAAATCTATTATGAGTAATCATTTATGAATTAGAAAATTAGATATCTTACATAAACAAAGAATACACGCTGAGACATAGAAATGCAGCAATGTGTACCTGTGCATCAGTACCCCCAGCACCGGCAGTAATAGTAAGTACAGCTCCTTCCTTGTCATAAGGACCAGAAAGCAGCTGTGTCATCTCAAATCGGTCCAGTGCCTTCGTCAATTCTCTGATTATCTTAGAAGCTTCTTCAAGAAGCCCAGTATCTGTTGAATCCAACTCCTCAGTCAGTGTCACTATTGTTTCGGCTTCTTCAACCTGCATCAGTGACATATAATGCTAGCATTACTATAAATAGACCTCACATTAACTGTTTGACATTTTTGGTTATGCACATATCTAAGTATCTATTGCTTTGTTACAGTCTTAGGGCATAATAGAATTTAAATTTTGGTTTTCTTTTAGATAAACGATATTGGCATCTGTGCAGAACACTTTGCTTTCCAAATATATTGTTCTCAATGCCAGAAGTATATTCAAGTATGTAGCATATATAAAACAAATGTACTAAATAAAACAATCAAAACAGATTCTAATTGAAAATTTTCAAGTTGATGGGTGAATTGATGTATATTATAATTCAGAAACAAAGATTGATATAGGTCCAAATAGTGGGTATCTTTCATGTAAGGTTGTAATAGGTGAAGAAACAAAACCTATGAAAGCAGCCATTATTCACTTTAGAATTGGTTGAATAAAGTTTTTAGAGAATATTAATTAATAATATATACTTTTAGTATTATGTACAGAGTGATTTGATTTGAGTCAAATTTCATGAGGAACTTGTTGATGTGAGATAGAATTCAGGATTTGAGTTAGGATTAAACTATAAATGTTATATGAAATCAGTAGAGTTAAGATTGATGATAACTGAGAATCATGTTGTGATTGAAATATTTACTGGACTTTTTTGAAAGACACCTTTCTGTCTTCACTGTTCTAGGTTGTTCCACCCCCAATAACAACAACAACTAAAGAATCCTGCTTTAGCTATTAAAGAATAATGAGAAACCAATTTAGAGGACATACTGCGAATTCAACAGAAGATGGGGATCAAAAGAAGAAAAAAAATGAAAGGTCAGAAAGCTGATAAACAACACAAAATTATCTTCCTTCTTCAATAGTAGATGACCTAAGACCAGTAGAACAATAAGCATAACATCTCCACTTTAATCTAGGGCCAAATTCACATAACAAATTTATGTTAAGCCTAAAAGGCTACACCCTATATAAACTAAAGGGGTAAAGTCATGAAACCCCCAACATTTGGGCCCATAATTAAGAAACCCCCAACTTTGTCTTTTAAGAGGTTAAATCCTAATTGTGGAATTACAAAATTGTTCTTTCACATTTCAGCCATCTCCTCTCCTTTTCTCCTTCCTCTCAATTTCTTTACCTCAACACCTTCTCTACCATATTGATCAATGTTCTCTCTCCTAACCCTAACCCTAGCCATGGATGCCATCTCATCTCCTCCATTTCTTCTACCCCACCTCTTAACCATCTGCACCACAGCCTCCGACCCCTACATTCGCAAGCACCTCAGTCGCCTCCATCACCTCCATCGGCTTCTTCTTCCTCCGCTCTCTCCACTACCACCTACTCCTCCTTTCTGAAAGAACAACCTTCTCATCTACCGTGCTATAAACCACCATCGCCTCCTCTTGAAACGACCACCGACAACTACTAATCCAATTCTAACATATAAAACTCCAATCCCATATAACCCTTACCTTTAAGTTCCATAAGAACTCATCAAGAAATTAATTCAATTAAGGAAAATATTAATTATGACACAATTTTCTCTACAGATTTGATGTTAATTGAGTTTGTGATTAGGGAGAAATTTTGGAATTTTAATCTTTGAGTGTGATAGAAATTGAAGGTCTATTGAATTTGGTTTATGGGTTTTGTAACATGTTGGATTTGTAGTTAGAGAAAAATTTGAATGTGAGGATCTAGTTTTTCATAGTTAAGGAAAAAATTAGATTGGGAAAAGAAGAGGAAGCGGTGGTAGTGGTACATGGTGCTAAATGTGGCGGTGGTGGAGAGCTGGTAACATAAAAGGAATAGATGGTGGTAGTAAACCATTTTCTTGTCCTCCCAAGTGCTAGAGAAGAAAATGTTGAAGAGACAATTGTTGGTTTATTTGCTCCCATGCATTCTAGTTTAATTTATCACAGGAAATAAAAAATGGTTTACTATATTAGCTGTAAATTAGCTAGAAATTAGGATTAACTGTAATTATCTTAGTTTCCTAATTTCTCCTAGTTTCCTATTTCTCCTAGTTTCCTAGTTTAGCCTCTCTGGTTTTGCATAAATACATGGTATTTTCTTGAATAAAAGTAACAAATAATTCATCATTTTCTTCATGGTATCAGAGCCATTTAGGCTTACAAAATTCGAATTTTGCTTCAAGATTTGGGTTTGTTTTGTTCACCTCTGGTTTCCTGATCGTTTGGTGCTCGTGTTTCGCCAACTTCTTTTCCGTATTTGTGATTATCAAGGTTTGGTCTAGTGCTTTGTTGTGATTCTACCTTTTGGTTTTTTTGGTTTGTTGCTGCCTTGTTTCTTTGTTAGGCGTTATGGCTGAGAATAAGTCTGAGACAAAATCTGTGGCTGTATCTGATATGTTTCCTGTGATGTCTAAAATCACAGACCATAAATTGACGGGTTCGAATTATTTGGAATGGAGTAAGACGGTTCGGCTTTATCTAAAAAGTATTGACAAAGATGATCATTTCATTGATGATCCCCCAGAAGAAAAAGATGATTCGAGAAAGATGTGGCTACGGAAGATGCTCGCCTGTTTCTTCAAATTCGAAATTCTATTGACAATGAGGTAATTAGCTTGATCAATCACTGTGAATTGGTTAAAGAATTAATGGATTACTTGGAATTTTTGTATTCTGGAAAGGCACAATCTATCTCGTATGTATGATGTTTTGCAAAGCCTTTTACCGTGCGGAGAAACAAGATCAGTCTCTTATGAACTACTTTATGGCATTTAAGAGGACGTACGAAGAGCTTAATGTGTTGCTGCCATTTAGCCCTGATGTGAAGGTTCAACAGCGCCAGCGAGAGCAAATGGCTATCATGAGCTTTCTAGTAGGACTTTCATCTGAATTTGACTCTGCAAAGGCACAGGTTCTTTCTGGTTCTGATGTCTCCTCTTTACAAGATGTGTTTAGCCGTGTTCTTCGCACGGAAACTACTCCATCTGCTCCTTTTAATAGTGCTTTGGTAAGTCGTAATAATTATGCACCGTGGAAAACTTCTACTCCAAGTGGATACAGAGGAGGCAATTCACAAGGATCTAAAAATCGAACACTGGATTCTGGAAGCATTATGTGCAACTATTGTAAGAAGCCAGGCCACACCAAGTTTGAGTGTAGGAAGCTACAGTTTAAAAATCAGCAAAAACACTCTGCTAATGTTGCAAAAACACTCTTCTGTTCTTGGATCTGGCACTATTACTCCTACACCTCTGCTTACTTTATCATCAGTCTTACACCTACCTAATTTATCCTTTAATTTGCTTTCTGTTAGTCAACTCACTCGTAATCTAAATTGCTGCATCTCATTCTTTCCCGATCGTTGTTTATTTCAGGATCTTATGACGAACAAGATTATTGGTAAAGGACATGAATCTGGCGGCCTGTATGTTCTTGATCCACTGCCACCAACTTCTATTGCTTGTTCGAGTGTCGCTTCCGCTTTTGAGGCTCATTGTCGGTTGGGCCATCCATCCCTTCCTTTGCTCAAGAAACTTTGTCCCCAATATAGTAAGGTGTCTTCATTAGATTGTGAGTCGTGTCAGTTTGCCAAACATCACCGTCATAGTTCGAGTCCTCGAGTCAATAAACCTAGCAATAAACCTGCTAGTGTTCCTTTTGAATTAGTTCATTCTAATGTTTGGGGTCCTTCTCCTATTTTGTCTAAACCTGAATTCAGGTACTTTGTTACTTTTGAGGATGATTATTCTCGCATAACTTGGTTATATTTAATAAAAAATCGTTCTGAGTTGTTTTCTATATTTTGTTCATTTTGTGCTAAGATTAAAAATCAATTTAATATGTCTGTTCGTACTTTGCGAAGTGATAATGCCAAGGAATATACATCTGCTCAATTTCACTCTTATATGATCTCTAATGGCATGCTTCATGAAACTTCTTGCGTTGATACTGCATCCCAAAATGGTGTAGCAGAACTTTAAAACAGACATCTTCTTGAAACTGCACGAGCCCTTTTGTTTCAAATGCAAGTTCCTAAACATTTTTGGGCCGATGCCGTTTCCACAGCATGTTTTCTTATCAATCGCATGCCTTCCTCTGTTCTTAATGGTGAGATCCCATATAAAAAAAAATTTCCTGGTAAGTCATTATTTCCAGTTGCTCCTAGGATATTTGGTAGTATTTGTTTTGCTCGAGATGTTCGTCCACATGTCACCAAATTAGATCCTAAGTCATTAAAGTGTGTCTTTCTTGGTTATTCTCGTCTTCAGAAAGGGTATAGGTGTTATTGTCCTGATCTTAACAAATATCGTGTCTCCATTGATGTTACCTTCATGGAAAACACACCCTATTTTTCGTCTTCATCTACTCCTACTCGTCAGGGGGAGGATGATGATTTGTTGGTATATTCTATCACATCTTCTGACTCTGACACGTGTTCTGACGAGTCTTATGTTTCTCCACCTATCCCAGACACAACTCATGACAAGTCTCCTGTTCCTCCACCTTCCTCAGCCACAGCTCCTGACATGCCTCCGCCTCTTAAAGTATACTCCAGGCGTCCACCTCCCGTTTCATGTCCTGCACCTGCTTCTTCATCATCAGATCCGAACCCAAGCGATGATCTTCCCATTGCGCTATGTAAAGGTAAACGTTAGTGCACTTATCCTATTTCTTCTTTTGTTTCTTATAATCACTTGTCCTCTTCTTCTTGATCTTTTATTGCTTCCCTTGATTCTGTTTCGATTCCTAAAACTGTTCGTGAAGCCATATCTCATCCTGGTTGGCATGATGCAATGATAGAAGAGATGACTGCTTTAGATGCGAATGGTACTTGGGACTTTGTTGATTTACCTTCAGGAAAACGGGCCATAAGGTGCAAATGGGTATTCACTGTTAAGGTCAATCCAGATGGATCAATTGCTCGATTGAAGGCCCGTCTTGTTGCTAAGGGTTATGCTCAAACCTATGGAGTGGACTATTGTGATACTTTTTCTCCTGTTGCTAAACTGACATCTGTTCGGCTGTTTATTTCCATGGCAGCTACTCATCATTGGCCTTTGCATCAGCTAGATATCAAAAATGCTTTTCTTCATGGAGATCTTCAGGAGGAGGTGTATATGGAGCAACCTCCTGGTTTTGTTGCTCAGGGGGAGTCAGGGCGAGTCTGTCATCTTCGAAAATATTTATATGGTTTGAAACAAAGTCCTCGTTCTTGGTTTGGTAAATTTAGTCAGGCTGTTGAGAAATTTGGTATGTTGAAAAGTAAGCCAGACCATTCTGTGTTCTATAAAAGATCAACTGCCGGTATCATTTTATTAGTTGTGTATGTGGATGACATTGTTATTACTGGAAATGATACTAGAGGAATCTCATCTCTTAAATCTTTCATTCATACCCAGTTTCACACAAAGGATTTGGGGGTGCTCAAGTAGTTCTTGG
The DNA here is from genome assembly GCA_017893485.1 of Hemerocallis citrina. Lineage (NCBI taxonomy): Eukaryota > Viridiplantae > Streptophyta > Magnoliopsida > Asparagales > Asphodelaceae > Hemerocallis > Hemerocallis citrina. The sequence continues at coordinate 181,834,466 of CM030358.1, read as the reverse complement.
GAGTTGAAGTCACTCGGAGTAAACAAGGTATTTTTCTATCTCAAAGAAAGTATGTACTTGATTTGTTGACTGAGACGGGAAAATTGGGAGCAAAACCTTGTAGTACTCCAATGAATCATGTTGTGCACCTTACAAGAGATGGGGAAACATTTGAAGACCCTGAAAAATATCGCAGGTTGGTTGGAAAGTTGAATTATCTTACTGTGACTCGTCCAGACATTGCGTTCTCAGTTAGTGTTGTCAGTCAGTTTATGTCATCTCCAACTATTCATCATTGGGCAGCATTAGAGCAAATTTTGTGTTACTTGAAAGGAGCACCAGGACGAGGTATCGTTTACACGGATCATAGGCACACTCATATTGAGTGTTTCTCAGATGCAGATTGGGCAGGTTCCAAGGTAGATAGAAGATCCACTTCCGGTTATTGTGTCGTTGTTGGGGGAAATTTGGTCTCTTGGAAGAGTAAGAAGCAAAATGTTGTGTCGAGATCCAGTGCAGAATCAGAATATAGGGCTCTGGCACAGTCTGTGTGTGAGATAATATGGATATATCAGCTTTTGACTGAAGTAGGACTTAAGACTTCAGTACTAGCAAAATTGTGGTGTGATAACCAAGCTGCTCTTCATATTGCTTCAAATCCTGTGTTCCATGAGCGAACTAAGCACATTGAAATTGACTGTCATTTTGTTCGTGAGAAAATTCAACAAGGCTTGATCTCTACGGGATATGTGAAGACTAGAGAACAATTGGGGGACATTTTCACAAAGGCTTTACATGGGGTGCGGGTTGATTATCTTTGTAACAAGCTGGGCATGATTAACATTTATGCTCCAGCTTGAGGGGGAATGTTAGAATATATTAGCTGTAAATTAGCTAGAAATTAGGATTAACTGTAATTATCTTAGTTTCCTAATTTCTCCTAGTTTCCTATTTCTCCTAGTTTCCTAGTTTCTCCTAGTTTCCTAGTTTCGCCTCTCTGGTTTTGTATAAATACATGGTATTTTCTAGAACAAAAGTAACAAATAATTCATCATTTTCTTCAATCACAGGAAATAAAAAAATACAAATGCAGAAAGATTGGTCTATTGTTATTCCCCAAGAATACAATGAAGTTGTTTCTCAATCCCATTTTCCATAAATATTATGAAACTGGCAGTTGACTTATATATGACGAATTGTGTGCTTTGTGTTGATTATGATACTGCCCCTGGCCATATTCATAGGTCAATTAGCAATTGCAACAAGCCGGGGAGATTTGAAATTGTCTCTTATAAATATTCTTTTGCAATAACTGGAGTATGTGGATTAAATTCTAGATCTACAACCATTTTCTTTTGTCTTAGTCAGTGTTCTAAATGGCATCCGCCACGGACGCCTAGGCGCTCAAATGGAAGAGAACGAACTGCCTTTGCATTAGGCAGTGGTCTAGGCGGTTAAAGGGGATTAAGCGGCCGTCTTGTGGAGTAGGCGTCCGTGGCGCCGATCAGGTGTCCGCCTGAAGTCCAACGCTCAGGCATTTTCTATTTTTTAAAATTTTAAATACTATAAAATAACAGAAAAAAAGAGAACTGCTATTAATCTATTAATCTGTTATATAATATGTATGGATCTTTAATAGTAGTGGAATTATTTTTACTTTTTTTGTACTATTGGTGATGGATTGCACATATTATACCTATTACACATATTAAAATAGTACATGTTAAACATATTACACATATTGGCATATTGCACATATTACAATTGGACAATTATTTTTTTTTAATTGCACGAGAAAGTTTTTTTTATGCATAAAAACCCTTTAATTACACATATTACACAAGAACATGATGAATATTTGTAATTGGATTGCATGATTATACTTACAATTAAAGAACAGGGGCTGAAATGAACTAAATCGGCAAAATAAATTCAACCGCCTAGGCACCCTAGGCGCTAGGCACCCCTTGACCGAACCGCCACCGCCTAACGCCGTTTACAACCTTGGTCTTAGTTCATCCATCTTCTGTGTATTCTAGAAATTCTACCTGAAATTTCAGGAACTATGGGAAAAGAAGACGCTCGCATCCATACTTAAGTCTGAGGTGGCAGCAGCAACAGATTGACAGCAATAGATTGACAGTCCAAAATTCTTATCCTCATAGCCTAATCTGTCTTTTCATTAACTTGAATTGTTTTAAAATATACTGAATAATTTTTGTTCTACAACTTGCTGTTCTTGCAATTTCTTAGGGTTGACATCTCTAATGATGCCAAACTATGACCACAAATTTTGGTATATGCAAGATATCCTCCACCAGTTTGTGTGCTTTTGTGTTGTATATTTCATTTCATCTTGTCAATTAGCGACTACCTAAAATGGTTATACTTCGAACTTTATTGTAAGATGTTAAAAATTGAACCCTCAAACTGACTTCTATTAGGACATAGAGAAAGTGGTGCAATTGCTTTGAAATTTTCCTAGTCTTAATTTGATGCAGTCGCTTAACTGCTTTGAGCTAAAGAGTTGGGTTTTCGTATCAGTCCTAAGTGTTACGTTTCAGTCCCTGAGCGAATTTCTTTCTTTCTTAGACTTCCCTGCATAAATAAAGTTTATTTTGCAATAAACGCCTCTACATTCTCACCCGCAAGCTGATGTGGCTGCGTGGGAGTGGATGGCGTATAGGTAGTGGGACCCGGTGAACAGTGAAGGTAGTTAAACTGTTTTGGGGTATTTCATTTTTTGTAATTCTGCGTGTTGCACGTGCTACGTGTCAACGTGCGCAATTGGTCGATCTACTGTAGCAGCTTCTTCTCCGTTGTTCTTTATAAAGGTGCAGGAGAACTGTATTTGGATTATTATGAATGAAATATAATTTCTCTCTCTCTCTCTTTCCTCTTCATCCTCTTCCTACTCTTCCTTTTCTAGTTATTAGTGTTTTGATTTGCAATTATAATAGTGGAAACTCGTTCCCGACGTGAACCCCCTCTTCCTCCCACGGGACGACCCACATTCGGAGATGTATCAATGGTATCAAAGCCCACAGATCCCACAAACCCTGGGAACCTGGTCGAGCGCTCAATGGTCCTTGAATCTGGGGACAACTCTGGAATCGAATCTCCTAGCCAGTTGGCACGAGGTTCCACCCTTGGGTGTGTCGAACCTCAACAGTCGACCGACCTAAGCCAGAGGGTAGAGGGCATCGAAATCTCTGTAGGGTCCTTGCAATATCAGATGACCAGACTTCAGCTCCAGAACGATGATATTCGGAGCATACTTCGCCGACTAGCGGAGAGAGAGTTGAGGAACAGGGAGGAGCCTTCGTATACCCCCAACCCTAGCAGTGGACGCCTTCCCCCCTCTTACCATCCCCGGTTATGAATCCTAACTCCTGATGGCCGCGAAGCGAAGAAGACTTCGACAGGTACCAGTCAGTATTTCCCAAACACACTAAACTATAAATTCCCTTATTTGATAGATCGGGGGACATTAGTAATTGGTTTTTTCATCTTGAGCACCATTTTGATATGCAAAGAGTATATGAGAGGCACCAAGTGATTTTAGTGTGTATTATCTGAGAGGGGATGTCTTAATGTGGTGGAGATAGTTCAAGAGGCAAAACGGAGGTGAAGTGTCTTGGGAGCTACTGAAGGAGATGCTACTCCAGTTCACCCTGCGGAACTCCATAATCCCACTACCACTCTCCTCAAGCTTCCACAAACTGGCACAGTACAAGAACACCATAGAGAGTTTCTCAAGTACAAACACCTAAGTAAACCATTACATATGGGGGTATTGGTGGATTGTTTCGTATCTGGGTTGAAGGAAGAGATACAGCAGGAAGTATTATTGAGCACCCTCAATCGGTGACTGATGCATACCAAGAAGCGGTAGCCAGGGAGACTATAGTCATGTGTCAAAGAAAGGCCACCAAGTACTTGGGTAGCTCTGTTAAACCTGGGAGTTGGCCGATAAGCAATCCCTCTAGAAACTCAGTGGCCATTTTACCTGGCCAAGAGCAGAAGAAAGTCACGACTGAGCCTCCCAAACAAACACAGTTCGTTGTGATATGCCTTGGGTCAAGGGCCATAGGTGCAAAGGGAAGACTCTTATGCAAATAGAAGGGGAGCTTGATTCTTAGGTGATCTGCGCAGGGTCCAACCCTGAGGAGGTTATAGTGGAACCTGCTGAAAACCCAGATAGCCAACTTAATTGCCTGCAGGTCATGCTTCCTGCATCCAATCCTCCTACCATTTCCCTAGGGGCCGTTACGGGTTTAGAGGAGCCCAAAACCTTAAGGCTGAAAGGGAGAGTGAACAATCAGAGTATTTATGCCCTCTTCGACACAGGGCTCATCCACAACTTTGTTGATTCTCAGGTGGTGAAGAAAGCCAAATTACCTGTGAACAATAATGTCAAGCTCTTAGTCACTATCGTAGGAGGGGATAAGTTGCAATGTGAAGGGTTTGCGAGGGGTTGGAATTTTCCTGCCATGGGGTTTTGATCAAAGCCTTTTTTTATGTCCAGCCCCTGAGAACCAGTCAAGTAATTCTAGGAGCCCAATGGATGAGGACCCTAGAAGGGGATTTGGCTAAGTTTCAAAAGCAATTCTGTGTATTGTGAATAGGGAGGAGATGGGAAAGTACTGAGAGGAGTTAATGGAAAGTCGATGGAGATGGCAGAGTTCAAATCATTGCAGAAAACCCTATTGCACTTGAAGAGGGGTGTAATGCTGCAAGTCACATCAGTATCCTCCTTTGAATCTGAAAGTAACCCTTCCCTCTCCCCATGTTCAGCTGAAATCTCCCGCATCTTGAGCCACTTTGTGAAAATATTTCAAGAACACATAACACTTCCGCATGCTAGATCTCATGATCACAACATTCCCCTACTCCCAAACTCTCAACCAATCAACCTGCAGCCATACAAGCACCCCTGAAGTCAAAAGAATGAGATAGAAAACTGATACAAGTAATGATGCAATCGGGGATCATTCGACCTAGCCATAGCTCCTATGCATCCCCAATTGTAATGGTAAAGAAACCTAATGGATCTTGGCGTCTCTGCATCGACTACAGGGCCTTGAACAAAGTGACTATTAAAGATAAGTACCCTATCCCCGTCGTTAATGAGCTTTTAGATGAATTGCAAGGTACTCAGGTGTTTAGTAAACTTGATTTGCGCAGCGGATACCATCAAATCAGAATGAACCCCAAAGACATCCACAAGACTGCGTTCAAAACACATGAGGGGCACTACAAGTATGTTGTGATGCCCTTTGGCCTCACCAATGCACCATCAACTTTTCAATCACTTATGAACGAGATATTCAAGCCATACCCGAGGAAATTTGTGCTCGTTTTCTTCGATGACATTCTGATTATCAGTCGAACACCCATGGAGCACGCCCAGCATTTACAACAAGTGTTACAACTGTTGAAGGAATATTCTCTGCGAGCAAAGAAGAGTAAGTGTATATTTGGGGTAAACTCGGTATCTTACCTTGGGCATATCATTTTGGATAAATGAGTTTCTGTAGATCCTGATAAAATTGCAGCAATCAATCGATGGCCTACCCCCAAGTCTATTAAGGCCCTGCGGGGATTCCTTGGCTTGGTTGGCTACTATCGCAAATTCATCGAGAAATTTGTATATATTGCCTCTCCCCTGGTTGCCCTGACGAAGAAAGGAGCCTTTCAGTGGTCCCCTGCAGCCCAGCAATCCTTCGAAGCTCTGAAGCTATCCTTACCCAATTTCACAGAAAAGTTCACCCTCGAGTGTGACGCAGCTGGAACAGGAGTCGGAGCCATTTTAATGCAACGCCAACAGCCCATTGCATTCCTAAGTAAGGAGTTGAAAGGCAGGAATAGGCACCTCTCCACCTACGAGAAGGAGATGTTGGCCATGCTGCTTACCGTCAAAAAATGGCGACACTACTTGTTAGGGGGAGAATTTGTAATCAAGACAGACCACAAGCCTCTTAAACATCTGTTGGAGCAGCGATTAGACACCGAAGCTCAACACACGTGGCTTTGGAAGTTACATGGGTATCAATTCTCTGTGGAGTACAAGAAAGGAAAGGAAAGGAAAATAAAGGCGCAGATGGCCTTTCTCGAGCATTAGAGGATGCTCAGGTACAGGCTATATCGGTGGTCCAACCAACTTGGTTGATTTCACTGAAGGAAGAAGTTCAAAGAGATACCTTCTATGCTGAAATCCAAGCCAAAATCTTACAGGGTGAAGCTTCAGGTTATAGTTTCCAGCATGTGTTATATTATTATAAAGGGAGGGTTGTGCTTAAGCCTACATCTCCGCTAACATCCCAACTGCTGCAAATCTATCACAACTCCCTCCAAGGTGGACAATGGCTACTAGAAGACCTGGTTGAGACTGAAGCAAGTCGCTTATTGGCCAGGGATAAAAAGCACGTTGAAGTCTTATATTAGGCAATGTGATATCTGCCAATGCTGCAAATACAGTAATCAAGCCCCATCGGGGTTGTTGCAACCTCTCCCTGTTCCTGCAGAAGTGTGAAGGGATGTTAGCATGGATTTTATCGAAGGCCTTCCCCAAAGCTGGGGAAAACAACTATATTAGTGGTAGTTGATCGTCTATCCAAATACGCCCACTTTATTCCAGTGTTTCACCCCATACGGCTAAACTGAACACATTGCTGAGATCTTTGTGCATAATGTCATTATATTGTATGGGGTTCCAGCCACGATTGTCAGTGATAGAGACCCTATCTTCACAAGCACTTTTTGGAAGGAAATCTTCACTGCGCAAGGGACTCATCACCCTCAAACCGATGGCCAATAGGAGGTGACTAACAGCACCTTGAAGACTTACCTGAGATTTTTTTTTTTGCATACAAGCCATCTAGCTAGGCAAATGTGCTACTGTGGGCAAAGTATTGGTACAATACAAGTGTACACAGTGCAACCAGACTATCTCCTTACCAAGTTTTATATGGGCGATCCCCTCCCACACTCCTTATGTTCCTAAAACTGCTAGTACTCCTGAGGTGGAAGAATGCCTAGACAGAAATACCACCTTGCAGCTGCTTAAAAATAATTTGCATAGAGTACAAGAGAGGATGAAGGGTTTCACAGACCAGAGAAGAACTGAGAAGGAGTATATGATTGGGGAGTTTGTCTATCTCAAGCCATATAGGCAGCTATTGGGGGTAAACGCATCCATAAGCTCTCTCCTTTATACTACGGGCCTTACCAGATTGAAGAGAGGGTAGGACCAGTGCCATACAAGCTGAAGCTTCCCCCAACTGCTAAAATCCATAATGTCTTCTATGTTTCTCAACTTAAGAGCCATTTGGGGGATAAGAACAAGCTGACGAGCAACCACCCTGCCTCTTTCCAAGAACAAGAGACCCAACCTATACAGATCTTAGACAGGCGAATGGTGGGGAAAAAGGGCATCGCCGTCTCCGAAGTTCTAATACAGTGGCAGGGGCGTACTCCAGAGGAGGCGACGTAGGAGAAGTTTTGGGACATACATCGTCGCTTCCCTAGTTTTCGCAGCACTATGGAAGCTCCTTTTCGAGCAGGAAGGATTGATGCAATCGCATAACTGCATCGAGCTAAAGAGTTGGGTTTTCGTATCAGTTCTAAGTGTTACGTTTCAGTCCCTGAGCAATTTCTTTCTTTCTTGGACTTCCCTGCATAAGTAGAGTCTATTTTGCAATAAACCCCTCTTCATTCTCACCCACAAGCTGATGTGGCTGCATGGGAGTGGGTGGCGTATGGGTAGTGGGACCCGGTGAACAGTGAAGGCAATTAAACCATTTTTGGGGTTTATCATTTTTTTGTAATTCCGCGCGTTGCACGTGCTACGTGTCAACGCGCAATTGGTCAATCTACTATAGCAGCTTCTTCTCCGTCGTTCTTTATGAAGGCGCAGGAGAGCTGTATTTGGATTATTATGAATGAAATATAATTTCTCTTTATCTCTCTCTCTTTCCTCTTCATCCTCATCCTCCTCCTTCCTTCTTTTCTAGTTATTAGTGTTTTGATTTGCAGTTATAATGGTGGAAACCCGTTCCCGGCATGAACCCCCTCCTCCTCCTCCCACGGGACGACCCTTATTTGGAGATGTATCATAATTTGCATTGTCATTCTCTAATCCATCATACGGATATGTAATTGCATAAAGTTTTGTAATAAGTCTAATAGATTGTTTTTAAAAATGTGTTATTATGTAACAGCAAATTTTAGCCATGGGAGCATAGTATGCGATAGGTGTATGATCATGAAACATGAGTGATTCTTCGGAATTCTATCAAATATGTTGCATCTACAAAAATATTTGTTGCTTAATGGATATCTTTATAATTTAATAAAAATTTTGCAATTGAGCACAGTCAATGATTATCATATAGACAACGGAGTTCTAATTTTTTTCTTTTCAACCTTATCTTAATTGATTAGAGTTATTAAAAAGAAAGAAAGAAAGAATGAATGAAAGAATGAAAGAATGAATGAAAAGAAAAGAAAAATATCTTAATTGTACTGGCAAAGTCAGATATATCAAACCATGCCCTCTTCTATGATTTTCCTGAGCACTGCAACTACAATCAAGTACCTATTTTCTAGAACTTCTCAAGTGTTAAGACCTAAAGATGTTTCTTTTGTTTCCCTGATGAGGTCCAACCCAGGCAAGAGGGCTTTGATGCAAAGATGAGGTATTTTGGTTGAGCCAGGTCTTGCATCAAGACCTGACAACGGGAATGGGAACTATGGATCTGATCCAAGAGAACCTAATTCGATGCAAGCTCCAATGTCACATAGATCTGATGTGAGGTCCAATAACCCATCATTTCCTTCCCATTGTCCAAACACTTTATCAATAGTGGGCTTTAGAACAACAATGAAGATGAATAACGAAGGTGGCGAAGACAATGATGCCAGTGGAGATCTTCAAGGCAAAGTAGGTGGCTGAGGGTTAGGGTTAGGGTTAGGGTTAGGGGAGGAAGGGAAGGGGAGAGAGAGAGAGAGAGAGAGAGAGATGTGAGGTCCAATAACCCATCATTTCCTTCCCATTGTCCAAACACTTTATCAATAGTGGGCTTTAGAACAATGACGAAGATGAATAACGAAGGAGGCGAAGACAATGATGTCAGTGGAGATCTTCAAGGCAAAGTAGGTGGGTGAGGGTTAGGGTTAGGAGAGAGAGAGAGAATGTGAAAGAAAAGGCAATTTCGTATTTTTACAATGAAGATTTAACCCCCAAAAAAAGCAAGTTAACGGCGGGGTGCCAAGTGAGCGAAAGTTAACGGCAAGGGGGTTCTTAATTATAGGCCCAAACATTGTGGGGTTTCATGATGTTACCCCACAACTAAATCCACAATTAAATAATGAATTATATCTTCAATCTTCCTTCTAATCCAAATTAGCTACTTAAATTCGCTAACAGATTGAACATCCAAAATTTTTGTACTTTCACAACAAACTGCATAAGAATGAATTAAATAATCGCACTAGGAATCTGAATTCAGAACCTGGGATTTGAACTCAGCGAGCAGTTTGATTCTATCTTTGACATCAGTCAAGGCACTAAGTGTTTGCTGAGCTGAAAGAGGATCATCCCATAATGAACTGTCTGCAGCCTTCTTCTCTAGTAAAGCACATTCAGTTTTCAACCTTTCAAGACCACATGAGAGTCTGATGTCCTCAACACGTTCAGCAGTAGTTTCAACATCCTTCCTCAAAGCATAAAAATCTGGTAACAATTACCGGAGCAATAAATAAAGTACTAGGTTCAAGCAAAATAGACACTTCAAAAAAAAGTGGTATTTGTTGAAAATGTTTGCTATATTCAGTAGATATGCATAAAAAGTAGTCAATCACAGAGATGCAACCAAAATGTATTAAAAAATCCCAGGATAAGTTGTTCAAATTATAAAGTGCGGCTGGGAAAAAAAGAGGCTTTGGTATCAACCTTATTTTTGTTTCCAGAAGGAAAGAAAAAAAAAAATTGTTTTATGCATACATTATATAAATGTCTGGCAGCTGTGTGGAAATTTTGAACTCCCAAGTTCTGTGTTCGCATCTCACTTAGACACCCCAAACCCAAGTTCAGCTGATAATGTTTTTGGACTGAAGTATCTATCGGCAACAGAAAGGTAACAGAAAATGTGCCCGTTACATAAATTCTTTGCTTAGTGCACGCTTGCAGTCCCCAAAGTTTTAGGTGCCTGGAGCATAAAGGACTTCTTTCCTACACGAGCCTTTTAGAAATAAATTTTTTAAGTATAAACCGAATCAAATAACATTTATATTAATTCCCTCACAAATTGCAATTTACATACAAGTCTACCCTTGGAACATGCTTCGAATCGCGCATTCATCCCCATCTAGTGGTCCTCAAAGAAACTTTTGTCTCCTTTGCAAGCTTTAAGCAAGGATTTTAAGCATATTAAAACAAACAAATCTCATATTTATATTAGTCGCACAAATTGAAATTTACACATTGTCTCAAACAACACATAATAGTAATCTCTTATAAGGACTATTAACGTCAGGAACCACATTATGATGGATTAATATGGAATAACAATTAGTAAACGAACTAATCTACAAAGAATTTAACTAGGGACTAATATGTTAAAACTTGAAAAATCTCTAAATTTGTTCAGGTCAATAATACAATTTAAGTAGAAAAAGTGTGCATGCTTAGTGCACACACAATGCAATCAATTAAATAATAAATTGGTACAAAATTCTGTCGGATGTAAAAATATTCATATTCTCGTACGTAAGTGAATCCAAGTTTAATCTCTTCTCAAATTTTTATAACCTTTCATTTATCTATTTCGTAGGAAGAAAAAGAGACATCCTGTGCCCTTTAATTTGAAACAACTACCCAAAAAATTAATTAATTAATTAATCCAGTGAGCATGATCTCAAACCCAAAGATTAGCATACCTTGCATTACCCACTCAGCTGTCTCAGAACTAAGTCCCACACTTGATTGACTTCCTGAGTTTGCAACCTGCACTGTATTGAAAACGAACTGAATTAGTTAAAGAGAATAATGATAGGAAACTATTGAAAATTTTAAAGTTAGAAACCTGCCTGCAATAAAGGAAACTGAAAGAAATTGCCCATTCTATAAATAAAAAAAATTATGTTTAATTGGTAATGCAACAAGAGCAATAAAAATGGTAGAAATAATAACTAGAAGCACGATAAAATCCCACGGAATAAAAAGATTGATAGCCATGATCTGCTTGTACAGAAATGAGAGATATATAAGGAATAAGACATTAAAAAATTATTTTCTAGCAAGATCAAGTATCTGATCCTTAAAAGAGATGTATATTATTCATTTCATAAAGATAAATTATCCAGACATAAAATGCTTTAACACACAAATTTAGATACTGTTTGATTAAAAGAAAACAGGGATTCATTGGGCTCGGTTCATCCTACGATGCACTAGAAAATTAGATTATAGGGAACAAAGCAATATGAAAAGATACAATAGTAACAATTAACCATAAGAATATTGTCCTGCGATTTAATAGCTAAATAAATCAGCGAATCAGCATATATGTTACTGATATGGCTAAAAATAGGATTAAATCGGGATCGTTCAAATCGGGCACGAATCTTAAAGCTCTCAGGGGTAAACGGTAATTTCACCAACCCAAACGGGTCTGAAATGAGAACTAGGCCTTTCTTCAAAGTCCAATAACCCATGAACGGATCTGTCTTACTGGGTATGGGTAGCGGCCCGTTACAAACCAACCTAGATGGATAGAATAATTCAAATTCATAGTTATCTCTATGAAACGATTTAAATTTTATCTTATCCAAATACACCGGGAAGTAGAGATTTGTCCTTATCTCGAAACGGATCCCTAAGGCGACTATAAATACCCCTCTCCCCCCACTATAACAAGGCAATCAATATTTTTCTACATAAAGCTCTTTCATAATCTTCCTGATTACTGACAAGAGCGTCGGAGGGTGCATCGCCGGAATCCATCTCGGTGTATCACACTTTTTGTAGGTTCGCGGCAGCAGCAAGAAACAAGTCAACACGTTGGTGAAGGTCAACTGGTCAACATGTTTGCCTTATTCGTTTTCTCAAGAATCCACAAATTCATCTGTTTGCTCTCATACCAAAATCAGCAGCAACAGATTGGCACCGTCTGTGGGAAACACTCGAATAGCAATCCAACCTTCCTCCTTTAACCAAAGCAACTCCTAGCCATGCCTCCTAAAAGGAAGTCCGCAAACTCCAGCCGAAGAACCACTTCCACTATTCCTCCTCCGTCGGAGGATCTCCCTCCGCCCATCCAACCAACCATACAGCTCGGGCAGCTGACCCTCAACCCGTTCAGCAGGCTCTAGGGCCCCAAACCACTGTTGGGGAGCACTCTCGGTGAAGCTGCCAGAAGCAACCCATGCATCAAGTCCGTGTCTCCATCCACAATGCCTCCACAGATTCCATGGCCTCCCATAGCCTTCCAACGCCGAAGGATCTACGGGACGTGCTCAACCGACACAACGAGCCCAGGTCCGACCTTCGAATCCGCCTGGACAAGAGGCGGACCCGCGAGGCGAACCCTCGCCGAAAGCACCAGAGGGATCGATCACCACACCGATCAGACCGCAGGGGGTCCAACTCTCCACGGAGGCGAAGAGAGTCACCCCAGCATCGCCTAAGAAGAAGCTGCTCCCCGGCTGGCCATTCTGCAGCTCGAGTCAATCGCGAGCAGGAGGCCCCCGTCACGAGGGCGGAATTCCAACAATTCCAGGAGGCGGTCCTTCGGGCGCTCAATGCCGCCCCCAAAACGGCCATCGGGCTCCCAGCACTCAACCAGCTCCTCGCCCCCATCGCCGCTCTCGCAGTCCTAGGCCGGCTCCGAGCCATCACCGCTGTTCCCTAAGTCCTGGGCCGGCTCCGAGTCATCGCCACCCTTCTCCTGACCACCACCGCCGCTCCCGAAGTCCGCGGCCTACTCTGTCACACCCGCCGTTCTATCAGTCCACCACCTACTCAGAGCCATCGCCGCTGCAGCCCCAGCCCTCCTCGGCGTAAGGACGAGTCTCGGGGCTTAACGAGGTACGACCGAAGGGAGGACTCGGTCTACCGCCGTCTCCACGAGATGGAAAGGCGCCTCGGCCAGCTGGACAGAGACGAGGAGCAACGGGCGAGGAACCTCTGCCCAAGCGGGCCCCCATTCTCTAGACCATCATGGAGGCCCCTGTCCTAGACACCTTCAAGCATCCACACTTCGAGACTTACACCAGGGAGTCGGACCCCGCAGATCACTTTGAGAGTTTCAAAACTCTCATGATGATCCATCATGCATCCGATGCCCTCCTCTGCAAGACCTTTCCGGCCACACTCAAGGGGCCGGCTCGGGAGTGGTATTCTCGGCTTGCACCGGCGTCTATCTTCTCCTTCGACAAGTTCGAAGGCCTCTTCCTCACGTATTTTGTGAGCAGTCGCCGCTTCAAGAAGACGAGCACCTCGCTGTTCTTCCTCAGCCAAAAGAGGGGCGAACGGCTGAGGGATTATGTCAAGCGGTTCACCACAGAAGTCAGGTCCATCGCCTCCTTGGATCAGTCGGTTGCTTCGGCTGCCTTCCAATCCAATGTCATCAACCCCGACCTTAGGGCTTCCTTGGCCAAGAAGCCTCCTCGGAACTTCTCCGAGCTACTCCTTAGGAGCGAGAAGTACATCCGTGCTGAAGAGGCACTCAATCGCCCCACTTTGGAGAGGTCGTCTTCTGGGAACAAATAGAAGATTGCAGAGGAAGGAGCTAAGAAGCTCCAAAAGGATAACGGGGATCAGCGGCACCATCTCCCCTGCTTCGAGAAGTTCACTCCACTTAATGCGAGTGTCTCTGCCATCCTGATGGAGATTGGGAATGAAGGTCTTCTGCCACCACCTTCGAAAATGAACACCCCGGGAAGAAGAAAAACCGGGACAAGTGGTGCCGCTTCCACTAGGACCACGGGCACGACACTGATGATTGTCGTGCCCTGAAGGACGGGATCGAGGCCCTTATCCAGAGGGGGCAGCTCGCTCGGTTTTTAAGGAGGGGCAGAGCCGATCCGCCCCCACCGCCCAGGGGGGCTAACAGGCGAACAAAGCAGCGCGTGGAGACTCTGGAGGCCAAAGCGGAGGCCATCTTGCACCTGATACACGAAGGCTTGATGGGGGGAGATTCTAACTCCTCCCGAAAAGCCTTCATTAGGGAAGTCAACTCCGTGCAGAGCCACCCTCCCCCCAAGGGCCTGGGAGTCCCTGTGACGTTCTCCGATAGGAACTTGGAAGGCATCCGCACGCCCCACTGCGATGCCCTCGTCATCAACATCAAAATGGCCAATTTCGACGTTCGCCGGATGCTGGTGGACAATGGAAGTTTGGTCAACATCCTATTCTTGGAGGCGTTCAAAGACCTCCAACTATCAAGGGACCGGCTCAAGCCGGCTGGCTACACACTTCATGGGTTTGCCTGGGTGCCGGTGGCGATCGAGGGAGTTATAACTCTCGACGTCATCGCTGGCAAAGCCCCAGTCACTAGCACGGAGCCGATGGACTTCATGGTGGTGGATGTGAAGGCCGCCTACAATGTGATCCTGGATCGACCAGGCCTCGCAGCACTCCAAGCTTCCCTTCGGCCTATCACATGAAGATGAAGTTCCCCACTCCCGCAGGAGTAGGAGAGGTAAGAGGGAGTCAGGAGGTGGCTCGTAAGTGCTATATGACCTCAATGGGAGGCCCGGTCCTCTCCCTAGGAGCCCGCGAGCTCCCACCGGAGAGTAGCCAAACCATCTCCGAACCGGTGGACGAACTAGAAGAATTGACCTTCTCAGAGGGAAACACCACCAAAATGTTCCGGGTCAGCAAGGCACTTTCCCCCTCCATCAAAGAAGACATCTCCCAGTGCATCAGGGAGAACGGCGATCTCTTCACCTGGACCGCGGCCGATATGCCTGGGATCTCCGAGGAGCTCCTAATGCACCATCTCAGCGTTGCACCGGGTGTCAAGCCCGTTCCGCAGAAGCGACGCAAGTTCGCTCCTGAGCGGCAACAGGCGATCAAAGAAGTCGAAAAGCTCCTCAACGCTCGATTCATCCAGGAGGTGAACTATCCGGAGTGGCTATCCAATGTGGTGATGGTCAAGAAGGCCAACGGGAGCTGGAGGATATGCATCGACTTCACCGATCTCAACAAGGCATGCCCGAAGAACCCTTTTTCCCTTCCCAGCATCGACGCCCTGATCGATGCGACCTCCGGGCACGAGCTCCCCAGTTTCATGGATGCTTTCTCGGGGTACAATCAGATTCGAATGTTCCCTCCCGACATCCCGAAGACCTCGTTCGTAATGGATCAGGGCCTGTATTGCTACATGGTTATGCCGTTCGGCTTGAAGAACGCGGGAGCTACTTATCAGCATCTCGTGAACATGGTCTTCCGAAACCAGATTGGCCGAAACATGGAAGTCAATGTAGACGACATGTTGGTCAAGAGCACCCGTGGGCAGGAGCATGTCCTTGACCTCCAAGAAGCCTTCAGGGTGCTCATGAGGCACAATATGAGGCTGAATCCGAACAAGTGCGCGTTCGGAGTCTCATCAGGTAAATTCTTGGGGTTCATGGTCAGCGAGAGGGGCATAGAGGCCAATCCCGAGAAGATCCAGGCCATTCTCAAAATGGCTCCCCCCTCCAGTGTTAAAGAGGTACAGAGGCTCACCAGGCGCCTCCCAGCAATCGGGCGATTCCTCTCCAAGTCCGGGGAAAAGTGTCTCCCCTTCTTTAAGGCCCTCAGGTGGGCTAAAGGCTTCGAGTGGGGACAACAGCAACAAGAGTCCTTCGACCAGCTCAAGGCATACTTAGCTAACCCCCACTCTTGAGCAAGCCAGTGCCAGGGAAGGTCCTCTACCTATATCTCGCCGCTTCGGAGCAGACCCTCAGCGTGGTCCTTGTAAGAGAAGAGGATAAAACGCATAAGCCCATTTATTATGTGAGCAAGGTCCTCCGAGATGCCGAACTCCGTTACCCGAAGCTAGAGAAGATGACTCTTGCCTTGGTTATGGCGGCCCAAAAGTTGCGCGCCTTATGAAGTGGTCCATCGAGCTAAGCCAACATGACATCAGCTACCGGCCAAGAGCAACAATCAAGGCCCAAGCTCTGGCAGAATTCATTGTGAAGAGCACCATCCCCGACCCTTACAAGTCATCTGCCGACCCCCTGGTCGAGACCGTTTATGTGGATGGATCTTCTTGCGCCGACGGAAGTGGGGTCGGCATCATCTTGACCGGCCCAGACACTTTCGTCCTCCAATATTCCCTGTGCCTAAACTTCCCGGCATCAAACAACGAAGCAGAGTATGAGGCCCCCATAGCGGAGCTCTGTATGGCTCGCAAAGCAGGGGCCAAGCGTGTCAAGATCTTCAGTGATTCGCAGTTGGTTGCCAACCAAGTGTCTGGGGAATACGAGGCAAGGGACGAGTGTATGGCCAAGTACTTGGCAAAGGTTAGGGAGCTTCTAGCCTTATTCGAAGATGTTCAACTCCAGCGCGTTCCCTGAGAGAAAAACGCGCAGGCGGATGCTCTCTCTAAGCTCGCCTCCTCGTCCCTCCAAGTTCTAGAACGGACTGTCTTGATAGAGATCCTCCTCAGACCAAGTATTGATGAAGATAGCCCGAAGCCGATGGAAACCTACCCCCTAACACTAGGGGAGAACTGGATGAAGCCCCAAGCCCCCCCTCGAGTACCTCAGAGACGGAGTCCTTCTCGAAGATTCGAGAGAGGCGAGGAGGATCAGGACACGAGTCGAGCGGTACACACTCCTCGACGGAGTCATGTACAAACGCTCTTACACTCAGATTTGACAGCCGTCCGTATCTGAGGTGCCTCTCCCCGGAGGAAGTACTCTATGCGCTAAAGGAGGCCCATGACAGTCTGTGCGGCGCGCACTTGGGAGCGAGATCCCTCGCCCGAAAACTCTTAAACTATGGCTACTTCTGGCCCACGCTACTGAGTGACTCCGAGGAGTACGCCCGCCAGTGTAACTCCTGCCAGAAATTCGCCCCGATCCATCACCTGCCTCAAGCACAACTCACCTCCTTGGCAAGTCCAATCCCCTTCGCAATGTGGGGGATGGATTTGCTCGGACCCTTTCCTCCAGTGCCGGGCCAGCTAAAGTTCATAGTCGTGGCGATCGACAACTTCTCAAAGTGGATCGAGGTTGAACCTCTTTCGACGATTACCGAGCACAAGGTCCAAAAGTTCTTTTGGAAGAACATCGTATGCCAGTTCGGGGTACCCCGCGTCCTCGTAACCGACACCGGGACTCAATTCGCGGGAGCAACCTTTCGCAACTTTTGCGCCGACCTTAGCATTCAGCAGCGATTCTCATCGATAGCCCACCCTCAGTCCAATGGCCGAGCGGAGAACGCAAATCGACAAATCCTCTCTGGCCTGAAGAAGAGGCTCGACAAATCCACTAAGGGGTTGTGGGTCGAACAGCTTCCCAACGTGCTTTGGAACTCTCGCACCACCAAAAGAACTCCAACAGGGGAGTCCCCCTTCAACCTCACATATGGTTCCGAAGTTCTCATTCCCTTAGAAGTGGGTCTGCCTTCACCCCGACTGATAGCCTACAGTGAAGCACAGAATGCGAACCAGCTTCGCAACTGCCTAGACCTCATAGACGAGGTCCGCGAGAGAGCTGCAATTCGACAAGAGACCTACCGCCGTAGGATCACTCAGTCTTACAACAAGAGGGTACGGCCAGCCAACCTTAAAGAGGGAGACCTAGTGCTCTGAAAGTTGTCGATCTCCAATCCAAGCAAAAAGGGCAAGTTGGCACCCAATTGGAAAGGACCGTATAGAGTCTCCAGAGTTATTCACCCAGGCGCGTATCAACTCGAAGACCCGGGGAGCAGGAGAATACCGAAGGACATGGAACGCAGAGCACTTGATGAAGTACCAAGAGAGTGTCTAAACACCGCTCCAAGCAAATTTCCCAAGAGCGCTCCATAAAACATGTCTAAAGTTCTTACTTGTATTTTCTTTTTACCAAAGTGTAAAAGCGGCTCGCATCTTAGAAGCGGCCGCCTAATTATTTTCAATAAAAGCAATCGTTCCCCGCAAGTTCTCTATTTTTGAGTAGTCCAATTGTACTAAAAATAAATATATAAAAAAAATCGCATTAAAACGGCACGTTCGGAGTCCAACACTTGGTTCGACTCCACTTCAAACACTTGCTTTTAAGCGAGTACGAAGTGGATAACCATTCGGAATTGCTCCCACAGCTGCTGAAATTCTTCAAACGACACGCTTGGAGTCCAACACTTGGTTCGACTCCACTTCGATTACTTGCTTCCAAGCGAGTACGAAGCGGATCACCATTCGGAATTGCTCCTCCAGCTGTTGATATTTTCTAAACGACGCGCTTGGATTCCAACACTTGGTTCGATTCCGCTTCAACTACTCGCTTCTAAGCGAGTACGAAGTGGTTCACCATTCGAAATTTCTCCTACAGCCATTGGTACTCTCTAAACGACAAGTTCGGAGTCCAACACTTGGTTCGATTCCACTTCAACTACTTGCTTGTAAGCAAGTACGAAGTGGTTCACCATTCGGAATTGCTCCTACAACTGTTGACAATAGCAAAACACACAAGTTCACAAAACAAGTACTATTTCATTAAAGTTTGAGAGACAAGTCTAATTACAAACCAACTACTCATCTTTACATCGAGTTACAAAACTTGTGAAACCAAGAGTACAAGATCATAAAAAGCTACTTCAGCCCCTCCTAGGGGCGGGGATGCTTCGGCTAAAAGACACACGTGGGCGACGAATGTTGTGCTGCCGACGCCCTACTTCGGCAGATGTCCCTAGGCCGGCGAGCCGAGAAGCATCGTCCGCACCCGATCTAACGGTGGCCCCAACAGATGCTCCACTCGATGAAGCTGCCACCCCACTTTGCGCATCTCCAGTGTCTCGAAGTACAGGGGGCGAGCGAAGAGCGAGCTCGCGGAACGTTAACCCCCTATCATACTCCTCCCGAGTGCAAGAGGTAGTTCTGACGGTGCTTCCCTCAGATCGCGGTTGAAGACAAGCGTTCTCCGCCTCAAGCTCAACAATTCACTCTTTAAGCAAGTCGTCCTTCACAGTTATCTTCAAACGCGGCAGTGGCATCGAGCCTGCACCACGAGAAGCGTTGGTGATTGTCCTCCGAAGATGAGCGACCTCCATCCTCTTTTCAAGAGTTACCTTCTTCAGGTCGTCTCTCTCCGCTGTCACCTTAGTCAGAAAGTGACGAAGGCGCTTAAGTCTCAGGCCGAGGTTGGCAGCTGCCGACGAGCCCACCTCGTCGCCTTCGAGGGCCGTATCATTTATCCTCTCTTCTAGCCGTCTCCTCTCTATGTCTCGACGAGCTAGGATCAATCTCAGATGATTCCGCTCACGCTCCGCTTTACGAAGCTCCCCCTCCACTTCGCGAAGCCGCTCTTGGTTCCTAGCAAGCCCCAACCTCATCGCCCCTAGACCAGCCTTGAGACGTGCCACTTTGGCCACCTGAGGCACTTCGGCGAGTTGTAGCGCTTCGACGATCTGAAGAAGAAAAACCAGAGAAAGAGTAGCGATAGAAACAATATATAAACAAAGAAAAAAAAGAAGCAGCAATAGACGAAGCGTACTAAGGTCGATCGGACTGAGACCCTCACTGAAAAGGACCTCATCGGTGATATCTTTCCAACCTAGGGTCGGAAAACCGAGGATCTTCGACACGACCCCCTCTTCTGCCTTCGTCAGCACCGGCTCGGCCTTCGCCCACTTCGGAACATCCTCCTTCCACACCGTTGGAAAGCTCCACGGCTCGGGACCTCAGATCAAGAAATACTTCTCTTTCCAATGCTTGATGGAGTCCGGGTTCTCGATCAGCTTGACCCCCCTCCTCGGAAACAGGTAGTACCGATACTCCATCTTGCTTATTCGGCAGATCCGGTAGAGGCTGCGAAGTATGACGAGCTGAGGTTGGACGCCTACCGCCTGACTTTGGAGGATGAAGGCGATGACGTGCTGCCACATGTTCGGCATGAACTGCATCGGGTTCAAGCCGTACCATTGTAGCACCTCGACTACGAACGGTGGCAGAGGGAGCCGAAGGTCGGCGTTGAGTGCGTCGTATGGGAAGACGCATGTGTCTGGCGACGTCCTCGTGCATGCTCGAAAGCCTGGACCGGGGAGGAGCAAGGTGTACTCCTTCGGGATCCAGAACCCCTTCCTAATACGATGATGATCCACCTCAGTCAAAACTGAAGAGAACTCGTCCACCTCGGAAGGGTCCCTCAGATGGTTCTCCTCGTAGGCGGCAGACCTCCCTTGCACTGCCTTCGACAGAATGTGTCCGGAGTAGCTCCTAACCATTCCGAGGTTGACAATGTCGATGGTAGCCGACCCAGTGCACCGGTCTCTCTCACGTTCTCCACTATCATCTCGACGATGGCCGACCTCGCCACTTCCTTCCCCTTGCCTGGGGGGACCACTAAGGGTCGGTCGGTCTCTGGGTCCGAGGTGGAGGTCTCATTCCCCGACGACACTCTAGACATTTCTAGCTAAGGTTAAGATAATTTACCTTGAAGTGACGTCTACGATCGGAATAGCTCGCCGGAAAGATTACCGCCTGGCCACAAACGCTAGCAGCGCCGCTCGAGAGTAAAGAATGACTTGAGTGAAAATGGAAAGTAAAAGTGAAAAGTGAGAAATGAGGAGATGGGGGAGGCGGTGAAAACTTATAGCTCTAAGGCAGATTCGGGTGGGCTTTCAAATGTTTTGGGCCCCCACAGAGGCCCATCAGAAGTCTAAATGCCAAAATCCTCGAGATCCATGCCTCTTGCCTCGAGATTCGTGCCTGATCTTCATCAGACGATCCAGATTGTGCCACGTCGCTCGGAACCCGAATCCGAGCAACTGTGACACCAAGCTGCGTATTGGAGAAAAACGACTTTCTCCTCGTGATTCGTGCCTGAACTCAATCAGATGGCTCAGATCTCGCCGCGTCAACCGAAATCACGTTTTCTCGTGATCCACGCCTTTTGCATCGAGATTCGCGTCTGATCTTCATCAGACGGTCCAGAACGTGCCACATTGCTCGGAACCCAAATTCGACAACTGTGACACCGAGCTGCATAGTGGAGAAAAACGACTTTCTCCTCGTGATTCGTACATGATCTCAATCAGACGGCTCAGATCTCGCAGCGTCGACCGAAATCATGTTTTCTCGTGATCCACACCTCTTGCCTCGAGATTCGTGCCCGATCTTCATGAGACGGCCCAAATCGTGCCACGTCACTCGGAACCCAAATCCGAGCAATTGTAACACCGAGCTGCGTATTGGAGAAAAACGACTTTCTCCTCGTGATTCGCTCCTGATCTCAATCAGATGGCTCAGATCTCGCCGCGTCGACCAAAATCACATTTTCTCATGATCCACGCCTTTTGCCTCGAGATTCGCGCCTAATCTTCATCAGACGGTCCAGATTGCTCCATGTCGCTCAGAATCCCAATCCGAGCGACTAGCACACTGAGCTGCTCATACAGAGAAAATGCTGCCGAGCCATAAGAACCATCTGATCATCTCAAAATTCATGTCACGACCTGATGAACGTCCCTGATACACCCACGTGGCCGAATACAGATCCACCGTCGGATCATCAAGATATTGGTGCCGATGCCAGATGGACGCCCCAGATTGCGCCACGTCGCTCGGAATTCCAATCCGAGCGACTGGCGCACTGAGCTGCTCATACGGAGAAAATGCTGCCGAGCTATTCGAGCCGTCAGATCATCTCTAAACTCACGTCACAACCCGATCAAAGCTCCAGATTCGCCCACATTGCTAGACACTGCTCCATTCGATCGTCCAGATTTTCGCATCCAGGGCTGATGAACGATCCAGATCGCGCCACGTCATAAATAGGTGATAAAATCTATTTTTTATTTATTAAATTAGAATTATTCATTCAAAATTTGGAAAAAATGAATAAAAATTTAGGAAAATTAATTGAAAATTCCAAAAAATAATTATAAATTCGGAAAAATATTTTTGAGCCACGGATAAATAATTATTGGTTAGAATAATTAATTAGTGCTCCCGAAAAATAAATCATCGCTTTGCAAAATTGAGTAAATGATTCGAAAAAATAATTAAAAAATCGGGAAAAATCACCAAAAATTCAGAAGAGCCTAAGAGCAAACTTGGGCACGTTACTAACTCAGAAAAGCATCGTCACCCCTCAAACGAGATTCAAACACCCTTTGAGAACTCCGATAAAGCCCTATAAGCCATTAAAACAACAAAACTACTCTCCAAAGGCTGTAACACACAGTCTTTGGGAGTGGGGGGCTCGTGATATGACTAAAAATAGAATTAAATCGGGATCGTTCAAATCGGGCACGAATCTTAAAGCTCTCAGGGGTAAAACGATAATTTCACCTACAAACGGGTCTAAAATGGGAACTGGGTCGTTCTTCAAAGCCCAATAACCCATGAACGGATCTGTCTTACTGGGTATGGGTAGCAGCCCGTTACAAACCAACCCAGATAGATAAAGAATAATTCAAATTCATAGTTATCTCTATGAAACGATTTAAATTCTATCTTATCCAAATACACCCGGAAGTAGAGATGTGTCCTTATCTTGAAACGGATCCCTAAGGCGACTATAAATACCCCTCTCCCCCCACCATAACAAGATAATCAATATTTTTCTACATAAAGCTCTTTCATAATCTTCCTGATTACTGACGAGCGTCGGAGGGTGCGTCGCCGGGATCCATCCCGGTGTATCGCACTTTTTGCAGGTTCGCGGCAGCAGCAAGAAACAAGTCAACACGTTAGTGAAGGTCAACAGGTTTGCCTTATTCGTTTTCTCAAGAATCCACAATTCATCTGTTTGCTCCCACACCAAAATCAGCAGCAATAGTTACATGAGTAGTTTCAACTGGTCATACCATGCTACATGCTCGTTTTTTATTTATTTTAAAAAACATCCCCTTTCGTAAAAATAAATCATATGATATGATCTCTAAAATAAACCCATTCCAAAATATTTGGGCTCAGCATGAACATAGATAAAGCACATACTTAAAGCATACAACTGGCTAATTAAATACAAGTTGTAGTCGAATGCATGTAAATGACCATATGACCATGGATATGATTATTGAATCTGCTTGACATTTGCGAAGTGTAAGATTTCTCTTTCAAAAGGTAAGGGACTAGTATCAAAACATTATACACATAAGCAAACACGATGATAAATTAAAATTTATCGTACAGTCAAATGTTTACCCTGAAAGAAAAATCAAAGCAATCAGCTTAAGAATAACAACCTTCTTCCCAAAATTTTAAGTATTATTTGGAAATAATAGTAAAAGGCTATCCATATAAATGAAAAAAAAACTATAGGTAAATAAGATATCTCATGCACCCTAACATTCGATCATCAAACAGATAGAAAAAAAAAGTTGCATATAGGCTAGGCAATAGGAATCTGTGTACATAACAGATATTCGGAAAAAATTTGGGACTATTACATTAATTTGGATTAAAATTTTTAATTAGAAGTACATATAAATTCTTCTTTTCAATAAGTTCTCTATATCTTCGCAAGTGACCTAGTGGTAAGCATCTTTGGAGGAGTGCTGACCCGGTGACCCCCGCTTGCACAATACCCAAATTATGAGAGAGAGAGAGAGAGAGTAGCTATGGCCTTGTTCAAAACCAAAAAAAATTCCCTATATCATACGCAAAATTCATAAGGGTCGATACTATTCCAACAGACCTTACACTTGGGCACAACACTTAACACTTGGGTACAACAACTACTATCAGAGCATGAGGCTGATTTAAAGTATCTTCCAATATGACAAACTATATAGCACAAACACTTCCGAGTTCGAACATGGCGCCAAACCCGTGTCTGACACCCACACATTATGGATACTCCTTGGATATGTGTGGGACAATTATCATACGTGCCCTAAGTTTTATAATATATCTTATATGTGTGACCCTTCTTCGACTCTTATAAGACACTTCTATAACATGTATTATACTAGTTAATTCTCATTACTTTGCATAGCCTATGGATCTTCTCCAATTCTGTAATGTCATATGAATAATGGAAGTTGAAGTTTATTCCTCAGTAAAATCTCTTATTGTGATTATGTAATTTAAAACCATGTTGTTGGCTATGTTGTTGAGCAATGGTATTTCGATTGCCCAACTTCGAAGAGCAAAATCAGAAAAATCAAGATAATGGGTTTGTTGACCACATACACTATTGATAGCAAGACAAGTAAGGGATTCCATAAAAATCAAACGAGTAACAACATTCTAATAAATTATGGAAATTCCTAGGATTTCTAAGCACACAAGAAAGGAAGAAAGATAAAAGAAAGGATAAAGAACTTACCGGAGAAAGATTTGGGAGAAGAGTAGAAGGTTGAGAGAAGGGGGAAGGGAGGAGAAGAGCGAGTTGTTGTTGTTGTTGTTTGGCGAGGGAAGTGAATAGAAGAGATTGTGCTGGTGGAACAGGATAAGGAGGTGCGGGGCAGGTTAAGAGCCGCTGGGAGCGCTTGCAGCAGACACTCCATTATTATTTTCGTTGATGGAAGTGAAAATGATAAGGTATATGAGAGCTTCTTTCTTTTCTTTTTCTTTCATTTTTTTTCTTAGATTTTTCCATAGAGGGCCCCCACAACTTTGATAATTACAAGTAAGACATCAACAAATATCTATTTCTATAAATATCTCCAACAATATATGTCCTAATCCCAAAAAAAAAACCATTCATACTAGTTGTTTTTGGTTTAGTTCAAGTTAACATAATTTATAATCTTTATTGAGGTTTTTTTTTTTTGAAAGATTGAGTTAAACCTCACAAATAAGATCACATTAAGGTCATTAATAATAATGTGTTTAACTCTAATAAGGGTAAAAATTTTGGTTAATCAGAACCGCACGATTTTTGCACGAATTTCGAAGTTTTCATGGTCAGAAGAGCAAGCCCACGAACAGTAGTGGGCCTAAGACAAACTCACGGGCCAACCACAGGCTACCAAGAAACAGTTGACCAATCAGTTATGGTTGGTGATCAAACCCCCACAAATCAGGGGATTAGTTACTCAATTATATCCCCAATCCGAATCTTTCCTCAAACAACTCCTTACTAGCCTATAAATACAGACTATCATTCTCAGTTACCAGGTAATCAACGTTTTACCACTAAATCCCTTTTCAAACTCCTGCTTACTGACTTGATCGTCGGAAGGCCTGTCGCCGGGAATACTCCCAGTGTTTTAGGAATTTTTGCAAGTGCTCGGCTGCTAGCAAACCACCAGATCCACATATTCCAGCCACATATCAGCCTCTCTTCAGGGTCTGATCTACGACTGAGATCTATTTTTTTCTCTCCAATAAAAGAACTCATCATCTATTGCTTCCACACTAGAAAACAGCAGCATCATATTGACGTTGTATTTAAGTCTTAGCAAACCACCAGATCTATTATTTTTATTATTATTGATATAGTGTTAACTAATTTAAGTATTATATTAATTAATTTTCTTATTGAATTATTTTTTAACCCATTATATAAAACCCAACAATACCCAAACCTATTACCCATTACACGACTACCCAAACCCATTATTTACTCACCAGGCCCGTTAGCACCTAACTACCCTACCCGCAACCCTATATCAAACCCGTACCCGATTAACCCTACAGCCGCCCAAACCTAATCCTAACCCTATATATATACACCCATTTCCTGTTCTTCATCTTCTCACCGCCGCTTCATCTCCCTTCCCCTACCTCCCGTGTCCCATCCCCCTGCACTCCGCAAAACCCATCCCTTCACCCTATTGCTTCTCCCGACTTCATCTCTCCCGACCTCCTCCATCCCCTGTGGGCAGCCCCCAACTGTCTCCCTGCCCCTGCCACGACCTCCGCACAGTCCCCTGGTCCCCTTCTCTCCTGCTCATCCTCTCCCCCGTGCTCCCTTTGCCGACCACCGCAACAGCAGCAACCTCCACCTGCAGTGCCTCCCGACCCATCTATCCCTCGACACAACCACCCTGTGCTCCCCTGTTGCGCTGCTACCTCCCAGCACCAGCTACAGCAGCAGGCCAGCACCCTTCCACCTCGCGACACAGTACAGCACCCCCCCGGCCTGTCTCCCTGTCGTCGCCGTGCTCACCTCCCCGCCATCCTCCGTCCGAGCAGCCAGTGCACCCATTGGCATTTGCTGTTGATCATAGAGATTTTTGATCAAGTGATGTGAGCCGTCGATCATCGTGATCATCTTGATCATTATGATTATGTCCCCTTGGTTTTGATTCTGGTCGTCCGTTGGATCTTGATCTTCATTGTAACCCATGTTTTCCCAAAAATGTATTTTTTTCGTATTTTCTGTATTTTAAAAATTTTCGCAAATTATTTTTTTCGGTTTTCAAATCCTTTTGTCAAATGTATTTTTCTTGGATCTTCTATTTTAAAAATCTGTTTTCGATCAATAATTTTTGTTGTAACTAGTTTCTATTATTTTATATTGAATACAATTCTTATGTTGTTTTTATTAGTCTTATTATTATTATTGTTATTAGTATTACTGTTCTTATTAATATTTTTGACTGGTATTAAAAATCCGCTTTTATCTACTAACTATATTTGTAGTATTTTAAATAAACTAGCTTTGCCCGTTGACACGTGCCTACGGCACGTCTTCGGAACGGTGCACCTTGTTTAATCATACAAAATAGTTTTGGCGGTCCAACAAATTAATTGAAGTAGCAAACATATTATATGAGAAACTTTTGGGGGTCTAGCAAAAAACATATTATATGATTTTTTTGATTTTTGATTTTTTTTGAATTATTTTTAAAGTTTTTAAGTTTTTAAATTTTTAGTTTTTTATTTAAAAAAAATTAATTTTTTATTTTCTTAATTTTTTGAATAGAAGAGGGAGAGAGAGAGAGAGAGAGAGAGAGAAAATTAAATAAATATAGGAATTGTTTTGGGTGGGAGATTTGAATTTGAGTTTTGGGGGGAAACTTTTGGAGGGAAAAATATGTTTTGTGAGGTTAGATCTGAGCCTTTGATTTTTGGAAGTATTGAAGGAGAGCCACTTGATAGCTTTCTTTGTGTTTTATTATATAGATTATATTTTTTAATGCAAATTACATTTTATTAGAGACTATATTTTATTTGTTATTAATTTTATATACCCTTTTTTTCTTATTGGAATTTTTCTTAATACCCATTTATTACTTTCCTATTACTATTATTTCCTACCTAATACTAAATCCTACACCTAATATCTACCCAACCCAACCCGTTTCCATCCATGACTACACCCACTTTCATTATTAGCCCAAACCTATTTTTCTTACTTTCCTAATTACCACCCTACTCATAATCAGATTACTACCACCTAATACATGTTCCACCACTTCAGATCCTTATTGCCAAAATCACTATTGCCTATTCATTACCTACCAAAATTGCCTTACCCCAATTTTTGTCTTGTTTGTATCCACCGAAACCTACGGTCACCTAAGGCCCGTTAGCTGAATTTCCCACCTCCACCTGATATCCTTAGGTTGTGCCGCCCCCTATGCTTTCAACCTTAATCTACTCATATATATAATTACCTCCCCATGTTGTGTTTTCCTTCTAGCCGCCACGAAAAAAAAAAAGAAAAAAAAAAAAAAGAAATTTATTTTCTCGGTTCCCTCTCTCCCGATTGATCTCTCTCGCTCTCTTGTTGCTTCGCGCGTGCAAGTGGATTGTGCGTGTGTGATTCGTGATTTGCTTTGCATCGTGAACTATCGTTCGCGAGTTCGTGGATTTTCGTTCGTGGGATTTGCTCCCACTCTTGAATTGCATCGTTCTTCATCTCCAAATTCAGGCAAGTAACTTGTACATATTTTTATTAGGTTGATACAAGTCAAAAAGTTTACGTATAGCGTAGTTGGGTCTAGAGACGGTCATAAATTAGATTTTTATTTGTAGGTTTTGTCTCTATTGTGTAAATCAGACCATAGATGACTTATTCCATGAGAATTGATAGGTTAGTGCCCTAGGTTTCACCCAAACTTGATTTTGATCGTGTATGAGTCATATTGCATGCTATGTGCTTGATTGATTGCCCATATGAGAATTATTAGATTTTGGCATGTTAGAAACCCTTAATAATGATATTTAGACGATGGGTAGGCTGCGTTTCAAGTTTGATTAAGTTTGAATAAAAATTGTGGAAGTTATGACGTTTTTAAGATGAAGTGTGAAATCTGGAAATTGCGGGCTGTGCTGTGTTGTTTGCTGTTTTCACCTATGCTAGGGTCCGAATCTCAACTTGAACATATGAAAGTAGATTGTAGATAATTGTGTCTATTTTCAAACCCCACTGGTTTTACCTGATTTGGAGTTTGTATGACCGAGATATGATAATTTTTGTACAGGTGGGTCGGTAGTTTCCAGAATCGTCAAACCATGTTTTTGTGTTGCTTCTTATTTTTGATGTGTTATCTATACTTGCTGGAATATTATGAAACTTATTATTTTGAGTCTATATCTATAGGGGATTACTCCAGATTTTTTGTGAAATTATTTGCTATGTTTTCATGCTGTTTTTATGCGTTTGAAGTTCATCCCCTGTTTTCTGGCTGAACATGAAACCTGTATTCAAATCAGTTTGAAGCTGAGATGTTGTGAACTAGTATATGTCTGTATTATACTTGTTAGATGCGTGTGGATGTCTAGTTTCCAGATCCATCGACGGATCGTGATTTGCATGCCTGTAGCTCTTAGAATCACTGTTTTAGTACTGATTGGTCTTGCTGTCCTGATTATGAACATAGACTAATTTGCTCGTATATGTGAATGTATATCATCCATGCTTGTATGATTGTTTCTCTGAACCTAAACCTGATTATACTATGTTAGTTTGACACTGTTTCATGCTTATACCTGCATGTTTGAGAATAGTAATAAATAATCAAGTCGGGGTTTAAGGGAAAGATCGAATAGTGGATAATTCAGAAACGTGTACTCGGAAGGGGGCCCGTGTTTCCCATTTTGATTCATGTTGATTCATAAACCTATTGATGCATGGACCTGTTGGTTCATGTACCTGTTACCTATTGATGCACGTATCTGTTGGTCGTATACCTGTTACTTGTTGATGCACGTACCTGTTGGTCGTGTATCTGTTGATTCATGAACCCGTTGATGCATGAATCGGATGATACATGTACACGTTTTGATTCATAAACCTGTTATCTGTTTCCTGTACCTGAGTATACTGTCCTCTATGGTCCACTATAAAATCTAAAACGAAATTGTTTTGACTGTAGCAACCATGTAGTAAAAGTATGGATGCATGAAGTGCTACCTAGATAGTAAATTAACAATATTAGACTTGACTTAACATGATTACCTGTTACCTGTATACATGTTACCTGATTATCCTGTCATGTGTACCTATTTACCTGATTACCTGATATCTGATACATGTTTACCTGTTTACCTGACACTTGACACATGTTACCTGTACCTGTTAGTATATCATGATTATACCATGCTAGTTTGTCTAGGTTGACATCATACATATATCATGTGCTAGTTAGTTTTTCCCATTCCATATGCTTGATCCTACTCTATTTGTGACCCGCGACTTGCAATTGACGAGTACTTGTGTTTTCTCTTTTCCTCTTTCCTGTATTCGTTGTATTGCAGATTTTGGAGGACAGGTTCCTGAAGGTATTGGCGAGATGATGTTCTAGATGCTGGAATTTTGCTATTATTATTTTTTGTAGTTGCTTGAACAATATTGTATTTTGAGACTTGTATTTATTCTTGTATTTGGGCAATGTAACCCAGGATTATTGTGTATTTCAGATCATGACTATTTGAGATTAATATATTTTATTTCAAGTATTCTTGTTGGTATTTGGTTCATATGTGCATGTGGTTGACTTTTCTGGCTTCCGACTCTGATTATATTGTGATATGTTGTAAAAATTTCTGAAACAGCTTAAGGATGATTATAATCATTCGCTGGGCTTTTGTTACGTACTCGTATTCCGTATTTTTTGGAAGCGGGGCGTGACAATCATGCTTGATTAGATGTGGGACGTCGATCTCCTTTTGATCATCCGATTAGATCCTAGCCGTCCGATCTCTTCTTGATCGTCACGATCATGATGATCATTAACTTCTTTTAATCGCAGTCGTTCGATCGATCGATCTTGATCATCATCATCTTCATCATCAAGGAGATCTGGCCGTCCAATCTGATCCAATCATCTTGATCTTGATCTTTGATCTCAGCCGTCTGATTGTGTTCATGATCTCGAGCATCCTCATCTTGTTCGCGATCGGTTGTTCATCTTATCCGTGATCATCTCGTTCGTGGTTCGTTCGTTGTGTTCGTGCCCGGGAATCCGTTCCCGTTATTCTTGCTATTGTGCCGTTTCCGTCGTCGTCTCTCAGGCAAGTAACTTGTATTCTTTTCTTTGTGTAATACATGTACTAAATACCGCCTGTAGTGTAGTTGGGTTCTAGAGACAATTTGTGTGTGAATCTCCTTGTTGATATTGTCTCTATAGTGATGATTTGACTATAGTTGCCTCATAACATACATGACATGATATAACCTAAGATTGACCACATCTTGTTGCATATATGCGTATTGTTCATATGATATCTTGTGCTCATTCGTGTTATTCGTGGCTGTAACGCACCGATTTTCGGTAACTGGAAAACCGTGACATAAGCCAGAATCTTTTCTTCAATTAGCCACAATACACAGAAAAACAGGAAAATTTAAATTTTTTATTCAACACAAATGTATTACAGATCCGAATGTTACAAAATTGCAATACATTACAACAGTGTTACAATAACACCTTTACAATCCCATCTGTTACAACTTTTAACATATTACATCAGAGTACAATGAACAAAGAATAATACTTGGTATTTCACTTGGATGCTTCCCAACAAATAAATAGATTACAAAATCGTTACAATGGAACAATAGTAAACAACATATAATGCAGCGGAAATGAAAACGACTCTTGCTTCTCTCGCCTTGAGTCCTCCTGAATCCTATACCTATACTTCTGCAATCCAGTACATATACTGACGTTTTTAAGGTTGATGACTTGCAGCGATTCTCCACTTAAGCAAACAGATTGATGAAAAGAGAAATGTGTACATATAATTGATGTGTCAGTGTATGTTATGCCTTAGACTCTAATGCAAGATTGACTAACGCAATGATGTACTTATTCTAATGCAAGCAAGTCTCCGGAACAGTATGTAGCCCATACTACATACACCTCTTCTCAAGTCGTTTCTTCATAATTAGGGATTTGAACCCGCGCCATGAATTGTACTATTGTACTCAACCTATTTCTGAAGATACAACGTGACTGATGAGGCTGCAGGTACGGTCTAGTTCCGTTACTGCAGTCATATAGTGGTGATCGCGTTTGCCACTACTGCTCGACCTCACTCAAATATCTTTGACGAATTCTTAGGGTCTCGCAAGCGCAGGTTAGCTCGAAGCATCCCCTGTGGCACCCCTAGGGTCTCGCAAGCGCAGGATTGCACGTAGCATCCTGTGGCACCCCTAGCCATACCATAGTCTATGGCTTCATGCCCCTAGATATAAGACAAGACGGAGTTACGGGGGTCAATCCCCCTAGCTCCGACAGGATCGCTCCCGCCTTATCAAGATACTTCAGAATTAACAGACGAGATACGAATCTCGTGCTCCCAACTCGTGAGAAGGTATAAACCATATCCCTTTGAGAAGAAGGGTACAACCCAATAACGCCGCCTAGTGTCGGCCTATAGGACAGGTCGGATCATAAGGTATCACCCTTAACACCAACTCTTTCCCTTCGGCAAAAAATAATAATAAGTAGAGGTTAAGAAGTAATAGCTATAAGTTACTACCCTAACGATGTCACTAAACCCAAACAATCTCGCGAGGTTTTCAATAACTTTAATATGATTATCCCGATCCAACTTATGGCCTATCGATCCAAGACACCGGTGATGGAAATCTCTCTCTTACTCATCATTACCCCTAACTCGGATCTCGTCAACATTCTTGGCCCACGATCAACCCACATCAATTAAGATCCGTCGGTGCTCGAGGTGTGATTTATCTACAGTTTCCAAGGTGGTAAGATGCGATTCTTGATGGTCGATCGCCCTAGGGTAACTACGAGACCCTAGATGAGCTTTTACCAAGCTAACAATCCTAGTGACTTTCCCAACCATTATTTCCCCTATATTGAAGATGAAGCATGTGAACATCATATGGTCCAATTTCAATTAGAACCACATACAACTAGAACTCATGGATTCCTTTTTCCAAATTGAACTAGGACAACATGTGACTAGGTTTATAGGTTTTTTCTCAAAGTTGAGGTAGAACCACCTAGAACCAGAAGATCCCCTCCGCCGAGGAGGCGAAGAGAGTCCCTTCAGCATCATCGGCGGAGAACTCATTCTCCAGTAAGCCGAGCCACACATAGGGACCGCCAAGCTAGAGAGGCACCAGTCACAAGGGCAGAGCTTCAAGACTTTCAAGCGGTAGTCTTACGGGCCCTCAATATCGCCCCAAATAACGACCAGAGGCCACCTACCCATGAGCCAGCTAGGAGCCACCGCCTTCATAATCACTGTCCTCCTCCATCTCCAAGCTAACATCGTCGCAGCCCCAGTCCACCCTCGTACGAAGATGAGTTCCGGGGCTGGGCAAGATATGATCAAAGAGAAGACTCAGTCTACCGCCATCTCCACGATATGGAGAGGCGCCTCGGCCAAATTAACAGGGAAGAAGAGCAACGGGCGATAAACCTCCGCCCGAGCAGACCTCCATTCTCCCGCACCATCATGGAGGCCCCCGTCCCAGAAAGCTTCAAGCCGCCTCACTTCAAGTCGTATACCGGGGAGTCGGACCCTGCGGATCACATAGAGAGTTTCAAAACTCTCATGATGATCCACCATGCTTCAGACACCCTCCTCTGTAAGATAATTCCTGCCATGCTGAAGGGGTCCGCAAGAGAATGGTATTCTCGACTCGTCCTGGCCTCCATCTTCTCATTCGATCAGTTCGAAGGGCTCTTCCTTACTCATTTCGTGAGTAGCCGCCGGGCCGAGAAAACAAGTGTATCTCTGGTGACCCTCAACCAAGAAAAGGGTGAACGCCTAAGGGATTACGTTCGACGCTTCACCGCCGAAGCCTGGTCCGTTCCCTCCCTCAACCAATCAGTAGCCTCTGTCGCATTCGAGCGCAACATCACCAATGCTCGTCTCAAGGCGTCCCTTGCCAAGAAGCCTCCTGGGGACTTCTCAGAACTCCTACTTAGGGTGGAGAAGTACATATGAGTGGAAGAGGCTCTCAATCCCCCTACTCTTGAAGAATCATCTTCCGAGAATAAACGGAAGAATACGAGCGAAGAGGGGCCCTAAAAATTTCAGAAGGATGGCAATGGCCAGCACCGCCCGACTCCTCGTTTTGAGAAGTTCACCCCCCTCATTGCTAAAATATCAGAAGTTCGTATGGAGGTGGACAAGGAAGGGCTACTCCGCGCTCCCCCTAGAATAAATACCCCTCGCAAGAAAAGGAACAAGGATAAGTGGTGCCGCTTTCACAGGGGCCACGGCCACGACACAGATAATTGTCGGGCTCTCAAGGAGGAGATCGAAGAATTCATACAGCGGGGCCACTTGACCAAGTTCGTCCAAAAAAATGGGGCCGAGCTTCCCCCCTGAGGATCCTACAAACAGAGAGGCCCGCTGAGCTTTAAGACCCAGGACCTGGGGCCGTCTTCCACCTCATCCAAGGAGGTCCAATCGAGGGAGAACCCAGCTCCTCCCAAGAGGTCTTCACCTTATCGTAAAAGTAGGATCTTGATTTTCAATAAGGCCGATGCTTGTAACCCGGCCAATAGCATGTAATAATGGCTCGCCCTATTGAAGCGGCCACTTAGTTTTTCTCAATAAAACTTTACATTTTTTCATTGAAATTATTTCTCTTGCTTCATCTCTATCTCTACGAGTCACGACTCGCTAAATGGTGAGTTCAGAGTCCAGCTTCTCCTACATGGCTGCTCCCACAACTTACTAAACTCAAAAAACGAGTTTGGAGTCCAACACTTGGTTCGACGTTGCTTTAGCCGCTTGCAGACAAGCAAGGGCGGGGCAGCTCACCATTCGGAATTGCTCCTACAACTCGTTAACCCCCTCTAACAACGAGTTCAGAGTTCAACACTTGGCTCGATTTCGCTTCAAATTACTCGCTCATAAGTGGGTAAGAAGTGGTTCGTCATTCGGAACTTCTCCCACAACTGTTGAATCTCTCTTAAACGACGAGTTTGGAGTCCAACACTTGGTTCGACGTTACTTTAGCTGCTTGCAAACAAGCAAGGGCGGGGCAGCTCACCATTCAGAATTGCTCCTACAACTCGTTAACCTCCTCTAACAACGAGTTCGGAGTCCAACACTTGGCTCGATTCCACCTCAAATTATTCGCTCATAAGCGGATAAGAAGTGGTTCGCCATTCGGAACTGCTCCCACAACCGTTGAATCTCTCTTAAACGACGAGTTCGGAGTCCAACACTTGGCTTGTTCTGCCTCAAATTACTCGCTCATAAGCGGGTAAGAAGTGGTTCGCCATTCGGAATTGCTCCCACAACTGTTGAATCTCTCTTAAACGACGAGTTCGAAGTCCAACACTTGGCTCGACTCCGCTTCAAATTACTCGCTCATAAGCGAGTAAGAAGTGGTTCGCCATTCGGAACTGCTCCCACAACCGTTGAATCTCTCCTAAACGACGAGTTTGGAGTCCAACACTTGGCTCAATTCCGCTCCAAATTACTCGCTCGTAAGCGGGTAAGAAGTGGTTCGCCATTCAGAACTGCTCCCACAACCGTTGATTCTCTCACTTAAATAACAAGTTCGGAGCTCACAACTCTCTCCTAGAGTTGCTCTTCAAACTTGTCTCCCAAATGGCTCTCTCCTAGAGCCAAGCTCTTCGCTCCGCTCACCTGCAAAGCGGACCTCTTCTCAACGAGTTCCAAGTTCATAACTGTAACCCCCATTTTTCCAAAAATATTTTTTTTGTATTTTCTGTATTTTAAAAATTTTCTCAAATTATTTTTCCGGTTTTCAAATTCTTTTGTCAAAATGTATTATTGGATTTTCATTTAAAATCTATTTATTGATCCATAATTTTAGCTGTAACTAATTTTCTATGATTTTTGTATTTAATACAGTTCTTATTATTTTATTATTACCTTTATTATTTTTATCATTTTATTATTATTAATATTGTTACTATCTGTATTATTTTGCTAGTGCGGTTATTTGCATAATTATTTTTATTGTTAAAATTAGATTATTTCATAAATTATATTTATTAATTATTGTATTAATTTTCTTATTGGATTATTTTCATTTTATAATATTTTTTTGACAGTTTTGACCTCCTTGTGCTGATTGTGCGCCGTTTGTCCGT